>CM024616.1:8286922-8886922 GCA_014182575.1 Eucalyptus decipiens
CCTAAGAGTTCTTTGAAAGAGAACCTCCAAACAAGAAGCACGATTGAAACTTTCTTATAATGTTTAATGAAGCCACAAAAATAAGCTATCAGGTATAAATTTGATTTAATTTCTTTGGGGGGAAAAAGCATTTATTGTAGGAATATTATTGTAAGTGGAATTTGTATTCAAAGTCTAAGGCATGGAAAGACGATGTCCGGTATCTGATGCCCTTGATGAGTAGCTGACTGCAAAGCGTCTGGAAGAAATAACACGGCGTTGAGGCTCCGTTTCGGGAAAACCCGTCAGCAGATAACGCCTCCCTCCATCATCCCCCTCGGTTTCGAAGACCAAAAAGCCAAAAAGAGCTGGCCGCGTAAAGGCCAAAAAAAAAAAAAAACAAAAAACAAAAAAGAAGCATATCTTACACCCTCGCACAAATGGTGTCACCCTCTTGTTCTTCTACTGCATGTATAGGAAGTACATGCAATCCATGGTCATTGTATATGTTCTGGAAAGCGAGCGATCGAATAACAAAATAAATAAAATAAGAAAATAAATCGAATATCATATTTACGTAATTTGGTCATAATGACTTACGTCCATAGAACGAGCAACAATGAATTCTATTATAGATTAAGCAATGCAACGGAAGTTATACATTCGAGTCACTCAAACACTTTCGGTATTTCTCAAGTCCCAATTACATCCAATAACGTATGCAGTGTTTAGTCTCGCAATTCTTTGCGAAATAATCTCTTAATCTCGCAAAAGTATTAAACAAATCTTAACATAAGATTTCACGATTACAAATACTAATCTTTCTTGGATGTAATTCATGAAAAATAATCCACATCAAGTACTCACTTGGAAACAGCACTTCAATATTTCAAATTAGCCAAATTACCAAAGTTTTCTTTTTAGGCTAAAAGTCGAGACATATTTTCAACAATTTCCACCTTGGCTCAACATTAGAGCCCAGTTACAATTGATTTATTAAATCCGAACGTCAGTCTAATCTCCCATAACCCCGTATGAGTTCAACCACCATAGACATATTCCGATTCTAAGCATCGCTTCAACTTCACTATAACCGTGGACCTCATTAGAACGCCAATTTTACATCCACTTTTAATTACTGCACAACAATTTTTCAAAGCAACCTTCTCAACTATAGATGTAAAACCACTTTTGCATCCATATATGTTAACAGATCGACATAGATTTTGTTGAACTCAACAGTTATAACAACCATTAACTCTATAGATTTAACTTCATTATAAGTATCATCTCTGTCAATTAACACACGGGTACTTTTTACTTCAAGTGTTTCTAGTTGCAGCTCCACTTTCTGTACATATTCGTATAAACACAGCCACAAACACTCATATTTAAAAGTATTGAAGATTTGTCAAATGTACCTTTTTTTTGCTGATAATAAATGAAAAATTCTAATTCCCAACACAGCATTGGGTCTCATCCTCCTTGCATATCTTTTGACTATTCGCGGACTCCCCAACACATGCCCGTCAAATTAAGTCAATCGCGGGCTTTCCTGGAAACGCGTTTACCCCTGCGTGCCTCAATTTCGCCGTAACCCGAGTATGCACTCACAAAATATCTTGCATTGGTCCACAATCACCCGTCGTTTTGCATTGGGTCTCTTCTCTGCGTGAGTTTTTCAAGTCGTCCTTTCTCGGAAACCCGTTGGCAGCTTCCGTGTCCCGCAATCACGCGGTAGCCCGGCTCTCCGCTTAACCCATGCGATCGGTGGGTATTTTCTCAGACATCATTCCACAAACTCCAAGATTGCTTTTTTCGTTGCTATCACAACACAATCAGAGTCTCTCTTTTGTCTTGCCATTTGCTTTGTGCGGCCCTATCTGTGCATCTCTTCCCATCGCTGAGGAGTCGTGACTCCTTCCGCTCCTAGGCCACCTCGAATAACCCGAGCAATGGCCTGCGCGAGGCGAAGAAAATATCCTTCCCACACTTCGATTTCGGTCCCAGATCAACCTAGCTCATTCCAGATTGATCAGTCAGAGCTCACAAGGCTGGTCAATGAGAAGGATTTCGGTGGCCTCCGAGGAAAACACGGCGGCCCAGGGGGAATCGCCGAAGCCCTTAATACTGATCTCCTCGAAGGAATTAGCGGCGAACCGGATGACGTCACTCGCAGGCAAAACGCATTCGGTGTCAACACATTCAAGCGGCCCGCCAAGGGCTTCTTCCACTTTTTGCTCGAGGCTTTCAAGGACCTCACGCACCTGATTCTTCTTGTTTGCGCTGGGCTTTCGCCCGGGCTTGCCATCAAGGAGAGCGGCCTCAGGGAAGGCTGGTACAGCGGCGGGAGCTCATTCTTCTCAGTTTTCCTCGTGATTGTGGTGTCCGCCGTGTGCAAATACCAGCAGAACCGGCAGTTTGATAAATTGTATGGGGCTAGCGGTAATATTCTCTTCGATGTGATAAGAAAGGGTCGGCAGCAGCAAGTGTCCAGATCCAAGATCCTCGTCGGAGATGTCGTTCTTCTCAAGACCGACGATCAAGTCCCGGCAGACGGTCTGTGCATTTATGGGCAGCACTTGCTGGTACGGACGAGAACTTGTACTGTTTCGATCGCATTAGTTTTCGCGTATTAACTCATGTTAGTTTCCTCCAGAAATATATAGTATTAATATTACGAAGTTCGAGCCCAGGTTGATTAATTAGTTAAGTAGTTAGTTCAAAGAAATGTAAAAGCGTACGATATTCTGTTTGATACTGCACACTATCATTCTCATAATTTTAATTCTATGACAAAGAGGAAAGTAAGGTTACGTTTGGTCGTCCGAATTTCTAATCAGGATAAAATTGGATATGATGGAAAATGAAATCCTGAGATTTTTCTATATTCTATCTACAGTTTGGTGAATCCCAGTATTAAAGTTGGATATATTCACACCATATCATGTACATTTTTTTAATATATATGTCATATAATTGTAAATGAACCTAAAAGTTCATAAATGGAGGTTGTAAAAATCTCTCGTGACACTATTCCTTAATTTATTTTTTTATTTTATTTTTTTTTCTCTTTTTTAAAATTATTTTCTTTATTATTTCTTTTTTTCCCCTTTCATCATTCTTTAATAAAATTTTATCAAATAGTAAATTGTACTAACATACCTAAAATACAAAAATACCTCAAATATATAATAAATATAGATATATAATTTATAGATTGAATGTTTATTATAAGATAGAATTAAAGTTGAATATATAAATTAAAATAAGATTAAATTAAAAAATAATTTTTAATTTTTAATTTTTAATTTCTTAAATTTGAATTCAAATATTATTTATATTGAAATATAATTTTAATTTTGTTAATTTAATAAATTTGTTATTCGAGAAAAATAACTTTCCTATTATGGACAATATAAATCTTATCCACATTTATCTTACCTTCCCCATTGGATAATTTTATCCTACCTATATCCCTCTTATATCTAACTTTATCCTATCTTGAGCAAGCATCAAACGTAAATCATATCATATCCTGAATTTTATCATGACTGCCAAACGCAGCCTAAGGGTTTTAATTCGTAATTCTAATCGGAGGAGAACAAACTGTGTTAAAAAATTTTACTAGAAAAAGTATACTTAAAACATAATTCATTTCTTCTTGGGTGAATATTTATTCAGGTTTCATTTTCTTTGTTTCAACTTGAGACTCCACATCCTAGCGTCACTAAATCATGTGCAAGGTTTGTATTATCGATTTAGGTTGACGAATTGAGCATGACCGGGGAGAGTGATTGCTTAAAAAAGAACGATCAGAATCCAATCCTGTTCTTTGGAACAAAGGTCGTTGATGGGCGTGCTCGGATGGTGGTCACAGGGGTTGGGATGAATACAAAGTGGGCCAAGATGATGAGTTCAATCAACTGCGGCAGCAGCGAGCAGACTCTTACAGGCTCGGCTCAACGAGCTTTGAAGATAGTAAATCACTTGAAGAGAGAGTTTACTCGTCGATTAGCAAAGTCGGCTTGCTGGTCAATTTTCTGGTTCTTGTGGTCCTGCTCAATTCTCTGTATGCCTTGCTCTTTTGATTCAAGAAATAAAGGAATCCTTCTTCTACATCTTATGTTCTACGGGAAAAAAATCAGGAAAAAATCGCGAACAGGAAACAGGAATTCGTACCAGGCCAAACGATGGGTGACAATATCATGAACTCTGTGGGGGGAAAAATTGCAGCCACGGTGACAATCGTATCGGTCATGATTCCCGAAGGATCGCCAATCGCAGTAACACTCATTCTTGCTTATTCGATGAAGAGCTTGATGGGGGATGGAGCGGTGGTGAGGAAGCTTTGGGCCTGCGAGACAATGGGGTCGGCCACCACTATTTGCATCGACAAGACTGGCACTCTCACGGAGAATCAGATGATAGTGACGAAATTCTGGGTCGGCCAAGACACCGTGGCAGAAAACTGGTGTTCCTCTGCCTCCAAGTTTGTTGTGGATTTGATTTGGGACGGAGTTGCTTCGAACGCCGAGGGCAGCGTCTACAATCCAAAGCCATCTTCAGAATCGGTGTGCAGGTTCTCCGGTAGTCCCACCGAGAAAGCGATTCTTTCCTGGGCATTTTCAGAAGTAAGCATGGACATGGGGAAAATAAAGAAAAGATGTAAACTCATCCAAGGCAAAGTCTTCGACTCGCGTAAGAAGACAAGTGGTGTCCTAATAATGAACATCATGGATGGCACAGTCCACGTGCACTGGAAAGGAGTGGCGCAGATGATCTTGGCGATGTGCTCGAGCTTCTACAACCGGTCGGGGATGGAGAAAGATTTGAACGAAGATGAAAGGAAGAAATTCGAGCAGATAATCCAGGGGATGGAGGCGAGCGGCCTGAGGTGCATCGCTTTTGCTCATAAAAAAGTCTGCACGGAAGCTATCGAAGAAAGAAATTACCGGAACAAGATCCAAGAGGACAGCCTGACATTACTAGGACTCGTTGGTATTAAGGAACTGTGCCGTCCTGGTGTGAATTGCGCGGTCAAAGCTTTTCAGAACGCCGGAGTGAACATCAAGATGATTACGGCAGACAATGAGTTCACTGCTAAGGCCATCGCCAAAGAGTGCGGGATTCTCAGGCCCGAGGATGATGGCTCCAATGGAGCCATCGTGACAGGGGCTGGTTTCCGCAAAATCCCGAGGGAGAAGAGGCCTGAAGAAGTTGAGAAAACCCGGGTCATGGCAAGATCCTCCTCTTCTGATAAGCTCTTCATGGTTCAATGCCTGAAGCAGAAAGGCCATGTGGTCGCCGTCATAGGGGACGGCATGGACAACATACCGGCCCTCAAGGAAGCCCATATCGGGGTCTCGATGGGCATCCAAGGCATTGAGGTTGCCAAAGAGAGCTCGGACATTGTCATCAACGGCGACAACTTCTTCTCTGTGGCGATCGTGCTGCGTTGGGGTCGATGCATCTATGATAACATCCAGAAGTTCATCCAGTTCAAGCTCACAGTGAACATCGCGGCCCTTTTGATCAACTTTGTGGCCGCAACCTCCTCCGGTGACGTCCCTTTGACAGCCATCCAGCTCTTATGGGTAAACCTGATTGTGGACACGCTTGGCGCCTTCGCGCTGTCCACAGACCTGCCCACAGACCTGCCCACGTACCAGTCCACAGAGCAGACCAAGGAGGTCATGAATAAGCCCCCGGTGGGCTGGACCGAGCCGCTCGTAACAAACGTCATGTGGAGGAATCTGGTGGGACAAGCAATTTACCAAGTGGCCGTCCTCCTCACTCTACAATTCAAGGGCGAATTGATCTTTAGAGTGGACGAGGTGGTGAACCGGACGATGATATTTAACGCGTTCGTCCTATGCCAGGTCTTCAACGAGTTCAACGCGAGGAAGCTCGCGAAGATGAACATATTCAAGGGCATTCACAAGAACAAGCTGTTCCTATGGATCATCTTCATGACGGTGGCCCTCCAGGTGGGGATGGTCGAGTTCCTGAAGCGGTTCATGGTCACGAAGCGGTTGAGTTGGGGACAATGGGGTGCATGTTTCGGGATCGTGGCCGCATCTTGGCCTATTGCTTGGGTCATCAAGTGCATTCCGGTCCCTCATACACCAATCTCACAGCTAATTGAGAAAATTATACAGAGAAACACTAATTAGGTTCAATAACGCCAATTGTTTTTAACTCAATTCTTCTTAGTGTACTGGTGTATTGAATTTCTCTTGACGCAGCGTTGTTTTTTTTTTTTTTTTTTTTCTGGGTCCTTTGACCGAGAAAAAAAATGCGCAATGAATCGATGTAATTTTTCCAATTCAAAAAAAAGCATTCATTTAGAAAATAAGAAATGAGACGAGAGACCTTAATATAGCCAAAAACGTGAAGAACAAAATCGTGAGAAAAATGCGGAAGCACAAATAGAATGAATCGGTACAATTTAGTTCTTCACTATGTCCCTCGATGTTGCTGTAACCATAGTTAATTCGTTACACAAATGACCTCACCCTCTACTTCAACTCAAGCTACATGAAGACATTGTCTCTATTGGAAAAAAGTCGGCAAAAGAATTGACTAACCTTTTAATGCATAGCAAAAGCAATTACCAATCTATATAAAATTACCAGCGCACAATAAACAAATCTATAACTTCACGATGGTTCGAATACAATCACAAGAAAAGTATTATATTTATATAGTGTTAATGATAATTGTCTTCTCAAAGTAAAAACGGGAGCCTTTTGAGAGTAGAACCATTCTTTTTTATGAACCTTCTTTTTATCTCACACACACATCCCCTCGAACAAAACCCATCACGGGCGATGTTGAAATCTAAATTTTACATTTTTAACTAGAACTTAATCATGTAAAAAATTAGAGATGAATGTCTAATCCCTAGCAAAAATAATTTGCATCGCACATAGACATTGGGAATAGTAGCATCACTAGCACTAATCGTTGAATTTTTTGAGTTTTTTCTATAAAACTATTATTAAAGTTATTATTATTTTGTTCTTTTCCCATTTAAAAAAAAAAAAAAAAAAGAAAGAGAGAGAGAGAGAGAGAGAGAATGCAAATAGGGCCGGGCCAGATCTGGGCCTCCTGGCCCCCCTTTCCTTCCTATTTTTTCTTTTTCCCCGAAGCCCAGCCCACTTATCTTTTCTTTCCCATGCGGCCCACCTCTTTTTCATTTTTTTCTTTCTTCTTTCTTTCCCCACGGGCCGGCCCACCTCTTTTCTTCCTCAGCCCAGCCCGTTCGCTCCCTCTTCTTTCCCCTCTCCAGCTCGCCTTCGCCGCTGCGTTCGCGGCAAACAGGGGAGAAGGGACGTTGGTACAGCGCACAGAGGACAGCAGCGTGGAGGGCGTCGCGCGCGACGCTGGTGAAAGGGAATGTCGTGTCCGTACGGTCGAGCTGACACGGTCCTGGCGAGAGGCGAAGAGATGCAGGGGCGTTTTAAAAGAGAGGAGCGTTCTGTTTTCCGGGGGGTTCGCTTTTGGCCGAGAGAGGGGGGAGAGATCGGAGAGCTCGGGAGAGTTTTGAGCAAGTGAGAGGAAGAGAACCAGAGAGTGGGGGAGCTCGAGAGGGTGGTCGACCGTTGCCAGAGTCCGTTCGTCAACCGCCGTCCGCCGCAGCGCTTCCCCCCCCCCCCCCCAACCCGAACCAGGTAGGTCTTGTGCGTAGCTTTTTGATTTGTGTCGAGTTGCGTTGCTTTCCCGAGGGTCTCGCTTCGAGAACACCGCAGGACGGCCAGCCATTGCTCGATCCATTTCGAGTTCACCCTCCCTCGCCGCTGCCGAAGCCAAGTAGGGATCTCCTCATTTTAAACGCCCGTCCTCCCCGTGAACCCCCGCTACTCAGCCCTATTTTGCTAGGATAGGACGCTGAGTTTTGTTCCTCCTGTAAGTCACACGCGTGCTGGGCTTCTGCGGGCTAATGTGGTTGATTTCGAATGACCCTTTGATCATTTTTTTAAGTTTGGCGCCGAGTACGAGTGCAAGAAGGGTTGATATGGTTCCTCCGGTCCATGCCCACCACATGTTCGACGATATTTCTAAGCCAGCCCAGGCGGTTGCATTACCGATTCCCATATGTTCCTGAACGCGTATAAGTGGGCTTTCCATGTTATGAACCTTTTGTTGCTTGCTAGTTGTCGTTTGCATCATCGGGCCGAGTCTGGGCATACATTCGCTGCGTTATTTGGCTCCCGTTGGTTTCCTGGGTGTGGCGGCTGTGAGTGGTATGCCGCTCGGGGTGGCCGGCGATGATGTCACGAGGTGATGGTGGCGGCAAGCGACGATCTCAGCCGCTGCTTTGTTTACGGTGCTCGGCGTGAGAGAATAGGTTGGGCGTTCGGCGATGGAGGCATTAGGAGGAGGGGCTAGTTTCGGGCGTGGGAGCAAACCATCGAAGAAGGAGAAGAAGAGCGGCAGAAGAGGACGAAATGGGGAAAAGACAAAAAAAAATTAATTAAAATATTAATATTAACATAAAAACGATAAAGAAAAAAAAAAAATGTTTTAAGAAATATATTTTGTCTATTTCAGGTTAAATTTGGATTGTCGGATAGGGTCAATGGGCCGGATCGGGTTTATCCTGAACCCGTTTTCCTGAATCTGTTTTCCCGAATATAAATTCAAAAATTTCAGGAAAAAATGAAAAAATAAAAATTCAAAAAATTTCAGAAAATTCAAAAGCTTTCAGAAATTATTAAAAAAAAATTCAAAAACTTTCCGAAAATTCAAAAATTTCAGAAAATATTAAAAATTTTAAAAATAAGAAAAATTCAAAAATTTGGGATATGTTTAAAAATTTCAGTAGTAATTTGAAAAATAATTAAAAATTCAAAAAGATTTGGAAATTTTGAAAATTCAATTTTTCAAAAAATCAAAAGAAATTCTAAAAAATTAAAATATTAAAAATCCTCAAAAAGATTAAAATTAATTTTTGAGTTATTTTCTCATGAAAAAAAGTGGAAGTCTTTCAATTTAGAATTATGCTCAAGGTTAACCAAGCCCTTAAAGCTCTATCTTAGGGTTTCAATTGTCTTTAAAGACAAATGTTTTTAATTGCGCAATATGGATACGTTAATTTTGGCTTCCCTTTAATCTAGTTAGGATTAGCATTTATATTTTCCTTAGTGTTAAGTCTTTATTATCCCATGAGATGTATTTAATGATTTTCTTAATTGCTTATTGTTATGTTAACGATTGTACACCAACATGATCATCTCACATGTTAATGGATAGGGATAAAATCAATTTAAACTCTCTAACAAAAATTTCTTTTTTAAAATGAATAAGATTAGGTATTGAAAATACGTTAATTGATTAATTAGTATAATCAAGTTCCCATACTTAAATTCTGTGTTTGCATAGCATGCCTCACTCGATTTCTAACCGACTCCAATAGGCTACTGGCAACTCATTCCTTAGAAAATTTTCATACCCTCAAATTGAACATCCAATATCACGTGAGGTATGGGCTTAGGAGAGCCCATGCCTGATTATAGGCACTAGACCAGTTATTTAGGCAATACCCCTAAATTTATACCAATAAAGGATAGGTCGTGACACCTCACAATCATGATTTTCCTTTTCTGTGTCGGGCTTTCACTCAGGTTCAGGATCAAGGAGAATGAGGTCAAGGAAGCTGGTACGACGGTGGGAGTACGTACTTCACGGTGTTCCTCATGATCGTGGTGTCAATCAAGAGTAATTACCAGCAAAATCAGCAATTTGAAAAATTGTCTCGGGTGAGCAGTAATATTCTCACCGATGTGATAAGGAAAGGTCGGCGGTAGCAGGTTTCCATATTCGAGATTGTCGTTGGAGATGTCTTTTGTTTGAAGACTGGCGATTAGTTCAAAGAAATGTAGAAGTGTATGATATTTTCTTTGATACAGGGCAGTTTGTCATTTTCATAATCCTAGTTCTATGATAAATAGGAAAAGTCATGGTTTTAAGTCGTAGTTCTAGTCATAGTAGAACAAATCTTAGCGAAGGAATTTACTGCAAAAAGTATAGTTAAAATAGAATCAATTTGTTCTTGTGTTACCATTTACTCAGATTTCAGTTTCTTGACGGGAACGCATCATATCGTGTCATCCTAGAATCACTAAATCGAGAGAAACTTTTGCATTGTTAATTTAGGTTGACGAATCAAGCATGACCAGGGAGAGTGATCATGTAGAAGTGAAAAGCAATCATAATCCATTCCTGTTCTCCGGAACAAAGGTTCCTGATGGGTATGCTCAGATGCTTGTTACATCGGTCAGTATGAACACAACATGGGGCAAGACGATGAGCTCCATCAGCCGTGACAACAACGAGCAAAACCCTTTGCAGGCTTAGCTCAACAAGCTCACCTCGTTGATTGGCAAAGTAGGCTTGGCGGTCACATTCCTGGTTCTCGTGGTCCTACTGATTTGCTATTTCACGGGAAACATATAAGATGAAGACGGGAGCCAGGAATTCATTATCGGCCAAACAACACGCGACGATATCATAAACTCCATGGTGGGCATCATTGTAGCTACCGTGACAATCGTGGTGGTCATGATTCCTGAAGGCTTGCCACTCGCTTATTCGATGAAGAGGATGATGGCGGATCAGGCGATGGTGAGGAAGCCTGTGAGACAATAGGGTCGACCACCACTATTTGCACTGACAAGACCGGCACTCTGACAATGAACCAGATGAAGGTGATGAAATTCTGGGTTGGCAAAGACTGGCAGAAAACGCATACTCCTCTGCCTCCAAGTATGTCCTGGATTTTATTTAGGATGGGGTCGCTTTGAACACCACGGGTTGCGTCTATAAGCCATGGACATGGAGGAGATAAAGAAGAGATGTGAAATGATCCTAGTCGAAGCCTTCAACTCAAAGAAGAAGAGAAGTGGTGTCCTAATAAAGAAGAGCGTGGATGACACATTCCATGTGCATTGGAAAGGAGCGGCAGAGATGGTCTTGGCGATGTGCTCAAGCTTCTACGATGGGTCCAGGATAGAGAAAGATTTGGACAAAGATGAAAGGATGAAATTCGAGCAGAATCCAGGGCATGGCTGTGAGCAACCTTAGGTGCATCGCTTTCACTCATAAACAAGTCTCCAAGGAAGCGACTAAAGAAAGAGAAGAGGGGAAGTAGATCCAAGAGGATAGCTTGACATTAGTAGGACTTGTTGGTATTAAAGACCCATGCCGTCCTGTTGTGAGGAGATGTATGCCCTAAAGCTACAATGTAATAGTTACATATTAGGGATTTCAGTTGTACTTTCATTATTATTATTTAATTAATGGCAATGACGTATTCATTCATTTGTCCAATTATTTTATATTTATGAATGATTCCATAAGATCAATTGAAACTAGACCTATTCTTGAGACGTCAATAATATATGTGACGGGTTCATAGTTAGACTAAATCTTTAAACCAATCCCGGTCGATGGATTATTGAGTGGATATTAATATTAATAATCCTATTGAGACCGGTGTGTTCATAACTCCACCATTAAGTATACTTAAGGGAATGATGAGTCACAAGTCATTAGATATTATGATGCCTAAGTTAAGAACACAAGTGTTTGTATTAGACGAGTTCACTGAATGTGACGCATATGGAACAATTAGCTACATGAAAGCTTTTAGCGTGGTCAATGTCTAATTGTTCATGCTTTGGTCTTGTGTAAATAATCCTTAGACCTGAGGCACAGTGTTAACTTATGTGTCGAGCAACTATGGTTCACGGGTGCACATAATATCGAGTCATTGATCCGACTTTATACCTGATGGTCATAGTTTGTTCATAGATGAAGTTGCACATGTGTGCAATATGGAATCTGTCTCCTTGTTACATGCAAGGTATGATAATGATGTCCTATGCGATCTAATTGTGACATTGCATTGAAATCCTCAGCCGGGGTTGTAACCGAGAATAAATTGTTTATGTCTCGAATAAAATGCTTGTCAATTAGATTTGTGCATATGATCAAATTGGTGACTTGACAAATATTCCATGATCTTTGTTTGATCAGGACATAGTAAGACAAATAGATTGAATTACACTGTAGCCAAAGTCGATAGGTTCATTATGTTCTTAAAATATTTACACTATATGGGTAGCCATGACATATTGCTAGATGTCAATCATGGCTTGTAGGATCCAAAGATTAATCGTGACAATTAATTCTTTTGGGAGTACTAATGTGTTAGTACAAGCCTTACTACCAGCTTAGTGATGAACCTAGGGATGTCACACACCATAAACAACTAGGATAACGTGGAACAAAAGAGAAATATTGTTGCAAATGTGTTTGCAATTACTGCAATCGAATTGAGTCGATTTGAAATTAAATTAAATGAGATTCAATTTAATTTATATTATAGTCACGAGCCTATGTGCATATGATGCACACGCATGCCCAAAGTGAATACTTATTAATGTACCCCAATTGTACATATAAAGATTATGTTCTTTTTATTTTTATTTTTCTTTAAGAGGATTGATTATTTATTTATTCATTTAATTAATTAATCAATCAATTTCTATTTTTAATTGGGAAGCTTCATGCACAATCGTGCATGTTCAAGAGTGATCAACGACGGTTGGGATCAGCAACCATTGCTGATTCGTGAAATTTTTTTAAAAGAAATGCCGCAAATAAGTTGTGACGGATAGAGAGAAAATGGGTTGCTGAAAATAGAGAGAGACATGCGCGTTCTTGTGTTCTTCGAGAGACGCGAGAAAGGAGAGTGTTTTCTCATTCGGGCCGTGACTATAATACATCAAGGATATGACGGATCATTTCCACGAGATTGCTAGCACGATCATAGTGGTGAATATCCGAAAGTTCTCTCTTTCATTCGACGTCCGTTGTTGGTGTGTCTAAACTAGAGGTCCGATGTTTGTGGGGCTCGAACTGTAGAACATCCAAACCAATTTGTATAAAATGCGTTTCGAGAGGTGATTCATTTAACTCCTTTTTTTTTTTATATATTCAAATTTTTTATTAAAACGCACGAACAACACCTTCAGAGAATCATGTATAAAATATATATTTGTTTACGCTACGTTCTTTCTGTTAATTTTACTTATACATGATTCATGAAACCCCAACAGCACGGTCCAAGCTTGTCAAGATGCATGGGTGAACATCAAGATGACAACAGGTGACAACATGTTCACTGCTAAGGCCATTGCCACAGAGTGTGGGATTCTCAGGCCCAGGGATGATGCCTTCAATGGAGCCATCGTGGAAGGAGTGGAGTTCCACAGCTACACACCTGAGGAGAGGCTTCAGAGAGTTGAGAAAATATGGGTTATGACAAGATCCTAACCTTTTGATAAGCTCCTCATGGTTCAATGCCTGAAGTAGAAAAGCCATGTGGTCGCTGTCACTGGGGACGGCACGAATGATGCACCAGCCCTAAAGGAAGCTCACATCAGGCTCTCGATGGGCATCCAAGGCACTGAGGTCGCCAAGGCACTGAGGTCACATCAGACATTGTCATCCTTGACGACAACTTCGCCTTTGTGCATTGGGGTCGATGCGTCTACATTAACATCTAGAAGCTCATCCAGTTCCAACTAACGGTGAATGCCACGGCCCTTGTGATGAACTTTGGGCGCGCATGACAAAATTTATGTTCCAAAAATTGATTTCTGCCCAGAAATTGATTTTTCAATTTCTATTCCCCAGACAAGTTTTTGAGCAAAGAAACCTATTTGATAATGACTCAAAATTTTTATTTATGGAACATAAATCCGTTTGTTAATAGAATAAAATTTCTATTTCTAGGAATATAAATTGATTAGATAACAACATGGGAAATCCTCAAATACAAAATAATAGTCCAAATAATATTAAAACAACATAGGAAATTCTCAAATACAAAATAATAGTCAAAATAATACTAATACATTACAAAAGGTGAAAATACAATTTCATGAAATTTCCGACATATTATTATCCCTTGCCATTTTATTGGCAATGGTTTTCCTAAGCGTATTTATTTGGTTTTCCTCCCCGGTCAATGTATCGTTTGCAAGCTCATCCTGCGTAGATTCAGACAAGTACTGCGAATCTCCATATAGGGAAAAGTTCTTATCCATCTTGCCAGAAAAGGAAATATCAAACACAAGAACACAAGAACACAATTACTCAGAACACAATAATAGAAATGGTCGCACTTGAACCAAAGCGTCCCCATCAAAACCAATTCACTAACCATGCCGACACATGCCGAACCCCTTGGGCGACACAACCACAACCCAATCCAATCCAAGCCAAGCCATTAGGCTTTCACAATCTGAGGATCCCTCCACGATCACCTCGAACCGGGGCACAAGAACGATCAAGAACAGTGAAACCCCAACCAAGGAAAACATAACAAACAATGCACAAACCAGAAACACCATATAGAAACACAGCACACATCGATCGAGCTCGACACAAGAACGGCCAAGAACAGCGAAACCCCAACCAAGAAAAATAGAACAAACAATGCATCGATCAAGCTCGGCGCAAGAATGGCCAAGAACAACGAAACCCCTCCAAGGAAAACAGAACAAACAATGCGCAACCCGGAAACACCAAATAGCAGCACAACACACATCGATCAAGCTCGGCGCAAGAACAGCCAAGAACAGCGAAACCCCAACCAAGGAAAACAAAACAAACAATCCGTGCACAAAGAGAGAGAGAGAGAGAGAGAGAGAGAGAGAGGGGGGGAGGGAAGACCTCAAATCGAAGAGGAAGGAAGGCACAGTCCAAATCCGAACGGGGACGCGGACCGAGGAGGTGAGTCCGACGGGATGACCGGAGCAAATTGGACGATCTGAGGACAGCGATGGCGAGATGAGCAATGATCTGACCGACGAGAGGACGGCGACGGCGTAGGCGTTGGAGTCAACAGTGGCAAGAAGGATGGATTCAAAGTCAACGGCGAGGATGGACAGGTTGTTCGGAGTCGATGGCGCTAGGGTTTGGTTGAAGCGTTGAGAGGAGAAGGAGAAGCAACGCCCAAATAGAAAAGCCCGTGAATGAAGAAGGATGCCCAAATGGAGAAAAGAAAAAATAACTTCTATTGTTACCTTACCAAAAAAAAAAAAATTCTATTTCTATTTCAAAAATTAAGTTAAAAATTTCAGCTCCCGATTTCTTCGATTTCTTTTTTCGGAATAGAAATTTGTTTCAGAAATAGAGAAAACAAATTGCGTTACCAAACGGATTTCTGTTCCAAACCTGTTATGGAGAACAGAGAAACGGAGAAATCAAGAAACATAAATTTTATCATGCGCGCCCTTTGTGGCTGCGGTCTCCTCTGGCAACGTCCTTCTAACAGCAGCCCAGCTCTTATGGGTGAACCTCATCATGGACACGCTCGGCGCCCTTGCCCTAACCACTGAGCATCCTACCAGCAAGCTCATGGAGAAGCTCCTTGTGGGCCGAACCGAGCCACTCATAACCAACATCATGTGGAGGAACAACGTAGTACAAGCAACATACCAAATGGCCATCCTCCTCACTCTACAATTCAAGGGCGAATCGATCTTTGGGGTCGACAAGTCGGTGAAGCGGACGCTAATATTCAACATCTTTGTCTTATGCCAGGGCTTCAATGAGTCCAACACGAGGAAGCTCGAGAAGAAGGTGTTCGAGGGCATACACAAGAACAATTTGTTCCTCGAGATCATCTTCATGACAGTGGTCCTCCAAGTGATGATGGTTGAGTTCCTGAAGTGGTTCGCGAACATGAAGCAGTTGAGCTGGGGCCAGTTCAATGAGTGTATTGGGACCGCGGCTGCATCTTAGCCTATTGGTTGGGTTGTCAAGTGCATCCCAATCCCTGACACATCAATCTTTGGCTTCTTGGGATCCAAAAACAAGAAGCTCGTGAGGAAAATCGTGCACAGAGAACAGTAGGAACACTAGCCCAACTCAATGCTTTTCGTTATGCTTGTATATTAAAATCATCCTTGATGCAGTGTGATTTTTTTCCTTTACCCAGAAAACAGGGAATATGTAATCTATCAATGTAATATATTTCAATTGAAAGAAAGCATTCATTGAGAAATAAGGAATGAGTAATCGATCAATCTTTTGGCACGGGTTAAAAGATTGAGCTCGGCTTGTTTGGGCTCAGTATGTCGACCCAATCTTCTAAAAGGAATTGACTCGAGTCAAATTACAGCGCTTCAAACCAAAGCCCAATACTATTCTTTTAATATTTCGGATTTTTCTTTTTTTTAATGTTATGCTAGGAAATGAGAGAATTGGCTTGAATTATAAGCAAATCATGTCATGGAGTGCTGTCGACTTGTTGCATCTCTGTCCCCATCGGTGTCCGGCTAAGCATGCAACTTCAAATATGAGCGAGAAGAATGATGAATTCTATGAGACAAGTGAATCGGTATGAATTAGGGATAGGCGATATCAGGGAACAAATTCATGACGCGTATAGTTATAGCTAATATAAATTATTAATTTGTATTAAATATACGATAAGGGCTTGAAGTACCCTTGATAATGACTTAAAGTGAACCTTATCTCAAATAGGAGCTTGATACCCTAATTTTATTAATTAGAGGTCTGAAATTGACCTTATGTCAAATAAGACCAAAAGTCACAAGGTCAATTTTAAAGAATGAGTAGACATCAGCCAAGGGCATTTATGTCCTTTACATTTTCTTTCATTTTTCCTTTTTTCTATTTTTTCTATAAAAAAAATGCTAAAAAAATAGAGGAAAAAAACCCAAGCGGGAGGGCTGGAGGCAACCTTCCCTTGCCTATGGCCCTTGCCCCAGCACTGATGGAGCATTAGCCATGGTCAACATGGTCGTAGGCGCCTCAACGAGGCCCCAGTTAGAGTTGGCAAAAGGCATAGCCCAAACTTCTCTCCCTTAGGTATGGGTGAGGAATCGGCCCTTGCCTTTGATCAATGAGGTCACTAGCCGTCGCTACGGCATCGGCGACCCCACTGGCCATGGTCAAAACCCCATTGAGGATAGGGCGGTGGCCATAGGCAATGTGGAAGGGCTAGGCTAGGTTTTTATTTTTTATTTTTTTAGTCCTTTTTTTCCTTTCATATGGAAAAAAGACAAAGAAAGGAAAAGAAATAATAATAAAAAGGCAACAAAAATGAGAAAATGTAAATGATGGAATTGAGACCGATATGGCCACTTCATGCCTTATTTGAAATGATGTCTACTTCATACTTTTATTTAAGAAAATGTGGGTATTTAAGGCCCTTATTTGAGATAATTTCACTCTAAACCCTTATTTGAGAATTGAGAGCGCTTTGAGCTTTTATTTGAAATTTTTTCTTTAATTAATTTGCAATTTTGATTTTCTTTTTTTCGAGTTATCTTATAGAAAGTCTTCACGGAATATTTTCCTCTAGATCTTGTATATAACATGTCAAATTTTTAGAATTTATTAAGGTTGTTTACTAATTTTTCAAGAATTATGACCAAAAGAGTGCAATCTGTTTTCATCCGAAATTTTGCTGTATTTTCAAAAATAAATGAAATTGCTCCATGTGATATAATGTCTTGAGTGGTTGATTATGCTGCATATGTGGTAACATATGACATGTTATATGATATCAAAAGCTGGTTGAGACCTTTGATATTGTTGCATCAAATGCCATGTTGAAATAGAGATACGTGTGTGAATATAAATTATGATAATGATGATACCGTCGGAGGTGTGAGCCGACGATGCCCCGGGAGTGTTGGGATGCCCGGAGGTGTGTGCCGGGGGGATATCTCGTGATGCCAGTTGGGGTACGAGATGCCCGAAGTATGTGTGCCGGATGCCCAGAGGTGTGTGCCGGAGGCTCCTTGCGATGCAAGGTTGGATGTGAGAGATAAATTGTGGGATGCAAACACTGGTCCCTGGAAAGAAAAATGATGTGATCTAATTGAAAGATGAAAATCGAGAATTGAATCACGCGCATGGATGTGTGCATATGGCATGGGACGAACCTCATGAGAATGCAAGCATGGAGTGCATGGTGGTATATGCACGTTGAATGGTGATATATGCATGGTTGTAAGGTGAGGTATGCTTGAATGCATGAATGATATGTGTTTTATTCATGATATCTTGATTTTTCTGTTTGACGCATTGTGTAGTTTGGTGGATCTTTAATACTGAGTGATTGCACTCACCCCTTTGGGGATTAACATTTCAGATTAGAACCATCGGCCGTGGTGGCTCCGCTGGGTAGGCTCCAGATTTCTGAAGGGAGAGGTCGAGAGTTTGAAGCCCCTGCAACGCAAGTTACAGGGAGGCTGGTAGGCCATTTGGTGACTTAAGCGTGACGTCGGGGTGGTGGTCCTCCGCTAGCATCGCCCCAGGGTTTGCCCGCCGGCTGCCAACTATTCTGGGTTCCCTGGGTCATAAATAAATTAAAAAAAAAAAAAAACATTTCATATTAGAAAGATGCCTCTTTCACCAGTCGTGCGTGGTACCTTCTATGGCATATCTACTGACGTTGAGGTGGAGTGCACGGAGCATTCCTGTATTAGTGTACCTGGTCTGGTGTATGTCCTAGTCCGTGTCTTGGTGATGTATGACATGGGTTTTGCCGATGGCCATGTTATCCAAGAGTTTTTGTCTATTCACGTTCGACGCAATGGGGTGATGCTAGGGATGCTGTCGCCGCCGCTACGCGATGCACCGGGTTGAGTGTGATGGCACGTATGACTGGTGGGAGCTAACACTTTTTGGGATAGCCGACGCTTGTTGATGGAGGGGTGTACATGTCTGACGTAGGATCGAGTTCTATTTTGAGTTATAGCCAAGTATAGTTAAAAATCTTGGCCTTTTGCTGTACGGACTCGAGATGTATAAAAGTGACTCGGTTTTATCTTTTCATTTGGTGCATAGTTGGTGTGCACTGCATTATTGTTATTGGAGTCAGGGATGGTGAGACTCGTTTATGCTTCCGTTGATGAGCTGCGTTTGGACCTTTACAAAAAGGAAAAAGCGGGAGGGGGGGAGAATTTTATTGATCAACCCCTATGAACTATAGTTCCACTTTAATTAAAAAGTTATTAGACTGGTATGTAGTAGGATAAGTGATAAGTACCTGTGGCGACCCTAGCGGATCGGGGAGCGTGCCGAGGGGGTGCCACAGCGGGTGGTATCAGAGCAATGGTTATAGGTGGAGTGATAAGGAGCCTCATTTGAAAATTGAGGAATATAATGGCAATGCACACCATAGGATATTAAATGGAAAAATTGGTTAATTTTGAATAACGGGTGATGGGTATTCGCTCGTAGATCCCTAGTAGTTTATTATGAGTTGTCTTTAGGTGCCAATAACATGTTTATGTTACTTATATAGTAGTAGTTGCTTTTAAATGGAGACGGTAAGTCTCAGATTATTCCTGAGGCAAATCTTGGAAACTGCAGGAAAGTCATGATGCGAGCAGGAAGTGCTCATCCATCGAGGGCTGAAGCCTCTGCTGCAAGGGCTGAACCCCGAATGGAAGATATCTTGTAGGCATTGGCCAATATTGGAAATCTGATGGAAATGCAAGCGCAGCAACCCGGAGTGGAACGTCGCCCTCAAGGACTGGTGGAGCAATTTCTGAAGTTGAAGCCACCTAAGTTTAGTGGAATGGGAAGTCCTGAGGAGGCGAAACATTGGATTGATGGAATAGAACAGATTTTCCGATTGTTGGACTGCAGTGATGCTGAAAACGAGGGTACAGCCTACACGCAGGTCGGTTATCTACTAGCATTACGGCATTTCTAGCAGAATAAAGGTCCAGTCGGTCTCGCCACTACTGCGACCAGGCCAAGTCGTTCTATCGACAGCATTTCTAGAAGAATAAAGGTCCAGTCGGTCTCGCCACTACTGCGACCAAGTCACGTCGTTCTATCGACAGCATTTCTAGAAGAATAAAAGTCCAGTCGGTCTCGCCACTACTGTGACCAAGCCACGTCGTTCTATCAACAGCATTTCTAGAAGAATAAAGGTCCAGTCGGTATCGCCACCACTGCGACCAAGCCACGTCGTTCTATCGACAGCATTTCTAGAAAAATAAAGGTCCAGTCGGTCTCGGCACTACCGCGACCAAGCCACATCGTTCTATCGACAGCATTTCTAGAAGAATAAAGGTCCAAATGGTCTCGCCACCACCGCAACCAAGCCTTTCAACCAGACACGACAATTCAAAATCGACCCCGTACACTTTACATGTCACTCATATACTCCGATTTCAATATTAACCCTTCCAAATTCGATTTTTGTGTCAAACCCGACACGTGGGAATTTTTGAATAAAATTCCTATTTTTCACAATCAACATTCAATTTGCAATATTTACTCATCAAATTCAAATTCTAAACATATAGCAGCGATCGGCACGAAATTCTGAGCAAATAGGATCAAAAATAAATTTTCGAGTTTTTTTATTTTTTATTTTTTATTTATTTTTTATTTTTTTTATTTATTTTCGGATTATAATATAATATTATATTTTCCAGAATTTTCGAAGCAATTAAATAACTCAAAACTAAAATCTTATTATGTCCCATCAAGGTTTAACATTAAATAACTCCTTTTAACCTTAATTAAACACACTTTAATATAAACCAATCTCTTAATCAAACTTATAATTAAATATACTAATCTATCCACCTAAACTTACTTAATTTAAACTAAACACACTTAGGGCATCATTAACACTCTAATCAAGGTTTAGTGAGGTAAACTCACTTGATTAACTCGCCGCTTAGGCCAAAACGACGAGGGCGACGCCGGGATCGACTTTTCCAAAGGCGGGCTTAGCTTCCGGGGCCGGGAAGACGGCCAAAATGGGCTAAACATGGGCTGTCATACCCATTTTTCCAGCTGCTGTCCGCTATGGTTTGAGGTCGAGAAAGGGTAGATCCGGAGCTTGGATGAGATGGAGAAGGACCGGGGAAGGTTAAGGGGTCGAACCGGACCAAGGCGGGACCCGAACGGTGGCCGGAGGTGGCCGAACGGCTTCGGCACGGGCTGATGCAGCAGCTGCGACGCGAGGGCAGGCGAGTGGGAGGCGGAGGCGGCGCGACGGCGGGCCGGCGAGCGCGCACGGGCGGCGCGGGCAACGCACGGCGGCGGCGGCGGCGACGACGACGACGAAGGAGGCGGACGGCGAGGGACTGCTTCGGCTTCTTCCTCTGCAATTTTCTGGTCTTTTTGCACAAAGAAGATGGAGGAAAAACCAACGGAAGGAGGGAGGAAGGAGAGAGAAGGAGGGGGCCCTTTTCTTTTCTTTTTCCTTTTCTTTAATCCAACAAATTGGCCCACCATGACATCACTTGATGATGTCATACTCCACTCACTCAAAACTCCCACAACCTTATTCCAATGGGTCCATTTTATTTTTACGCCGGGGCATAAAACTTTGTGCAACAATTTCTTCAATTCCACTTAATTCTCTTCCAATTGAATCTTAATCCCACTTGAATTAAATCAAATTGACCCCCATTAATTCATTCAACACCTCATCAATCAAATTTGTATTTTTTTTCTTACCACTGTGGTGTACTTGCATCCCAATTTCACAATCTCTAGCTTCAACTGAACGAAAACGGCCCTATTTATCCAGTTGAAATTAAAACCCGAAAATCTGGATGTCACAACTCTTCCCCTCTTATAAAAATTTCGCCCTCGAAATTTAAACCTTTACCAGATTTTAAACAAAAAGGTGGGGGTACAGTCGTCTCATATAATCTTCTCTTTCTCAGGTTGCTCTTTCTGTACCAATGCTGTTAGATCATTGCTATATTGCCAAAATCACTTTGGATTCAAAATACTAAACACTTGCCCACTTAAAATTTTATAGGTCTTCAACACAATATTTGCAAAGCTAAACTGGTGATTCTGAGTGGTCTCAAGATTGTCTCTACTAACTGCTACTGAATCACTGATTTCTGAACCAACTTTGGACTTGCGATTTTCTGATATCTGATCTCATCTCAACAACTGAAGTTCTGAACACTCTGCTCTGCACTGATTAAAAAGAAACTATCTGACTGATCTGCTGAAATTGGGAACCTCTGGTCAAGATCTGATATAACTCTGGCACTGATCTTAGCAACTACAATCACTAACTACTGTACTGACCTTGGCTTGTGATCTTTCTTTCCTTGACTTCATCTCAGCAATTGAAATTTTACACTTTCTACTATGCATTGTTTAAGAAATAACCCTCTAAAAACTCTGCCAAACTTATAATCTCTGATCTAGATTCGAAATATAATTCATCCCCGGCACTCCATGCCGGTGAATTATCTGATGCGCACACACTTCGGTATACCCACTTTGTGACAAGACAGAATCCTCAATTTTTGAAATCAAACTTAAATTGGCGGTTAATTTCACTCCGACACGCTTTTAGTGTGACCTAGGCTACTAGGTAGTTTTCAGAGCTTTTTAGGACAAATGACCCATGGTCGATTTTCTTCGAGCCACGATGAACCCACTTGACACATTGGCGACTCTCGATTGTCGTGAAAATCTCGATGATTCAAATACGGACACAGGGTACCAAAACGACAATAAAATCAAATTAGTATCAGTCGACAAGAGTTTTCCAATTTAGTGGAGTCACCCACGATCGGTCATTCATCTCAGTCAAACCGACCTATCTCTAATCTTAATTCGATTTTTAACTGTGCCGTAATGATCTCTAAAGATGAGCACGGTCGAGAAGTCGATTCCTGGTTGAATTCTCAAGTCTATTTGCCTTAAAGTCCTTAATAACTCACCCAACTAGTCTAGTTATCTCGTAAATGGCCAACTCAGAGAAAAACACTGTAATCGCGTCGATGAAATGCCCAATTTAACCAATCAAAATCAGAGTTTGAAAATTAGGATGTCACACGCTCAAAACAAGATTTATTCATACTGTACCAAAGTGGACCAACTCCATCTATCGATCGACTACTATCCTCAAATGGTATCAGTAATCCCCTGAATCCTTAGTAAGCTCGTCACAATGTTCCATTGTGATATATTTTCATTCTCACTTAGGACTCTCAAGTGATGGTAAAAGTCATCCTGGTTTACATCACTGAACTTCCACTTACTGACATCTCTGATACTTGCAACTTGTTCAACGATATCTATCTTCATACCGATCTACCAATCCTGATGATGTAGATTCTGACTCATCTTTGTACTGTCTGGACAACGCTGAAATTGCTATGATGAGCTTCCCATAAGATCTCTTCTTTAATCTCTGTATCGACAATTACATGCAATCGTCCTCAAAACCTTAGCGTTCTGCCTTCGGAAATCTGAAAATCAATCTCTCTCTCATCTGTATTCTCTTATAGAATCTTCTGAATTTCTGAATCTGTCCACTGAAGTGATTTGATTATGATCTAAACTCTTAAGATTCAAAAGGTGGCATTCCTTAGATTTGAAAACTGAATTTCGGACTTCCTCAAGTAAGATCCAATCCTTGAGTGCCAACTATACAACTAAGGACTCTCGACTCAGTACATCTGCGACTTTGCTCACCTTTCCAGAATGATACAAAATGTCATAGTCATAATCCTTAATGAGTTCCATCCAGCGATGCTATCTCATATTCAACTCCCGAGGTCTCAACTAACGGGACGCATATGCAACAACCCTATCATGTTGTATCAACACACAACCAAATCCTTTAAACGACACATCACCGTAGATCTCAACCCTCCTATTCACATGAACTTTTCTTCCTTCTTCAGTAGTCGAATCAACTGCAACGTTGACACTGAAAACCCTTTCACAAACCGTCTATACACTCTGCTACGACCCAGAAAAACTTATGATCTCTGTCACTGCAGTCAATCTCGATCAACTGATCACTGTTTCAATCTTGGACGGGGCCTACGGAGATTCCTTCTCTTAAAATCACATGACCTAGGAACGCAACACGAGTCATTCAAATCTCACATCTACTAAGCTTATCGTAAAATCCAAGAGTACTTAAGGTCTGAAGTATCATCTTCTAATGTCTCTTGTGCTCCTTAGCACTCTTTGAACACCCTAGGATAACTTCACTGAGCACGATCACAACTGATTTAAGTACTCTTAAACATTCTGCTCATTAAACCCAAACAAACAGCTAAGGTGTCCATCAAACCACACGGTATTACAATGAACTCACAACTGCTGTATCAAGTGCAAGATGCTAACTTCGGTATGTCTTTCTTCCTAATCCTCAATTGATGATACTCTCACCTCAAGTTGATCTTGAAGAATATCAATGTACAAATGCAACGAACGAACTTTCTTCTTCATTAATAGAACGGTTGCTCCCAAGGTGATGCACTGGAAGGTATGAATCTCCTATTCAACACTGCACCTTCAGTTCTTTTAACTCGGTAACACCATCCGGTAAGGAGCCTTAGGGACTGGCTCTATTCCGGGTGCTAATTCAATCACGCACTTTATTTCTCTTTCTGACAGCAAACTTGGCAAATCTTCATGAAACACCTCAGAAAACTTCAGTACTACGATTATGTTCTCCATGTTCGGCTCATCAACTGACGCATCCATTACAACTGCCATGTATATTCGATAACCAATAACCAGAACCAAGTCATCTTCAGTGACAATAACAAGGATCGAAGTTCCTCTTCAACTTTCAGTGATTCAGAACTTTCGCACGCTAACTGAACAAACTGAATTATATTACTACCATGATTCAAAACAACAGAAAGCTTATTGAGCCAAATCTTTTTACAAATGACTTCCAAGTCATACTTAAGCAAACCCTTCAAGCACAACTATAATCAGAGGTTCATCTTTCTATTGCTTTATTACCACCACGAAAATCTTACAACCTTCACTGAAAATTCTGCTGCACTACTCTGATAAAACACCTCAAAACATTCTTATTCTGATTGATGCATGGTCGATCCCTTCATGCTCCTCTAGCCATCCTAGTGACGTCAAATCTGCAGTAATAGTGCTTACGCTTTCCCGAACTTACATGGACAGTTACTAACCTGACGGCCGTGCTGGCCACATTCATATCATGCTCCCTTTTTTACTCTGATACTGGGTTGACTCAAGCCTCATTTCCACAAACTCGGCACACAATCAGCGAGTCCCCTGCCTACTATCAAGGAATATCCAGCACCCTTCCTTACACTGGGGTCTGTTCCAAGTACCCCATTAAATGTCCCGAAGCATGCTTCCTCTGCTCTGTCTTATCAACGGCGGCGACAGAAAAGCTGTAATTCCATCTGTTTATACGGACAATCTTTGATCAAAAGACTGTACTGGCGACCCCTGGTAGCAAGTCCTTTTTCCTCTTACAGCACAAAACAAATCCATATCTTTTCTTACTGACACGACACTCATCGATCGAGTTGGGCACTGACTTTCTCATTCTACTCTTCCGATTGGGTGAAACAGGGCACATTTCTTCTGACATTGGCCTTTCTCCCCAATTGATTTCCATCTCTATCTAAACCGAACTTTGACTCAGATAAGGCGGCTTGATCCTCGATCACCACTCCAGATTAGGCCTCAACAAGCATGGCAACAACAACGGTCACAACACTAGCAGCGGTAGAAACAACAGCAACAGCGGCGGCTCGATCCTGAGCTTACTGACTCAAAATGATTCCCAAAGACTCTAGCACCTAAAACAATCCCGGCAAACCTAGGATCATTCGGTGCTGCTACACTCTCAGTACCGACTTGTAGCGGTACCCTCATACTCGCGCTGGTCTAAGCCTACGCTCTACCTTGGGTACCAACTCTTGTCAGCATCCTACCCCGAGGTATAGGTCCTACCAACCTTCTCCAAGGAGTTCTCCACTCCTGGTCACTCATTCTACAGGCTCTTTATAGACACCCGTTTTCCGATTCCAACATCAGGTTAGAATTTGAGTGACCCCACAAATAAGCTACCAAACAGCTATCAACCACATGCATCAGCATATTAAAAGCATTTCCTACTAACTATCCATTGACTCATCGCACCTTATCACTCCATACACAGACCATGCTTTGATACCACTTAAGCGGGGATGTCACGCCCCGAACCTCGAGCGCGTCAACATCCCACCATGGTCGTTCTAATGCGACATCCCAGGTTAAGTCGCCGACCCAATCAAATCTTTAATGCACATGCGGAAGCGTATTATAAAACCCCTGACAATAAAATAAGGGATAGAAAAGCAGGAAGCATAATCACCATATAACACTCTCATAATTCAACAAAATTACAAACAGAGATCTACGGCCAAAAGTCTACAAAAGACCGGCTCTTAAAAATGAATTGCCCTACGACCTACAAGTCAGACACGTACTCCATTCCTCATGACTTCACCTCTTCAACTCCTCAAGGCCAACCAAAGCTATCTAGCTGCTCCATCCACCAGGGACCTGAAATTTTGATCCCCAAACCGGAATGAGACTTTGTCTCAGCAAGTTCACCCCTCCTAAACCCCTATTAGAAAGCAAATACACCCCAAATGGTCTAGCCTCACAGCACAGAAGACTTAGCTCGCCTTCTTGCCTTCCTGTACGTTAGAACAATTCATATCACTCAAGCACTAGTAATGATAAGAATGTAAGCCATCAGAACACAATCAATTTCACTTAATTTCACAATCACAGCAAGCGTTCCATGTCATCATTATCCACTGCCACACGAGGGTACAGCCTACACGCAGGTCGGTTATCTACTAGCATTACGGCATTTCTAGCAGAATAAAGGTCCAGTCAGTCTCGCCACTACTGCGACCAGGCCACGTCGTTCTATCGACAGCATTTCTAGAAGAATAAAGGTCCAGTCGGTCTCACCACTACTGCGACCAAGTCACGTCGTTCTATCGACAGCATTTCTAGAAGAATAAAGGTCCAGTCGGTCTCGCCACTACTGCGACCAAGCCACGTCGTTCTATCAACAGTATTTCTAGAAGAATAAAGGTCTAGTCGGTATCGCCACCACTGCAACCAAGCCACGTCGTTCTATCGACAGCATTTCTAGAAAAATAAAGGTTCAATCAGTCTCGCCACTACTGTGACCAAGCCACATCGTTCTATCGACAGCATTTCTAAAAGAATAAAGGTCCAGTCGGTCTCGCCACCACTGCGACCAAGCCTTTCAACCAACACACGACAATTCAAAATCGACCCCGTACACTTTACATGTCACTCATATACTCCGATTTCAATATTAACCCTTCCAAATTCGATTTCGGTGTCAAACCCGACACGTGGGAATTTTTGAATAAAATTCCTATTTTTCACAATCAACATTCAATTTGCAATATTTACTCATCAAATTCAAATTCTAAACACATAGCAACGATCGGCACGAAATTCTGAGCAAATAGGATCAAAAATAAATTTTCGAGTTTTTCTATTTTTTATTTTTTTATTTTTTTATTTTTTTATTTTTTTTTATTTTTTTATTTATTTTCGGATTATAATATAATATTATATTTTCCAGAATTTTCGAAGCAATTAAATAACTCAAAACTAAAATCTTATTATGTCCCATCAAGGTTTAACATTAAATAACTCCTTTTAACCTTAATTAAACACACTTTAATATAAACCAATCTCTTAATCAAACTTATAATTAAATATACTAATCTATCCACCTAAACTTACTTAATTTAAACTAAACACACTTAGGGCATCATTAACACTCTAATCAAGGTTTAGTGAGGTAAACTCACTTGATTAACTCGCCGCTTAGGCCAAAACGACGAGGGCGACGCCGGGATCGACTTTTCCAAAGGCGGGCCTAGCTTCCGGGGCCGGGAAGACGGCCAAAATGGGCTAAACATGGGCTGTCATACCCATTTTTCCAGCTGCTGTCCGCTGCGGTTTGAGGCCGAGAAAGGGTAGATCCGGAGCTTGGATGAGATGGAGAAGGACCAGGGAAGGTTGAGGGGTCGAACTGGACCAAGGCGGGACCCGAACGGTGGCCGGAGGTGGCCGAACGGCTTCGGCACGGGCTGATGCAGCAGCTGCGACGCGAGGGCAGGCGAGTGGGAGGCGGAGGCGGCGCGACGGCGGGCCGGCGAGCGCGCACGGGCGGCGCGGGGCAAACGCACGGCGGCGGCGGCGGCGGCGGCGACGACGGCGGCGAAGGAGGCGGACGACGAGGGACTGCTTCGGCTTCTTCCTCTACAATTTTCTGGTCTTTTTGCACAAAGAAGATGGAGGAAAAACCAACAGAAGGGAGGGAGGAAGGAGAGAGAAGGAGAGAGAAGGAGGGGGGCCCTTTTCTTTTCTTTTTCCTTTTCTTTAGTCCAACAAATTGGCCCACCATGACATCACTTGATGATGTCATACTCCACTCACTCAAAACTCCCACAACCTTATTCCAATGGGTCCATTTTATTTTTCCGTCGGGGCATAAAACTTTGTGCAACAATTTCTTCAATTCCACTTAATTCTCTTCCAATTGAATCTTAATCCCACTTGAATTAAATCAAATTGACCCCCATTAATTCATTCAACACCTCATCAATCAAATTTGTATTTTTTTTCTTACCACTGTGGCGTACTTGCATCCCAATTTCACAATCTCTGGCTTCAACTGAACGAAAACGGCCCTATTTATCCAGTTGAAATTAAAACCCGAAAATCTGGATGTCACAGCTCCAATCCTGACTATACCATCTGGGTCTGATGGTTTTACAATGTATGGTGATGCATCTCACAAAGGATTAGGATGTGTTTTGATGCAACATGGCAAGGTCATAGCCTATGCATCTAGACAATTGAAACCTCATGAATTGAATTACCCAACACATGATTTAGAACTGGCAAATATATTGTTTGCTTTGAAGATATGGCGGCACTATTTGTATGGAGAAAATTTTGAGATCTATACAGATCATAAGAGCCTAAAATATATATTTCACAAAAGGAATTGAACATGAGACAAAGGAGGTGGATGGAATTGTTGAAGGATTATGATTGTGAAATACGGTACCATCCAGGGAAGACGAATAAGGTAGCGGATGCCCTTAGTCGTAAGTTAGCTATGGAGATGGCCAGTTTAAGAATGGCATAACGGAACCTATTAAAGTTTGTAGCAAACTCAGAGTTTGAATTGAAAGTGGATCGTCTTACTGGTATGCTTACTGCATTAAGGATTGAGCCTAAAATTATACATAAAGTTAAGATCCTGCAAGAGTCCGACCCAGAAATTATGAAAGTGAAAAATGCAGTATCTTTAGGAAAAAGACCAAAATTTCAAGTCTCTGAAGATGGAGTGATGCTAATGACGACTTTGTGTTCCCGACAATGAAGAAGTGAAGAGGGAAATTCTGTCGAAGGCATATATAAGTAATTATAGCATTCATCCGGGTATTATAAAGATGTACAGGAATTTGCATCAGCAATTTTGGTGGAATGGCATGAAAGTAGATACAGCTAAACACATTTCTCAATGTTTAACGTGCCAACAAGTGAAGGCGGAACATCGCAAACCTGCAGGACTATTGAGACCGTTAGACATACCATAATGGAAATGGGAGCATGTAACACATCAAATAGTCATGATTCAATTTGGGTGATAGTTGATCGCTTGACTAAATCTGCCCATTTCCTAGCTGTCCGCATAAACTATTCAATGAATAAACTTGCTGAGATGTATGTAAGCCAAGTAATACGCTTACATGGTATTCCTGTAATGATCACCTCTGATCGAGACTCTAGGTTTACTTCAAATTTTTGGCCAAATCTCCAAAATGCCTTAGGGACAAAGCTTCAATTTAGTACTACTTTTTATCCTCAAACAGATGGACAAACAGAAAGAGTGATCCAGACTCTAGAAGATATGCTAAAAGCCTGTGTTATTGACTTTAAAGGAAATTGGGATGAAAATTTGCACCTAATAGAGTTCGCCTATAACAATAGTTTTCAGACAAGTATAGGCATGACTCCATATGAAGCATCATATGGAAGAAGGTGCAGAACCCCTATCTGTTAGAATGAAATAGGTGAAGGAAAACTAACATGACCTAAGCTAGTGCAAGTTACTATGGAAGCGGTCGAGATAATCAGGAAAAGACTTAAGACAGCCTAGAACCGACAAAGAGACTATACGGATAGGCGTAGAAGGCCTTTGGAGTTTAATGTAAGAGATCATGTATTTCTTAAAGTATTTCCAATGAAAGGAAAATTAGGACCCAAATTTGTTAGACCCTTTGAGATACTTGAAAGAATAGGAGACGCAGCTTATCGTTTGGCGCTACCTCCTAAATTGGGAAATTTACATGATGCGTTTCATGTGTCGATGCTAAGAAAGTACCAGCCGGATCCTGGTCACATACTCGATCATGAAGACATCAAAGTGGACGAGAAAGTGAGATACATCGAAGAGCCTGTGCAAGTGCTGGATCGAAAGGAGCAAATTCTTAGAACCAAGAAAATCCCGTTGGTAAAGATATTATGGCAACATCACGGTGTGGAGGAAGCCACATGGGAGAGTGAGGAATCAATTAAAGAAAAGTACCCCTACTTGTTTCAAGAGGCATAAGTGATGTCTAATTTCGAGGACGAAATTCTCTAAGGAGAGGAGAATTGTGGCATCCCAAAATTTCATGGCAGTTTCTAGAGGCATTACGACCTATGGAAAAGTAAATGGTTGTGTCGTTGAAGTATGTTGTGACCTCTAGACCGAAAAATTGTAATAGATTAAGGCCGAACACTTTAATGGAAAGATATCTTATGTTCTTGGGTTATCAAAGTTGGTGCTATAGGATCATTTGATAATGAGAATTTTGTTCTTGGCTATGCACCTTATGGATTTGATTTTTATGGATTAATGTTGCAAGTTTTAGGCCATATTATTTTGTAATTAGGTATTTATTTAAGTGGAAAATAATAGTGGATTATTAAAGGAGGGAGTGGGCTGATTTTTGGACCAAACCAACCCACAATCCCCCACCCTTCGACCGGTGAAGGCCCGGCCCAAGAGGCCCGATGGGCCGTCGACCAAGGCTGGCTCAAGCCCAGCCGGATGAAGCCACCTTCTTGCATGAAGAATGGCAAGTGGCGTGAAGGGTCTTCCAAGTGTCACATTTGCATGCAAAGCTAATGATGGTTAATCATTGAGGGGAAGAAATTAGTGAGGGGAAGGGGCAGATTAGGCGAGGAGCAACCAAGAGAGAGAGAGAGAGTGACTGTCCGAGAGAGAGAGAGAGAGAGTGAGTGAAATCATGAGAGGGAGAGCGAGCGTGCCAGAGAAGAAGGGGAAGAGGGAGGCCATTCGCTGCCGTTCATCACCGCCGTCGAGCCACCGAGTCCCACCTTGCCCCACCATCTTTGCTTGCTGTGTTGTGCTCGGATCGGATTAGAGGCAAGTAGAGTCCATTAATCTACCCATTGCTTGCTGTGTTATGTGTTTGATGAATGGTGGATTTCGGATGTGGATGAACTGTGAAATTTCGAAGCTATAAGTGTTGTGTTCTAGCCTAGTGTTCTGTTTCTGGAAAAACAGTCCGACCTTTGATGATTTCGTGAGTTGCATGCAATGTTCTAGTGGGAATTTGACTTCAACTTCTTGATGAAAGTTGTAAAGGACTTCTTGGAGAGCAACATATCAAAATTTCAGAAGAAATGAACAAGTATAGACTGGTGAAACTATTTTTCTATGAAGAAGTTAGATCTGGAAATCGTAATGCTGACCTAGTGTGATTTTGTGAATTTTATAAAATTTTCCGGTTGAAATTCGATCTCATGTTCTGAATGAAAGTTGAATATGACATGTTAAGGAGTAACATACTAAAATTTTAGAGTAAATTGATGAGTTTAGGTTGGTGAAACGATTTTATCCGAAACAGTTAGATCTGGAACTTGATGTCGAGGGTTAAGGACGGTTATGGTTATTATATTTTTTAATCTATCAAAAATATGATTTCGAGTTCTTCATGAAATATTTACTTCTCGATTTTTTATATAACATATAAAAATTTCAGAATTTTTGGAGTTGATTTAGGATTTTTACTGAATTTGTGAATGAAACTGTGTATGGCAATATTCCGAAATTATAAAGACTGTGATGTGTGGACTGTACCGAATTGTATGATGTTCTTTTGATATAGTGTTCTTCATGAAATATTTTCCTCTAGATCTTTTATATAACATGTCGAATTTTTAGAATTTATTAAGGCTGTTTACTAATTTTTCAAGAATTATGACCAAAGGAGTACAATCTGTTTTCATCCGAAATTTTGCTGTATTTTCAAAAATAAATAAAATTGCTCCATATGATATAATGTCTTGAGTGATTGATTATGCTGTATATGTGGTGACATATGGCATGTTATATGACATCAAAATCTGGTTGAGACTTTTGATATTGTTGCATCAAATGCCATGTTGAAATATAGATACGTGTGTGAATATAAATTATGATAATGATGTTACCATCGGAGGTGTGAGCCAACGATGCTCCGAGAGTGTTGGGATGCCCGGAGTGGGTGCCGGATGCCCGGAGTGTGTGTGCCGGATGCCCTAGGAGTGTTGGGATGCCCGGAGGTGTGTGCCAGGGGGATACCTCGTGATGCCAGTTGGGGTACGAGATGCCCAGAGTGTGTGTGCTAGATGCCCGGAGGTGTGTGCCAGAGGCTCCTCGCGATGCCAGGTTGGATGCAAGCGATAAATTGTGGGATGCAAACACTGGTCCCTGGGAAAAAAAATGATGTGATCTAATTGAAAGATGAAAATCGAGAATTGAATCACTCGCATGGATGTGTGCATATGGCATGGGATGAACCTCATGGGAATGCAAGCATGGAGTGCATGGTGGTATATGCATATTGCATGGTGATATATGCATGGCTGTAAGGTGAGGTATGCTTGAATGCATGAATGATATGTGTTTTATTCATGATACCTTGATTGTTCTGTTTGACGCATTGTGTAGTTTGATGGATCTTTACTGCTGAGTGGTTGTACTCACCCCTTTGGGGATTAACATTTCAGATTAGAAATATGCCTCTTTCACTAGTCGTGCGTGGTACCTTCTATGGCATATCTACTGACGTTGAGGTGGAGTGCACGGAGCATTCCTGTATTAGTGTACCTGGTCTGGTGTATGTCCTAGTCCATGTCTTGGTGATATACGACGTGGGTTTTGCCGATGGCCATGTTATCCAAGAGTTTTTGTCTATTCATGTTCGACGCAATGGGGTGATGCTAGGGATGTTGTCGCCGCCGCTACGCGATGCACCGGGTTGAGTGTGATGGCACGTATGACTGGTGGGAGCTAACACTTTTTGGGATAGCCGACGCTTGTTGATGAAGGGGTGTACATGTCTGACGTAGGGTCGAGTTCTCTTTTGAGTTATAGCCAAGTATAGTTAAAAATCTTGGCCTTTTGATGTACTAACCCGAGATGTCCATCGTCAAAATGTAAATAAAAGTGACTCGGCTTTATCTTTTCATTTGGTGCATAGTTGGTGTGCATTGCATTATTGTTATTGGAGTAAGGGATGGTAAGACTCGTTTATGCTTCCGTTGATGAGTTGTGTTGGGACCTTTACAAAAAGGAAAAGGGGGGGGGGGGGAGAAGAATTTTATTGATCAACCCCTATGAACTATAGTTCCACTTTAATTAAAAAGTTATTAGACTGGTATGTAGTAGAAAAAGTGGTAAGTACCCGTGGCGACCCTAGCGGATCGAGGAGCATGCCGAGGGGGTGCCACATGTAGACATGAAAAATTAAGGGCGAGCTAAGTTTAATACTATTGTTAGGATCAAGTAGTTGAAAGTTTTGATTGAAAAGGAAATGGGTAAGATGATCAACATGTGCAAACTAATAGTAGAATGAAGTCCTCCTCAGAGCTATTGAACGAATTCTACATGGAGGAAGGTATAGTGAGACACCACACTTGTACGAGTGAATCACAATAGGTTGCAAACTTGGTGAGCAAAACATAATTAGAGACAACTCATAAAATACTCTCTAATGCTAACATTGCACTTAGGACGACAAGCAACCCAATGAATAGAACTTCATCAACCGCAATTGGATGTTGAACTTCTAAGTGGCTAGGTAACTTTGCTAATTATTATATTATTGGAATATTTGGTTGTCTATATTTTATTTGAGTGAGTGATAGTAAGCTCGGTAAAAGGGCAAGAAAGTGCATGTTCCTAGACTATGTACAATATGAGTGGAGTTACTGATTGTGGTGCCCGGAATTAAATTCACCTAATATCAACACAAAAATTACACTTGATGAGTCTCCAATACTTCTAGATATGAGCATTTGTGGTAGTGTTTATACGAACAATGTGTAGCTTAAGGTGGAGTTGTAACCAGAAGCTCCCAAAAAAAAGCGGGTACTAGCACGATAATTGACATAGATAATATTTGTAACGAGGTGGACCCAAGAAGGTGACGGTTCTTATAGTTGTTGAGTTTGATAAGTTGTGTGTTTGATCTTCTAATAGATATGGATGCATCAATAGTTTTGCATTATCTATGATTGAGGAGGTTGTGTGGAAAAATCGTTGTGGAGCAATTAAAAATACATATACAACTTGTGTTCTAATGAGGTCCACTATTCCAACAAAGTTCAAGCAATGCTCAAAATCAGAAGATGTCTATGGCAATTTGAACTCATGAGAGGTTATGGGAGATCAGCAATGAAGTTCGAATTCCAATGAAGTGATGGTAATTTGGCTCAAAGGGGTTTTCTATTTTGGATGCAACTCTTGGCTATATTTAAGAAGGGTTTTTTTTTTTTTTTTTTTTGAAAAGTATCGAAGAGGAGCTTGTGTTTATGAATTACATCCCGAGTGTTTGAAATCATGAAAAGTAGTGTGGTAATTCTTTCTGTAAGTCCTATGTGAGGTGGAGAGATGATTTCATGAGAAATTGTAACTTGTGATGGCTAAATGTTGTGCGAATTATTGGATATAATTAAGAGCTGCAAAATACTAAGTATATTTGAGTGACTCAGTGTGATCTATAGTGGAACTTTGTACAGCCCTTCCGTGGACATAGGTCACGCCGATCGAATTTCGTAAATCCAATGTTCTATTTATTTCTATGTGCCATTTATTCTATTGATCGATCACTTTCTTTTTGCAACATTATATGTGTAAGGGATGAGGAAAATTTTTCGCCTTAAGAGTTCTTATTTTTCACAGTATCAAATGTTGCGAGTTCATACTAGGGTTACGACGAAACTGGGGAAGGTAGCGGAAAACGTGTTTCCACGAAAGCCCGCGATTGAGTTCATTTGACGGGCTTGGGACGGGGGAGTCAACGAAAGGTCAAAAGATATGCAGAGATGGGAGACCCAATGCTGCCTTGTGATGGAAGGTTTGCAACTCGAAAATGGAGTATATAGTGCTCTCCATGTAAAAGATACATAATATTTTAATTGGTGCGGCAGAAATTGCACTCCGCAAGTTTGTCAACAAAGAGAATATTGCCATGCGTTCATTTAGGTCAAGTCAAATCGACGATTGGTACTTACCATTCATCGCGAGAACATTATCTAATGATATAAATTGCTTTGTATCATAGGAACGCAATATATTATTGCGGGTAATAAAAACAAGGTATTGACATTAATACCACTGGAAAGAGCTAGGGGATGGACCGAATCATGCGTAAAAAGCCACAAAACGGAAGAAAAAATATTCCTCCTAGAAGGTCGTCTCGATCAGATGAGGATCGAAGATTGAGGGTCCTGTTGCATCTAAGAATAATTTTTAATTTATTTATTTTGCATAAACGAGTGATTAAACTATGTCTACCTACATTTTTCTTGAATGTTTCCTTCCACCTCCATTTTTCAATCGTTTCCGTCTCATGCAGAAACATCTGTATTGACCAATGGGAGAACGCGAGAGTCGAGAGACGCATGCAATACGCTATGGCTCTCTTTCGTAGTAAATGCTTTTATCAAGGAAGACTTTTTGCTCGAAAACTTTGTCGTCGTCTCTCCAACTCGACCGGCGGGACTAATTATAAAGGCTGAATGCATCACCAGCTCTTGAATTCTCTTGATCACGACGACTCGTTCAATTTTTTTGATAGATAATAATATGTTTGTTGATGTAGACTCTCATGTCAGCTTCTGAAGGACGAGCAGCCGACACGGAATCTCAAAAAGAAGTCAAACTGAGATATGTGTGTGTGAGAGAGAGAGGGAGAGAGATATAGAGAGGGACGTGCTTTCACATTTTTCTCATTGTTTTTGGCTATATTGTTAAGGTCACTCGTCTAAATCCTTATTTTCTCAATGCATGCATTTTTTTTTTTTAATTGGAAATATTACATCGACTGGTTGCACATTACTTATTTCTAGGCAAAAGAAAAAAAAAAAGTGCATCAAGAGAAATTCGATATGCCAGTACAAAGAAGAATTGAGTTAACAGCCAATTAGCATTCCTAAACCTAATTAACTGTTCTATGTGCATAATTTTCCTCACGAGCTTCTTGCTATTCAATCCCAAGTAGCTGTAAGATTGGTGTATCAGGGACCCGAATGCATTTAACGACCCAACCGATAGGCCAAGACACAGCCGCGATCCCTACACATGCACCCCATTGTCCCCAGCTCAACCGCACCGTGACAGCGAACCGCTTCAGGAACTCGACCATCACCACCTGGAGGACCACTGTCACAAAGATGATCCCAAGGAACAGCTTGTTCTTGTGAATGCCCTCGAACACGTTCTGCTTCTCGATGTTCCTCGCATTGAACTCATTGAAGACCTGGCACAGGACGAACGCATTAAATATTAGCGTCCGCTTCACCGCCTCGTCCACGCCAAAGATCGATTCGCCCTTGAATTGTAGAGTGAGGAGGACGGCCACTTGGTAAATTGCTTGTCCCACCAGATTCCTCCACATGACGTTTGTTATGAGCGGCTCGGTGCGGCCCACGAGGGGCTTTTTCATGAGCTCCCCGGTGGGCAACTCTGTGGACAAGGCGAAGGCGCCAAGCGTGTCCACGATCAGGTTCACCCATAAGAGCTGGAAGGCCGTCAAAGGGACGTCACCGGAGGAAACCGCGGCCACGAAGTTGATCAAAAGGGCTGCAACGTTCACCGTGAGCTGAAACTGGATGAACTTCTGGATGTTATCATAGACGCATCGACCCCACAGCAACACCTTCACCACGGACGCAAAGTCGTCGATGATGATATCCGAGCTCTCTTTGGCGACCTCGGTGCCTTGGATGCCCATTGAGACCCCAATGTCAGCTTCCTTTAGGGCCTGTGCATCGTTCATGCCATCCCCTGTGACGGCGACCACATGGCCTTTCCGCTTCAAGCATTGAACCATGAGGAACTTATCATCAGACGAGGAGCTCGCCATGACCCGAATTTTCCCAACTCTCCGAAGCTTCTCCTGCGACGTGTAATAGCGGAACTCAGCTCCTTCCACGGTGGCCTCGTTGGAGGCATCGTCCCCAGGCTTGAGAATACCACACTCCGTGGCGATAGCCTTAGCGGTGAAGATGTTGTCTCCCGTTATCATCATGATGTTCACTTCTGCCTCCTGACAAGCTTGAACCGCCCTCTTCACGCCGGGATGGCATGGGTCCTTAATTCCGACAAGTCCTATTAATGTCAGGCCTTCCTCTTGGATCTTCTTCCCGTCTTCTCTTTCTAGGATCGTTTCCCCTGAGACTTGTTTATGAGCGAAAGCGATGCACCTGAGGCTACTCGTCACCATCCTCTGGATAATCTGCTGGAAGCTCCCCCTTTTATCTTCGTCCAAATCTTCCACTATCCCCAACCCGTCATAGAAGCTCGAGCACATCGCCAAGATCATCTCTGCCGCTCCTTTCCAGTGCACATGGACCGTGTCATCCGCGCTCTTCCTCATTAGGACGCCGCTTCTCCTCTTCTGCGAGTTGAAGGCTTCGACTTGGATGATTTTACAGCTCTTCTTTGTCTCGTCCATGTCCATGCTCAATTGAGCAACCGCCCAGGAAATAATCGCTTTTTCAGTGGGACTACTGGAGAACTCGTACTCCGATCCTGAAGGCAGCCTATAGACGATGCTCGTGGTGTTCAAAGCAACTCCGTCCCGAATCAAATCCAGGACAAACTTGGAGACAGAGGAGCACGCATTTTCCACCACGGAGTCTTGGCCGACCCAGAATTCCGTCACCTTCATCTCGTTCATTGTGAGAGTGCCGGTCTTGTCGGTGCAAATAATGGTGGCTGACCCCATTGTCTCGCATGCCGAAGGCTTCCTCACCATCACCTGATCCACCATCATCCTCTTCATGGAATGAACAAGAGTGATTGTTACCGCAAGTGGCAAGCCTTCGGGAATCAAGACCACCACAATTGTCACTGCGGCTACAATGTTGCCTACCACGGAGTTCATGATATTGTCACCCATCGTTTGGCCTGGAACGGATTCCCGTTTCCTGTGCTTGTCCTGTTTGTTTCCCGTGAAGTAGCAAATTAGCAGGACGACAAGAACCATAAAATTGACCGCCAAGCCGACTTTGCTAATCGACGAGGTGAGTTTGTTGAGCCGAGCCTGTAAAGGGGTCTGCTCGCTGCTGTCGCAGTTGATTGGCTTCATCATCTCGCCCCCCTTTGTGTTCATCCCGACTGATGTGACCAACATCCGAGCAGACCCATCAGCGACCTTTGTTCCAGAGAACAGGAAAGGATTTTGATTGCTCTTCTCTTCCATGCAGCCACTCTTCCCGGTCATGCTTGATTCGTCGACCTAAATTGACACGAGAATGAGACAATAGGATGCGGTCAAAGAAAATGAAACCTCAATATATATTAACACGAGAAGAAATGGATTATGACAAACTATGCAGTATCAAACAGAATACCGTACACATGTACATCACTTTGGACTAATTACTTAATTAATTAATTAACCTGGGCTTGAACTTGGTAATACAAATACTATACATTTCTGGAGGAATCTAACTTGAGTTAATAAGCGAATCTAATGCAAACAAACAGTAAAAATTCTCGTCCGTACCTGCAAGGACTGCCCCTCGAGTAACAACCCATCTGCCGGGATTTGATCGTGTTTCTTCAAACAAACGACATCTCCGACAACAATCTCGGATATGGAAACCTCGCCCCGCTGTCCCTTCCTTATCACATCGATGAGAATATCACCGCTCCCCCCGTACGATTTATCGAACTGCCAGTTCTGCCGGTAATTCCTCATGGCCGACACCACGATCATGAGGAAAACTGTGAAAAATGGGCTCCCGCCATTGTGCCAGCCTTCCTTGAGCCCGTTCTCCTTGATCGCAAAACCGGGTGAAAGCCCAGCGCAAACAAGAAGAATCAAGAGCATGAGGTCCTTGAAAGCCTCGAATACAAAGTGGAAGAAGCCCTTGGTGGGTGGCTTGAATGTGTTGACGCCGAATGCGTTTTGCCTGCGAGTGACGTCATCCGGTTCACCGCTAATACCGCGAGAGACATCACTTTTGAGGGCCGACGCGACTTTGCTGACACCGCCGAATTCTCTGAGCCAGTTGAGGTTCATGTCCTTGACCAGCTTCGTGAGCTGTGACTGATCAGTCTGGAAGGAGCTGGGTTGATCGGAGGGAGTGCTCGAAGCCTGATCAGGGATTGAATTCGAAGTGTAGGAAGAAGCGAACGCTTGGAGCTGCGACTGTTCAGTCTGGGAGGAGCTGGGTTGATCGGAGGGAGTGCTCGAAGCCTGATCAGGGATTGAATTCGAAGTGTAGGAAGAAGCGACCGCTTGGAGCTGCGACTGTTCAGTCTGGGAGGAGCTGGGTTGATCAGAGCGAGTGCTCGAGGCCTGAACGGGGATTGAAATTGAAGTGTAGGAAGGGTCAACGCTGAGTTGATCGGAGAAAGTGCACGGAGCCTGACTGGGGACTAAAATCGAAGTGTAGGAAGGAGCAAGCGGTCGGAGCAGTGACTGTTCAGTCTGGAAGGAGCTGGGTTGATCGGAGCGAGCGCTCGGAGCCTGATCGGGGATCGAAATCGAAGTGTAGGAAGGAGCAAGCGGTCGGAGCTGTGACTGTTCAGTCTGCAAGGAGCTGCGTTGATCGGAGGGAGCGCTTGGAGCCTGATTGGGGATTGAAATCGAAGCGTGGGAAGGAGATTTTCCAGGGAACTTGTCGGTTTTCTTTGCGAAGGTAGTGATGGCTCGGGAGCAATAGATGGTGGCGAAGGCCAAACGCCAACGGTTGGCGAACTTGCGCATAGCGGGCGGGTGGAGAGAGACCTCGTAGCGGATGGAGTCGCCGCCGAGAATGCTCGTCATCGCTCGGAAGAGACGCACGGTCGCACAACGCAAATGGCAACACGAAAAGGAGGAAAAACTCTGAAGTTTGGTGTTTCGTTGGCCGCTGAAAAGTGCAACGTTCGCATTTACTTATATACGTGCCGGAGCTGAACGAGTGGGTCACGTCGTTCGTGCGAGGTTGTCAGGAATTTGCCTCGCGCTGCGCGGCGACCTCTGTTTGCTTTTTCTAAGTTAAACGATAAGGACTGGACCGGGGATAAGTCAGGCCAGGCCCGGTAGTCGCTATTGATATTTTCCACGCACCTTCTGCTCCTGTAAAAAAAAAGGGGCCCGATCCATGTTTGGTGGGGAGATCGCGCTCGAATCATTGTCTAATGTGGGGCACGAATTCCGTTTGTCTTGAGTAAACCATCAATCAGGGGAGGACACGTGTACGTGCCGGCCTCTTTTCCGTCCCTGTCCCCCTAACACTTTTGGGCATTGCCGCGTTGCTTCTTACACGGGCGGGCGGTCATTGACTCATTGCCCCTCCACAGACCCGGCGGGGCACGTAAAAGTCAATATGACGTCGAGCTCTAAATGTGCTTTTTAAGCGCATTCCCAATATGCCCATGTTCACAAATGGATATACAAGCCAAATTTCGTCCTCACCAAAGAGTGGAACGGGCCCTTAATGTTCTCACCAAATTCCGTTCTGACTTGGCATGACTCGCTCGCTTCTCTTCTTGGAAGAAAATGCTTCCCCCTACGCGGCCACAGAGCTTCAAGGAAAGTTCGTAGCAGGGTACCTGGAATTCCCCGAACCGTCGTCTGTCTATCCTAAAATGTCGGCCACTTCGTCGTACCAAAACCCAAATGAACAACACTACCATCGTCTCTTCCGTTATGGCTTCAATAGCACCTACATATCGAGACCAGATCCGGCTAAAATGACGGCACTGTTTTTTATTTAGCATCAGTACTGGCGCCACAGTGAACCCAAATTCCCTTATACGTGGATTTGGCAGCCCAAGCCATGGAAATCAAAGATATAGAAGGCCCATAACTAATAGATATTGAAAAGCAAAACCACAGGGTATTATCGTTTTATTACGGAATGAAAACACGGTGAAATGTTGAATTTGGAAATCTTTTTTATAGTTCTTTTTAATGGCATAAAAATGTTTTCACTTTTAATACTTCCAGTCAAATCCCAATAAAATGCGTGTACATATACCCATGGGGTGAAAATATCTTCACTTCTTAAATGATCCAAAAACTCATGGACTCTTACTTCAGAGATACATTAAATTTTCCATCATGCAAACTTATGAATTCACTCGAAATCATAGATTTGGAAAGCTAGCTTTTGTTTTGGGGCGAAAAGAACTCGGTTCACTAACCCTCATTCAATATTTATCTGCTAATTTTCTTCTTCTTCTAATTGAAACATACGAATTTTTTATTGAAAAAAATTTAAATATCATCATCGTTATGCCTTGCTAATGAATCATATGTTTGCGTCGGTACCATTAGTCACATTTTCGTACCAGCTTACATGTATGAAAATCTAAATGATGAGTCTTTTTATCCACATTCAAGATCGTCATCGGAGACGTCCTTTGTTCGGAGATTGGCGATCAAGTTCCGGCAGAAATTTAATCGATTAAATTAATTGCCTTCTTTGGCTCTTGTATCTGCATGTTTTCTGACTTTTTGTTCACTCATCGTCCACGTCCAAAGCCCGGTAAATTGCTCAAACGCGGTTTTTTTTTCCATTTGAGGGGCTTCGCGGAAAACCCGCTTCCCCTCCGGTCCCCTCCCCTCCCCTATAATAATACAAGTTGCTTGACCGAAAGTTTCGTATCACGTGATGAAACATCTTTCATGAAACCACTATTCCGTAATGAAATATTTTTCATTAAAAATCACTTTTTGATTTTTATTTAGGGAAACAGGTTCTGTGACTACTTTAGATAGGTAATATAACTTAACTTTACTTCGAACCAAACCGTACATACAAATTGTGCTGAAATTTAATTGCCAACAAAGTTTGGAAATACAACCACTTCAACATAGCTGAGCATAAACAAACTATGTCGAAATTTAAGTGACGACAAAACTTGAAAACGCAATAATGCTATGCCCGAATTTAATCAACAATGTGACACCCAAGATAAAAATACATGCCGAATCAAGCGAGGCCAACCCTCTCCCAGCCCTAGCCACCAGCAAAATGGAAGAAGAAGAACCAAAAAAAAAGGGGGAAGAAAAAAGAAAAAATGGATAAATGATGAAAATACCATTGATCGTCGAAAAGTCAGGCCCTTATTTGAAATAAACTTAACTACTTCGAGACTCTTATTTGAAAGAGACATAATCACTTTAGACACTTATTTGAAAAAAATTTATTTCAAGCCTTTATTTTGATAAAGTAATAGTATTTTAAGTCCTTATTTAAAATAATGTCTACTTTGAGCATTTATTTGAGGACATGATGGCATTTCAGGTATTTTTATGAAAGAGAGTAATATAGTATTGCATTTCTCTCAGCTCTCGCATTCTCATTCATCAATACAATGTTTCTTCACGAGGGGGGGATTCTAGAATGCGGGCGGAAGGAAACATCCAGGAAACGCGGAGCAAGATCATGACAGATGATTAGTCATCTGCGATTCCTTCATGCAAAACAAATTAATTAAAAATTATTGTTAGGTAGGTGCCGAAAGATCCTCAATCTTGGACCCTTGTCTGATTCAAGTTGTTAAATTAATTTCTCAAATTTGAACTGATTTGTTAAATCGAATTTGTTGACAAAGATTTATCGTTGACGATTTGAATTCAGATGAAGACGCCCTTGTTCTATGGACTTGTCTCGGACGTATGAGGAAAAAAAAAAAAAAAAGCAAGGGGCGCTAAAGGACTATTTAACTTTTACAGACACGTCTTTTGCTAAAAGAGCAAAGAAAGAAACTCTATCTTTGCTGCAAAAGCTGAATCCTTGTTGAAGTTGCACGGCGGTGGGTGCAGGTCAAAGTTGTTGACTTACGGCACACGTGTAAAGCTATCTGGGTTTTTTCTTCAGAGCGACGAGCACCGCACAAGAAATAAGAATGCGAGGCCGTACGAAAAGAAATGAACTACCAGACAAGTTCTTGTTTTTGGCATGAACTTCGGTCATTTTATATCGTGAATTTCACTTTTAAGTAAATTATTTATTTATAAATATTTTGAATTTCGAGTTAAATTTAAATACAAAAAACTCCAGAGCATGTAAATGATTGTAGACTTTGATTCTCCAATTATAGTGAAATATTTATTGCGAGCTCTCTCCGTGGATATAGGTATTTATACTCGGTCCAAATTACGTAAATCACTAGTATCCTATTATTTCTCATTTATTTCTCTTGAATTTTTCGCATTGACTTATTTGCAAGATCCTATCGTCGCCACGTATTATATTTCAACATAGGTAACTCTTCTAGTTAGAGTATTTCTTCTTCTGTTTTTTCTTTACCTACATGGTTTTGGAGCGTGGCTTCTTCAGGATGATTTGGTCTAATCCCCTAATTCTTTCAAATGGTGTTAATGCAAATCCCATGTTCTCATGACATGTGACAATCCATATTTGACACCGTGTTATCGAGATTTATAACAATTTATATCATTAGCAATATCCTCAAGACCAACTATAAGGAACAAATCGGCTGATTTCACCTAACCTATATCAGCACAAGGCAATGTCCTATTTGTTTATCACCATACAAGGCTGCGTCCCTCGATTTCGCTGAAACCCTCGTAATTCCGTTACACAAATGAAGCCGCCCTCTAGTTCAGCCCAAGCTATATGAAGATATTGTCTCAAACATCATTCCACAAATTCGACTCATAATTAGAGGTGTCAAAATGGGTCTTAGACCCATATATGACCCATTTAAATCATAGATGGGTCATATATGGGTCACTTGTTTTTGACAAAAAGACTTTGATAGGTGGGTCTTAAGTGGGTCTTAAATGGGTCTTACATAGGTTTGGATTTAGAACCCATTTTCACCCAAAACCTCTCAATCTCTCTCTTCTCTCTTTAACTTTACAAAAATATTTTTTTATAAAAACCCGAAATTATAATTATTTTTTATTTTAATTTTCTTTTCTTTTTTTCTTGCATGTTCTTTTCTTCTTCTTTTTTCTTTCTTCTTCCTCTGGTCGTTGGCACGGTGATAGCTGGCGACCGACCAAGCGAGCTTGAGCTCGCCGGATCTAGCAAGGTGGAGGCCTCACCAACGCCCAGCGAGGCTCGAGCTCACCGTCGTCAGGTGAGGCTCGAGCCTCCCCAGATCTGGCGAGGTGAGAGCTTGAGCTCGCCCGACACCGGCAAGCCTCAAGCTCGCCAGATCTAGCAAGGTGGAGGCCTCCCCGACGCTCGGCAAGGGGTGAGCTCGAGCTCACCGAATCGATAAGGCGGAGGCCTTGTCGACGTCCGGCGAGGCTCGAGCCTCGCCAATCTGGCAAAACTCGAGCTCGCCAGCGTCAAGCAAGGCTCGAGCTTGGCCGATCTGCCGATCTAGCGAAACTCGAGCTCGCTAGCATCGGGCAAGGCTCGAGCCTCGCCAATCCGGGCGAAACTCGAGCTCGCTAGTGTCGGGCGAGGCTCGAGCCTCGCCGATCCGGCTAGCCTCAAGCTCGCCGGTGTCGAGCGAGCTTGAGGCTCGCTTGTAGCCTACCGCCAACCAAAGAAGAAGAAGAACCAAAAAGAAAAAAGAAAAAAAGAAAATTATATTTTAAAAATAAAAATAAAAATAATTAAAATTCAATTTTTAAAATAATTATTTTAAAATTTGTCCATTAAATTTGTTTGTATAAAACCATTTTGGCAATACCATTTTTTAAAAAATAATATATATAAGAAATAAGCTTGGAAGTTTTTTAGTAATATAATCTTTAAAAAAAAAACATAAAAATAAGTTTTTCTAAATTTAGTTAAATATGAAAATATTTTATTAATATGGGTTGGGTCAGGTATGAGTCAAAAAATTTACATTAGACTTAAATGAGTCATAAATGGATTAAATTGTCCATTTGGGTCGACCCATTAATGATCTGACCCAAACCCGATCCGACTCACCCATTTGATGCCTCTACTCATAACCGGGGGAGGAGGATACCAAGCCTTTCTGGTTCTTCCCAGCAACAACGAGCATTCTCAGCGGCAACGACGCCTGCCCCGAGGCCTCTCTCGACTTACCCGGTATGTCCGAGATTGCCAAGAAATGGCGTTTGGCCTTCACCACCATCCGTTGCTCCCGAGCCTTCACTACCTCCGCAGAGAAAATTAAGAAGCTCCCAGCAAAATCTCCTTCCTACACTTCAATTTCGATCCCCGATCAGGCTCCGAGCGCTCACTCCGACCCACCCTGCTCCTTCAAGATGGATCAGTCGCAGCTCACCAAACTGGTCAAGGACAAGGACCTCGACCACCTCAGACACTTTGCGGGTGTCAACAAAGTCGCCTCGGCCCTCGAAACTGATGTCAATGCTGGAATTAGCGGTGAACCGGACGACGTCTCTCACAAGCAAACGGTATTCGGCGTCAACGCATACAAGCAGCCCGCCAGGGGCTTCTTCCGCGTCGTGCTTGAGGCTTTCACGGACCTCAAAATCACGATTCAGGAAGGCTGGTACGACGCAGGGAGCACATTCGTCATGGTGTTCCTCATGATCGCGGTGTCAGCCGTGAGCCATCACTGGTAAAACCAACAATTCGATGAACTGTCTCAGGTGAGTGGTAATATTCTCATCGATGTGATAAGGAAGGGTCGGCGGCAGCAGGTTTCCATATTCGAGATCGTGGTCGGAGACGTTGTTTGTTTGAAGATAGGCGATCAAGTCTCGGCAGACGGGCTGTTCATCGAGGGGCACTCCTTGCAGGTATGGACGACTATTTGAGCTGGTTTGACCGCCATAGATTCTCATATTAACAAATAGAAAGTCAATTCAAAACTTTAAGTTTTTATAATGAACTATTTAATAATAGTATCAAAGCTTATGGTTGATTGATGAGCATTCCAATGTGTACTGACATTTGGTGAATATATCAAAGAATGAATCTCATGACAAACATGGACTCAGAGCAATTTTCATGGTTCGGTGTAGAGAAAGAGACCAACATGAAGCTGGGCATTGAAGAGTCAAGTTGAGACATGTAGGTTTAGAAACATATATATATATATTAAAGGAGAGCAAACCTAATACTAAAATCATACATGATGAAAGATTGATGATACACACATATGAATTATGTTTTAAAAATCCACATTGGAGAGTGTGGAGCACTTAATATATCCTAGTTTGTCATAATTCATTAGTTTAAGCTTTTGAGCAATGTTGGGTTGAACTAAATATGTTTATGGGCTTGAACTCAAACTCTCCCTTGTTGATCTCTCTATCAGGCTTTTCTTCTGTAACATAATAATGGTTTCCCTCTACCTATAAAGCTTAAACTTTTATGATAATAATTTTAACATGGTTAGAGTCAAGTTCTGCCCCTTCACGTGTGTGTCACTCCCATTAGTCAAATTTCACTTATTGCTCCTAATCCATTGTGCACGTGAGAGGACTGTGAAACATCCTAAGTTACTTGAGAACGTGGTTTATATACTCTTTATATACATATGATCTTTCCAAACTTTGAGGTTGAATTTTCTATCATTATTTCATGTTGGCTTTATTCATTCATATATGGATTTAGTATTACCAAGTTCAAGCACAAGTTAATTAGTCCAAATAGATGTACATGTGTGTAATATTCTGTTTGATAGTAGGCATCGTTACCTTTCATAATCTTAATTCTATGACGAAAAGAAAAATTAATGGTTTTAAGTCAAAGTTCCGATCATGGTAGAACAAACTTTGTTAAAAGTTAAAACATACTCCACTTGTTCATGTTAATATTTATTCAGGGTTCATTTTCTTTGTTTAAAGTTGAGACCGGAATGCACTGTATCGTGTCACCCTAGCATCACTAATTCATGTGCGACGTTTGTATTGTCAATTTAGGTTGACGAATCGATTATGACCAGGGAAAGTGATCACGTCGAAGTGAATAGCAATCAAGAATTCATTCCTGTTCTCTGCAACGAAGGTTGCTGATGGTTCAGCTCAGATGCTGGTTACATCGATTGGGATGAACGCCGCGTGGGGCGAGATGATGAGCTCCACCAGCGCAACAGCAGGAGCAGACCACTTTACCGGCTCAGCTCAGCAAGCTCAAATAAAGTGTGGGATAAAAATTTTACTTTTGTGAATTAGAATTTTGATAGATTCGGAGATTTGATTACTTTACATTAATTTAACATCATTTCAATACATTTTCTCTTACTTTGAAAAATATTTTGCAAGCAGTTTTTTTACTTTAAACTTAAATCCCCGACATGTAATGGATATTCATGCGAGTGTGCAATCAGATAACGCTACACTCAATGATAAAAAATAAATATATAAATTACTAAGAATAGGGTAATCCTCAATGCAAAGAAAAGTATTACCTTACTGTGGTTAATTTCTCTAATATATACAAACTGTTAATTAAAAATGTCTGCCTAGCCTAAATATAATTTTTAAATGCCTATGCAATTCCAAATAATTATTTTGTAGGTTTTTCCTTATTTATGAAAACTAAATTATATGCAATTTTAACCTAAGCTTAGCGTGCATGAATTATTAAATTGTAACATAACCTAATTTTAAATGATGGACAAAAATTATGAACTAATCTACATGACATGCAATCTAGTTTATATGATATATATGCATGTTATTTTGTGATTTTCTTTTGAGATTAAAATAGGAAATTTCCTAAAATATGATATTACCTAATTGAAATTAGGAAATAATTCATATTAAGTACTACTCTAAATTAAGCAATTTCTTAAATAGCTACGCAGTTCCTAAGTATGCAATTCTAAACTAAGAAACGCCTATCCTAACATATATATAATATATCTTCAAAATAGGAAAGCTTATTAAAAATAATTCAAATATCGAATCCAACTCAAGAAAGGATTCAAACATTAACGATTACCTAATCTTAATTCTTAAAGATCAAATTCCTAAATATTCACTCCAAACCAACGTTAGAATCGTATAATTCAAATTATTCAATTAATATATTTGAATTGAGTTTAGTTTAGGAGATTACCTAATTGAGCTTTAATTGCAACGAGATCAGCCACGATGTTCTTGGGGATCATCTTCGTGATGGTGGTCCTCCAGGCGGTGATGGTCGAGTTCCTAAAGCGTAGTTCGCTGTCACAGAGTGGTTGAGCTGGGGACAATGGGCGCATATGTCGGGATCGCAGCTACATCTTGGCTCATCGGTTGGGTCATCAAGTGCATTCCGATCCCATGATACACCAATCTTATAGCTGCTATCGACAAGCAAGAAGCTCATGAGGAAAATTGTGCACAAAGAACAATTTATTAGGTTTAGGAACGCTCATTGGGTTTAACTCAAATCTTCTTATTGTGCTGGTATAATGAATTTCTCCTTATGCGGTGTGATTTTTTTCTTTTTACCTACAAAAATAAGGAATGTGTCCATGTAATTTTTCCAATTCAAAGAAAGCATTCATTGAGAAAATAAGAAATGAGACAAGTGACCTCAATATAGCCAAGAACGTGTAGAACAAAATCATGAAAAAATGCGGAAGCACAAATAGACTAAATGATACAAATTACATACATAAATTACGTTGAGGCAAGGAACAAATTCATGATGCATATTAATCATATTTCTAATTAACTCAAATTAAGCCGCCCTTATTTTCAGAATTCGGAATGCGAACATAACAACATCAATATCGAATAGTGAAAGAGGTTTAATCTCTCTCACACACAGACACATACTTCAGTTTAACTCCAAAAAGTCTTCCTAAATAAAGCATTTATTAGGAAAGAGAGTAATAGAGTATCGCTTCTCTTAACTCTCGCGTTCTCATTCGTCAATATGATGTTTCATCATGAGAGGGGGATTCCTAAAATGCGAGTGGAAGGAAACATCCAGGAAACGCGGAGCAAGATCCGGACAGATGATGAGTCAACCGCGCGATTCCTTCATGCAAAACAAATTAATTAAAAATTATTGTTAGGTAGGTGCAGCAAGATCCTCAATCTTTGACCCTTATCTGATTCAGGTAACTCTTCTAGAAAGAGAATTTCTTCTTCCGACTTTTTCTTTACCCAGTTCCCAAATGGGTTTTGGAGCATGGCTTCTTCGGGATGATTTGGTCCATCCCCTAACTCTTTCAAATGGTGTTAATATGAATCTTGTGATTTTCATGATAATCCATATTTCACACCATGTTCTCATAATTTATAGCAATTTATATTACTAGCTGATATCCTCACGACAAACTGTAAAGTATGTATCTATTGGTTTCACTGAACCTAAATCAGCACAAGACAATTATCCTCTATTGTTTATCACCATACGAGGTGAAAATTCAGATGCACCAATAATATTTTTTTTGCTTTTTTCTATTTCTTTTTCGTGAGAGCATTTCATACTCCGTGTAGGAGTTGAAACCTTCAAAGAAACAACACGGCGTTGGGTCTCATCCTCCCTGCATATCTTTCGACAATTCGTTGACTCCCCGTCCCAAGCCCCGTCAAATGAGCTCAATCGCGGGCGGAGCTTCGTTTCGGGGAACCACTTTTTCCGCTACGTCTGTAACCCTAATTAATCCGTTACACAAATGACGCCACCATCTGGTTCAGCTCAAGCTGTATGAAGATATCATCTCAAACATCATTCCACAAATTCGACTCATCATCATCGGAGGAGGATCACAAGTCTTTCTGGCCCTTCCCAGCGACGATGAGCATTCTCAGTGGCGGTGACGACGACGAAGATGACAACGTCCGCCCCAAGGTCTCTCTCGACTTGCCCGCTATGTCCAAGTTTGCCGAGAAATGGCGTTTGGCCTTCGTGACCAGCCGTTGCTCCCGAGCCTTCACTACCTCCGCAGAGAAAACTAACAAGCTCCCAACAGAATCTCCTTCCTACACTTCAATTTTGATCCCCGATCAGGCTCCGAGCGCTCGCTCCGACCAACCCAGCTCCTTCAAGATGGATCAGTCACAGCTCACCAAGCTGGTCAAGGACAAGGACCTCGATCACCTCAGACACTTTGGGGGTGTCAACAAAGTCGCCTCGGCCCTTGAATCTGATGTCAATGTCGGAATTAGCGGCGAACCGGATGACTTCTCCCACAGGCAAAGGGTATTTGGCATCAACACATACAAGCAGCCCGCCAAGGGCTTCTTCCACTTCGTGCTCGAGGCTTTCATGGACCTCAAAATCACGATTCTTCTTGTTTGCGCCACGCTTTGGCTCGGGTCAGGGATCAAGGAGAATGGGGTCAAGGAAGGCTGGTGTGACGCAGGGAGCACATTCGTGATGGTGCTCCTCATGATCGCGGTGTCAGCCGTGAGCCATCACTGGAAAAACCGACAATTCGATGAATTGTCTCCAGTGAGTGGTAATATTCTCATCGATGTGATAAGGAAGGATCGGCGGCAGCAGGTTTCCATATTTGAGATCGTCATCGGAGACGTTGTTTGTTTGAAGATAGGCGATCGAGTCCCGGCAGACGGGCTGTTCATCGACGGGCACTCCTTGCAGGTATGGACGACTATTTGAACTGGTTTGACTGCATCAGATTCTCATATTAACAAATAGAAAGTCAATTCAAAAGTTTGAGTTCTTATAATGAACTATTTAATAATGGTATCAGAACTATTTAATAATAGTACCAAACACCAATGTGTATTGGTGTTTGGTGAATATATCAAAGAATGAATCTCATGACAAACGTGGATTTGGGGCAATCTTATCTGTTCGGTCTAGAGAAAGAAACCAAGATGAAGCTAGGCATCTAAGATTCAAGTTGAGACCTATTAATTCAAAAACATATATATTAAAGAAGAGCAGACTTAATTCTAAACTCATACATGATGGAAGATTGTTGGTACACACGTGTGAATTATGTTTTAACAATCCACATCGGAGAGTATGGAACACTTGATATATTATGGTTGGTCACAACTCATTCGTTTAAGTTTTTGAGTAAAGGATGAGTCAAATTAGATATATTGATAGGCTTGAACTTGGACTCTCCCATAATGATCTCTCTATCAAGCTCCTTTTGTGTAATACAATAACGGTTTCCCTCTATTTATGGGCTTAAACTTTAAGGTTTATATTTTTGACATGGTTAGAGCCAAGTTCTGACCCTTCACGTGTGCACCGCTCTCATTAGTCGAATTTCGCTTATCGCTCCTAATCCAACTTGCACATGATAGAAGTATGAAATATCCTAAGTTACTTGAGAGTGTGATTTATATACTCTTTATATACATGTGGTCTTTTTAAACTTTTAGGTTGAATTTTCTATCATTATTTCATGTTGGCTTTCTCCATTCATATATGGATTTAGTATTACCAAGTTTGAGCACAAGTTAATAAGTCCAAATAAATGTATAAGTGGGTAATATTCTGTTTGATACTAGGCATTGTCACCTTTCATTATCTTGATTCTATGACGAAAAGAAAAATTAATGGTTTTAAGTCAAAGTTCCAGTTATGGTAGAACAAACTCTGTTAAAAGTTAAAACACACTCCATTTGTTCGTGTTAAATTTTATTCGGTGTTTATTTTCTTTGTTTAAAGTTGAGACGAGAACGCATTGTATCGTGTCACCCTAGCGTCACTAAATCATGTGCGACGTTTGTATTTTCAATTTAGGTTGACGAATCGAGCATGACCGGGGAGAGTGATCACGTAGAAGTGAACAGCAATCAGAATCCATTCCTGTTCTCTGGAACGAAGGCTGCTGATGGTTCGGCTCGGATGCTGGTTACATCGGTTGGGATGAACACCGCGTGGGGCGAGATGATGAGCTCCATCAGCCGCGACAGCAGCGATCTGACCCCTTTACCGGCTCGGCTCAACAAGCTCACCTCGTCGATTGGCAAAGTAAGCTTGGCGGTTAATTTCCTGATTCTCGTTGTCCTGCTAATTCGATACTTCACCGGAAACACACAGGACAAGAACGGGAACCAGGAATTTGTGGTGGGCCAGACGACGGGTCACAATATCATAAACTCTGTGGTAGGAATCATAGCAGACATGGTGATGATTATGGTGGTCGCAATTCCCGAAGGCTCGCCACTAGCATTAACGTTCGCTCACGCTTATTCAATGAAGAGGATGATGGCAGACCGGGTGATGGTAAGGAGGTTGTCGACCTGCAAGACGATGGGGAGAGCCACAATTATTTGCACCGACAAGAGCGGCAGTCTTACGATGAACCAGATGAAGGTGACAAAATTCATTACAACAACCGTCTGTCCGGATGAAGGTTCTTTTCAAATCCCAAGATTTGTGGAACTCGGTGGAGAACGGCTACATCGAAGTGGCCGATGCCGAAGCATTCGATGCTTTAAGAAAGACGGAGAAAGATTTATTGGTGGAAACTCGGAAGAAAGATCAGAAAGCATTATTTACGATCTTTCAAGCCGTGGAGGAGACGATATTTGAGAAAATATCGAGTGCAGAGACTGCAAAAGAAGCGTGGGATATATTGCAAAAATCCTACAAAGGCGATGATCGTGTTAGGCGGGTGCGCCTCCAAACACTTCGAGGAGATTTTGAGTCTTTACGCATGAATGACTCAGAATCTATCTCGGCTTACTTTGATCGTGTACAAACCATCATTAACCAACTAAGGGTTAATGGTGAAGAACTCCAAGATGTACGAGTCGTAGAAAAAATCTTGAGGTCTTTGACTGAAAGATTTGACTACGTGGTTGCGGCGATCGAAGAAGGCCAAGATTGGATCGGCCTAGACTGCTATAGAAGAAGAGTATTAGGTGTTGAGGGAGAGTGTTGGAGTCGAGGAGGAAAACACGTACTCCTCTGTCTCCAAGAATGTCCTGGATTTGATTCGGGAGGGGGTCGCATTGAACACCACGGGCAGCTTCTATAGGCCGTCTTTGGGATCGGAGTATGAGTTCTTGGGTAGTACCACCGAGAAAGCCATTATTTCCTGGGCGGTTTCACAATTGAGCATGGACATGGAGGATATAAAGAAGAGATGTGAAGTCATCCAAGTCGAAGCCTTCAACTTGCAGAAGAAGAGAAGCAGTGTCCTAATAATGAAGAGCACGAATGACACGGTCCACGTGCATTGGAAAGGAGCAGCAGAGATGGTGTTGGCGATGTGCTCGAGCTTCTACGACAGGTCGGGGATAGCAAAAGATTTGGATGAAGACGAAAGGATGAGATTCGAGCAGATTATCCAGGGGATGGCAGCAAGCAGCCTCAGGTGCATTGGTTTCGCTCATAAACAAGTCCCCAAGGAAGCGACCAAAGAAAAGAAAAGACGGGAAGAAGATTCAAGAGGACAGCCTGACATTGCTAGGACTTGTGGGTATTAAGGACCCGTGCCGTGCTGGTTTGAAGAGCACGGTCCAAGCTTGTGAGGACGCAGGAGTGAACATCAAGATGATAACGGGCGACAACATCTTCACCGCTAAGGCCTTTGCCACAGAGTGCGGGATTCTCAAGCCCCAGGACGAAGCCTTCATTGTGGAAGGAGCTGAGTTCCGCAGCTACACGCCTGAGGAGAGGCTTCAAAGAGTCGAGAAAATCCGGGTCATGGCGAGATCATCGCCTTTCGATAAGCTCCTCATGGTTCAGTGCTTGAAGCAAAAAGGCCACGTGGTTGCAGTCACGGGGGACGATACAAACAATGCACCTGCCCTCAAGGAAGCCGACATCGGGATCTCAATGGGCATCCAAGGAACCGAGGTCGCTAAAGAGTGCTTAGACATCATCATCCACCACGAGAACTTTGCCTCCGTGGTGAAGGTACTATGGTGGGGTCGATGCGTCTACGATAACATTCAGAAGTTCATCCAATTCCAGAACACAGTGAACGTCGTGGCCCACGTGATCAACTCCGTGGCCGCAGTCTCCTCTGGTGCCGTCCCCCTGAATGCCGTCCACCTCATGTGGGTGAGTCTGATCATGGACATGCTTGGTTCCTTCGCCCTGGTCACGGAGCTGCCCACCAGGGAGCTCATGGAGAAGTCCCCCGGTTACCAAACTCAGCCGCTTGTAACCAACGTCATGCGGAGGAACCTTGAAGCAACATACCAAATAGCCGTCCTCCTCACCCTACAATTCAAGGGCGAATCAATCTTCGGCGTGGATGAGGTGGGGAAGCGGACGCTGATATTCAACGTGTTCATCCTGTGCCAAGTCTTCAACGAGTTCGACGAGAGGAACTCGAGAAGAAGAATGTGTTCGAGGGCATACACAAGAGCAAGCTATTCCTCGGGATGGTCTTGGTGACGGTGATCCTCCAGGTAGCGATGGTCGAGTTCCTGAAGTGGTTCACGGACACGGAGCGGTTGAGCTGGGGACTAATGGGGCACATGTGTTGGGATCTCAGCCGTGTCTTGGCCTATTGGTTGGTTGGGCCGTCAAGTTCATTCCGGTCTCCGATACGTCAATCTTCAGCTACTTGAGATCGAAAAGCAAGGAGCTCGTGAGGAAAATTCTGTACAGAAAACAGTAGGAACACTAATTGGGTTTAACCCGATTCTTTCAATTTTATAGGTACATCGAATTTGCATTGTGATTATTTCTTTTACCTAAGTAAGGATTGGGTGTCTGACCAAAAAAAAAAGTAAGGATTGGCTGATCAACCGATGTGAGTTCATTGAATTCAACGACAGCATTCATTGCAACAGCAATATAATTGGATAGATCCCTTACTTCTTGAGAGCCACCCCAAAAGCCCGTAGCATTTTATTTCACTGTAGCATTAATGGGTAAGAGAAGACTACAATGGGCATCATAGGATGTTGGCTTCAAATTTGAGCACCAGCAATGGGTTGACCAACTCGACTCGAAAATTGACCACAAATTGAAATCATCTTCAATTCTAAAGGAGTTCTAAACCGTCTGTTCGACCCAGACCCAGTCACCCAATCCTATAAGGAACGCAATCGACTCCTTGCCTCAGACTCTTTTAATAGAGAAAACACATTAGGAATACACCCAAGAAAAACAATGTTTTCCACGCATCTTTCATGCTCCGACTGCTCCCTAATAGGGATTTATCCTCTCCCAAGTAGAAAATTTATATTAAACAATTATCGGCTCCGAATATGTATATATATATATACATGTTATCGTAATTATAATCCTTAGTTTTTCCAAATCTGAATCAACATGATCCGAAGTAAGGTTGCAAACCGGGCGAGCAGGTCGTGCCTAATGAGTTTTTTTGGTACGGGTCAGTAGATCTAGCTCGGCTTATCCGGGCTTGGTATGTCGGTCCGACCTTGTGGAAGAAATTGACTCGAATCAAATGGAAGCGCTTCAGGCCAAAACCAGAAACTCTCTCTTTTGATAAGGCCTAAAATACTGTGCATTCACGGTTTGCTCCTTATGACGCTAGGAAATGAGAGAATTGCCTTGAATTATGAACAAATCATGTCGTGAAGTATGCATGCAACTTCAGATGCGAGCAAGAAGAATGACGAAATCCATGAGACGATGAGTCACCGTCCTATAGCCAATAATGTGAAGAGGAAAATCACGATAAAAAGAAAAATTACCAAAAAAAATTTAAGCCTATTTTAATTGTGCCATTTCAATTTTAATTTTTTTTTTATCAATTTAGTTCTAAACCCTTTGCAATTATACCATTTCAATCCATCTGGCCAAATCCTAGCCAATGCTAGCTATCCGACGAGGGCTAATATGGATAATTTTTTAATAATTTATATTTTTCAAATTTGTAATTATTTTTTCTTTTTTTTTTTCTTTTTTTTTCCACTTCTTTCTTCCTCTAACCGGTCTCACCTCGCCACTAGCCAACGAGGCTCAATGTTACCATTGCTAGGTGAGGATCTAATAAGGGCTTACCTCGACAATGGTTGGGTGAGCACGACCTTGCTTAGCGATGGCGAGGTTGAACTTATCTAGTGGTTGGGCAAGGTCGAACTCACTCGCCTCACCAATGGTTGGGTGAGCTCAACCTCCCCCAATGATGACAAGGTCAAGCCTCGCCAAGGGCATGCTAGGTCGCCCTTGCCAAGAACTAGATGAGCTCACCCTCACTAACCAATGGCAAGGAGAGACTAGCGAGTAGCCAGAAGAAGAAAGAAGAGAAAAAATAAAAAGAGAAAGAAAAGAAAAAATAATTAAAAATTCAAAAAAATATATATTTTAAAATTATCAACATTAGATCGACTAGCCAAATTTGACAAAATTGATTGAATCAACACAATTGTAATTGATTTAGGATTTTTTTGGTAATTCTCCTTAATAAAAATGTGAAGTGCAAAAAGTTGGAATTGGTACAAATTACACACTTGGATTATGTCAAGGCAAGGAACAAATTAATAACACGTCATTCACATTTTTAATAAACTCAATTTAAGACTCCATTTGTTTACCAAAATAAATGAATGAAAAGTTATTTTATCATCCATGAAAATGTTTAAATGTAATTTTTTGTCAAAAATGAAAATATTTTTCATTGATTAATATTTTCAAACAATACAAACAATCATTTTTAGAAAAATATTTTCTAAATTAATTATTTTCCACAAAACAAACAAAGCCCAAGCCAAGTTGTATTCTTAAAATTTGGAATGCATACATAACAACAACAAACATATAGTTCCCTAACATAGTCAATTGAATGGCACGAAGAGCGAGTTTTGGTGACCCGGATTTTTTTGTTCACGCTTTTTCTTCTTCTTCTTTTTCTTTTCTTCTTTTTTTTGTCATCATGGACGATTATTTCTCCGCAAAACTTAAGTGTGTGCATATACATCCCTTTGTGCTAATAATTTAAAATTTATTCTATCGTCGAGAGTGCTCCTGTAAGCCGCCTATGTGGCCCCCGATTCTCAAACGATATATTGACGAAGAACTCGTGGGAAAAAATATATTTTCATAAAATTGCAAACGGTATGATGTATGTGCATAATGAGAAAGAAAACATAACAGTAAGTGATAAAGGGTATTATTGCTACTTCGAGAATAGCAAGTAAACTTCTAGTATAAAAGGGATTTGCCAAAAAAAAAAAACTAATAATTTAATTAAATAAATTATAGTAAAGAAAAGGACAGAAAGGGGTACACGTACGTATGTCTCCATCCCAAAGTTGCATGAAAAGGCGCAAGAGCACCAGTCAAAGGCCAAAGGCAATAAAGATAACGTTGGGGTCTTACACGACCGAATTTGGTCCCCAATTGCTACCCCTACAAAACAAAAAACCCGAACTTTTGTCACCTCCAATGGCAATCTAAAGCGCGAAAGCGAGCCCCTCCTGCCTTCAACGTTGCACTTTTGACGACGGTGATGTGTCAATATCCGCCACCACCCACCTGTCGTATCAATTCCTGTTTGAAAAAGTTCAAGCCCCATTTTACTTCATTTAAAAATAAATGATTTGTGTAAAATTTTATGACCGATTCTTCTAAATATTGAAATTGTTCAATTAAGATGTGATTTATTATTTGAATATTTTAATATTTGAAAAAAAATTTTATTTTCTTAAGAATGGCCATTTATATTCACCCATAAAGCTAAATGAACAAAGAAAAATTATAATTGATCAATCATATCAAACAATACTAGCGGCCATTTTAAATATATATATTATTTAAATCATTCATTTTTCATCAAATAAACGAAGTGTTAATATCCTTTCTTTATTTTTCACATGACCATGAAAAATATTTAAGCTCCCAATCAATTTTTCTTTGCTTTCCCTAAACGTGGTGTCGTTTTCAATAGTCTCCCCGCCCAGAGCAAGAACCCCATGAACGCGAGATATCATGGTCAAAAAAAGGGTCTTCTTTCCAAAGCCGAAATAGCTAGTTCCTCTCGTGAAAGGTACAGCTCGGCCGAGTTTCACACTGTACGGACAAATAACATGAGGCTAGGGAGGTGATTTGCTGGTGATGTGGGCCCCATTGAAATCCGAGTCTGTTGGGACGAGCAAGTTAACGAATATTATCATGTCATCGTATAACGGTTTCTTATACTGGTAAAAGATTATTGAATTGATAGGATCTTGAGAATATAAAGGATCGACCAACTCCAATCAACATGGCATAGGTTATCTGATTATATTTCTAATGAAAAAATTTCATTAGCCCATGCAATTTGAAAATCATTTTGGGCCAGGGAAGACCCTCCCTCACAAATTTTTTTTTCTCATCATCTCTTTTTAAATTGATTTTCCGATTAAAGAAATAGATTTTGGGAGGGACTTGAGATTTGCAGAGATGCGTGGGAGGCAGATCACACGGGCCCCCACAAGCAACACTCATTAGCCCATGGACTTTGGTGTGATGAAGTGGCCGCAAATGAGACTGCTAGAAAACAAAAAACTTTTTTTTCCCCTTTTTCTAAATTTTCATTTTTTTTAATCCTCGAAAGTACTGTATAATCCAGCCTTTTACTTATTTTTTTCTTTTTTTATTTTGTTGTGGGGGACAGGCATGTCCTTTTGTGCCCTTTTGGCAAGTAAAAAAAACAACTAAATTAAGGCAAAAAAAGAAAAGAAAAATAGAGTACATAAAAAACAAAGCAAGGCATATGATTAAAGGGGAGATGTGAAAGTACTTTGTGCGCTTTGAAAAGAGTTCTGACCGTTCTTTGCTTTTGGAGGGGGGGTGGCCTTTTGATGCCCAGCCCCTTGCTCTTTTCCTGGCCCAAAGCCGGAGGCAACAGCCGGAATGACGAGAACGCCCTTCCGGGTCGGGCGCAAGGCGACAAGATTTCCGGAGGTGCCTTTGTCCAATTCGGGACAAAAAGGGGAGAAATTATGATGAGCCACCACGAGATGGTGGGTGGGGATATGCAATGAGAGCATAATAATTCAAAGTTGTTTGTGCAATGATGAATGAGACATTAACCCCATTTGCCCCCTTTCGCCATCTCTCTTGACCATAATAATATGCTTTGCCGAGGGGGTGGGGCAATTGCAATGATTCGCCCTAATTTTTACCATGCAATTTGGAAGTCCTTATTGCAATGAGTACAACCTTTTGAAAAAAAAAGACTCTCACCGTAAAAAGCACTTGGAGACTGTCCTCCTTTTGACCCTCGATCCAATCGGTATCGACAAAAACTAGGTTCGCGTGTTTCATGTGTAAAAGTGAATCTTGTTTGCTTGGATTCGACGTGATGCCGCGGCGTAAGGTGATCACGCCAAATTGTGATGAAGTGAATATTTACAATAGGTATCCATGCTGGAGGTAACATCGACGATGCGCTTTATGTGGATAATCATACTTGAATTTGTGGCCTAATGGTGTCATCTTGTCATTGTGCAGCTCCAAACTTGAAAAGCGATTAGGATGACGTTAATTGCACTTTTCTTTTACAGAATTGATGTATTAACGATTATCATTATTGCTTGTGTCCACATCGTATTCATCCTTGTAGGGTTGCTAGGGTAACATTCAATTCATTTAGACTTATCATGCCGTATCACCTTGCCATTGGAAGTGATTGATAATCCATTTGCGTCATGTCATGGACTGATGTAATGTATACAGGCCGAGTATAAAAACGATTGATTTGGGGAGGGAAAACAAGCAAACCCATAGTCACCGTATTATTGCGAGAGTAAATGATCAAAACAATTATATAACCACGAGAAAACAAATCCAACACTAAATTTACGAGGTTCGATCAATGTGGCCTACATTCATGGGGAGTGTTGAGAGCGCGCAATAGAAATCCGATACAAGTTCAATACCTTCGCTTGGAGAAATCGCCAAGAGGGAACTCATGTCCGAACTCGTCAATATATCCAGTTAAAATCATATTCATTCAAAAGATTAAATCAATGAATTATGAGTCAATTATGATATATTAACTACTCCACACCATATCAATTCTCTGACGTGATACTTCTCTAACACAACTCGCTCACGTTGCATCCTAACATTTTTCGCGTAAAAATTCTAGCTTATTTTTCTTCTCTATTTTTTCTCTTCATATATTAGTGTTACTAACAAGGTGAACACCATGAAATTCCATTATAAATCAAGTGATACAATAAAAATTACAAACATAGTCGAGTCACTTAAATACTTTCAACATTTCTCAACCTTCATCACAAAATAATCTCCTAAACTCAAAAAGGAATTTAACAAATCTCACTCATAGAATTCAATCGGCTTTTACACATGAAATCTTGGTTTATTTCCACGAAAAAAATCCCTCGCGCCAAGCACTCATCAAACAACGCTTCAATAGGCACGTGCCTAATTGTCTTCACGGCAAAATTTTTATTCTCTCCTTAAAGTTCACACGGGCCATTGTGCTAAATTCCTCTCATTATCACCAAGGCACCTCAAAAGACCTTCAGAACTCCACCTTCTAAAATATACCTATAACCAATTGAATCTATGACGCTTAAGGAAATCATATTCTTCTTCAATTTTGAAATGTGGTCACTCTAGTCAGTGTCCTATTCTTTCCCCCGCTACACTTTACCATTACCCAGGCATCTATAAAAAGAAAATTAATTCTTGCTTAGTGTAGAAAGAAACAAAAAAGAAGGATTTGTAATACATCCATCAAACGGTGAATCATCTGTGATAAACAAGAAATAATCAACACTATCCGAATTATTATCAATTATTGCAACAATATTATTGATAGACACAACTCTAATATTCTTGCCCTTGTCGTTCTTCAGCTCAAGGCAAACCTTATAAGATGTCCATCTGATCACAAATTCAACAGACAACACTACCCATCTTAAGGCTGACTAAGGGTGCGTTTGGTAACACTTCTATTCTCGGAAACAATTTCTGATCATAAATGATTCTTTTTTATTATGTTCTTGGGAATAATTTCTAAGCATTTTAAGTCGTTTAACAACTATCCAAAATTTCAATTCCCATAATAGAATTATGTTTGGCACTGTCCTCAAAATTTCTACTTCAAATCATTTTCTTTTAATTTTTTAATAATTTTATTTTTCTTTAATTTATTTTTCTTTTTCCTTCTTTTCTTTTTTTCTTTCCTTTCTCCTATCCTTCTTCAAGGGTTGCCGCTCGCCAGCCTTAGTCTGACCGGCGACCGGCTAGACAGGGCCGACGACCTCACCGAAGCATCACCAATCCTCACCGAGGCCACACCTTGTCAGCCGAGCCTCGCCGGTAGCTGGGCGAGGCTCGACCGAGCCTTGGCCGGGCGAGCAGCCTTGCCTAGATCTAGCGAGGCCAAGCTCACCCAATCGCTGACGGGGCTCGATGACCGTGATGTCAACCTCGTCGAGCCACCGTGAGGTCAGCCTCACCTTAGTCGAGCAATGCCAACCTTGCAATGGCCTAGTGAGGTCGAGCCTCGCTAGCAACTTGGTGAGCTCGGCCTCACCAAATCTTAGCGAGGTCAAGCCTCGTCGGGTCAGGCGAGGCTCGTTGGTGGCCGGGGGAAGCCTAGGCAAGGCCCATTGGCCACCGACGAGGCTTGGCTGCGCCAAATTTGGCAAGGCCAAGCCTCGTTGGTGACTAGGTGAGCCTTTGGCAAGGTCGCCAGACCTCACCCTAGCCTGGCGAGCCTCTAGTGAGATCTCTGGTGACAAGTGACAATGGACGGCAACGGCAGCGGCGGTTGAAGAAGAGAAGAGAGGGAAGAAGAACAAGAAAAAAGAAGAGAAAAGAGAAAAAAATGAGTTGGCTTGATACTAAAATTGTTTTCGAAAACAAATAATCAACTTTTTTTTTACTCCTCGATTTTGTTCCAAATCTACTTCGGGAATAAAAAAATAAAAATTTATTCCCGGGAATAAAAATTTTACCAAATGAATTTCTATTCCAAATCTATTCCCGAATACAAAAAACAGAAATTGTTACTATTTGGCAAGTTGCCAAACGCACCTTAAATATGTTCAAGATCATACTACTCCTGCTAACATGAATACTAATTTTTCCTCAACATTCTCTCAGTAAAGTAGTAGGTAGAGGATTCTTAAATTCTCTCATATAAGTGTCCTCATCTAAAATCACATCACAAACCCATCAAAAGTCAAGTTTGTCGACATAGAAGAATTCCTAATAGTCATGACAAATAGTATTCTAACTATTTAAGGCAAGTTCTAACTGGATCCAACTTTGCCATTTATGGCAACAAGTTTAGTGCCGCAAGCACATCCTTAAGACAGCTGAGCTTCGCTAGAGGTGCAGACAGCCCTAGTTTAGGTTCTTCCTTTCTTAAAAAAAGAAAATTGCATGGTTGGGTCTGGTTTTTGCTTTTTATCCGGGTGACATTGGACATATTTTCCCACCCAACAGAGGGACAAAGTTTTTGTCGCAGAACCCTGCAGAAACCCAAACTGTTTAGGAGAAAACTGACATTACCAAACGCCAAAACTTTTCCTCTATGGCTTGTTTGCCATTTTTTATTTTCTTCATTTTTCCTCCTCTTCCCCCCAGCCAAAAATAAAATAAAAACAATCAAAGAAGGGAGGACACGGAATTGTCTGTCTACATTTGTCTTTTTTGGCATTATTTTTTGTATAATTTGACGGGCCCTTTCTTTTTTCTTATTTTTTTATCTTGTGCCTGTCTAAGTTTTGTTTGGCGTTGAGTTGTAATCTAGCTTGTGACTTGTGAGAGTCCTTTGCCTTTTCGTAAACCTGAGTTTTGTAGCAAGTTTCATTTCATCTCTAGCAGTAATTTAGCAGACAAAATATTGTGCAAAACATGCTCTTGACAAGGTTCAACAGTCTTGCTGCATACATGATCCCAATGAGACTCGTGACTTTAAGAGAGAGAGAGAGAGAGAGAGGAGAAAAAGATGAGCAGTGTCTTGTTGCCCTTGAAAACTGGTAATGCTATGATGGATGAGATTGCATGCTTCTGACAAGTATGTGATCCCTCGGAAGCAAAGGGAAAAGCGAGGCGACACTGTTTCAAGTTTCAAAAGATCTTGTACGATTGCTGTAATAATAACGACCATGAGGACTGCTGATAATATCAAATGATGATCTTTCTCCATACTTCGTGTAACATAATGATGACAAACGCATCGAACGAGGTGCTACTTTTAGATTTTAATGAGAGTTACGACGGTGGGTTATTGATCCTGTTACTTCTAGTCGCCCTTTTAAATAGCCAGCTGATTTCGATCGTGCCCTTACATTATGAGAAAAACCAACGTAATTACTCCCTCTGATAATTGCCGTGAGAGTTTCACGCACGCTACAGATTGTCGGCAGTTTGTACTAGGAAAAGATTGTGAATTAATGCCATTTACGATCCATTTTTGGTAGGATAATCGAAGGACTCACAAGTCACAAATGCGATATAGGTACAAATCTCATTCACACGAAGGGAATCACATTCATTACTTCCACAAGAATGTTTGACTTTGTGACTTTGCTACGAATAATCGTGGGTAGATTTCCAGCAAGTTCTTCTTCTTCTTCTTGTAAATTATGTAAATTTACCTTGATTTGATATTATTTTAAGCAATAAATCACAAATTACAAATTATATAAAAGTTTTAAAAAAATCAATCATAACGTTGATCTTAAACATAAAATGGAGAAATAATTTAAAATCATGTGATATAAGCATCTAAATCAAACATATTACGTATATCAAATTAATATGCTCAAAAACCAACAATAAAAGCAATTATTTGTATGTTCAACACTTACAATCTCAATGTCCATCTTAGTGTGGGTTTGACCAACAAAAAAAAAAAAAATCTTAGTATGATAGGAGAAAATTTGTTGAAGAAATCTTATTTTATATGGAAGATTTGATCATCTAACTATTTAACGTCATTGGCAAAATTTACATGGATAATTAAGATTTCATGCAGGAAAGAAGTAGTATAGTAACCTAAATTGAAAACTATTTGATAAATCTCCAAAATAGAAAAGATTGGAATTGAGAGGGAAACTAAATAGTAATTCTATGTACTCGCTCATATATAATCCTTAAAGAGGAAAACCTATTAAAATGTATGCTCCATTTGTTTCACGTAAAATGAACGATTTGAAAAATATCTTCCTAAAAATAATCGATTGTATTGGTCAATACAAAATGTTTTTATTATCAACAACAATTTATATCTAATCATATTTATTTAAATGATAAAAATATTTTTTGTTCATTCATTTTTTAAATAATACAAGTAATCATTTTTCAAATTATTCATTTTTCGTGAAATAAATGGAGCTGTAAATTGAATATATGGGATAATGTATTAATGTTTAGAGCTAAAACTCATGAGGTTGGTATATGCCAATATTTTTTAAAACGATTGGAAAAGGATGGTGATCTCCAAAAACTTTTTTTTTATCAGTAATATCTAAAGACTTCATGGGCTCTCAAATGGTAGCTACTAGCTACTAAGAAATTTTTAACTTGATATGATGTTAAATGAATTGAGAATTTGAGGGTAAAATGGAATACAACCTGTTCTGAGATTTGAGGAATTCTTAAATGTACTTACAAAAATTTATTGATAGATATATCAAGAATTATAATCCTTGCTTATTATCTTTCGTTTATAAAATACATGGCTCACGTTGAACATTGCCGTTGACGAAATATAGAGTGATTCTTCTTCTTAAAGGTAGGAATCCTTGTTTACTTTATAATAGCATAGAAATAGATAAGTATATATATATATATATATATCATTTTAACCTTGGGTGGTTTCATATCCCTAAAGCTAAACGGAAATTTGTTCACATACTTTAGCTATACATACTTGATTATGATTGTCATTTTAGTGGATACTTTAAAATATTACAAGTTAGATTGACGATACATATATCCAAAATCTTCGCCTCATGACTAGCCAAAATTCAACTTCACCAATTTCTTAGGGGAAAAATCCATGCCATTCTTATCGGGGCTCCACATCTCTTGCCATCTTGAAAAATTATCCAATTAGTAATAAACCTATTTTATAAATGTGAATTGAGTTATAAATTATTTCTAAATTTTTGCTTGAAATTCCAATGCAGTCAAGTTGGCTAATTTTTGCTTAAAATCACTGACATAGTGATTTACCACATAGGATAATTGGCGATAACTAGATTGCCGCATCAACTTTTTTTTCGAAAATTGATTAGAATAACTCCAATGAAATTTCACACAAGAGTTTAGGACTAGATTTGGTAATATTAAAAAGATTATGATTCAATTAATGTCCATAAAATGAGTCTATGATTGATTGTGTAATTTCCCCAATGCTAGTAGGATCACGTACCACCACCATCAATGCATCTGCAGGGGAACCTTGCTACCTTTTAAAGTAGCAGAGGAGTGAGACATAAGTGTACTCCAGTGAAGTATTCCCCCGGCTACACAACGGATTTAAAAGATCAAATTCCATCTTTACGGAAAACTATGAGTAATTATAAATACTTTGTCAGCGTAAAAAACTTTTTCCATGAGCGGCGCTCTCATCCACCTTTAATTTCATGGTTAGGAAGAGAGTATATAATTAAAACTCCCAAATCAATGGTAAATAAATCCATCCGTCAACTCAATCGACCCAAAAATTTCTTGCTTCATGATGCAAGAATTATTCCCATCCTCTGCTTTAAGAGCTGTAAAACGATACGCCTTGGATTTTCTTTGGGTATTTTTGCCCTAGAAGATATTTTAATGGCATGTGGATGATACTCACACCCCTCTTTTTACACCCCTTAGAGCTTGCGTTTAAAGTCATATAAAATTCAAATCGTGCCTACACGTGAAACTACGTATAGCCGGACCGAAGTAGACTCCACATGGCTCTTGCACCAAGCCAATGATGCCAATGACCATACTTTGTATTTCCTTATAAATGATACAAAACTACAAATATTTAGTGATGTGCCATACTCTATCCAACATAAACTATGAAATACTCATTTGAATGTAGTCGCGACCTCTTCTTTTTATGCAATTTAATTTAAAATACCTAGCCAAAATTTAGATGTCAACAAATATTCGATCAATCTTGATATATTTAATATTACTTGACCCTTACTTAGTGTCATCCTTAATCTTTTAACTGCAGAAGCACAAAAGCCACAAAGAGCCATCCCCATGCGCAAGTAAGTAGATTATCATTACTTGAACATAAAGAAAAATTAAAAGAAGCTCCAAAAATAAAAGGGGTCGGCCCTAATGAGAAGCTATTCACCTCCCCACCTGCCTCTAGTATAGACACGATTAAGATAATAACACCCATGCGTGCCAAGCACAGACAACAGAGATCGAAACGGAATGATGGAAAGAGATTAAAGAAATGGTCGCGAGGAATAAGCGACGATACATGCTCGCATCGACAGACCAAATAAATATAAAGAACATCTCAACAGGATCGAAGACCCACCACATCGCGGGCATCTGTCTTGATTTTTTTATTAACATTATACAAATATAATACCTTATCGATCCCATGATGCGAGAATGCAATACATTCTTTTCTTAATCCTTTAAACCATAACCCTCGCATTTGACTTCACTTTTCCCTATAACCCTAATTCTTCCCCCAACATTCCCAAGAACCAACTTTTGAGTTATTTATATGAACGATTTTAATATCATATGTGGTCATGTAAAGCAGCCTCTTGAAGCGTATGGAGGGTGGTAAAAGTGTCCCCTTAGCCTATATGCGAACCACTTTTCTTGGTCACCACTTTTGAGAATTCCGATCCCTTTAGGGAGTTCAATGCAAATATTATATCCACAGTGGGTGCATATCTTATTATACCATAAGGTTTGTCCAATCACCAATGATTCCATTTATTGCTTCAAAATCCATACAAAGAATTGGTTTTCTCCACTCTTTGTTTGCTTTTTCTTTTTTTTAATCTTTGCCTTGGCCTTACACGTGTACCAGAGTTAATATTAGCTGGTACTATAAATTTCTCATGATCACAATGTAAGAGTGAGCAACCAGATCGGCTCACAAGAAGGCTAGTCGAATTTTCTAGAAAATAAGAATCGGCCTTAATGGATATCATTCTCGATTTCAAAATCTAAAAACCAACCTTGATAAAGTAGATTTCAAATGTAGTACCTATCCATACTAGAACCAATCACCCGCAATGCTGTCTACTAATCTCTTTATAATATGAGCCCGGGATGCCCCCAAGATAGAGATGGGTGGAATCATAGCGGCAATGGAGCAGTGCAAAAAGGAAGTGTGGGATGTTGGGATTGGGATGTGGAGAGAGACATGACTAAATGTGCACTATCTAGGAGATGGGCCCCACCGCACGCACTAAAAACACCCTCACCTGCTTGGGGAAGCTCAAACCGAACCTCCTCCGCCCGATAAATTCCCAAAGGCCCCCCTTTGTCCACGAGCTTGCGCACTATTTTAACTTTAAAAAAAAAAAAAAAAGAAGTGGAAACCCTTGTTTACTTGTCTAGAGATGGAGAAATCCTATGTTTATCGAGTCCGAATCACGAAATTGGTGCATTAAATGATGTTGTGAGCTGTTAGAAAGATTTGGAACATGGCATGTTCACTTACTTAATCATTCTTTTACACTCTACCATATCATAATGTGCCAATGTTTATATCAATTTCAGTATACTTAGCATTATTTAGAAAGAGATTCTCCTACCAAAATCATGCCTCCTATTTCTTGAGGGGAAAATCTTCTCCGCTCAAGTAGGTGTCCCATGGGATGACGAGTTCCAATGTCTCGTGCCCATCACTACTCAATTACCAAAGTGTGCTATTTTGGTGAAGAAAATTGAAATTCTTTTTCACTTGTTAAAATACAGAGAAGTTCTATGTTTCTAGAATCTAGGCCACATAATTGGTATACAGAATGATGTTGTGAACTGTCACTAGGTTTAAAAGGTGGTTCAATAGCTTAAGCGACCACTTACAATTGACTACATCACTTAGTAAACCAATCTCATATACCAAACTCATTATGTCTTGCATTGTTAGAAAGATAAATTCCCCAGTATAAAAATAAAATGTCATTTATAATTTTCAAGAGTGATAGATGCGTTAAACTTTAATTTCCTTTACAATTCATACTTATATTCTAATTCTTGATGGGCATGAGATGAAAACCTAGCACACTCAATGGGTATTATTAGCTCAATGATCAAAAGCCTCAAGCACCCTTGAGAGAAAAAACCTAATGCAATGGATACAAAGACCAGTTCAATAAAGTGGTTCAATCATTAGTGCTTGAGATCCAAGTCGGGCACTCTTTGCATTCGAAAAATGAGAAAACTTTGGGCTGCATGAGCTCAGCATGTTGCTTTCAAAAGTAGTACCCAATTTAGATTTGGCAATTCCATGTCACCTCAGCCAATGCACATGGTGGTAACATGAGATTAAAGTCCCCACCCAATGGCCCATATATTGATATTATCATTATTGTTTTCACTTTTGCAACATTAGCTTTTCTTATTTAATTGGGAAAAAAATCCGAGAACTTTTTTTGTGGATCAGAACAAAATAAGCCCATGCCCTCCACTCACCCCCCTCCAGCACTTTTTCTAAAAAAATTTATTTGTTTTCTTGGATCTTTTTTGAATCTTCAAGATGAGTAATGATATGGTGCATTAATGGTGGCATGGAACTTTGCGTTTGATAGCTCCAGAACCTCCCTACAAAGGGTACATTCTCCATTTATGCTCCTCCTTTGGATCCATCACGAACGTATATCTCTGCACGTCGCTCATTCCTTCTCCCTTCTTCATCTGCTGAGTCTCTCTCTCTCTCTCTCTCTCTCTCTCTCTCTCTCTCTCTCTCTCTCTGTGTGGTCCCTCTCTCAGGTCATTTAAGTTCACTGGCCTCACCTGCTGGATTTTCCTTAGTAACGTGTCAAACTTGCGATGTTGATATTGATGTCGTTTGGAGAGGAGGAGAGGGAAAGTGCGACGACCGATGCAAGAGCGAAAGCGAAAAGATGAGGGTAGACCTATCATTTGCTCCCAAAAAAAACAAAACAAAAAATGAAGCCTTCTGTATTTTTATTTTTTTCACTATGATAATTATAGCTCTTTCAAAAAAAAAAATGATAACAGTGAAATTTAAACATCTAATTGTGATAATGATGGAAAGAAGGACTAATATTTATTATGATTTGCACCGGCTCTTATCACAGTATAAAAATTTTCAACTCAATCCCTCCCGGAGCAAATTTTTTTTGGTCAGGGAACAAATAAAACCTTTTACCTTGCTAATGCAATTACAATTTTCCCCATTATAAAAAAATGAAAAAAATTGGACTTCCAATTCTTAAATCTTATGTACTAACCGAATCGCATCTTAAAGCTATAGTTCAATCAAATCCTATACCTTTTACCGAGAAGTGTGGAAGACTCCTAAGCTCTTAACTAGTTCAACGAAGTCCTAAATATAATCGAGTCCTCAATTTATACTGAATATATAATTTAAGGATGTCATTTAGGTGATTTCTAAATGACATATATGCAGTCTTAAGCATTGTCATCAAAATGATTTAATCGCATTTCTTGAAAAAAAATTAGGATTTAATTGGAGCGATTAAAGATATCCTTTTACCATGATAATCAACCATCCACACTGGTTCCTCCCCCTCTTTATTTTTAAATATATTTTTTTGTTAGAGTACATTAATATGTGCTCTTATTACTTGTTCCATTTCAACTCTCTTGAGGTTAAGTTCTATGTTTGGTCTTATGTAAAAGATCCTTGCTGATGTCCAATGATATATGCCAGTCTATTCTCATCGATGCCAGCAGCATCGGTCAACATACAGGTAATTCTCACAATGCTAACGTCATTAATGGCCATTAATGAAGACAGAATAAAAAAGAGGTATGTGGAAATGAATGGGAACATGAAGGAGATAATTCTTTCCGCGTGAAATTACCAATTTGAGAAATTACCCTTGATGAATTGCGAAGAAGTGAACCTGAAAATTTTGTCATCGTACTTTGATCTCCCTCGTCAATGCTACAAAAAAAAATATATGTTTAGCTAAGCTTAATTGAATAACTATGCTCTAATCCAAGGCCATTTCGATTTTTCTTGTACCATTTAATTAGGAAAAAAAGAAAAACAATAATCTGAAGCTCTTGCATTTGATTGCCCAGATTATTTGACTAACAAGAATATGATATGGCTTCTTATATTTTATACATTGTTTGATGAAGACTATAATGTAATATATGAATAAAAATCGCAACCACCTCACCACAACTCTACCACCATGGCATGCGGCTCTCGCCTCGCCTACACTTGATGATAGTTTCGACCTTGAACATAGTCGACCTAGAACCTCATCAATCAGGCCGTTTACTTTGATTGATTCCCGAGTCTAATAACCAAATCCGGTGCTTGCCTCTATTTCCTTTTATTCTTCCATTTTTGTTGCATTTATGCCATTTGGTTATTAGTAGAAAAGCAAATCCAAATCTCCAAACAAAACAACCCGGAGAAGCAGAACCCCCAATGAGGAAATCATCAGTGCTCATGATGGCACACGATTCATGATGACTCCAACGCTGTTATCATCGCCATTGAAATCTAAAAAAAACAAACGAAAAGGGCCATGATCACTCCTTCTGAATCATTCCATTATCACGCAAGGATCTAGTACAGCGATCCTCCTTTGGCGGGCCGTACCTTTTGGATCCGAGAGTATTGCGTTAAAGACTCCGGCTGTCTCGTCGGTCGTCGGCCCCCACTCCATTAGCTGATCGTTGCTGTGCTGATCAGGCCTCCTCAGTGAATATGATGCTAATGCTGTAAGCCTGTAAATCCATCATCATCATGCGATCCTTTCGAAGCATGTGGTCCAATTTGCGTCCATGCCTCAGATGACATCGGAACTTCAACTGCCAACAAAAATCTTTTCATGCGGGTACTTCACCTTTTTCCCTCAATAAAAGGAAGTTTTACATCACAGGAAAGATGACTGATGAGATGTTAATTGTTTTTGCCCTTGCTAGCTAGGGTTTTTCAAAGAAGTGAATGAATCATTTCCATCATGAGGGTATGGAATGGCTTGTGTTCTTTTACTGTACTTTGCTTTCAAAAAGGGGTGGAACTCGAGCATCTAAAACGGACAAGAAAAGGCGTGTGGGTGCCATGTGTTTGCTCTGTTATGGATGTATAAAACCTAGAAGAATGTATAGTAGTAATTCAGCTATTTTGGTTAGATCTTCAACTTGTTTGAGTCGGGCATTTAGATGATCATCTTGAGCTCGACCGACTTTAGTTTTGAGCTACTCGGACTTGATTCGAACTTGAAAAAAGAGATGAGTCGAGCATGACTAATTCATCTCAAATTGATTTGTGATTTGAACTCCTTAATCATACGATTACTAATTTAATTAGATTACATTTCAAAGGGCTCGACAACCTGCACGTAGCTGATTCTTTAGACTTGCAGGATGTTCCATAAAATTCTGAATAACCGAACACTTTGTCCCCTTGATTGATCACCCCACAAATAAAAATAAAAAATGATTGCATTTCAAAGACGTGCAAATCCCATTGATCTCGCGTGCTATCTTTATGGCCCAAAATTCTTTATTATATAGTTAAGAGAGCACGATTTGAGATTTTAATATTATTGTTGGGTTTTTTGTCCAATTGTTTTCCCTTTATTAAATATAGTATTTAAAACTTTCACGAGGTGATATTAAGTAAGGCTCCATTCACAAGGTGATAAGGGTAGCTCCTAAGATTAATATGAGTAAGAGATGTTGTAATCTAAGTTGTTTTATTTAAATATGCATTTAACCACTCAGCCAATCGCTTGAGAGTGATTCTATACTTTTCTACTCTTTTTAGTGATTGTTTACTGTGATGTTCTCTATTTTGTCTTGCAACGGTCATGTTCAGGGACATTTGTTCCACCATTTCTACTTGTGACTCGTGACTTTGGACATAAATAAGCTGTTACATTAAAAAGAAAATAGTATTCAGGACCTCAATTATGCGAGACAAACAAAAAATGATAAGAGAGTGTGCTCCTCTTATTGTGATCTAGGTTTTAAGACTTTTCTGGGAGGTGGACTCATCGAAGCACGCGAAAACTGACTCGGACATCATATGATCATTATACCCAAGAAAAGAATGTTTAATCTTTTTTCTAACTTTAGGCTGATGCTTTTTTTTAATGGAAATATACAAGTTAGAAAAAGAAAATATAAATTTATATAGCAAGAGTCCAGAACCCGGCCACAATGACTAACAGTGTTCAATTTCTAACCGTCAGAACCTCTGAAGAACAACATTTAATGAAAATCCATAAACCCCAACGACACTCAACAGTCTGAAGTAAAATATAATTTATGCATCACCGTATGAAAGGTGCAAAGAGATTCGGAATCCACGTTGAAATAAATTGGGTTCGTGTCGTGGCCATTGTCAAACCCGAACTCGATCGCCCGTCACGACCGCACGCGGCGTCGCGGGACCCAAACGCCTTCAAGTCTAGCGTGCAATCATGCGCCACCGCTTTGTCTCTTCTCACTCGTGTTTCCGTCCCGCCACGCCTCCAGCCGTCTCCCACCGGAACGCAAGTTATTTCTATGTGCTCCTCTTCTTTTCTTTTTAAATTATAGGAGGAGTTACCGCATGCGTCGTTACTTTAGTACGATTTGGAATATACTGAATTTATATATGAAATTCACCAAATTCAAAAACATAGATGGATCGACGTTGCGGAGAAAAGGATCGCCATGACTGGATCGAGGGTGCTTTTCCATGCCGTAGGTGAGTATTAACAAATGATTTTTGTATAGCATGGATTTTTGTTAATATGACGGTCTTTGATTGCATCGTAACCAATGCCTTAGGACAGTGACGGTCATAGTCATGGCCATCGTCTAAAGGGAGGGAGGGAGAGAGAGATAGAGAGATGTTTTGCAAAGTGAATGGGAGAGACAAGAGAGAGGTCATGTGAACCGATGAACACTACCATGCACACACATTGGGGTCATCGAGGGCATGCGATCGCCTCGTGCTGCTATAGCCGAAGGCTGGGCAGCCCCATGAGGCATTGGTTGCAACGAGAGAGATCTAAGTAAGTGGGGGAAACCATGGTCTAGGTGGTTACTAGAAGCAGCTCCCCCATCAGCATTGTCCTCTCCTTCCCCGGCCTCTCCCCTCTCTTTTTTACCATGATCAAAATATATCTCGTCGCTCACATAAAAGCTCAATTAAAAGTAAGATCGTTTCTTCCTCCATCCGCAGTTGAGAATGAGTTACCAATGTGGACATTAATCACATGTAAACTCAACCAAAAATATATGAGTGGCATAATTTTGCGGAATTATAGCTGCTAATTAGAAGAACAATTGGAGTAAATTTTCCCCAAATGAATGAAAACATAACTCATAAAAATCAAAATATAACTTTGTTGAATTTATAAAAGGTTAAAAAGGGTCTCATTAACAAGTGAACACCTGTGAGCCATATGTAATAAGGATTTTTTTGCATATTACACGAAAAATTTTGAAAAATGACAGATTTTACTTATTTGGATATTTAATAAGTACCATGAGAACTAATTAATAAAATCTCACGTTAAAATGTATAAGTGCTTCTAGATTCCCATAAGAAGAAAAGGGACCGATCCAGTTTTATAGATGTTCCTGAATTCACCCTAGTTTACCTAAGACTATCATAAGGTTGGTACATTAAATGTTAACATGGGTAATTAGCCAACAACATGGTAAAACACCTCAAATTATCATAAGTGATACTAGCTACGGTTAGTAATTATCCTCAACAATTGTTATTTCCCTATATGCCCTTGTAAATGAGAAACTAGTAACCATCTCTTACACAGGATAGTTTTACCTCAAAGTCTTTAAAAATCGAATATCTTAGTAAGTTTCTATAAGAGTCATAATCAACCTAAATTTATTGTGAATTTTCTTTTTCCTATTCTTAGTAACTTATCTTTATAGCTGTAATATTCCTTCTCAGTTTGTAACTTGAAGGCGTTATATGTCAAGTGATTGTCATTACATGCTGCAATTTTCCTTAATCAATAATAAAACTGACAACCTGATAACAAGTAATTTCCTTCTTAAAATTATTTGACCGTTGAAGCTTTTATCCTTTTGATTTAGCGGTCCATATTACATACGGTAAATATCAGACCGGATATGCCCTACGTATGCCTCAAATGATAGATTTACTCGAACCCAAAATCACTTGAAAAGTTCTTACCTTGGCAGGGGCCAATCGCCCATTGCAGTTGCACGTCGCCATAGCTCTCTGTTTTAGATACAAGAGTTTCTTACAAATGAGAGAGAGAGAGAGAGAGAGAGGCTGCAGACTTCGAATTGTTCCTCTTCTTCTAGGCATGACTGCTTTTGTAAAATCCCAAAAGATGATTCCTTTGGACTATTACTCGCTTCGCTTCGAATGGTATGACTGCTTTGGAAAAATCCCAAAAGAGATTCCTTTGGACTATTACCACTTCGCTTCGAATTGTTCCTCTTCTTCTAGGTATGACTGCTTTTGTAAAATCCCAAAAGATAATTCCTTTGGACTATTACTCCCTTCACATGAACATCTCTCTCCCCCCCTCTCTCTCTCTCAAATTTAATTTTTGGACATGAACATTTGACGAATAATGGGACACAACATATAGCCATAGCCATACACATGTACATGGACACAAGGTGTATGGAAAGCGTCGTGGAGAGAGGATTTTAAAGGAGCAGTTTTTATTTTTTTCGGGGTTGCAGAGAAAAATGTATTTACTTTACTGATCACACTGTCGTGTTGGCTCCAGAGCCGAAAATGGAAGAGAGGGGGGAGGCTTTTTGCAGCGTCTTTGTGTGGAAAGAGAGTGCGAAAAAGCAAAGGCTTCAAGGGAGAGAGAGGGGATAGGGAGAGAGGCTCTACCCAAAGCTCTTTTACACGTGATAAAGAAAGCGAACCCAAAAGCACTTGCATGCGTGTATAAGATTCATCATCGCCATCATCAACCCAATTCATTTCCTCTTTCTAACCCCCCAACTCTCTCTCTCTCTAACTTTGAATCTCTCCAGTTCCCACGAAGACCAGCCCTTTTGCCTCTCTCTCTCTCTCGCTCTGCCTCTCTCTGTGCCTGCGTGTTTGAATCAGGCACGTCTTATAAAGCCTCTCTCTTCTCTCGACCTGCGCATTGCGGGACCAAGTTCTCTGCTTTCTTCGTGTGCTGAACTAGGAGCTAGCTCATTTTGGCTGGGTTGGTTGGTTGGTGAGTTTGTAAATTTTTTGGCTTCCTTATGGCTTATTGATACTGGTTATTTATTTGTTTTATTCGTTCACGCGAGTCGCTCTAGCTTCTTAGCATTAAATTTCGCCGTATCCTCCAGATAGTGATTTCACTGCCCTTTTCAAGGTTTATTCCTTATGCTTCATTTTGTTCTTTTCTATGTGTTCCCACTCTCACTCTCTCTCTCTCTACTCTCCTTCGCTTGCTCGCACCTCAACGGGCTCGTCCTTTCCAAATTTCTTCTTTCCTAGCTAAAAAAAATATATATTTTTTGGAACAAATTACGTTGGTGTTTTTATCTGCTTGGTCTCACTCGATGTTTTCCCAGCACAGATTTTTCGGTTTTTGGTAGGGGACAGGATTCGATCCTAGTTTTGTCTTCTGGGTATTTTCCGTTTACTAGGTTCTATTGAGAAAACCGGGCTGGGTATTTTTCCGTTTATCGTGTTCGATTAAAGAAAACCAGAAATTCTTTCGTATTCCACCTTTTTCTCTTGGCCTCTCTTTGCCTTGTGATTCTCGTCTTAAAACGATTCATGATCATTGGTTTACCGAATAGAAGAAGAAGAATCTAAAACAAAGTTTTATTAGTCTCGGGTTGACTGTCAGCTTTGTCTTCGCGTTCATGAATTTTGTGCTCTTTGCACGTTTTCGTTTCAGGTTTTCTGTATTTTTCTTTCATGCTGATTCTGTTGCTGGGTCTTTGAAGATTTTCTGAGGTGATGGCACCGGGGGGCGAAAGGAGGAAAATTTGTGCTCGATGTTAGTTGGGCCGGTGGCATTAATTTATCCTCACTTCTGTTCGAAATTTTTTCTTTCTTTTTGGGGTGGTCTGCGTGCTGAACCAGAGGTGAAAAATTGACTGTGCGTTTCAATCTTGCGAGGAAATGGTAATGCTTGCAATCTGCGGCAAGGGGTGGTCTTTGTTCCACCTCTCTTTTTTTGAACTATTGCGTGCCGAAGCTGAACCCATGATTTCGCACACACTCATTGACGAGATTTTCCGTTCAGTCACTGTTCTGCAATTGTAGCCATTTCTCTGACATGCAAGATTTCACCCTTTATTCTCACTTCTCTCTTCAACTTTGTTTCTCTCTCAGCTGAAGTAGTTCTGTATCCTCTTTGAAACAAGCCAAAGACCGAGAGGGGGGTCGGTGTACTATTTGGGACATCGGTTGGGAGTTTCAGTTATCCCAGCAGATGCCTACGAGGCAAATGAAAGAGAGCGCAGAGCTGAACCACCAGCACCTTGTCATCAAGACCGCCCGCTTGCAGAATCCCATGAATAATCAACCTCAGAAGTCCCCGAAGACCACGCAGAATGGCAAGGGCCCGCCGACCCCGTCACCTCCCTCGAAGAGCAGAGGAAGGAGGAGGAGAGGGAGAGGCGAGCGGAAGTCCGACCAAAGCGACGTCTGCGCGAGGCCGAGCTCTAGGCCGTGCACCGGGGAGATTGTCGTGCCGAGGGCTCCTCCGAACGGGTGCGCCCAGAATGGTGGTGGGAACCGGGCAGATTTCCCGGTCTCGAGCCGGTCCTTGAGCTTGGCTCGCCGGCCCGGGTATGGGCAAATTGGGACCCGGTGCATTGTGAAGGCCAACCATTTTTTTGCAGTGTTACCAGAGAAAGACTTGAATCAGTATGACGTAAGTAGCTCTATTCTCTGGGGGTGATTTTTGTTTGTTTTTTCCTTTTCTTTTTTTTTTCTTTTTTTTTTTTTTTTTCTCTGGGTGTTGAAAACGAGTCTGCTTGCTGATTTTTGCAGAAGATAAAATTTGACATGGTTCTTAATCTGTGATACAACGGTTGGGACCCTCAATCTGACATAAAATGGAGTTTGATGTCATCACATGGGTGTTGTTTTCTTCTTTATCGTTTGTGGTCTTTTACATTTGGAGCGGACAATGAAAGTGGGTTTCAATTTGGCTTGTCCTTTTCAGAGGTTTTGATTTGATTAGCTGTAGATAGATACACCTGCGCTTCAGAGTTTTGTTCTTATTGTTTTGCTCGGCTATCTGATTCTTTCCCTGAGGCTGTCTCTGTGCTGCTCATGGCAGGTCAGCATTAAACCAGAAGTGGCATCAAGGACCGTAAACAGAGCCATCATGGCAGAGTTGCTAAGGCTGTATAGAGAATCTGACCTAGGAATGAGACTGCCTGCTTATGATGGGAGGAAGAGTCTTTACACTGCTGGTGAGCTTCCCTTTTCTTGGAAGGAGTTCAACATTAAGCTCTTAGATGAAGAGGATGGAATTAATGGACCCAAGTAAGTTTTTCTAACATCGAAATATCTGTTTATCAATCTCTTTTTAGAGTTACTTTCTATGTAAAATTCACTCTACATTGAAAAATGTAGGAAATGATAGACTTTCAATTATTTGCTTCGTGTTCATTAGGCAATACTCTAGATTTTAAATTGCTTATTCCCTGAATCGTAGAGAGTTACATTGGCAATAATGTTTCTTATGCTCAACTCTTGGGCATTTTTGCAATTTTTCAGGAGAGTAAGAGAATATAAGGTGGTTATTAAGTTTGTTGCACGGGCAAATATGCACCACTTAAGCCAATTCCTAGCTGGTAAGCGTACCGACGCACCTCAGGAGGCTCTGCAGGTACTTGATATCGTTTTGAGGGAGCTTTCCACGAAAAGGTAAATAATATCCTCTTATTGTAGACTTTTTACCTCACCCTAATGAAATGACTTATATGAGGATGCAACATATGCAGGTTTTGCCCCATTGGTCGATCATTTTTCTCACCCAATTTAAGAACACCCCAACAGCTAGGTGACGGCTTAGAATCATGGTGCGGTTTTTACCAGAGCATTAGGCCTACTCAGATGGGCTTATCCCTGAATATTGGTAATTGGAGCAAATTGATTTCACCTCTTAAACCAAACCAACTAGTTCATTTGGTCCCTTGATACACCAAGTTGCTTCCTTTTTCTTCTTTAAAAATCCTCTTGTACATTGCAGATATGGCTTCGGCTGCATTCATCGAGCCTCTTCCGGTGATAGAGTTCGTGGCCCAGCTTCTAGGCAAAGATGTCCTGTCGAGGCAATTATCTGATTCTGATCGTATCAAGGTATGTTCTCTTACATGATGTCAATTAGTCGACTTTGCAAACTTGGGGTATCATGACATCGAGATATTAGAAAAAGTATATTATTTAGTGGCATAATGTGGACCAAATCATCAGCTGTTGAAGTTTTATCTTTCAAAAGGGAAGTTCTCACAATAAGTTCTTGCCACGGATTGTTTTGCCAAGGCACTCCATATCGTGTTCCCTCTGGAGATCAACACAAAGTTGGCTCAGTGTCTGGTTGATCTATCAAAAATGGATGGTCATATCTTAATGAATTCTTGATGTGTTCTTGCTCTTTCTGATGAAAAATATTCCACCAGATTAAAAAGGGCCTTCGGGGGGTAAAAGTTGAAGTAACGCACAGAGGGAGTGTACGGAGGAAATACCGTGTTTCAGGGTTGACATCTCAGCCAACGAGAGAGCTAGTGTAAGTTTTCACTCTTTATTTGTCACATGAAAGTCAGACAGTAAACTGAAGCCATCTATAGTTGAAAATAAGCTAAATTCCTCTGTTATTGGCATGTTTCAAACATTTGGTTCTAGATTTCCTGTTGATGACAATCTGAACATGAAGTCTGTTGTGGAATACTTTCAAGAGATGTATGGCTTTACAATACTGCATACACATCTTCCTTGCCTCCAAGTAGGAAATCAAAAGAAGGCAAACTATTTACCCATGGAGGTAACAAGTTGTCACAACTTATCAAACAAATTCCTTTCATGGAAACTTTTGCTAATGTTTTCCTAGTATAATTTAACTTACTTCCACTTTGCCAGGCATGCAAAATTGTTGAAGGGCAACGATATACGAAAAGGTTGAACGAAAAACAAATTACTGCCCTGCTAAAAGTTACATGCCAAAGACCTAGGGATCGTGAAAATGATATTCTCCGGGTATTGTTACTTTTTTGTTTTTGTCTTTTATACTATGAAGTTGGCCTCTTCTGATGTATTGGAATCTATTATTTGTTGACTTATCATGACATATCACTGTCATCTCAAGCATGTTATTAGTGCAATCATGAAACAAGAACATTTGCTTTAAGACTTAAAATCAAGACTTTTGTCTTATCATACCTTGGATGCATCTCATCAATCACTGTTGGTTTTTGGCACATGCAGTCGTCCTTGTTAATAAATTCGGATAGAGTCCGTTTTCTTTTTGTTCATGACGTGTCTTCTCATTTGCTTCTATCTGTAGCAGACACAAGTTGATGAGCCAATCCTTTTGGTCAGGGCAGGCTTTTTTATTATTCTTTTAACATGCTAACTGCCTTAGCAAATTCCAATCCAGGAAATATACCACTTAACTTTTTAGATTAGATAAGACCTTAGCCTAAGTCTGGGTGGATGGCCCAAAAATTTGCTTGTTAGCACTTGATGGTTTGGAAAATCCAACGCATGTCGCATGGCTGCTCCACTCTCCCATCTTTGATATGTTTCCTAGATAAACAAGCCTGCCTAATGCGCTAATAGGAATGGCAAATGTCCTGTTGGAGTCCACTCCGCTTGTCCTGGGGCTGGGGATGGAATTTCTGCCTCAGAATCGGGACTTCCATGGCCTTGCGCTGGATATGTTACTTTTTTTGTTTTCGGTTAAATACAAAGCAACGTTTGTTATTGAAACTAATACTGGTATAATTGCTAATTACTCTCTTTTAGAATGTCTGGTAAGTATTTTTGTATTCCTTTAAGAAATCTTAGTCAAAATCATTGTTTTATTAAGTTAATTTTTAAATTTGATATAGAGAAATCTCTATCAGAAAAATTTAGGATATTGACTAAGATCTAAGGTTCTTAAAGGAAAGGGCAAATGAGGCAGGGCACTCCAGATAGTTGGGCTAAGTGGAATGGGGAGGAGTGTAGGGGTGACAGGGAACATTGCCTCACAACCCACCCCATTGACATCTGGATCAGGACAGCCTTTTCTATTGTAAAGGTTAAAAAAGAAGAGAAATGTATATCAATATCCAATTTGAATATTCTGGTTTTTGAGTTGGGCTTGATGGTCATGTATTTCTGGTATGTTGTACGGCGCTGTATTATTTAGACGAGTAGCTTTTTTCCGCACTTGAGTTTTGCTGTTTATATCTTGATGGGATTTTTATTCATTTAATTCTTTTGGATCATTTAAACACATGCAGACTGTTCAACAAAATGCCTATGATCAAGACCCTTATGCCAAGGAATTTGGGATCAAGATCAGTGAAAAGTTGGCATCTGTCGAAGCTCGTATCCTTCCAGCCCCTTGGGTAATATTTTTAAACCTTTTCTCCTACATTGCATCTGATGGGCAGGAAGTTCATAAATTTTCCTTGTAATGACATGTGTATGCAGTTGAAATATCACGAAACTGGAAAAGAGAAGGATTGTTTGCCTCAAGTTGGTCAATGGAATATGATGAACAAGGTATCTAAGCACCCCTGTAATATTCATCTTTATTTATTATAAATTGAATATAAGCAGGGACAATTGCATCATAGTTTTATAACTACAATCATAAAAAAAAAAATATGATCGACTGCTTTTATTGTCAAGAAAATAAAGAAAGTTTTTCATGTCAATCAGTGAAAGTTTGTAGAGGTAAAATAAGAAGTCTTCACTACAGATTCATGTCAACTTGCAATTGCTTTTTTTTTTTAACCCCTCACATTCTATTGGTCTAGAAGTGGTTTTGTGTACCCTTCATGCTTATACTGCTTCACCTTGATGTTCCTCTGTTCATAATGTGCAGAAAATGATAAATGGCATGACTGTGAATCGGTGGGCATGTATCAACTTCTCTAGGAGTGTGCAGGAAAACGTTGCGAAGGGGTTCTGCAGTGACCTCGCTCAAATGTGTCAAGTTTCTGGAATGGTAGTACCCTTTTCGTTATCCTTGGTCATAAAAACTTGGATCGGTCTCTTTTTTATTTGTTTTGATGTTCCTTTCCTTTTCTTTTACCCCATTCTGATTCTTTCGTTTTATTCCTTTGACTAAAGTTACAATACTCATTTGCTGTTTGAAGGAATTTAATACTCAGCCGGTCATTCCCATCTATATTGCAAAGCCAGAGCAAGTAGAGAAAGCTTTGAAGCATGTATACCATGCATGCATAAATAAAACCAAAGGAAAAGAACTAGAGCTTTTATTGGCAATTTTGCCCGACAATAATGGCTCCCTATATGGTAGGCCATTCAAGCAATTTGGTTCAATGTTGGGTCAGTGAAACTAGTTTTAAACTATAAAACTGACATTCTTCCATAAATATTTTGTAGGGGACCTCAAAAGAATATGCGAGACTGATCTTGGTATAATATCACAATGTTGTCTCACAAAGCATGTTTTCAAGATCACCAAGCAGTATTTGGCAAATGTATCCTTGAAGATCAATGTTAAGGTGATTTGAATTCCTGATCATTTTATTTATTTTATGAAAAAATTTCCTGTAATTACTTTTTCCCCAACAATGGCAAGATCTGCACTTATTACCTGCTAATTTCATTTGTTTTAATCGCAGTTGATAGCCTCTAATTTCCAAATATTGTTCTTTAGCTATGTTCCACTGTTTGAAGTGGCCTGCTCTTAGATTGGTTGTCTTTGTAATCTCAATTGATTATATGCTACCGTCCTCTTCAGACTTCCATTTAAAATTTGTCCTTGTGCAGATGGGTGGCAGAAATACTGTTCTTTTGGATGCAATTAGCTGCAGAATTCCATTAGTCAGCGACATACCAACTATAATATTCGGAGCAGATGTGACCCACCCAGAGAATGGGGAAGACTCTAGCCCTTCAATAGCTGCTGTATGTATGCTGATCAATTTACTGCATCTCTAAAATCTTAAGAGCATAAATGTTACTAACCACAGCCTTTTCTTATAAATGATGTTCTTAATGTAGGTAGTAGCATCCCAGGACTGGCCAGAAGTTACAAAATACGCAGGATTGGTTTGTGCTCAAGCTCACAGACAGGAACTTATTCAAGACTTGTACAAAACATGGAATGATCCAGTTCGTGGAACTGTTAGTGGGGGCATGATCAGGTACGAGGATATCCTGAGTATTAGATTTTAACATGGTTAGAACTGCTTTTCTTGCATAGCACTGAGGGGCACTTTAATCCTTATTTCATGCATTGTTTTCACAGGGATCTTCTGGTGTCCTTTAGAAAAGCAACAGGGCAAAAGCCGCTGAGGATAATATTTTACAGGTTCATATCATCCTTGGCCTTGTTAATCATATGCTCTTAATTAAAAAGGCTAAATTCGAATCATGGTTTTGTACCCAACTAAACATGTTGTAGATCCTCAGCTTAGGAAATTTGTATATAGAACTGGTAAGAAGAGGGATGATCCAAGTATGTGTTTTCCATACTCTAATTTCTGTTTCTGCTATTGTTTTGTAGATTGAGTGAAAAATTTTACTGAGTTTCGTATTTCTTTTTACTAGCCTGTGTTCTTCCAGTACATGTTATGCAATTGTTTTTTAAGTAAAGGTAGGTTCATCCGTTTTTTATGTAGCTGTTTGATGTTCTCATATTGCTCTATGGAACACGCAGGGATGGCGTGAGTGAAGGGCAATTCTATCAAGTTCTCCTGTATGAATTGGATGCGATCAGAAAGGTGAGGATTTATGTATCTATACATATATCCTCTTTTTTGTCTTTATCTTCTTCATACAGAACTAAATCTCCAGTTGCCCTTGTGAAATTACTTGCAGGCTTGTGCTTCACTAGAACCAAACTATCAACCGCCGGTAACTTTCATTGTGGTGCAAAAACGACACCATACACGCTTGTTTGCTAACAATCATAGAGACAAAAGCAGCACCGATAAAAGTGGCAATATTATGCCCGGTAAATGAACATGTTCCATTTTCACATACCCACACAATTTCGCTGCTTTTTGGAAATGTGACGTGATCAAATTTGTTGTTTAGGTACCGTGGTCGATACAAAGATCTGCCATCCCACAGAATTTGATTTTTACCTTTGTAGTCATGCTGGGATTCAGGTAAATTTCTTTGCTTGATCCTCTCCTATTTATCAAGTGCTCGCTTTTCCGATTGCAAGTGGCTTTCACCATTATCTTATTTAAAAGGTAAAGGAACAGACATACTAGGAGCTTCAAAAATTTCCCCACACAATATTTAAGAAACATTATTTTCTAAGGCTTTTTTAGTAGGAACCAGTGCTTGGTAGATATGAGCGGTTTCTTATAAGAGAGAATATGCTAGGTGGACACTGATCATAGCATTTGAGAATATAAGGTAACAGGAAGTTTCAATTTTATGGCCAAACTTGCGTACAATATAGTTGCATCTTTTTACAATATAGGCTGTGATATTTTGGTGTCCTGCCATTATTGGGCAAAATTAACCAGTTTTCTGGTGTAAATGGGTTATAAAACTGAACCATCTACGTGGTTGACCTTTCGATCCTCCCGTGACTGGCAATTGAATTTGCAGCCAGGATTATAATTTGATAAATAAACCATCAGGAGAAGACTTGCATATTTTTGTCCTAGTAGTAGGAAATGAGAAGTTCAGGGAAGTGATTCTTATTTTAATCAATTCATCCTTGCATGACCGAAATGTGACACTATTGGATTCACGTATGTGAGACTTGTTCCTTGGGCCTCAAACTGTCGCTTGGAAGTAAGATTTGAAGAAATGTCAAAGACATTACTTTCTTTGGACTTTGAGAGGACATGATCAAATTGTTTCGTACATAGTCCTTGCATTGCGGCTCCTAGTCCGAGTACATGGTCATAGAAGATGTACATTGTCTTGTCTTTGTGGAATTTCAAGGACATTGAATTTTGCATCTCCTTGCTCATTGATAGGGAACAAGTCGGCCAGCTCATTATCACGTTCTATGGGATGAGAATAATTTTACACCCGATGGAATCCAGTCGTTGACGAACAATCTCTGTTACACATATGCAAGATGCACGCGTTCAGTCTCAGTTGGTAAGTAAACCCTTATGCCTGAGCTCACCTGTACTTAAGTTTGGCATAGCGCAACAGAGGTGACCATCTAGAAGTGCATGTGATCATTGCATTGCCAATGTTTTCAACTGGACTTTTGGTCTATTGCAGTGCCTCCGGCTTATTACGCACATTTGGCTGCTTTCCGAGCCCGCTTCTACATGGAACCGGAGGCGCAAGAGAACGGATCGATGGGGAGCGGCGGCGGCGGCGGCGGAGATCACAAAACCAAAGGCGCGCGCATAACCGGAGAGTCAGGCGTGAGGCCATTGCCGGCTTTGAAGGAGAACGTGAAGAGAGTGATGTTCTACTGCTAGAATGGGGGCCCGAGGACGTGCGGTATCCACTAACTTCGATCTTCTGAGTCTCAAATCTTTACTGGTAGATGTGTACATGCTGTGTTTATAAAGATGTAGACGGTTGCCCCTAGAATAGAGTAGGGAAGGACGGTGGTTGTTCTAGGCTCTTTTGAAGCTGAGGATGAGAGTTTAGATTGCAAATAGGCAAAGAATAGTCAGGATCAGATTAGGAGGTGAAGATGATAGAGAGGGTAGTTCTCATCCTTGATGTAACCATCGGTTCTAGGAGGAAGGGGGGGGAATTTGGTGGATCACACTAGGCTTCTTTGTAAAGGATTTTTTTTTTTTTTTTAATCCCAGTGAAGTCAAATCTAATCTTAAAGTCAGCAAATCTTGTCTCATCTTGTCTGTGCTCATGAGATCGGGTCTTCCCGTCCACTGTAGACTTATCATGAGGCGTACTTTATGTCTTTTGGTCTCATTTTGTACGGATATCAGCGATGTCTTAATAATTTGTCCGAGCTAAATATATTGAAAATCAAAAAATTTATAATTGAAGTATAATTAAGCTTCAAAATTTTTGAGAAATGTAATTAAATTTTAAAATCTATCATGAAAGTGCGATTGAATTTTAAAATTTTTAAGAAATATAATCAAGTCATAATATATCTATGGGCTTAGTCCATAAATGAGCATCCATAGGGTTAGTCCGTAAATCACAATTCAAGGAAACTCGAAGTCAATCGTCGGCAGCAGATGCACCAACGTGCTCCTTTCTTTGTACCACCACTTGCAATTTCTTGTATTAGTTGTCCACGAAAAGGGCTTGAAATGAGGTTGCAGAGCTATCTGCACGTAGTGTCAAAGTGAATATTTATGGCAAAGCCAAAGGTTGCTCTACAACATGATCGGAATGTGCGAGCTCCCGCTAATTCCCCACCTCATTGTAATTGAACAAGATTCCAGTAAGCAAAGTTGTAATTCAAGACAAGTTCCACATCAATCGAATGGTGAAGTTTGAATCGAGTGGAGATGATAAGACATGATCTCATTGTAATTGAAAAGTGATCAAATCAACGTAAGGAGAAAGGAAACGAGTGAAATTCACAAATTGTTTTAAAAAGTAAGAGCATTTGAAAGTGATATGTGAGTGAAAAATGAGAGGAAATGAGACCAATTTTTATAGAAATCAAAGTTTTCGCTGGCCCCATTTACAATTGATCGCTGAACAAATGACCCAACTAAGGTTTATTTATTTATTTTAAGGCTATGGCCCAAAGGTGGGCCGTCTTCAGCCAGCCATTGGGCCGGATTGGGTCACCGACAATCATCCATATAGTTTTAGGGCCGAGGCCGAAAATTCTTGACAATGGGCCCAAACCATTGCACTCGGCCCATTGAAAAGAGATGTGTGTTAGTGCTTGGGCCAGGCAATCAGGGCCTATGGGCCTACCACGGCCCAAATCCAAGACGGGTCGTTCCAATCCTAGTCTCATTAAGTGATGCCCAGGCCTAGGCCAAGGTCAATAGGTGCCTTCTAATCCACTTTCGTGCCTTCTATTTTATTTTATTTTATTTTTATACGTTTTGGGTTTTCTTTTTTCTTGTATTGCTTTTAATCTCGATATTTGCAAACATAGATAGATACATGCAACTTGAAACGATTTTTTTTTATCACAAAGTCAAAGTTGGGATGAGGTCGGATGGGCGCCCAAAGCGCTCTATCCCAGTTCAAATTCGATCTAGGCAAATCGAGTCAAGGTGCAAACGGTTTCCATCAATTTGACGTCACAACTTTTAAGCAATTTCCATTATTAAAGAATTTACTCAGAATTTTTTCTTTTTCATGGACACGACTTTCTTTTTCAGAGAAAAAAGGATTTTTGAAATATGGGAAAGGTGGTGGCGCCGCCTCCATGTCAGACGGCTGCTGTGCGTCACAAGATCCCAAGCAAAATCCGGTTCATCATCCACTTAAAGGACTGGACTTTCTTTCGTTCTTTTTTCCTGTTATTATTTCATTGTTTTGTCAATAAGTTGCTTTTTATTTTATGAAAATTAGGAAGATAATTAAGTTGCTTTTTAAATAGTGCGATGCAATGCGGTGTGCATTATCTAGTGTCCAGAGCTAGATGGCCCATATAGGCAAGAGGAGGGGGGCGGTAACTTTGAATAGAACTGTGCAGTCTAGCTGTACCTAGATATCAGAATAAGTTCACCAAAAGTCTGCCTTTAATTACTCCATCCGCTTTCAATGATGGCTTTGATTCAATACCCGAGGACTAGCAATCGTATTTAGTATATTATTTGTGTCATTTTCATAATGTTATCTAAATATTTCGAAATTATAGCGAAATCTTACTCATTAAAAATGGATAAGAACACTATCAATTTGCAATAATTTTGAATTGGTCTTGTCATGACTAATGTCGTGTTTAGATTTTTCAAGATATACTCATATCATGGCGAATTATTGTCCTATCGAAGATTGCCAAGTAAGCACTTGACTCTAGAATTGCAAACTAATGCAGAAGTGCTCCGTATCATACACTGTTCCCGTGAGATGCGAATGGATGTTTAGAAGCTGATCTTAGGGTTGAACCTGGCCATGTATGAGAAGGGAAAAAAGAGATGCATAACCCAACATCGAACCTTAATAAACCTCGAAGACCAACAACTGCAATTCTTATCTATCTTCGAGCATACCATGTGAATATTCCTTAAGGTCATCATTATTTCTCTCAAAATGCTACATATTACATATTATATACTTTCTAAGATGAATTGCTCCGTTATGTTTCTCGAGTTGCGGAATTCACGGTGTTATCTTCATTATTAGAGATAGCTTAAAAACAATTATAGGTAGACTTTATTGATAGACAGAGCTTTTCTGCAACGAAAAGTGACATATTCTCGAGTTACCATGTACTAGATTAGGATTTTGGGAGGTGAAATATGTTCCCTCTTTTCCTCCTTTTTGTTTCTGTTTTACTGTAAATTTACTGCATTTGTATGTTTATGGTATTTATTTATCATAAATTTTTGACACTCTTGATTCTACTTTCTCTTTTCAAATGATAAAAATAACTCTAGCTAGCTATTTTTTTTTATCAAAAAGAAATTTTCATTCATTATCAAATTGATACGTGAAAGGGAATATCAAAAATCACAGTAACAAAACAAATCCATAAATCTTCGAAATAAACATAAAGCCAGAAACCAAGGTGTTTCATCAAAACATGATTGGTAGAGATCATTAAAAGTCCGTCCTTCAATAACAAATCTATAACTCAATCCAAGTGAAATAATCGACGACCAATCACCGAATCACACACTATCAATGATAAGCACGTGTCGAGATCTCCATATGTAATTACGGCTTTGCCTTTCGATGATGTGCACCTAGATTCGACATCCCCAATACCATCACCATACGCAAACAATATAAACATGTTGAAAAAATCTTAAATCTGATACCTGTAAGAGCGCGCTTTGTAGCCAATGCAAAATGCCAAAACTTTCAGTGAAAAAACATTGAATGAGCACATATCTGCTGTGAACACCACTGAAATTGGAGGCGAAATACTTATTCATTAGAACTCCAAAATCTATAATTATATTGGAGAGAAAAATTCCCAAATATAAGATCTCCCAAATTTAAAACTAGATCGGGAGAATTTGGAAAGAAACAAAAGAAAATAAAAGGAAAAGGAACTGGGAGGGGAGGGAGAGATCTAGGTCAAATTCATTCCCTCCAGAAGTGGAAGAGACGAAAAAAGGTTCGGAGAGGGAGAGAGAGAGGGGTTTTCTTTAGGGGGAAATCTAGCTAGCTAGTTCAAAACATCAAATTTATTTAAAAAATATTTGCCCGATCAAGAGAGGGGCGTGTTATCTCTTTTGGTAAATGCATGGAAAGAGATTAATGTTTCGAATCACAAATTAGTTTAGGAAAGAAATTTTAATGATCGAAAGATGGGAGATAATTTGAGAACTCGTATGTTTCATAAAATGCCACAAACTCAAATAGTTCATTACTTATATAAAAGGAAATGCATAGCTTTGTAACATTTAGGCTATGGTCCCTGTATTTTCTACCAAGAGAGAGATTTGCAATACATTAAATTTGAAAAAGGAAAGATATGAATGGGTTTAATCGACAAGTATCTCCACTGTACAATTTTATCCATTTTGCTATGTCATATACTAACATAACATAACTTAACAAAAGTTAAGGGTATTCCATTTTACCAAAGGTTGAGTAGAAATCCTCCATGAGTTTGCTTTCTGTATCTAGTAGAAATACGTCATATGCCAAATGTCGCACGCTCAATTCTCAATTATTTCATTTCATATACTTTGGTAATGAATTGATTAGGATATATCCGGATTCTGTCATGTTATACCTAGATATTTAAAAAAATTTATAGGTTGGTAAAGCGTGCTCCTTCTTTATACTCTTTCTCTCTCTCTCCCCGGGCCTCCCGGTTCAATGCACATCAATACCACTCTTCCTACTATAACAACACATATTTTAATTTTCAAACATATTTCCTACATTGTGATAAGATCTATCAGTCCGTCACATCGTCTGTAAATGAATCCATGTAATGTCTTTTCCGACTAATGATAAAAGAAGCTAATGCAGATGAGCGGTCAGGTTGTCTACCCCCTCAAAACCAGCACCCGTGCGCGAGTATATGCATGATCCATCTCTTTCACCTCCCACTTCTTTCATCTTCTTTCAGCAACTTCAACGCAGTGCCACTACTGTACCTGTTGGTTGTTTCCCTGTCCATATGTACGTGACAAAAGCATGCTCTGCTTTGGAAAAAGGCAAAACAAAAGACAAGGCATTGACATTTGAAACCTCACAGTCATATATGATGACTAAATATAAAGCGTCACAAAAGGTCTAGGGACAAGAATCGATAAAAGCTCATCCTCATAATGAATTGTTCAACTTCTATAATTCCCAGAACAGCACATGGATCTTCATGAACTTTTAAATTACCACAATACCTCCACACACGCGCACGCGCGCGCACGAAGATACCAGCTGATAAAACGAATGAAAATAGAGAAGCAACGAGCTTTTGCGAAATATGAGCCCCACCCTGACCATACCAATTCCATGCGATACTAATGGCTTTCTTTTGATTCGTAGAATGAAAATAGAACAACATTTCCTTGGGAGTAAGAATCAACCTATAATTAAGCTATCAATCTCATAAGTCCCCTAATCAAAAAGTAGAATAGTTTGCTGGTAATAGACATCTATTCTTTTCAGCGAAACAGGCAGAAACCTGTCGTGTGTGTGTGTGTGTGTGTGTGTGAGAGAGAGAGAGAGAGAGAGAGAGAAAGAGAGAGAGAGAGAGAGAGAGAGAGAGAGAGAGAGAGAGAGGACGTGTCACCATCTGTGAACCTTGAAGAACACAGGTGGGTGGCTTTCAAACCACCTAGTCCCCATGTGCGATCAGAGTGAATGTAAGAATAATAGTGAAGTGAGATCTCCTATTGTTCATGGAACACAGTGTTGTATTATCAGACAATGGTGAAATGTTCTGTGAATTCCATGCGATCTCCATATTTATTACCACCGTCTCATTTAATCAACGGCATATTGTAATAGCCTCAAAAGTAAGCTTAATTGGTTGAGAACATTGCAGGAAAGGGTGGTAATCGATTCCAGTAACAATAAAAGGCAACTTTCTTATAATCATCCTCAGGGACAAGAGGACCACCGCGAGATGAAATTAGTCGGGCATTCTACAAGGCTCAGACAGCACCTTTCATGAAAAGATGAATTAGTGGTATCAAAGCAAACACATCTAGCAAGTGTCGCCAGAGAGAGCTGAACATAACCGTCTGGCTCAGCATCTAAGTTGTTGGTAATTTTCAAATATTCTCAGTACACAGCTTCAAAACAGGCGAGGACAAAATGTCTACTTTCTGCAGGTGACTAGCTGACGCAAATCAAACTTGAGAAAACAAAGCATATAAAAACAATTATAGTTTACACATAATCTGCAAATTCGGTTATTTCACTTAGTTAATCAACCTAATGCATTATAGGTTTTGTTCAATTTAATGCATCAAGGTTTGCTCTTCAAGTATATGCTAGCTTGGAAGTGTTAATCCTATGGTCAGATCTACTCAAATCTGTTGAACAAAGTTGGTGGACTAGCTTCAAATATAATGTTCGAGCATTTTTCGTTTGCAGACGTTCAAGCACGAATGTCACTTAATTAAGTTCAATCCTGTACCTGAGTGTTGACTGGTCTTCCTCTAAGCTGATATCTCCATTTCCTTTTAATATTTAAGTAGTCTTTATCATCTTCTTTGCCTTGGCACTTTACCTACTCAATATAAAAGAGTTTCGGTTTAACTCAAAGCTATCACTCCTGCACCAAAGAAGACATCATATTGTGTGTGTGTGTGTTGTGTGGGGGGTGGGGTGTTGGGGGTCTTAGAATACCAAACACAAGAGTGTTAAAAATATGGTCTATAGGGGTCACAAGACATTTTGAAAAACATCCAATTACATGAGCAGATTATGAGATTGGTACGGCATGTACACACCAGAGATAGAGGGGGAGATCGATGTATTACCTAATTAATTATCGGGATTACTATTACAGGAAAAAATAGATAGCGCTCAATCACCAAAGCACAAGTACAGATCTCGAAATTAATCGCACAGTACAGGCTCCTCACTGAGCCTTGAGACCAAAAGTTAGAATTTCAATGGACCCTCCAATCCCGAACAGATGACAACCGTTCTTGCCTCAAAACCCTACACCAGAAAGCCCCCAGAAGAAAAAAGAAGGCATGATTCAACCCCAAAAAAAAACAAAATCTAAAATAAAAGACTCTACAGACAAGGGGACAAATTCATACTGGACACACCTGATTATTTCCCCAAACAGGAAATTGCAGTACAGAACTACAGTGACCCAAATTAGTTCAGATAATCGCAAGATATCTTATTCGGAAACTTCTTGTACCTTTCGAAGAAGGACGCCAGCATGACCGGAGACAAAAATCTGGAATTAGGGTTTTCTCGAGCTCCCAGCAACAGGTGAAGCTGCCACATGATCTGATCTTTCCTTTAAGAGACCAGAAAAGTTGAGATCACGCTGGCAGCTTCATCTGATAGTGGTGCGCGATGAGGACGCGACATGGCGCTCGGTCGGATGCGCCGGCCTGCAACGATGACGGTTCTTCTTCTTCGTTATTAGAGGTCACAAAGAGAAGTGAGAAGATAAAGGGCTATAAATATAGAGGAAAAATGAGGAGATTCCATTTTCTTTTTCTTTTTTTTTTTTTGGAAAGTGAGGTTTTGATGAAGCGTTATCATGAATTTGAATTCTTTTTTTTTTTCCTTTTTATGAATGGAATAGTGGGGGAGAGCGAAAAGCTCAGGGTATAAATTAAATAAGAACAAAGAAATCGGAAAAAAAAAAGACAATGAAGGGGTGGTCCCAAAAAATTGGTGCAAATTGAATATTGTCACGCCAAAAACAATATCACCATGCATGTTCGCAGAAAGGTCAGCCTAGAGGGCGAGTTAGCGTAGACTGCGAGTTTTTCTATATCTATTGTCGCTGTTAACTGTAAGTGAATTAATTAACTCTGTCTCTCTCTCTCTCTCTCTCTCTCTCACAAAAGAAAAGCATGGACACAGTGACTGTGTGGGCTAAGCTTAAAAGGAAAAGGGAAGAGCGACATGAGAGGGGACCAAATTTTTGCATGTTATGAAAGGAGTAAAAATTAGGTTTCTGCAAGAAACAGAGAGGGAAAATAATTATAAAAAAAGAAAAGAAAAGAAGAAGAAAAGGTTGAGAGCATCTTAGATGGAGAATATTACGTGAACCTGTTTCCTTTTCTTGGTTTTGTATATGAATCAGACCATTCTTGTTTGTTCATTATCTGCATTCAGAAGAATTGGCGTGTGCATAGTCTCTTGATGTATATGCCGACATTCTTCTTCTAGTTTCTTTAAGAAAAGGGTCACCACCTAATATTGGCGGTTCTTCTTTTTCTCCTTTTTCGACAAAGCGGATGAAAGCAAATTGCTTGTTGCTATCATCAAAATTATGCTGAACTGCATTAATTATAGGTATTATTAGCTGATAATAGTGCTTAAAGAAGAGACCATGCTGACATATTACTTTAGAAGATAAACCAGAGATTAATTCCTGTAAAATCTCGAGTTTATGTGCACATGCACATCGAGATCTTTTAGAGATATTTTTACTTGTAAGCTATTTAAGAAGATCTAAGTCCATCCAGTAAAGTATAAACCGTGGTCTAATTTAGTTTTCTTGGGCACATCAACCTCGAGGATGGAGTTATCCAAATAAAAAGACCTACTTATCATATAAGGATTGTATCGACAATTACATGTGTCCATTGAAAAAAAAAAGAGAGAGAGAGAAGGAAGAATATATATCTTTTGCTTAAAAATACCAAATGGAAGGAAAAATAAGTACACTCATATGACCTACGTTGCTCTTCCTGAATGGTGAATGCATATAGCTCACTTAATTTTTAATTGCTTGGTATAGTTGTTGTCCTTTCAATGCAAACACCACTTTATATTACTAATGAAAGGCTTTTAAAACATGCTGTATATGTGGCAAAAGATACTATTTAAAGTATTAATTAAGCTTCCAAAAAAAGAAGTATTAATTAAGCCCAAATAAATGTAGTAAAGGTTCTATTAACTCGTAGTGTTCTATAAGTTTGAGTTAAAAACGGAGGAGGAGAAATGGTGGTTGTAGGCTCTATTCGAGAGAAAAGTTACTTTCGAAAATATAAAAGCTACCTAACTCTCAATATAAAGAGGTGGTTTTACGTAAAGTAGTCATTTAACATTAGAGAAAGAAACCTTTAAGCACAAAACCTTTCTCAATTAAAGTTCATCTTGACACTAACAAACTCTACTTTTTCGTGCGATGATAATCTTTTTCGTTTGATCAAACACCTCTACTGTTGTCGCAATCACGACAAAACACACTGCATAGTACTAACATTAAACCGTTAATGAGTTAGAGCAAATGGCTAATCGACACTAAAGCAGATCCAAGCCTCTATATATATGTTAATGCTCTTACAAGGGGCGTTGTTGGTGTTAATGATACTTTGCAAATTACTATTTTATTCTCATAATTAGATATTCCCAACCTTTCAAGATTTGTAGCCGGATGGGATAATTTTCTACTACGAAGAAACTCTCTTCCTCTCTTTCTTCTGATTTTCAATTTCTTGGTATATATTCTTGTGCAGTGACGGAGCCAGAATTCTAATGAGGAGGGCAAAATTTTCAGATTACTTGACTTAAAGTTTAAAATTTGTAGACGGATGAATCTTCTTTGAGGCACCGAAAGTTAATTATTGCATTAGTGTTCACTTGAAAAGAAACTAAATTCTATGATTCATCACAAGACATTAGCTCTTACTTATGGTTTTATAGATGATCGTGTTAAGAAATAGTTATTTTCTATCTAATCATCAACCACCGAAAAGGAAATAATAGAATTATTTATTGACTTACATATAAAAAGGGAAAAAAATCTGGGAAATAGTAAAAGAAAAGCAAAAGGATGTCTTCAGAAGGCTCGGGGTGAACCCTGTCCACCTGAACTTTGGAGGGTTATGCGTACAGTTTAACCTAAGAAAAATTTAAATAATTTCTTTCTTTTTTTGGGCATATTATGATGAGCTTAGAGGAATCAGGGGCTAGAAGCCCTTGCTTTAAAGAATCCTCATTTAAAAATATGTCCTTGGCTATCCAGCCATGATAGAGCAGATCGCGCAAAATCTATAGTGGGACAATGACTTATGATCCTTTCACATGGCTTTGAGATTTATAAGGAAACGCATGAGAGGAGAGGTCTCAACAAGCATGCCAAAAGCTAAGGAGCTAATAGTAGGGGTGTCAATGGTTGTTTTAGTTTAAGGATTGCAAAAGCCCCGAGTGCTTGTTCTTGACCCAACCCCGAATATAAACTGTTCTTATTCGGCACGAAAATTTTGGGCCAAATCAGTTCAATCCAAATCTGATTTTGAATTCCGTGTCACAAGTTGATTATATTGATTTTCAACTGTTAGGTGGTATTTTATGGAGAAAATTATAAAAATAACGAAAAGACGATTTTTAATGTGTTAATGAACTTTTGAAGTTCGGGCTCTTTGCTTAAACAAACGATAAGAGAGAAAAATATGGCTACAAAATCGAAGAAGAGAGGGAGAATCATCGAACTACAACTCAAGAGGTCATCAACAATGGCGATGTGGCCTTTTTTATTTTATTTGTTTACTTTTTGAAGGTACAATCCCAGAGCGAAGAAGCTAGAGGGTGTTTTTCCGAGTGAGGCTTTACCGTGTTGTAGATGTTAACAATTGGAATCCGCTTATCTAACCAATCGATTGAAGGTTCCATTCAGCCACATAGATATCCACTTCCCCACTCGACTCCTAACCAATGTGTATATATATCATTTTTATACGATTATAAGGTATGATAATGTTTGAAATCCAAAATATCGATAATCTATCTCTAAACTTAGGCTCTGTTTGTTTCGTGAAAAATAAAAGATTTAGGAAATATTTTCCCAAAAATAATTATATTGCTTTAGATAATTAATCAAGAAAAATATTTTTATTATCAACATTAATCTATGCCTAAATATTTTCATAGACAATGAAAATATTTTTCATTCATTTATTTTTGTAATCAATACAGGCAATCATTTTTAGAAAAAACATTTTTATTTTTTTTAAATTTTTCGCGAAACAACCGCACCCTTAAATATGATTAATCCTTGTTTGCGTCAAATGTAAGTTTGGAAATATCTATCCAACCGTTTAAATAGTGTCAAAGAAATCAAAGAACTTATACTTGTGAATACAATTCTCTTATATAAGAATTGTGACACAAAGAATATGCAAATATATGTCTTGAAACAATACGTGCGTAAAGTACTACTTTATGGGTATAAATTGAATTTTCTTGTCATTGTAGCTTGGGTTTTAAAGTTCTTTCTAAGGTCAAGTCTTCATTTAGAAAATTTAATGGGATCAAATTAGAATAAGCTTAACATATTAATAAGCAATCCAAGAATAAATAGTATCTTCATAAGATAGCATCGTCGCTGTTTGGACAAGATATGAACACAATCAATCTAGGGTTCTTGGTTTCAACCTTATCATATTTTTATACAAAAATTTATCTTAACGATCGAACGTAGCCTCTTAAGTCTCAAATGATGTGGTTCGTTTCTTGCAATGGTTAATTGAAGAGATAGAACTCGTGTGAACCAATCAAAGTAGTGGTTTTTTTTTTTTTTTTTTTTTTTTTGACGAGGTAGCTGTTAAAAGGGAAATTGCATATTCCTCAGCACTAATTACGAAAAGGATAAAAGACAAATCAAGAATTTAAAAAAAAAAAGAAAAAGAAAAAGAAAAAAGAAGAGAGGCCATAGCACTTTGCTTTGAGCCTGCAAAACCTAGGGTGGTCCTTATTAGATCCAGCATGAGAATGAGCTGTCACGACAGAGGAAACATTTACAAATTCTCTCTCTCCCGTAGATTCATAATATGGTCACAGAAGAGGTAACAACAAAAGGGCTCTCTCTCTCTCTCTCTCTGTCTTCTGTGTTGGACTGAAGCGGTAGCAGTTCGTATAGACGCCTGCTGTGCTATCTGCTGTTACTGCGAGAATTTATGTAACAGGGACCGCATGAGTTGCATCGAGAGTTACATGGCGACAAGATCTTGTTGGAAAGGAAAATTTTCATAAATAAAATTCTGTAAATAAGGAAATCTGTTTGACGAAGACTTTACCAAATCATTTACACGCATTGCTTTGGATCTTGTGAAATTAGGAATGCTATACACCATTGAGGTGGAAACGGGATTCAATATTTAGTCGATATAGCGAATGGATTACGTAATTATGTGAAGTTATTGCTCTATAAATATTTGTACTTTTAAATTTATTATGCCGTACCTTTCGCACTCTAATTGTGGGTATTTCAAAAATAAAATAAAATAATATATAATATATGAACAACATACATTGAAGAAGTAATTATGCAGTATGTCAATTCTTGAAATCTCGCTTCCGATTCAAAATCGTGGTGTAACTAATCATGGAAAGGATGAAAGAAATAAAAAAAAATGTATTTTTGTTCAAGAATGAAATTTTATGGAATAATTTGTATCCACTCCATCCTTTGGAAGGACACGGATCTAATGAAATAATATGAATTGAGATGATATTTTGTAAATATATAATTATCTTGAATATATTAACTATTTCTTAATTTTCCAATCACCCTTAAGGGACAAAAGAAACATCCGTTCTATTATGTTGATCTTGTTCTTATATCAAATATCAACATCTTCAGAGAGCTATTTTTCTGTTTTTTGGAGGGAACCCGTGTAACTCGGGCTAGTAAGCACGAACCGGAAAATCATAAACAAATTTTTCGTAAGAAAGTTCTGCAGTGAATCAGGAGATCAAGAAATTGATGAACGTGACCTGGAAAATGAAGTTGAAAACTCAAAGCAGCGGTAAGTAATAAATAAGACAGACGAGCAGATGTGTGTAGTCCTCAAGCATCTCACTAAAGTGATGAAATAAGTAAAGTTCTACCAAAGTCACCAAACTAAAACCATTGACAGACCTAATCCTAAAATCCTACAATGCCTGAAATTAAGAAGACCATAGAAGTTGCAACTAATATTCCTAATCCGAAAAAGTGAGGGATCACTTCGGTTGCACCATTCTTAGAACTCTTGGGTGCTCCACTTGAGTTGCTTGGTGTAGCTCCTGCACAAACGAAAAATTTTGGAAGAACCCAGTCAACAATCGAATAAGATCTGTAAAATATTAAATTAAAAGACGTGATTTGTCGTCGAAATGACTTATATTACACAGGAAAAGAAGTCGAAAACTCACCATGAGATGGTGTTGGAGATGGTGGTCCTGCTGGTGAACTTTTTGGAGCTCCTCCTATAACCAGAGAAAAAAAAAATTACTTTGGCCAGAAGTTTTTGCTCGTGTTTGTGATCACTTACTCTGTCTGCAATGAGATCGAAAGATATGTATATGCAATTTTACATATAAGCCGATTATATCGAGTATTCAAATTCCATATTTCTAGTCATCATTCAATCACGTATGATCAATCAAAGGCCTGATTAAAAACGAAAACAGCTTAACAGCAACAGAACACACGAGCCTTCATATACCAGATGGATTCGAGCACCACCATTGATCTTATAATCACTTGACTTCGTTAAACAGTAAAAAGACCGAGGCCACGTACCAATCACTCGCACTTGCATGGACCATGAATACATAAACCGATTAGATCTGAACACGAAACCACAAAAGAGAGGAGAAATCACTGGCCTGTCTTGCACTGCGAGACGTCGGCGGTGGCACCGCATGCCTTGGCGAGCGCCAGCCCATCGTCCTGGCTGATGTTGAAGCTCCTGAGGATGTCCGCGTCGTTGAAGAGCTGGCAGAGGCACTTGGCCTCAGTCGCGATGACCTCCTTCAGTGGGACGCAACAAACAGCCGGTGGCGATGACGGCGTCGGCTTCAGGTATGGCGTGCACGGCATCAGCTTCGCGATGCAGGGCAGCGACGTATCATCGTTCCCGCCCGGAGGAGACGGGCTCGGGTTTCCCGAGAAGGAAATCCAGACGCACGAGGAGAGCAAGATGAGGAGAAGAACGACGGGATTGGAGGCCATTACTGATGGCGTAAATTAGGGTTCCGGAGAGAGAGCTAAGAAAGGTGGCGTGGATTGATAATTTTTCAAATGATGGAAGTTGTTGTAGAGTGAGAAAGCTTCAATATATAGAGAGATTAGTGAGTCGATGCGATAGGTTGTGAAGGAGTTTGTTGCTATTAACTTGCACGATTATCTCTAATTTTCTCAAGAGGTTATCAATAATTTATATTTTTAAAAAAAAAAAGACATAGCACAGTTCTTACTTCTTAGTGGATAATGATTGCATTAGATGATATTTTTCTCGAGACATAGGATTAATTTTTGAATAGTTTCATTCATGAGCAAAAGCCAAGATAATTTCAATGGAGATGTCTCTCCTCTTCTTCTTCTTTTTCCCTCGATTTTCAAATGATTCGAAGTTTAAGATCGACTTCCCATTCATATATTTCATCTTTGGCTCATCGTTTTTGCTAGCAATATTAATTTAGAGATTCTTATGATTTTCTACAAGATACTTTACTTTCCTACATTAGAAGCAATTGTGATGTTATCATTGATTATCTATATCTCTCAAGATTGTATGTATATCTCTTGTGATTGTGCATATCTTCATTTGATTGTCTTACATAGTCATCTAATGAAGGCTCGCGTACTCTTCTTCAATGTATGTCAAATTATACAAGACTTTCCCAATTCAACCTTTCACATATTATTATTCTCAGCCCGTTTCCGATCCTTATCGTCACCTTGACTCTCAAGTTTATGGATCGACGTAATTTTCCCTAATTTTTACGTTAATAACCAAGTAAACACCAAAACGTGTCTATATATATACGCCCACATTGAGATTTTGAATCAAGAGGAGTTATATCAAGATCGGATGTTGACGTTCACTTGCAAAACCGTAGTTCTTGGTTAGTTGACATGAATATATCTAGTTTAACGAGACACGTGCATATCATCAACAAGACCACCTCCTCCTTCGACGACTATGAATCCGGCGAGACCAAGAGAGTATAAGTTTGAATAACTTCTCAAAGGAGTACAAGGGCACGAAGGATTGCAATATATGACGACAAAACACAAAAGACCTGTTTCATATATATATAATCCAAGTTCCTAATTTCTATATAGGAAAACCACAAAAACGTCGAAGCCAAATTGACTTCAATTCTTCAGACAGGAGAAAGGTCAATGATAAATAGCTGCTAGATCGCTGAGCTGAGCTGAAATTGTGTCGTTTTCAAATCTAATTGCTAGAGATAAAATAGACAGATAAACTGCTTTCAATCCCTTGCCACGCAATCAAGTGAAATATCACACAAGAATCATTTGATACAAGACAGATGTGCTTGATTTGTAGATTATTGTTCTACACATACCTATTAAATTATCTCTTAAACTGATAGATAGAAGAAGATCACATGTATATAAAGAGTGCATAAACACCCCCTCTCATGTGCACAGACTGGATTAACAATGGCATGTGAAATTTGATGAAGGGGGGACCACACATGCAAAGTAGATTAAGGCAAAACCTGGCTCTAATACTTTCCAACCAGAATCTTAAGCTGATAAATAGAGAGATACCAAATGTATATCAAAAGCATATAAACTCCATACACTAGCAATGTGAGATACTTTAACGATTGACAATGAGGAACAATATGTATCAAATTTCACATAAAAGAATTAAATAAAATTCATATTACTAGGATAGGTTAAAGAAAATTATAGTAGTTTATGGGCTCGAGATATTGACGCAACTCAACCAAACCCTAGAATCAAGCTCTTGTCAATTGATGTCACGATGAGGTTGAACCACGACAACACCTCGGACTCCACTAAATGCCATAGAAATCACCAATCATTCAGAAAATGTCGAAGGAACCATAAAAGTGAGGAAAAAACGACGTCTAAGACAATGAGGAACAATGCTACGTAGTAAATTTCACCTAAAAGAATTTAATAAACTTCATATTACAAGGATAAATACATATAATAAAAAAAAGATATGACAATTTCATGGCACAGGATATTGGCGCAGCTCAACCAAACCCTAAAATCAAACCCTCATTAATTGATGTCACAGTGAGGTTGAACTATGACAATACCCCGAATCCAACTAAATGCCATAGATATTGTGGGTCACTTAGAAAATGTCGAGGGAACTAAGAAGTGAGAAGATAAACTAAATCAAGACAATGGGGAACAGAGTGCAATAAATTTCACATAAAAATTAAATGAATTTCATATTACAAGATAAATAAATAAATAAAAACTATGGTAGCATGGGATTTTGGTGCGGCTCAACCAAACTCTAGAATCAAATCCTCTTCAATTGATGTCACCGTGAGGTTGAACCGCGACAACAACCAAACCCAACTAAATGCCATAGATATCATGGATCATTCAGAAAATGTTGAGGGAACAAAGAAGTGAGAGGAAAAACTAAATCAAGACAAGAAGGAGCAATGTGCAGTATATTTCACCTAAAAGAATTAAATAAACTTCCTATTGCAAGAATAAATATATAAAAACTATGGCAGTTTCATGGCATGATATATTGGCGCAACTCAACCAAACTTTGAAATCAAACCCTCGTCAATTGATGTCATTGTGAGGTTGAACTGCGACAACACCTCAAACCTAACTAAATGCCATAAAAGTAGTACATCATTCCAAAAATGGCAAAGGAACAAAAAGTGAAAAAAAAAAAAAAAAAACTAAATCACTACATAGAGGAACAATGTGTGCTAAATTCCACGTTTAAGAATTAAATAGACTTTATATTACAAGAATAAATAAACAAAGCTACAGCAATTTTGTGGCACAAGATATTGGCATGGCTTAACCAAACCTTAGAATCAAAATCTCATTAATTCATGCCATGGTGAGGTTGAACCATGACAACACCTTGCACCCACCATAGCTACTCTCGATCATTCAAAAAATGGCGAAAGAACAAAAAAGTGATAAAAGAAAAGCTAAATCAAGACGATGAGAAACAATGTGTAGTGAATTTCACATTTAAGAATTAATCAAACTTCATATTACATGGATAAATATAAAAACAAAGATACAACATTTTCATCGCACGGGATGTTGGCATAGCTCAACCAAGCCCTGGAACCAAACCTTCGTCAATTGATACCACTATGAAGTCGAACCATGACAACACCTCGCACCCAACTAAATGACTTAAAAATAGTAGATCATTCCAAAAATGGCGAAGGAACAAAAAAGTGAAAAAAAAAAAAAAAAAAAAAAACTAATTAAGATTGTGAGAAACAATGTGTACTGAATTTCCCCTAAACGAATTAAATAAACTTGATATTACATGCATAGATTTAAAATAAAATAAAATAAAATAAAAACACTATAGCAATTTCGTGGCATGGGATATTAGCGTGGCTCAACCAAATCCTGGAATCAAACCCTTTGTCAATTGATGTCACGGTGAGGTTAAACCGCAACAACGCCCCACACCCAACAGAATGCCATAGCTACCGTCAATCATTCAAAAAAATAGGGAAAGAACAAAAAAGTGAGAAAAGAAAAGCTAAATCAAGACGACGAGAAACAATGTGTAGTAAATTTCACTTTTACGAATTAAATAGATTTCATATTAAAAGGATAAATTAATAAATAAACAAAATTATGGTAGTTTCGTGGCATGAGATATTGGTGCAGCTCAACCAAACCCCGAAATCAAACCTTCATCAATTGATACCATGGTGAGGTTGAATCACAATAAACACCATAAAAATAGTAAATCATTCATAAAATGGCAAAGGAATAAAATAGTGAGAGAAAAAACTAAATCGAGACATTGAGGAACAATGTGCGCTACATTTCCCCTGAAAAGAATTAAATAAACTTCAAATTACAAGTATAGCTTTAAAATAAAAATAAAAATAAAAACACTATAGCAGCTTCTGGCACGGGATATTGGCACAACTCAACCTAGCCCTAGAATGAAACCCTTTGTCAATTGATGTCATGGTGAGGTTGAAACTCAACAACGTCCCTCACCCGACTAAATGCCATAGCTATCGTCAATCATTCAAAATAAAGGTAAAAGAACAAAAAAGTAAAAAAAAGAAAAAGAAAAGCTAAATCAAGACAATGAGAAACAATATGTAGTAAATTTCACATTAAAGAATTAAATAGACTTCATATTACAAGGATAAATAAATAAACAAAACTATGGTAGTTTCGTGGCATGGGATATCGGTGCCGCTCAACTAAGCCCTAGAATCAAACATTCGTCGATTAATGTCATAGTGAGGTTGAACGCGACAACACCTCACACCCAACTAAACGCCATAAAAATAGTAGATTATTCATAAAATGGCAAAGGAACAAATTGGTGATGAAAAAAAAAAAAAAAAAAAATCAAGACATTGAGGAATAATGTGCACAACATTTCCCCCAAAAACAATTAAATAAACTTCATATTACCAGTATAGATTTAAAAAATAAAAATAAAAAATACTACAATAGTTTTGTGGCGTGGGATATTGGCGTGGCTCAATTAAACCTTGGAACCAAACCCTTCGTTAACTGATGTCACGGTGAGGTTGAACCGCAACAACACCCCGCACCAAGCAAAATTTCATCAATCGTTGAAAAAATGGCGAAAGAACAAAAAAGTGAGAAATGAAAAGCAAAATCAAGACAACGAGAGACAGTGTGTAGTAAATTTCACGTTTAAGAATTAAACAGACTTCATATTACAAAAATAAATATATAAATAAACAAAACTATGGCAGTTTCGTGGCACGGGATATTAGTGCGGCTCAACCAAACCTTGGAATCAAAACCTTCGTCAATTGATACCATGGTGAGTTTGAACCGCAATAAAACCTCGCACCCAACTAAACACCCTAAAAATAGTAGATCATTCATAAAATGGCAAAGGAACAAAATAGTGCAAAAAAAAAACTAAATCGAGACATTGAGGAAAAATGTGTGCTACATTTCTCCTGAAAAGAATTAAATAAACTTCAAATAACAAGTATAGATTTTAAAAAAAAAAAAAAAAAAAACACTACAACAGTTTCATGGCACGGGATATTGGCACGACTAAACCTAGCTCTAGAATCAAAACCTTTGCCAATTAATGTCACAGTGAGGTTGAACCACAACAACAACCCTCACCCCACTAAATTCCATAGCTACAGTCAATTGTTCAAAATAAAGGCAAAATAACTAAAAAGTAAAAAAAGAAAAGCTAAATCAAGATGATGAGAAACGGTGTGTAGTAAATTTCATGTTAAAGAATTAAATAGACTTCATATTACAAAGATAAATAAATAAATAAACAAAACTACAGCAGTTTCATGAGATAGGATATTGGTGTGGCTCAACCAAACCCTAGAATCAAACCTTCATTAATTTATGTCATGGTGAGGTGGAACACGACAACACCTCAAACCCAACTAAACGCCATAAAAATAGTAGATTTTTATTTTTTATTTTGTGACCGAGGACTCCACCACGTGTCCCCTATGCCCAAATGGCTCCTGAGGGTCGAGCCCCTATACCTCAAGGAAGACTAGCACAGCAACCCACCACCATGGCCCCCCACTTAAATCGCTAGCAATGTAGGGTTTCGAACTCTTAATCTCAGCGATGAGGAAGGGACTCTCAACCAACTGCACTACCCATGGATGGGTATAAAAATAGTAGATTATTTATAAAATGATAAAGGAACAAAATGGTGATGAAAAAAAAAACTAAAGACATCAAGGAATAATGTGTGCTACATTTCCCCAAAAAACAACTAAATAAAGTTCATATTACAAATTTAAAAAAAATAAATAAATAAATAATACAGCGGTTTCACGGCATGAAATATTGGCGCGGCTCAACCAGATCCTGGAATCAAACCCTTCATCAATTGATGTCATGGTGAGGTTGAACTACGACAACACCCCGCACCAAGCAAAATGCCATAGCTCCCATCGATTGTTCAAAAAAATGGTGAAAGAACAAGAAAGTGAGAAAAGAAAAGTTAAATTAAGACAACAAGAAAATGTGCAGTAAATTTCACGTTTAAGAATTAAATAGACTTCATTTTACAAGGATAAATAAACAAAACTACAACAATATCGTAACACGGTACATTGGCATGGCTCAATCAAATCCTGGAATCAAACCTTCATCAATTGACGTCATAGTGAGTTTAAACCGCGACAATGCCTCGCACCATAAAAATAGTAGGTCATTCATAAAATGGCAAAGGAACAATATAGTTTTAAAAAAAAAAATTAAATCAAGACAGTGAGGAACAACATGCACTAAATTTCCCCTAAAAAGAATTAAATAAACGTCATATTACAAGTACAGATAAAAAAAAGAAACACTACAGCAGTTTCGTGGCATGAAGTATTGGCGTGGCTCAACCAAACCATGAAATCAAACCCTTCGTCAATTGATGTTATGGTGAGGTTGAACCGCGACAACGCCCCCCACCCAACTAAATGCCATAGCTACCGTCGATTGTTCAAAAAAATGGCAAAAGAACAAATAAGTGAGAAAAGAAAAACTAAATCAAGATGATGAGAAACAATGTGCAGTAAATTTCTCATTTAAGAATTAAATAGACTTCATATTACAAGGATAAATAGATTGATAAACAAAACTACGGCAGTGTCATGGTACGGGATATTGCCATAGCTCAATGGAACCTTGGAATCAACCTTCACCAGTTGATGTCACAGTGAGGATGAATAGCGACAACACCTTACACCCAACTAAACGCCATATAAATAGTAGACTATTAAAAAAATGGCAAAGGAACAAAATAGTGAAAAAAAAAATCAAGACAGTAATGTGCGCTAAATTTCCCCTCAAAAGAATTAAATAAACTTTATATTACAATTATAGTTTTTTTTTTTGTTTAAAACACTACAAAAGTTTCGTGGCATGGCACAACTCAACCAAACCTTGAAATCAAACCTTTTGTCAATTGATGTCACGGCAAGGTTGAACTGCAACAACGCCCCGCATTCAACTAAATGCCATGAATGCCGTCAATCATTAAAAAAATGGCGAAAGAAAAAAAAATGAGAAAAGAAAAGCTAAATCAAGATGATGAGAAACAATGTGTAGTAAATTTTACATGTAAGAATTAAATAGACTTCATATTGCAATGATAAGTAAATAAATAAAACTACGACAGTTTCATGGCATAGGATATTGGTGCGGCTCAACCAAATCCTAAAATAAAAGCTTCATCAATTGATGTCATGGTGAGGTTGAACCGCGACAACATCTCACACCCAACTAAACGCCATAAAAATAGTAGGCCATTCAAAATATGGCAAAGGAACAAAATAATGAAAAAAAAGAAGAAGCAAAATCATGATAGTGAGGAACAATGCGGACTAAATTCCCCTAAAAAGAATTAAATAAACTTCATATTACAAGTATAAATTTAAAAAAAAAAAAAAACACTAAAGCAGTTTTGTGGCACTGGATATTGACACGGCTCAACCAAACCCTGAAATCAAACCCTTCGTTAATTGATATCGTGGTGAGGTTGAACCGAGACAACACCTCGCACCAACTATATGCCATAGCTACCATCGATCATTCAAAAAAAAAAAAAAAAAAAAAGGGGCAAAAGAACAGAAAAATTAGAAAAGAAAAGCTAAGGGCGCGTTGATAACGTTTCTGTTCAAAAATTGTTCCAGGGAACAGAAATAGAAAAAACTATTTCTACTCCGGTGAACAATTTTTTAATAGAAAAAGGCGTTTGGTAAACTTGTTCCGAGAATAAAAAATAAACAGAAACATGTTTGGTAAATTTGTGTTCTTTTTTTGTTTCTTTTATTTTTTTTAAATTTTTTTTTTCTTTTTTCTTTTTTCTTTTTTTCTTCTTTTGGCCGGTCACCGACCTCGGCCATGGCCAGCGACCGGCCAACGAGGGTCGGGCGACCTCGCCGGGCCACCGCCAAGCCGGCGAGCCTCGCCGGTGGCTAGGCGAGCTCAGGCTCGTCGGATCTGGGTGAGCCCGAGCTCACCCAACCAAGGCGAGGCCGAGCCTCACCAAGAGCCGGCGATGCTCCGGCGAGGTCGCTGATCCTCAACGGCCGATCGCTAGCCATGGCCGAGGCCGACGACTGGCCAAAGAAAAAAAAGAAAAGAAAAAGAGATGAGAGAGAAAATTTGTTCTTAAAAATTGTTCCAGAAACAAGAAAACCCGTTTTTCTTGTTTCTCGTTTCTGTTCCAAATGTGTTCCTGGGAACAAAAAAATAGATTTGGAACAAAAACGCAAACAAACACATTTCTGTTCTTTTATTGTTCCCTGGAACAAAAAAAAAATGTTAACAAACAGGGCCTAAATCAAGAAGGTGAGAAACAATGTATAGTAAATTTCACATTTAAAAATTATATAAAATTAATATTACAAGTAAAATTAAGTAAATAAACAAAACTATGGCAGTTTCATGGCACGAGGTATTGACACGGCTCAACCAAACCTTGAAATCAAACATTCATCAATTGATGTCACGGTGAGGTTGAACCGCGACAACACCTCGCGCCCAACTAAATGCCATAAAAATAGTAGATCATTCAAAAAATGGCGAAGGAAAAAAAATAGTGAAAAAAAAAAACTAAATCAAGATATTGAAGAACATTGTGCACTAAATTCCCCTTAGAAAAAAAATTAATTAAACTTCATATTACAAGTATAATTAAAAAAAAAAAGCACTACAGTAGTTTTGTAGCATGGGATATTGACACAGCTCAACCAAACCTTGAAATCAAACCCTTCATCAATTGATGTCACGGTAAGGTTGAACCATGACTACACCCCACACTCAACTAAATGCCATAGCTACCGTCGATCATTAAAAAAAAATGGCAAAAGAACAAAAAAATTAGAAAAGAAAAGCTAAATCAAGATTATGAGAAATAATGTGTAGTAAATTTCATGTTTAAAAATTAAATAGATTTCATAGTACAAGGATAAATAAATAAATAAACAAAACTACAACAGTTTTGTGGCACGGGATATTGGCGGGGCTCAACCAAACCTTGAATCAAACCTTCATATTGATGTCATGGTGAGGTTGAACCACGAAAACACCTCGCCCCAAACTAAATGCCATGAAAATAGTAGACCATTCAAAAAATGGCAAAGGAACAAAATATTGAAAAGAAAAAAAATAAATCAAGACAATGAGGAACAACGTGTGCTAAATTTCCCCTAAAAGAACTAAATAAACTTCACATTACAAGTATAGATTTGGAAAAAAAAAAAAAAAACACCACCGCAGTTTCATGACACGGGATATTGGCACGACTCAACCAAACCTTGAAGTCAAACCCTTCATTAATTGATGTCACGGTGAGGTTGAACCGCGACAACACCCCGCACTCAACTAAATGCCATAGCCACCGTCGATCATTCAAAAAAAAAAAAAATGGCGAAAGAACATAAAAGTGAGAAAAGAAAAGCTAAATCAAGACGGTGAGAAATAATGTGTAGTAAATTTTATGTTTAAAAATTACATAGACTTAATATTACAAGGAAAGATAAGTAAATAAACAAAACTACGGCAGTTTCAAGGCACGGGTTATTGACACAACTCAACCAAACCTTGAAATCAAACCTTTATCAATTGATGCCACGGTGAGCTTGAACTATGACAACACCCCACATCCAATTAAATGCCATAAAAATAGTAGATCATTCAAAAAATGGTGAAGGAACAAAATAGTGAAAAAAAAAAAATCAATCAAGACATTGAAGAACATTGTGCACTAAACTTTCCCTAGAGAAAATTAAATAACCTTCATATTACAAGTATAATTTTTTTCTTAAAAAAAAAAAAAAAAAAAGGCTACAGCAGTTTCGTGGCACAAGATATTACCGTGGCTCAACCAAACCCTGGAATCAAATCCTTTGTCAATCGATGTCGCGGTGAGGTTGAACCGCAACAACACCCCGCACCCAACTAAACGCCATAGCTACTGTCGATTGTTCGAAAAAATGGCGAAAGAACAAAAATGTGAGAAAAGGAAAGCTAAATCAAAGCTCAAGAGGTGCCACGGAATGAATAAGTGGTGATTGGCAGATTATATAGAGAGCTCTTGTCGAGGCTGGTTTGACTTTTCGTAAAATACATTTCGTTACGCACAGGGTGACGCGGAACAGAAAAGAAATTCGATTTCCGCTAGGGAAGGTGCAAATGCCGGCCAAATAGAGTTTTGCATAGCGATGAGAATCTTGGGATCGCCGGCTGGTTCCTCAAGCCTTTTGTGCACAGCCATTTTCATTTTGGACAAGCTTCGCATGTCCGTATCCATGTCTACTTTTTCGAAGACGACTTCAATCTCGGAATCAGCTTCGAACCCTTGTCCAACCTCGTTCGATAACTCTTAGGAATGTCTAAGGTTTAGCTATGATTCTTGCCTCGTGAAATTTGAGGTTCTTCTCGATTTACCCGCCTTTTGCATCTGGCCGAGGGCAAAGAAAAGTCAACATGTTTTGGAATAGATGGTCGAAGTTGACTCGGTCATGCCCCGTTCGCCGTGGTCGAAGTTGACTCCGTCATGCCCATTTCGCGGCAGTCGAAGTTGACTCAGGGTGAACGTCATCACTTGAGATTTTTTTAGCTAGCGTTCTGATGTGCAGTTTTGTATGCGGTCACACCAAATTTTGAGAACCGATGAATATCTCAAAATGAAACGATTCAATTTGTCAACAATCACTAGAATTCTCGGATTGTGTGATGACATCAGATTTGGAGATAAAGTATGCCGTCGACCACAAAAGTGCAAGTTGTAGCGACCTACCCCTTGGGGGAAGGAATAGGTTTAGAGGTATTACCTAAAAAATAGACCAAAGGCTCATGATTAGGTAGGGACTCTTCCAAGCCCATACCTCACGCGATATCAAGGTGTTTTTAAGAATTTTGCAACAAGAAATCGCCACTTGCATATAAGGATCGACTAGAAATCAAATGAGGCATGGGAATGTACCTCACTTCCTACGTAACCAAAGAATCTAGGATCAGGGACTTGATTACCACTAATTAATCAATTAGTGCCATTTCAGTACATAATCTTGTTCATTTTAAAAAAGATTTTTGTCATGCAGTTTGGATTGATTTTATGCATATCCACTAACATGTGAGGTGATAATGCGGGTACACAATCATTAAAGTAACAATTAGCAACCAAGCTCTTAATTGCAGTAAAATTTAGCACATGCAATTAAATATTCGCAAACTTAATTAAATTTGCAAATTAAACATGCGATATAATCAATATGCGAAAAAATAAAAGTCTAATTACACTAAGAATGCAAGACATGGCAACTCCCAACCAAACCCTACATTTTTCAGATTTTCGAATTTTTTTTAATTTTTTTAATTTTTTTTAAAAAATAATAATAATAATAAATTTCAAGAGAACCAGGTTGGGTCTGGTCTAACCCAATCGGGAAAGATCAGTCAAACCTACCCAAGTCTGGCCCGGTTGGGGGTAGGCCGGCCAACATGCTCGAGCGGCTAAAGCCCTGGTTGGGCCTTCGTGCGGCTTGGATTGGGCCAATCCTCTTGCAAGAGGGCTCTCTTGTAGGCCCATGCGAAAAAAGGCCGAGTGGTCGGATTCATGATCTGGCCCAACTCGACCTACGCCCCTGCCCCTCGCAGCTGACCAATTGCGACGGGAAGACAATGATGGCGTGCTACGAGGTGGCTTCTGAGGGGGAAGGAGGCGGCAGTCAGCACCAATTAGGCGACTCATCGAAGGCAGCAAGGGTTCGGTCGAGGGCTCTACTAGTCTGCGACCCCAATTCAACAACTGTCCGTCGTGACAGAGAAGGCAACGACGACAATGGACGGCACGGGGACGTCCGGCTAGGGCACGATGGCTAGGTGAGGGCATAGCTTGGCTTCCAGGTGGACAGCGATGCCGCTCCGATGACCAATCGTCTAGGCCGAGGCTCTAAACGACAAAGCTAGGCGCAGGTTTCGGCTAGGCACTTCGGCAAACAGGTGGGGGGCACTCAAGAGTTGTAAGATTCCCAACCCAATCGGGACTCGAGGCGAGTCTGGGATCCTCAGCAAATGACCAACAACAAACGACGACCTAGCTAGGGACTTATAGGGACCGGAGCTGGCCCGAAACGGTCGGAGCGGGCTCCGATCAGCTCAATTCCAAAAACCACGCACCAAGTATTGGACGAAATGTCTACTTGGGTTCCAAGGAAATAGCGATGGTCGGCATCAGTCAGGTGGCTCACCGGCAACGGCTGGATGTTCTGGAGGTTCCTCCTCTCCTTGGCTCACCTTCACCAGCTCCCTCTTCTCTCCGTTCTTCTATTTTCCTCTCGGTTCCATGCCTCTCTCTCTCTCTCTCTCTCTCTCTCTCTCTCTCTCTCTCTCTCTCTCTCTCTCTCTCGTTTTTCTTCCGCTCGACTATATGCGAGGCCCCTTGCGATGTCGGATGTCGCTGCCGACCTGCCCCCCGACCGAACGGCTCACGCAATGCTCGCCCTATTCTCCGTTCCCCTTGCCTCCTACTATTGTCCTTTTGTTCTTTTGCAGGTCCACACGCGAAGATAGGCAGGAGGAGGAAGACAGCTGGGGCACGGGCCAGGCCTAGCGCGGAGGAAAGGTGTTGGGCTGAAGGGAAGGAGAGGCGGGCCGAGCCAAGATCGGATCTAACCGGTTTTCTCACAAAGAATTGATATAGAAGAATAATAGCATGACCAAAGTCAGAGTAAAAATTGAAGCCAATCTTGTTCTTTCTTAGTATGCACCTTAACAAAGGAACATACTATCTAGAGCTACATATTGCTTAGGAATTATTGAAATTTCCTAAGGAAAACTTCACAACAAAGCAAGTTCAGCAATTTCTTGGGATAATTAATTATCTCAGAGACTTCGTTCCAAACATTACAAAACTGCTAATTCCATTGCAATCGATATTGAAAAAAAAATCCCCCACCCTGAGGAAAATCTCAGACTAAAGCAATTGCTGAACTTAAGGAGATTATGCAGACTCTTCCTCCGTTACAAATCCCATCAACAAAGAAGAGAATTTTCCATACTGACACCAATGATAAATACTAGGCAGCCATTCTATTTGAAGAAATTGATGGTAAGAGACACATGTGTGTTGGAAAATTTTTCCAAACTGAAATGCATTATCATTCCATTTTCAAAGAAATGTTGGCAGTGAAAAATGGGAAAAAAAAAGTTTGAATTCTATCTCATTAGCCATTACTTCTTGGTAGAATTGGATATGGCATATTTTCCTCAGATGACCAAGTTCAAACAGAAGCAGATTCCAAATTCTCAATTACTTTGATGAACTGAATGGTTTTCAAAATACTCTTTTAAAACCAAACATATTGCTGGAAAGAATAATGTGCTTACTGACTTCTTGTCAATACCAAAATCACCAACGGAAATCAACATGTACATCATGAGGCATGCTTTTCATACTCTTCATCATAATGAAAAGTACAATATTGAGAAGATAAAAGGTTGGTCAAGCTGGCGATACCCCCAGGAGATCATTGAGCAAATCTAGAATGACAACCTTACTGAAAATCTGGATATTCTCATGTGGCAATGCTACACAGACTTGTTTAGACTCAATGGAGGTTCAATTCTTTATCCTTTTGGATTAAATTCGAACTATCCGTTCATACATCATCTAATCTAGAAGGAAGATGATTTCCCTGACCAACTTCGATAATTATTATGGTACTTAACCAATAAGTACTTAATAGCTATTGAAATTCCAACCAGAAAATTCATTGCCAACCTCACTAGGATATTTGGACTCGGTAGAGAAAACATTGAAAAAGAGAGTGACAGAAATCTCTTAGATTTTCTTAATTGGTTTTATCCCCCCACTCACTAGAGATACCTATTGCAAAAAGAATTGAGAACCACACAACCAGACCCTGAGATTCATCCTATTTTGTTTTTTCAACGACCATGGGCTTTTGTCACAAATAATGGTAACATTACCAATGCCCCTCAAATTATAGATACCACATCCAATAAACCTCAACCACACAATGCAAAAGCTCGGATTCACAAATCTTATCCAGGACCTATTGGTTGCTGTGAGCACCAGTACCAAGAATTCCAAAGAGTCTTGTGCTAGGAAAATAAAACTATTCCTGAAGATGCATAGAATTATAATGTACTTACTGCATGGGATCATTGTAACCTAGCACCGGAAGCCAATGAGGCACTCAAGGAATTCAGACAAGTTACATCATTACAGGAGCATGAAATGGCAGACATAGATGACATTGCACAGTCTTCTCAAGACCCCTATGCCAAATGGGGAGATCCTCTTTCCCAAGACCCCTATGAACAAGAACCTTTGTCCTTATCTCAAAGCATAGACACATCATATTATGCTCAGCCATCCAATTGGCCTCAACCAAGCATTTCCGCCAACACTACAGGCTCCTCCCAAAATCAAGTGGAACATCCTCGATAAACCAAATTCACTTGCTGGACTTAAGCAAAAATATAAAGAAAATCTTCTGGCAATGCATAGTTCAAACGACTCAGATTATGATTATAATGCTCACAATGGACGAGACTACTGACCGCATGTCACTATAGCAAGTCACTATTCACTTTTACTATAGCAATAGGCTAGGGAAGTCACTATTCACTGTCACTGTGCGAATAATTCCCTATCGGAAGTTTCCAGCACCTTTGTTTATTTCAGGACCCGTGAGCATGGTCCTTGTTTGTGTATGTGACCTCTTATTGCCTATAAAAGGCAAGGAGGATGTAATGTGTTGAGCAAAGTCCCTTAAAGTAAAGTGAGTGTTTTGTATAAAACTCTCAATATCTTTCTAAACTCCTCTCCTTCTTCAGCCTGGTAGGATCTTTTGAGAAATGCAGTTCGGATAATTAGAAACGTTACAATCCAAGCATCTCTAAGTGTCTCTAGGCTCTAAACTAAATGTCAAAGTGATTTCCTACTAAAAGGTTGTCCCTGAAGGGCTTGAACGGGAGTTATTCGCCCATTGTGGAAAGGCATACCTGCAAGAAACTGAATCCGTCCTCCCTGATTCTAAGTCTAGGCCCATTCATGACCTCTCTCGCTCCTCTTTTTTTTTTAATTAATTTTTTAATACTTTTTTTTAATATATTTTTTTTAAAATATGTATTTGGAAAGACAAATTATGTGATAACACAAGTTAAATCTAGATGATTTTGATCGGAATTACGGAACCTTTTTTTTTTTTAAGAAGTAAGAATATTATAACTTTTGAACTAAAGAGCTACACAAAGGCACAACAAACAACCAACTCCAAACATGCACTCAATTTGACACAAGCGTCAGACTGAGTGGACGGGAGGCGGAGGGGCTGCACAGCAAAAAAGGACAAATGCAGCAAAAGGCCAAACACGACGGCCAAAAGAAAAGAACAGGCAAAAGCCAAGAACCAAGGAACCACAGTCTGCCAAGACGAGGAGTGGGGGGAGGGGAATAACCCGGCAGCAACCGAAAAAACAGAACAGCCTTGAGAAGGGAGAGTAGGACGCATCTTCAACAATAGCAGCATCTCACAGCGCAAGGGAGACAGGCCAGGATGGAGACCCTCTCTAGAGACATCAGGAAAAAGGGGGGTACCCAAAAGCATTCGAGGCAGCAAAGGCAACCGAAAGAGGGGCATAGCGTTAGCATATAGGGCCAGAAATCAACAACAAAATTATTCAAAGATTGCAGGATGGATTCCCCAACACATTTGGAGCCTTCAGTTACACGGAATATCCGGAACTCTTAAGAATGTGGAGGCTCTATCTTTGACAGCTTTCCAAAGATATTCTTTGAGAGCGGGCAGGAATAGGCTCTGATTCCAAAAGTTATATTAATGCGCTCCTTCCATATGAGGTAGCACAAGGCAACAAATGCAAAGCGAGCAATGGAATGGTGGAAGCTCGAGTCCGAGAGATGGCTAACCACCCACTGAAGATTGTCCTTCCAAGGACCATTTCTCCAACTCAAATTACATTTAGAAGCCCAGAACGAAGCCAACCTACCCGTAGTTGAGCAACCAAAGTATAAGTGATCGATTGAGTCTGGCCTACTTGAGCAGAAGGCACAAGAAACATCCGGTATCCTCCCATACGACAGAAGCAAAGCCTGGGTTGGCAGTCTATTCTGGGTGATCAGCCATAGATGGGTCTGATAACGTGGGGGAAGAGAGGGGCTCCAAATAAATCGAGACCAGTTAACCAAGGAGCCCCTAGCTCGAAGCACACTCCATGCAGAAGCAGTAGAGAACTGACCTGAAGAGTGGCCAAGCCACACCAGACGGTCATCATGGCTGTTGAGGCTGGGGAGTGGATCATCCCAAGCACGGATAACAGCAGCAACATTAGACGGGATAGACAGGGCAGCAATACCCGTAGCAACGGAAGCATTCCGTGGGATACGAGAGCAATATATGTCATGATCCAAGAATAACTTGTTGAATGGATCACGGGGGTGCCAGGTATCAAACCAGAATGAAGCCAATAGCCCATTATCAATGTTCCAGGCAAAATAATTCTGAATCAATTCACGCAGACCAAAGAGTTTCTTCCAAGACCAAGAACAAACGGTCGGCCTAGGCACAATCCAGAAATTCTTGTGTTTTAAGAAGACTGAATGGATCCATTTGGTCCAGAGCGATTCCTTATAAGAAAAAAGCAGCCATATATGTTTAGTCATGGCAGCAATATTACTTACTCGAAGTGAACAAATACCTAATCCTCCTTCCGCTTTAGGAAGACAAACTTCTTCCCAAGAAACTCTAGCACCACTAGATCCAAGGTTCGGGCCACGCCAGAGAAATTGGCGAAAAATCTGCTCAATTCGATTAATAACTGAGGAGGGGAGGATAAAAACCGAAGACCAGTAAACCTGAATGGAATGGAGAACAGATCTAATAAGCTGGAGTCTACCGGCAGTTGAAAGGAGGCGGTCAAAGGGGTGCCAAGAATTGAAGGTTGTAGTTCGGGTTAGGACTGAAAAAGAGCACGACCTCAACGATTGGGCCTAGGTTTCTATTTGAGCTCAGCCCAACCCACAGGCCAAGCAAGAGGGCCCAAAAACATAATGGACCGATCGAACCGTTATATCGGGCTAATTGGGTCACCGGTATCCAACTTAATCAACAATAAGGCTCAGTTTGCTTCGCAAAAAATAAGTGATTAAAAAAATATTTTTTAAATACGATCACTCGTATCACTCACACAAATAAATGAACATATTTTATTTTCATTATACACGAAAATGTTTAGACATAAATGATTATTTATAATGAAAATATTTTTCATTAATTATTCAGAGCAATATAAAAAATCATTTTCAGGAAAATATATTCCAAGTCATTCATTTTCGCAAAATAAATGGAGATATAATGAGTAATTTGCACCAAGGTGAGGCTAAAGTAGTGACTGACCCAAAATTTAAGGTTATTCATTTGTGTCTTATGTGTTGATGTTGATCAACTTGATTAAGCAAAACAAGAAGGGAAGAAAAAGGAAGGGAAAAAATAGAAACTTTTCTTATGCAGTGATTTTCAGCCTATCGATGCTATTGAAAAGAACGAGTAAGAGAAGCAAAAGATGAAAGGGAGTATTGAGCTGTCCCCTTGTGCAGAAGCAAACAATTCTACACGCTCCCTCTCCGGCAACACCAAAGCGAACGGCTTCGTTCTTTCTCTTAAGTGTTGCCGCCTTGAGTTCTCAATGCAGTCCCTAGCTTTTGTCCTTGGCAAAATCCTTGAATTCTCCTATCATTTTAACCGTCAATTGTTGTCTCCATTAGACAAACTTTAACCCATCCTCGTTCGTATAATCATTCCCCACGCTCGCTCAACATCTCACAGCTCCTACCCCTTCAAACACCTCTTTCCCTAACACACTGTCTTGTGCAAGGGGGGGCCCAAACAGTTCCTCCACCGCAATGGCTAGGCTTGCGCGGAACAACACGAACCGGAGCCTCGAGTCGCTGCTGGACATGGACAAGTCCGCGGCCATGGGCAAGGATGCCGTGCCACCCCTGAGGAAGATGATCCCTGGCCATGGGCTCGAGTTCAGCGGCCTCTCCTACAGTATCATCAAGAAGCAGAAGAAGGACGGCATGTCGGTCAAGAAAGAGGTGTACCTCCTCAACGACATCTCGGGCCAGGCGATGAGGGGCGAGGTCATGGCGATCATGGGGCCCAGTGGAGCAGGGAAGTCCACGTTCATCGACGCGTTGGCGGGGCGGATTGCGCAGGGGAGCCTCCAAGGTTCAGTCAGGATTGATGGGAAGCCGGTGAGTCACGCGATAAGGGTTGATCACTTTCATTACTAGTAATGCTATATGCTTTGACTAGGCACATATAACGCTTTGTGTTAACTGATGTTGATCTGTTGACAGATTACTACCAGCTACATGAAGATGATCTCATCCTATGTTATGCAAGATGATCAGCTCTTTCCGACGTTGACCGTCTTCGAGACATTCATGTTCGCTGCTGAGGTCAGGCTTCCTCCTTCAATCTCCAGGGCCGAAAAGCGGAAGCGCGTCCATGATCTCCTAGAGCAGCTTGGCCTCCAGGTACAGATCCTATGCGCACTTTACGCACCTGATGTTGTTCGCAATCCGATTAAGACAGAATATAACTTATCGAGACAAAAATAATGATTTGGTTTGGTTCGGATTTGTTTGAATAGACAGGAGGTTTGGAGTGAAAGAAGAAATCTAGAATCAGAATATTGAAGAAGACAAAGTAGCATTGCATATCTGTAAGATAATCTAAACAGGCATGAGGGCATACTATACTACATACGCCTATAAGTTGGAATAACAGAATCAACATATAGCAAAACCGAGTTTCATGATCAACTTCATAGTCGGTCGAAATTTTTGCGCTGCTGACATTATCCTCGACCTTTTGTCTTCGCAGAGCACAACTCATACATATATCGGTGATGAGGGTAGGCGAGGAGTGTCGGGAGGGGAGCGGCGAAGGGTTTCCATAGGAATCGACATCATCCATAAGCCGTCACTGCTGTTTCTCGACGAGCCCACCTCCGGTTTGGACTCCACGAGCGCCTACAGTGTCGTTGAGAAGGTGAAGGACATAGCTCGAGGCGGTAGCATCGTGCTCATGACCATCCACCAGCCTTCCTATAGGATTCAGTTGCTCCTGGACCGCATCACAGTCCTGGCAAGGTAACGACATCGGTCTCACGACGTTGCAGTTTCGAATTACTTGTAGCGTATGACTAATTTGTTACGTGCATGTGTAATGTGATTCCAGGGGAAGGTTGATATATATGGGGAGTCCTCTGGCGTTGCCTACTCACCTTTCCGGATTCGGAAGGCCGATTCCTGAGGGCGAGAACAGCCTCGAGTACCTCCTAGATGTGATCAAAGAGTACGACGAGTCGAACATCGGCCTCGATCCGCTTGTGCTGTACCAAAGAGATGGCATCAAACCTACCCAAGAAGCTAGGACCCCAGTTCGAAAGACACCGAAAGGGCCGAAAACTCCGAAGACTTCTCGTGGACACACCCCTAGTTCGAAGCTCAATCTCTGCTCTCAGACCTACAATCCTAGAGGGCAGAAGACTCTTCAATCTGACTCTGAACAGTTCGACTACTTGGACGACGACGACGACGAATTCGACAACTCGCTGGAGCGCAAAGCAATGCAGACGCCAATGCACTCACAGAGCAGTGTGTACCCGAGATTGGCGTCCCATTTTTACAAAGACTTCTCTGTATGGCTCTACAATGGCGTCAAGGGGACGCCACGGCGCCCGCCATCCTGGACTCAGGCCAGGACTCCTGGGCGGACGCCTGGAGGTAAGACGCCGATGTACGGCCCCCAAAGTCAAATCTCGAGCCAGTGCCCCACTCCTCAGAGCAGCCATCCTCGGCCCAAGACCCCGCTGGCCTTCAGCCCCGACCTGGACCCATCTTACGTTACTTCCTATGAGGAGTTTGAGATGGAAGTCCTCGATGAGCCTGACCACAGTCCGAAATTCGCAAATCCATGGCTGCGTGAGGTCGTGGTCCTGAGCTGGCGCACCGCACTCAATGTGGTTCGCACGCCGGAGCTCTTCCTCTCACGCGAGATCGTCCTTGCGGTCATGGCGCTGATCCTGTCCTCCCTCTTCAAGAGCCTTCACCACCGCAACACCAAAACCATCGACCGCCTCCTCAATTTCTACATCTTCACCGTCTGCCTGGTTTTCTTCTCCTCTAATGACGCCGTCCCGACCTTCATCCAAGAGCGGTTCATCTTCATCCGAGAGACCTCCCACAACGCGTACCGAGCTTCATCCTATGTCATCTCATCTCTTATTGTATACCTCCCCTTCTTCGCCATCCAGGGCCTCACATTCGCAGTGATCACTCAGTACATCCTCCACCTCCAGAGCAACCTCCTCTACTTCTGGATGATCCTGTTCGCCTCCCTGATCACTACCAACGCCTACGTGATGCTCGTGAGCGCCCTCGTCCCAAGCTACATCACGGGATACGCTGTCGTCATAGCAACCACAGCTCTCTTCTTCCTCACTTGCGGCTTCTTCTTGAAGAGATCGCAGATACCAGTGTATTGGAGGTGGCTCCATTACATCTCTGCCATAAAGTATCCATTTGAGGCACTGCTAACAAATGAATTCAAAGGGGGCCACTGCTACAATGGCACTCTATCAGATCTCTCGCCGGGTCCGCTAGGAAACTTCACGCCTAGCTTGCTGCATAAGAACAGCGGTAATTTCAACGCAACTTGCGTCGTGATGGGACAGGACGTTCTGGTCACAATGGACATCGACATGACGGATATCTGGTATGACATCGCTATTCTGCTGGCGTGGGGAGTTCTTTACAGGCTCTTCTTCTACGTGGTCCTGAGATTCTACTCCAAGAACGAGAGGAAGTGAAGTTTTTTATTTCGGTAATGCTCCTTGTGTTCTAAGCCATGCTATTCCTTCAATATACTTTGAAATATAGGCATTCAGATACTGGCACTGCCCAAAAGTGTCGAATGGTAAAAACAGAACTGATTCTATATGTCGTTCGCAATAAGCCTTTGCCATAAATGAAACTAAGCTACATTTCTCTTATAGAAATATTACTCTCGTGCAATACGTGCCATCATTGCATGTTCGGAATGAAAGAACAGGGGAGCGTGCGGGGAGATTTGAACCTGGAGAGGAATTCCCCTATCACGTTCAAACAGGTGACAGGCACAACTGGTTATAGCCAAGTCGGTCTAAATATCATAGCACCTCATGCAACATGAAGAAAAGTTTGTCAACGTCATAAAGAGGAAACAGCAAGTCCTTAAAAAAATTCATCTCAATTCTTGTCTGGACCTCGGAATCACTGGGATGTAAAACGAGGCCTCTCCTTGGGGAAGACAAACATAAAGGGAGAAATGGGAGTGCAGCACATAAAAATAAGAAATGCAACCGTAGAGCCCACCAGCCCTATGTATAACATGGTTTATTATCTCGGGATCATTGTACTAATGATTATTCATAACCAGAAATGCTTCATTTGGTAATCCTCAATTAAGGATAATCTCTCAGGTAGATTTCGCTCATATTTTCCAATTGCCTAAGCGGGTCTAGTCCAGTACAACAAACATTCAGGGTAAGTTGCATCATCCATGCTTTTATTGAGGGCTAAGACAAGGAGTAGAGCAACAGGAGAGGACTGAGAGGATACAACAGGCATATATAGCTGGAGAAGCCAAACCAAACAGTTTTTGAGCTGCAAATATGTCATCTATTACCCCAACCCAAACAATTCGACACACCTCCCACCCTATAGCAGGACAAATAGCAGTAAGTATACCTTCCATGTTGCAAACACATAGGTTACAGGGGCCTAGTATCTCAACTTTTCACATCTCTGAAATCAGCCTGCATGCTGCGCTATCTTCCGCTCAAGGGAGCCCTTATCAGCACCAACTAGCTTGTCAACCTCTTTGCCATCTCTCACAAAGAAGAAACTAGGGACGCTGCTGATATTCCAACTGGCAGCGACATCCCTCGCCTCATCAATGTCGACTTTTAGGAATACCACTTTCGGATATTTTGCAGCTAGGCTAGTAAAAAGAGGAGAAATGAAGCGGCAGGGCCCACACCAGGTAGCAGTGAAGTAAAGGATGGCCAGGCGGGATGTTCTTGAAGCAGCATTCAATTTGGGTTCCAGTTCAGCACAAGAGTGGATACCAATTACTTGGCCTGTCGAGAGCAAGAACCATTTCAATGCTACATTCCGAGTAAATTGATAAGAGGAATCATCACAATCATTCGCTCCCAAGGAAAGAAGTTTTGGGGACCTGCTCTTATAAGTGTAGCTTGGAAAAAGATAAAGAGAAAACAGCAGTCCCCAACCCATGGTCCAGTACACTTTCTCACAAAAAATAAAGGTAAAACACTAAAATATGTCTGAAAATGACAAATTAAAAACGAGTAGAAAATCCGGTCTCAAGTTTTAGTTTGTAATTAATCCTTCTAAGTTGGAGTCGTAATAAGCATTAAATAATGACAGATGCTAGTGATAAATTACATATAAAACATAACAATGATGCTCACCGTCCTTGAGAGCAGTTGACGCTTCCGACTCCTGCAACAGGTGAAAAACAATCCTAAATTTCAGTGTAAGAGCAAAGGTGAAGGCTATGCAACTATAGAGGACTCAAAGGAACTTGCATATTCACTTTCAATTCAATTGACAGTCTCATGACTCTCATCAAACCCCAAAAGGCAAGTCAAAGAAATAGACATGCACAAACAGGCTCAGCAAGGGGCATGGAAAAGTCAACAGTTTCACTTGCTTTTGCACCCCGACAGCAAGGAGTTCATGATGCCAATATTGCTACTACTGCACATGGACCACAAGCAAAGTACTGCAGAAATTGAGGAGAAAAAGCTTTGGATTGAATTACCTGATCATGATCACTAAGGATCAATTAACAAGGCATATGAAAGATTATGTGAAAATAAAATCCCAAATAGAAACAAGTATGCATCAAGTCATCTCACTTCAGCAGTGCGCTGGCGTTGCTGCTCACGTGCAGCCTTTTCTTTCTCCTTCTCTTTGCGCAAGCGTTGATACTTCCTGCGATGCTCTTCTAATTTGCGGGCATTGGGTTCAACCTGCAAATCCATATGGAATCTTCAACAGAAATCCCTCAGAAGCTCAATCGTCTCAACTCTAAGAGAGTCAGAGTGTGTAGTACCTTCTTAAGCACCATGCTAATTTCCTCATCGTGATCTATTTTTGAAGCTACATGCAGATCACTAGCTGCTTCCTCCCACTTACCCAGCAGGGCCCTCGCCATCCCTCGTGCTTTGTATCCTTTAGCTGAGTCAGGATTAATCTATGAAAAAGAAAGAGGAGCTTCATCACTCCAATTTAAACACATAAGAAACATCCACATGTCTCCCTTATCCACTATGCCAATGCAATCCTAACCAGTAAAGCTGAGTCGCCAACAAGTGTATGAACACCCACCTGTAAAGCTGCATCTGCATCACGAATTGCAGCATTTGGCTTCTTCAATTTGACAAAGACGGTAGCTGGATGGAATATAGACAATTGCTTAGGTAAAGCCACCAAGCCACAAGTACACTGAGACTGCACTATTCAGGATGAATGCATGGAATAGATGTTACCTCTAGTCGCATATAGTATTGCTGAACCTGGATTCAACATGATCGCCTCTGTTAGGTGATCTGTGGCTTCATCCAGATTACCTGGGAAGTATAAGCAATTTAAACGGACAGATAATTCTCCAGCAAGAGCAGTTGAGGAATTTTAGGTAAAAGGCCCAAACGATATTAGCTTAAATATCATGCCTTCTGACATTGCATCCACAGCTTTTGATTTTTTCATTTGTGCAGCCTCCTGCTTTTCTTCTGTAACTTCAATAGAAGGGTCTCCCATCTGTAATTAGAAAATCTGCACATTCACTTTCTACAAAGGAGAATCCTGAAGCTACTTCTCCCGGAAATCTTTTCCACTGCTCACCTTTTGCGGAGGATCATCATCAGGTGCCACAGTGTCAGATTCGTCTAATTCAACATCAGATTCAACAAAGTCACCTTCATCATAATCCATTTCCAAATCAGTTTTGTTTGCATCAAACCCAGTGCCTGACATGCCACGGCTCTCCTGTCACATTGAGAACTAGATTAGTGCAAGCATGAAGAGAAAGATCACGAATTTAAGCACTCTTTCAAGTATACAAAGCCCAAAATCAAGAAAATTGCCATGCCAATTCTTCGAGACACAGTATGAGTGGCTATATAAAAATGTGCTAATGCAAGTGATGAACCTTAAGCGGGTCAATGCATGCACTAGACCAGGATGCAATTTCAATTACCTGAGGAAGATTATTATCAGCTTGCCCTAAGCTACGGTCTATCTAAAGATTTTGCCGGTTCAGTTTTTCTTTAGGAACGGTAGGTGTCTTGGTAGAAAAATGGATTATTTTGGCACAAAAATATATGACTTCTTCCAAAAATTATGACCATTACATCCAAAAGAACGTCACTTTGTGGTTGCTCCCTTCTCCAATTTCATAGTTCCCCCAAGCTTTCTTCGCTTTTGTTAAACCTCAACCTTATTCTCAACGTCAGTTTCTTAAATCCAAAGTACCTTTCTTAATGGCATGCTCCAGTCATATCATATGGTCCATATAAAATCTTTGTATTGTCAAATGCTTTTGCATTTCTTGTGATTGGAAAACCACACGTAATCTGTCTTGAGGCATCTTAATTATGCAATCCCTTTCTATTGCTTTCCTGTCGACTAATTTTTCTATCGATCATTTCAAAGTAAGCATTTCCCAAATCGTTGATTTCCCACGAAATAAACGCACCCCAATTGCACAATTCTCATTCTACTCAGCAAACAGACATACGAATATCAAGTAAACCAAAACGCGTTCGATGCAGCCAATCAAACTAGACATAGCACTTCCTGGCCAATGAATATGCACAAGAATCGGGTAAAGAGCATTTCAGGAGCAGGCTTCTCACTGATTTCGCGGCGGGCGGGATTCGAGCACCTAAGCTGCAAACAAAAAACATGCCACGTTCTTGAAACAACAGCAAACAAAAGAGAAACATGTCGCCCAATCTTCCCCCCCTCCTCCAAAAGAAAAAACAGCAGACTGAAAAACATACTGATACGCTCTTGTAATGAACAACAAATGGAGAAACTTTCAGGCCAATCTATCCACTACCCAGCAACCCATCTAGCAGCAGCGATCTGCCGAGCGATTCACCGATGCAGACAAGCGAAACAGAAGCGAGCGCTCGCGCGAGCTCGATACGGTACCTCTGAAGGTAGGACTTGAAGAAGGCGATCGAAGGGTCGTCGAGGATGGAAGGGTCCGATCGGCACTGGCCGATGAAGTGCCGCAGCTCGTCCATCTTCTCCGTCTCCATCTCCATCTCTCTCTCTCTCTCCTTCTCTCTTTCTCTCTCTACTGTGTCTGCGTGGGTGGGAAGTGCGTGGAAGCGCCGCGAAACCGCGATTCTCTTGAATCCGCCGTCGGGCCTCCCGGGCCGGGCTTTCCGGGCCCCCGAGGAAGGCGGCGGCCGGAAGTTCCGATGGGCTCAGCCGGCCCGGCCCGGCCCGAACCCACAAACTTACGGCGATGCGTCCGGGCGTTACTGTGCTCTCTTTAAGCGGGAAAAAAAGCATATTAACTGGACTTCGAAAAAATTACCAAAAATCCTCCTCATTTATATGTTACCAATATATTGCACGTTTTGGAAAACTTCCGTGTTTTTCGTGTTGTAGAAAAATCAAATTACTTTTGGGCCACATAATTTCGCAAAAGCAAAAAAAAAAAAAAAAAAAAAAATGAAAAAGTAAAAGTCATTTCAAATTGGATGAGACAAAAGTCTAAATACGATATAGCATTTAAAAAGATGGGTTTTTAGTTTTGGTTGGTTGGGTGATTATCGTGATTGACATAAGGTGATTAGTATTGGTTAATGGAAAAGGTAATGCATCGAGAGCACCTTAACACTTGTCATGTTTTTTTTTTTTTTTAAGTACACGGAGTTCATGACGATTCAATATTTTGAGGAGCGTTAATCCAATTATAAAAAGAAAAAAAAATGGAAGTAGTAAGGTTAGTTTAAGGTCAACTTGTAAGGTAAAATGGTTTAAAGACGGGATTGTGCTGAATTAACAAGAAATTAGAAGTATATAAGCAAACCGGTTCTATTTGAGAACTTGATTGTACTACCCAAAAAATAGCCTTGAGAACCGATTCCTGTACAAGTTCCAATTTTTTGGAATTGATTGGAAACAATTATGAAACAAGTTCCTAATGAATACTCATTTAGGAACCAAACTGGACTATCATATTTTGGAACTAGTTTGAATTTTTTATCGTTTATAATTGTACATGATAATGTATTCATTTTATGAATTGTTGTTTTTTGGTAAATAGGGATTTCTATTGTTTATCTTTACTTTGAATTATTTTATTATTTATAGCCTAATATGATTTTATTGTAAAAAAAAAAAAAAACCATAAAAAGGAAAAAAAGAAAAAAAAAATTGGTTTTCGAGTAGAACTTAGAACTGAATCAGAAAAACATAATACGTTCCAAAAACGGCTCCAAACAAATGAGGTAAGTTTCATAGTCCAAAAATTAGGAACCAGATATAAAAAGGTAAGTTCCAGATTCTAACTCTAGAACCTATCCTCCCAAAATCAATGACCCCTACAAGAAACACATGCTTCTTTCCTAACGAAAGATTATGTGACCCCCTGACCACCCAATTAGCACTACGCATAGAGCGGCCGCCCCCGTTCATCACCTCCCCGTGACATCCCTGGCGACCACATTGCTAAGACCGCACTTGCTAAGAATCCGATTAAGCCACTCATCTTTTTCATCCGACTGGCACCGGCCGATGAAGTGCATGGACGTGCCGCGGAACTGTGATCCTCTAGAACCCGCCAACGGGCCTGCTGAGCCGGGCCAGGCTTTTTAGGCCCGCGAGGAGAGTGGCGGCTAGAAGTTCCATTGGGCCTGGCCGGCCCAGCCCGGCCCGGCCCGAATGCATCCGGTCGTCATTGCCCTCTTTAAGCAGGAAAAAAAAAGGTCACTTCTTCCATAACTCGAACTTCAAAAATTATCAAAAATCCTCCTCATATATTGCTTTGGCCACATAGGGCGTGCATGATAACCATTTTGTTCTATAAATAGTTTATGGAATAGAAATAGATTTTTCTATTTTTATTTCTAGACAAGTTTCTGAATAAAAAAATCTGTTTGATAACAATACAAAATTTATGTTTCAGAAATAGAAATTCGTTTGATAATAGTATAAAATTTATATTTCTTAAAACAAAAATTTCCTTTTTTGGAGCAAATGAGATGTCCATTCTTACAAATTTCATATGCTTATGAACCCATTGACCCAAATACAAAGTAAGAGTTGTTATATCGAATTTTCTAAATTTTCACACAAAATTCTTTAGCATCCACCTAGATAGGCAATTACGGTCAAACAATATACTTATCAATAATCTCCATACAATAGAAAAAAGAGATCAATATGCATTACTCTTGATCATGATAGAATGTTCCTAAAACTCTAGTAAAATGAAGGTGGGCAACCATATTCTAGTCCCCTTCATGCTAGTGTGTCACGTCGATCGCCGCCACGATTTACGATATCGAGCAATCATTTTAGAAAGAAACACAAAGAAGTGTATTGGGCAATTTGCGGCAAATTTTACAAAATCAGCAAATTTTACGAAGTGTAATAGAGCTTGTCATAAAAAGAGCCATTACAAATAAGGGAAATCCTCAAGTAGAACATCACATTACAAGAATTGAGATAGAAATCATCAAATACAGTATCACATTACAAAAGCAAAAATTGAAAATCCCCAAATACAAAATAATAGAAATATATTACAAAAGTTGAAAACACGATTTCATGGAATCTCCGGCATATTATGATCCATTGCCATCTTATTGGCAATACTTTTTCTAAGCATATTCATCTTAGTAGAAAATTTCATGGATAAATTATTTCGATTTACGTTTCCAAAATAGAGAACTTCGATTTACCCAAATCTATTTCTAACAAAATCTATTTCGAAATAAAAAATGAAATAGGTTTATCATATAGATTTCTATTCCAGAAACAGGTCTGGAATAGAAAAATTATTTATGGAATAGAAATTCTAGTTTGTCATGCACCCCCATAATTTCCCAAGAACCAAAAAAAAATGAAAAAGTAAAGATCATTTCAAATTGGACGATACAAAAAATTTGAATACGGTATAGCGTCTAGAAAGATGGGTTGTTAGTTTTGATTGGTTGGGTAATTATCTAATTGACATAAGATGATTGGTGTTTGGTCGATGGAAAAATTAATGCATCAGGAGCACCTAAACACTTTTCGTGTCTTTTTTTTTTTTTTTAGGTACACAAAGTTCATGACAATTCAACATCTCGAGGAACGTTAGTCCAATTATAAATAAAAAAATAAAAAATGGAAGTAGTTGTAAGGTTAGCTTAAGGTCAACTTGTAAGGTAAAATGATTTAAAGATGGGATTTTGCTGAATCAACAAAAAATTAGGGGTGTGCAACCAAACCAGTTTTATCCGAGAAATAGACTGAATCGCCTGAAAAACAGATCTGAAAAATGATTTCCGTTAAAATTGGTTCGAAAACATGTTTCAAATTTTTAGAACCGATCCCCGAATAGATTCCTAGTAAATACCCATCTTGAAACCAAACCAGACTATCCTGTTTTGAAACCGGTTTGAACTTTTTATCATTTATGATCATATGTGACTAGGAATTGTTGCTCTTGGTAGATAGGGATTTTCGTTGTTCATCTTTTACTTTGAATTATTTTGTTACTTATAGTCTAATATAATTTAGCTGTAAAAAATAAACCATAAAAAAGGACCAAAAAGAAAAATAAGTTCCAGACTAGATCTTGAAAACAGGGTAGGTTTCAAAATCAGTTCCAAGCAAACAGGGTAGATACCTGACTCCAAAAATTAGGAGCCTTTAATAACATAATAAATTCCGGATTCTAACGTAGAATCTATCTATTCTGGAATCGGTCACCCTATACGAGAAACACACGCTTCATTCCTAATGAAAGATTATGTGACGCCGCTCGTCCAATTAGCACCGCGCACAGAGCGACCCGCCCCAACTTACCACCTCCCCCGTATGACATTCCCGCGACGACGCCGCACTTACTAATAATCCGATTAAGCCACCCATCTTTTTCATCCGACCGATTGTAGAAAAAGAGGATTCAGTACACAAATCCTCGATAAAGAAAGAAGAAAAAGATCATTTCCAGCGATGACGATGGAGGAGCTTTGGCAGGACCACCAAGCTTTTGACCATCGGTTTCCGCCTCACCGTCCGATGCATCGTCTCCGCGCGCATACCGATCGAACACGCAATAAACAAAAGCAGCGCAACTGCAAATTGGTGGCAATCGCTAACGAAGCAAACACAGATCGTAGATGAAGTTCTAAGGCACGCGTTTCGAGTAGTTCTAGCGCTGCAAATCCAGCTTATGCAGCACGAATCGCATCACGTTCGAATTGCTGCACTGCCCGGAAACGCTTCTTGAATTACATTTACACCCGGCTCTGAGCCGGAGCAAAACTTTAACCATTACACGGCGAATAGGAAGGAAGGGCGAGATGGACTCGCGTGGTCTTTTTCAAAAAATCGGATCGAGGAGACAGCAAGTAGGAGAGGGAAATATAACATAGGACTAGAAAGCATTAGGACTAATTGACTTTCAACCGAGAGTCATGGCTGAAAAAAAAAATTCCATCTAGGACCAAAACCCGCGTCCGGATTCCTCGTCGGAAGACGGTTGCTATAGCTTCTGGTTGATGTCGATGTGATGGCAAGAGGCGGTGGAAATGGTGGAGCGGCTAAGGCTGTCCGAAGCTGAGTCAGTATGATCTGGAGAACTCCTGCCTGGCGCATAAGGCGACGTGGTCATCGCCCTGCGTACAAACGGAACTTAGGTTAAGGCTAAAGTATTGCAAATTTTTAGCTCGACCCGCTTCGATTCACATGGAACAGTGCCAATGATCAGAGACGGAATGATGCACAGAGCATCTACCGGCAATCTAAACCAAACACCGGCAGAGGAAATGAATTACAAGTGAAGGTTTTGGTATGTGATACCGACCTTTCTTTGCGCTTCTCTAGAAATCGAGCCAAGGACGCCTGCCGAGCCTGAGGTAGAGCAACTGCGAGACAACAATTAGTTACACCGATTTGATTCAGTCTTGAAATCATCTCGTTGGTATCATCAGAAAAACTCCTCCCAAAAGATTTAAGAGAGTGATACGACGACATACCGGCCGGAAGAATAGTCGGTCTAGCCGGTGCCACAGAAGTTATTGCTTTTGGAGTCTCGGGTCGTCTGATAGATGTATCGTAGGCTCCAACGGCTTTCCCTCTCCTCTGATCCACATTGCTCGGGACTGCAGAAAACGAGAGCATTGATGATCTTCCGCTCCTGTTCAAATCGTCAACAGGCACAGGACTGGTGATCGGTGCGATCGGCGCTTGAATTTGAGTCGATGGAACGGTCTTAGGCCCAGATGCAGAAGAACCGTTCCCAGCCAGCGACATGATCGCCTGAGCCTAAAAAATCAGGTCTAAACATGTTAGGCTGCCTGTCGATTTCGGAGGCTTAAATGGTAACTCATCGACAGAGCAAGAGATACGCACCTTTTCTGGAGATACATCATTGAACACATATACCGAACCGCCAAAGAAGATGGTCAACTGAGCTGGTGGTGCAGGGGATCTCGCAGCATTCCTACAAAACAAGATCACCGCTTCGACTGGTCATTGATTGAACTTGCAGAGTCCGCTCCTTGCCAAGCATCAATCAGTTCGAGAAAAAATGCAGCAAAAAGAAAATGACTAACAGACATCTGGATCACCTAGCATCAGTGAAGCCGACCAGAGAAGTCGAAGTCGGAGGAACTGATGCAGGAGGGACAAACGTAAATCCCCTGAAAGACGGCGGTTTTGCAGAGGAGCAAATCACGTTTAGCTCGGCAGATGCCGACACCGCATGGGACTGAAGGACCGGAGTGGCCACTTGACTGAGATGCTTCGGGGAAGGGAAAGTCCTCGCTTCTTGGGCCCTGCAGATCGGCTGCGCATTCAAGTGCCGCTGAGGGTAAGCCGTCGTCACATAGTAGCTTCCTGCTTGCCTGTCGCCAAACCTGTTCCTCTGCGAGCCAACAGAAAATTCAAAATCAGTTCTGTTCCTTCACCAACGAGAAAGGAAAAAGGACTACTAACAACTGAAGCAAACGCTCCGAGCTTGAAAAGATCAAGCGCGAGTTCAGACACTTCGGAAGCTGACATGATCGAACCAATGCATACCTCGACATCCAACTGAGACACGGTCATAGATCCAGACGCCGCCAACGAATCGCGGGCGCCCTTCCCCAGCCCCTCATCCGACGAGGCCTTGAAAGAAAGGAGCTGAGAAGGAGCAGACCCCTCGTTCGAGAATGACCACTGCATTCCGGGTCCGCGTAGCTCTGCAGAACCGAGAAAGATCGCAACAAAGAAACCGGCAGCGATTAGACAAATCCATCCTAAGATTACCTGTCCATACGAACAAACAAATAATGGAGAAACAGCTAAGCACTCTCGTTCTACCTGGCGTTAGAATCCGGGAAAAGGGTCACGGATTGGACAAAAGAACCAGGAACACCAGAACCAGAAACTTTACAGAAAATGCAGATAAGCGACACGGCTATTCCTTCAAAAGCTCTACTGCCTATCATGTGAGGGAGAGGGAAAGAGGGCTAGTTCTAAAAAGGAGCGGACGTTCAAGGAAGGTGGGTATCGACGGAATATAAAACGCCTGATCGCTGAACGTGCACTATATAAAAAATTGCAACTTTAAGTTATAATTTACGCATATGATAGCTAAACCAGCTAATGTGCAAGAAAAGCCCGCCTTGATTAATCAAATTATAATAAACTAAGACCAGACAACCTCGCCCACGTGCCGCAACGCGATTGGCCGAGACGATCAAGCTTGCAAGCTTTTTCCTCGTGAATAAATTATGAAAAGGGGTCGTGGTCCTCTCGGCCTAGATTCATGCAAGAAAGCTATGAACCTCTCCATTACTTTATTTTCGGAATTCTTTTTATATTCGATTAGACAAACTTTGGAAAACCCTCTCTTTAATTTTTTTTTGTTAAGGTAAGTCTCGGTACGGATGCCACGCAGTTATCTAGACGGGCACACTCTATAATGCTCGTTTAAATAAAATTAAAAATGAAATCGTTCTTTCTGCTTTTGTTTTTTTATGATTGACGTGACGCACAACTTTGAATTGATTAAATGCAATCATCATAGCAAATAGCGATTTTTCTAAAGGACACGGGAACGACGATAATAATAATAATATCACGGAAGATTGGAGCACCTGACAAGATGGGAAATATAAAATTCCACACAAAGGACCACATCCACCAAAGATAAAACAAATTCACGAGCATGCCCTCTTCTTGGGATGATATTCACGCAAATGCCATGAGGGTTCAATGCACCTGACTTGCATTTTGATCTAATCTACCTTATACGGGTCTTGTCAAAAGATGTCATAGCTATACGACACCACAACAAAACAAAAAATTTAAACTTGGTTTGGCATGTCCAAAATGTCCAATACACCCTCAATGAATAATATGTACCGATCAAGAAAGACGGGTCGAACAGTAATCTAATATGTGGAAACACACCTATAAATGAGAGAGAGAGAGAGAGTTATACGTCTAAGCTTTGCTAATTTTCATAACCCACTAATCATAAATTTGAGCATATTCACATTAAACTGGGGCATGGTTTAACATTCAATTTTTTTTTTTTTTTTTTAATGTTATAGAGTATATTTTTCACTTCTAGAAAGCACACTAAATAAAACCTAGGAAAGGAGCCCTAATAATGCTTGCCGATATTCTCCATCTTATACCAGCAGCCGAAGTCAAAACATCTAGTGACAGACAGAGGCAGGCAGGTATAAAACCCTACAACTGCAAAGTGTCCAAAGCCATGGAAGATAGATAAGAAAACAGAGATTGTACAGCGAGCAGCAGAGCCAATCATCCAACTCAACTCCTGCAACATGGTATAAAAAATTCGAACGAGTAGGTTCGAAAGGGCAAAAGACATCTCAACAAGATAAATACCGATCGACAGAAAACATTAAAAAGGAGAAAAAGCATTAAAGAAAGGCGTAAATGCCAGGACGAGCAGCAGCAAATGAGAACCACGGCATCGCGCCTCCGTTTCCACTGCCATAATTACACTCTCCCCAGCTTGACCGGGTGCAAACCGCGCTCCGCAGGCTCGAGCGTTCGGCGGTGAAAACGCCCGGAACTGACGAGATCAAGAACGCCCTAGATCGAACGAAACCGGAAGAAACGGGGTGGGGGGAGAAAGGAGAGATGGAGCGTCGTACCGGGATTGCCATCTTCTTCCTGGGGAAGCCGATGTGCTCTCGGACCCAAGCCCAGAAAATCTCTGTCCATCTTACAAAGCTCCGCCGCTGTAACTTCTCTCTCTAGAGAAACACGTCGAACACGTATGACCGGGAATCTCTCTCTCTCTCTCTCCCCCCAGAAAAGAGAAGGAAAAAAAAGCTGTAAACTTTTGCTTTAGAACGTTGCTCACGAAAGCGAAGAAGAGAATTGCACCCAACAAGAATAATAAAAGAACAAAAAATTATAATCGAAAGGCGCAGAGCAGAGGCGAACTGAAGTGGGGGCTGCGCAGAAGAAGAAGAAGAAGAGAGAGAAAGGAGAGAGAGACAGACGTTTTTTAGAGGTCATTCGGACACAGAGAGAGAAAGAGAGGGACCCATTTTGACCGTACGATCACGGAAGACCGGCTGCGCCCGGTCGCCGAGCACGTGCGACATCTCCCGGGTCGGGCCGGACCGGACAAAGGTCGGCGTTTTGCGTGGTGGTTCATGCGACACGTGGGCGGATCCGCTGTCCTGCTCGTACGCACTAAGGAAGGAATCCGAAACCGCCCGCGCCGGGGGGAATTTTACCATCCTCGCCACGTGGCGGAATCCCCGTATTTCACGCATTTACTGGGGAAAAAAGTGAGGATATTATTATTTTTAATTCTTTGATGCGAAAAAAAAAATGAGGAAATTTTGCGAACGTGTCGTTATAATTTTACCACCCGAGAAAAATTGCGTGTCCTTCCCTCGTCCTTTGGGCTATTTTCCCTTTATTTCGTTCGAACATTTATTGTCTTTTCCACCGGCTAAGACTTAATTTGGACCTTGTGCGCTCTCGATTGAAGATTTTTCCATTTTATAGTTTAGACAATTTAGGTTTGAGCATACCATCATCCGTACTGGGTAACATGATAAATATGGGATTCTACATTTATATGTATCCATCAATTCATACTTACCTCTTTAATATCTCAATTATAATGATATAATTTCTAAATTTCTTAATTAATCCCAACGAAATTACTATTTATCTCTTCTAAAATTCTTCCATCTTATCCTTTTTCTTAAATGAAATGGATCAACTCGACATAAAGCGTGACGTGGCATGGTCATTGCTTTATTAATGATGCAAAAAATCCCCATGATGACAGAATCATTTTTAAAGTTTCCCAAGATTTCTCCCCACAAAATACAACGTGTCTCCACTAGATTCTCGACAAGTCAGCCTTTTTTCATGGAAGGAAAATGAAGCTTCTTGGAGCCATTTAGAAAGTTTATTGATTATAGTTTAGTTGATAAATGATCCTCCGAGGAAATAAATTGGTTTTGATGACGATTTAATTCGATGCTTGGTACGGAGGTTACGGAAATTAAAAAATTTAAGAGAATTTAATACCATTTGGAGTTTTGCTTGCTTTATATTTATTGAAGCCTAAATTTTCTTAAGTTTCAAGTGTACGTAATTTTCTGACAAAAAAATGAAGTACACGTAATTTGTTCCTTGGAGAATCATCAAGTTTCCACTTGTCTTTTTTTATTTATTAAAAAATTTAATATAACTAAAATAAATTTTTTTTTTTTGATGACCAGAGGAACCCCAGTGGCGTTCCTTCGAGAATCATCCCGAAGTTTCCACTTGTCTTTTTTCTATTTATTAAAAAATTTAATATAACTAAAATAGAATTTGTACATCATATTTTGGACAAAACCACGTCAATTTAACAATGTTAGCGCCACTTAGAATAAAAAATTAATATAAAAAATCACATTAATATTTTACGTTGGTCAAAATAGATGGAGTTAACAAAATGGATTAATTGCATTTTTAAAAAAATTAGACTTGATTGTATTTTTTAACAAGTTATATGACTTTCATTACACTTATCACAATAAAAATTCACGTTAGATGTGAACATATCTTATCCAAAATACAAGGGGCAAACACTCGTTGCCTTAAAGTTCAAGGAAAATTGTATAAATGTATTGCCAAGAGGAGGAACTACTAAATTCATGTCAACCCCTTTTTTTCCCTTAAATTATACGTTTGAAAGTCGTACATCTTAAGTGCAGTGTGGTTCACCCGTAAACTTCTTTATCCAGTGCTAAATGACTAAAATACGTCACATCGCTGGCACATATTATACTAATTAAAAAATTAAAAAAATAAAATAAAATATGGTAGATATGGCTTTCTGGGCTGGTGAAAAGCCACCGCACCCACTCAATCATTCATTTTTTTTAATTGAGTCAAAAGCAAAAATATTCACCATGTGATTTTTCGAGAATATAGAAACTCGCGGACTTGAGCATGACAAAAAGACATGCGTCTTTAGTGGCATGAGAAAAGCCTTGCATTAAGGGAATGGCATGTGATTGGCTAGCTTGTAAAAAATAAGAAAATAAATAATAATAATAAAATCCACGCCTCCGCTGGTCCCCCTCGACCTTCTTCCCACCACCCTATTTTTCAAAGTCCCTGTCTTATTATTTAATTTATTATTATAGAATGGGTAGACAAATAAAGTAAAGTAAAATAAAATAAAATAAATATTTTAGTTTGTATCACTTGATTAATTTAGTCAATTATGCATTGTGCTATGAGTATGAGTCAATCCAATTTTTTTCCCGATATAGATGGAAAAAAATAATGGATTGAGAGTTACATAAAAAGGTTAAAAAAAGGTACTTATTCTTTTAGTGGAAAAAAGGGTGAGGATAGTTGTTTTTTACACGGAATAAGTGGATGCTTGGGTAGTGGATTGAATATAATTTGCTAATGTTTTATCATTTTGTGAATGGTAGTTTTGGGAGGGATAAAAATAAGATGAGATGGTGTTTTGGCTTAAATATATAGAGATGCATTAATATAGATCCAAATAGTTATCGATACCAGATCCAACACACGTTGCACGCGTCGCTTTTATTAAATTGGGCCGATGATAGATGATATCCACTAGAAAATTTTAAATGACAGATAGCTCCCTCGTTTATAAAATGCAATTGCTTTTTTTTTTTTCTTTCTTTCTTTGGTTTGACAATCATTTAGCTAAGTGAAGAGCGGCGAAGAATGACTATTAATAATAATTTCATTTTTAATGGATATCAACTAGGTAAACAGTACCCAACCCGTGATGGCCGAGTTGGTGGAATCGCATGTTGGCCACATGCAAGGCCGGGGTTCGATTCCCCAACTCGTTATGATGCGCAACTAAAGTGGAGAACTGTGGGAGGTGGGTCCCTACGCTAGCACCTCCCGTGGTTTACGTGTAGTTGCGCTCGGTAGTGAGGCGGTTCCACAATCATATAAAAAAAAAACTAAGTAAACAATGTCCACATTTTGCACTGAGCGTCATATGTGACTCGGCTAGCATTAACACAGATAATTATTAATAATATTTTATTAATTTTTTAGTTTTTCTTTTGTTTTCTTTATAATTCTAACTTTAGGCTGGTAGGGTTGCTAGTTGACCCACACTTGGTTTGGGCAAGGGTGTGGTTGCCCTCGCTAACCACAAGCAAGGTGTTGGCTCTCGTTAGAGGTGATCGGTTCCTAGTCCGATATGTTTCTAAGGTAGAATTAGGAATCGGATCGGGAGGACCAATTTCCAATTTTGGGAACCAGAGATTGAACTGTTTGATCATAGGATCGGGAATTGGACCGGACCATCGGTTCCGATATGGTTCAATGGAACTAGTCACTTTTTTTTCCCCATTAAAGAATGGCCATGCATATATATATATATATAGAGAGAGAGAGAGAGAGAGAGAGAGAGAGAGAGAGAGAGAGAGAGAGAGAGGAAATTTAAAGATATCGACAAAAGCGATGACGAGTGAAGAGGTTTTGGTACTATTGGACAAGATGGTATTTAATCCACATTTTACCAATTTCTTTGAGAAAATAATAAAAAAAGGTATATGTAGTTAGTCCGGTCCAATTCCCTCTCGGAACCAAGAACTGGACTACCCGGACACTGGTTTTACTTTTAAGAACTTGGAACCAAACCAACACTCCTAAGAACAAGACCAACCTTGCCGATTAGATCGGGGTGGTTTTTGGTTTGGGTGGTCCATTTTGCACACCCCTAACTCTCACCCAGTTCCAATCGACCAACTAGTGAGGGTCGTAACCCTCACCTGGCTTTGAACGAGGACCTTCGCCAAGCGAAGGTCGGCCAATGACCTTGCTAGGGTTAGAAAGAAAAAAGGGAAAATAAAAGTAAAAAAGTATTTTTAAAATACTATTAAAAAAATTGTTCATGTCAGCGTTAGCTATGTTATGTAAGATAGCCAGCGTCCATATTAGTAATTTCAGACTAAAATTGGCCCGATAGACCCAATTGACGAAACATAAAAATATTTAAGATTCAATTCACAAAATTAAAAGATTTATAACTTAATTGCAAAAGTGTAATAAGTGTATGACATTTTTCCCCATTTTAATCTTATAGTTATTATCGCCACTTTTGTATCAGACTTCAAGTTGCATCTCTTACTCATACTTAATTCTTTTTTGTTCAGGTACTCATACTTAATTTACCAAGTTGACATTTCCTTTCCCATATCGTTTTTTCCTCAATATTGAGTTTCACTTTATTAGTATAGATTTCGGGAGACGAAAACAGAAAAAGTATATTTTAAATCATGAAGAGGATTTTTTACATGAAGAGTAAAGAATGATTTTGACAATTATCTTTAAATTCAAGGGATAACTTCGAAATCCCTATTTACTTTTCATTTCAATATCAATTTTCATCTTGAATATTGAAAATATAATATTTGCATCTCTAAAAAAACCCCCAAATTTTAAAATATCAATCTACTCTCAAACTTGGCCAAACCTTTACCCCCTCTGTATAATCTCTTCTTCTCCCTTTCCTCGAGCATGGTCGATATCAAGCTCGACTCAACTTGAGTGGAGCTCGATGTTGATAGAGCATGACAAATCTGTCAAGTAAAATGCAAATGTAACTCGACAAGTCTGGGTTAAGCTCAACCGTGGCAAAACTTGACAAATCTGAGTCAAGCTTGACGCTTGGGGAGCTCGACGAGTCGTAACTCAATTGGGGTGGCGAGTAGCGAGTGGCAACGGCTTGACAGTATCAAGAGGAGAGGGGCTAAGTAGTGGGACGGTCAGGGTTTTTTGGGCTAACGAGTTTTCATTATGGGTGGATTTGAAATGGTCAGAGGAGCAAAATTGTAAGGTGGATGACATATAGGAAGACAAAATTTGGGATATTAATAGTAGGTTTTCAAAACTCAGGGAAAAGTATCGAAATAGTCCTAAATCTTTTGTATTGGTACCAATTCAGTCATAAACTTTTCAATTGGACCAATTTAGTCCTAAACCTTTTACATTAGTACCAATTCAGTCCATCCGGCTAATTTAAGCCGCAAAATGCTGACGTGGCCGCCGGCGGTCTTATGTGACGCCATGTGAACAAATTTCATAATTTTTTTAATATATTTTCAGATTTTGTAAACTATTTTTTTTCCTTTTTTTCTCTTTTCTTTTTTTCTTTTCTCCTTACCTTGGTCGGCGAGGTCACCGGCGGGCCGACCATCGCCGGCCACAGGCGAGGGCGTCGGTCCCCGCCTAGATCCAGGCGAGGCCGTGGCAGCCCTTGCTCGTGGTGGGCGAGGGTGCGGCGGGCCTCGCCTAGATCTAAGTGAGGGCGCGGCAGCAGGGCATCTCATCTCCTCCAGCTGCGAAGCGTTTCTCCCTTCTTCTCTCAATCAAGCTTAACGATACTCTCGCTCTCTCTCCCGCCCGCACGCACGCAAGCACGCATGCTTCCTTCCGCGAGCGGTCGCATCTTGCACGAGGCATGTTTGTGAGAATGCCGACATGAGCCCTGACCACCACCGCTTCCTTTGTCAATAGCTACGAGGCTTGAAATCGCAGAGGGCCACACCCTTGTGTAGATTTGGGAGAGGGCCGCTGCACCCTCGCCCGCCACGAGCGAGGGCTGCCATGCTCTCGCTTGTGGCTGGCGAGGGCGCAAAGGCCCTCACCGACCAACAGGCGAGGGTTTCGACCCTCACCTGGATTTGGGTGGGGGCCAATGCCCTCGGCTATGGCTGGTGAGGGCACGGGGCCCCTCGCCCCGACCAACCTATGGCCGGCGATGGTCGGTGGTCGGTCGGCAACCTCGCCATTGGCCAAGGGTAAGTAGAAAAGAAAAAATAAATAAATAAAAGGAAATAAAAAATAATTTAAAAATATAACAAATTATAAAATTTGTCCACGTGGCACCACATAAGACCGGCGGCAGCTATGTCAGCAATTTCCGGCTTAAATTAGACGGATGGTACCAATGTAAAAAGATTTAGGACTAAAAATGTCAAATTAAAAAGTTTTGGACTGAATTAATACCAATGCAAAAGGTTTAGGACTATTTTGGTACTTTTCCCTCAAAGCTCAACATGGAAATTGATATAAGAATGAATATGAGAATGCTTTTTGATATTTTACCCTAACATAATTAAATATCATAAGAGAGACCAAAAGAAAATTTTCTCTCCATTTTTGTGAACATTTAACAGTCGGAATGGTGCCTGTATCAAAATAATATTTTAAGAATTAATCAAGACAAAAGTTCAAATGCTTGGATACTTAAGGGAACGCATGTTTGTTTGCGGACCGAGTTCAAAAGGCGAATCACATTTTCTTATGGCTTTCGTATTATTTATGATAAGACACAGTAGTTATTAATCATTGCATCGGCTGATGATGGTGACTCAATAGGTACTTATTTTATATTTCCTACCAGATACATGGTATGGTGGTTAGAATGATGAAACTTTAATCGGTACCTATTTTATATTTCTTACCAAATACATGGTACGTCTTAAATGCAGTCAATTTTTCTACGCAGACTTCTTTATCGTGTGTTTATCTCACACTAAACAATCGAGATATGTCATAGTGGCGCACATGTAATAGTAATTAAATAGTTCACGATATCCAAATGGCAATTAAATTAATTAATTGATTAGTGAAATAAAATAAAAAAGATAGATGGCTTACTAAGTTGGTAAAATGCCCCTCTACCCAACTCAATAATTCATTATATTTAATTGAGTCAAGAGCAAAAATATTGACCATGTGATTTTGAGAATAAACAAAATCGGGGACTTGAGCGTGATAAGAGTATTCCATATTTATTGGCAGGAGAAAGCATTGCACTGAAGAGAGGGCATGTGATTGGCCAGCTTTCTTTAAACAAAAATTAATATATATATTTTTAAAACCGCGTTTCAGCCGTCGTCCCCACCACCCGATCTCCTCAACATGGTGGGGTCACCGGCGACCACCCTTCGCCCGCCTCATGTCAATGTCCATATCTTATTATTTGATATTCTTCTATATAGTTGATAGACAATTAAAAAAAAGGATTGCGATGCTCTACTTTTGTTTAAGATATTTCATACCTCTAGTCAATATCTCAATCCGAAGCCCGGTACATCACCGAGGGATTTTGAATTCGAGCTTGGAAATGTGTTTAATCAGAGTCATATTCACCCAATAACTTAAACCGGTGAGTTGTGAGTCAACTATAATGTATTACTCGTTTCACTTACACTAATTCTCCAATGCAATGTGAAGCTGTATCGACAACCTTTGCGTGTGCTTTCCACCTTCAAGTAATTCTCTTGTCATAGCAATTTCTTGGAGTCTCAAATTTGAGTTGTAATTTTAAAAATATATATGTATATATAATGATGCGACAAGAGTAATTATCTCATTTTCATATGTGTTGAAAATTGTGAATGTTGTTTTTTTATAGGGGTGAGTGGTTCTAAGTTCCTCATTTTTTTTAAATCTAGAACCTACCTTGTATTCTCTAACCTACCTCATCACAAGTTCCGAAATTCATTTTAGGTTCTACCTAGGTTCTATAAAATATTGCAGTGAATTATCACATTTAATGGTCACTACTTGCAATTACAATTAACTGATCATAACTTATATTTAAACACATGAAAAATATGAAATATGAGGTGTTAATACTTGAAGTGTCAAAACTTGGCATGGGAGGACATTTAAGATACTTAGGGCGCGTTTAGTAACATCTCTGTTTAAAAATTGTTTATGGGAATATAAATATAAAAAAGTGCTTCTTTTCTAGGGAATAATTTTTGAATAAAAAAATGCATTTGGTAAACTTGTTCCAGGAATAAAAAATGAACAGAAACACGTTTGGTAAATTTATATTATTTTTTATTTCTTTTAGTTTTTTAATTTTTTAATTTTTTCTTCTTTTGGCCGGTCGCTAGCCTCGGCCATGGCTAGTGACCGATCGACAAGGGCCGGCGGCCTCGCCCAGCAACGGCGAGGCTTGCTGGCCCTCTGCAAGGTTGAGCCTCGCCGTGGTTGGGCAAGGCTCGGCCTCACCTTGGCTACCCCGCGCCGGCGAGCCTCGCCGGTGGCTGGGCAAGCTCGGGCTCGCCGGATTTGGGCGAGGCCGAGCCTCGCTAGGGGCCGGTGACGCTTCGGCGAGGTTGCCAGCCCTCGATGGCGTCGCCGGCCTTCCACGGTCGGTCGCCGACCAAAGGAAAAAGAAAAAAAAAAGAAGAAAAAATAGAATAATAAGAGAAGAAAAAGAGAAGAGAGAAAAAATTTGTTCTTAAAAATTGTTCCAGAAACAAGAAACACGTTTTTCTTGTTTTAAGTTTTCTTCCAAAATGTGTTCACAGGAACAAAAAAATAGATTTGGAACAAAAACGCAAACAAACGCGTTTACATTCTTTTTTTTTGTTCCCAGGAACAAAAAAACAAAAATTTTGTTCATAAACAAAAATAAAAACATTAACAAACAGGCCCCCTTAAGTGCTAAAATCAAAGCAAAAGAGATCAGTTTAGTACCAACTGCAAGAGATTCGGGCTAAAAGGCCAACGTGACATTTTTCGAACGAGACAAGTTTTTGCATGCTGACGTGGCTAAATAAGCCGAAAATAACATTGTTTGTATAGTGACATGGCTAGTAAGTCGAAAACAACATCGTTTTCCTTCGAATTTGAATTTTAAGATAAATATTACTTAAATTAAATTATATTTTTTTTTTAAAAGAAAAGGAGTAGATTACAGAATGACGAGATCTGTCCAAGCCCTCACCACCACCTCCCTACCAACCCTCGCCCGATCAAGCTAAGAGACGCTAGTCAGCTAAGGTCACTAGCCCTTAGCTAGAGCCTGTTGACCCATGCCGGCCCTCCCCCACTATCGCTGACCCTTCCTAGCAACATTGGGGAGGCAATGAGAAGGGCTGACATAGCCCTCGCCGTTTTGCGATTTGTTTTTTTATTTTTATTTTAATTTAGTGTTAAATCTAATTTAATTAATATTTATATTAAAATTCAAATAAAAGGAAAAAAATGTAGTTTTGCCTTTTATTTGCTAACTTAATTTTTTCGGTGAGCCACATAAGCGACTTATATTATTAAAATAAACCATGTTGGATTTCCAATGCCTTTATTGGAATTGACACTTAAATGTTATATTTTTCGAAAAAAGTAACATTTAAGTGTACATTTCGAGACTTTTGATGTTAAGTGTTCTTCCATATCAAGTTTCTGCACTTGCGCTGTACTTTTGTTAATGAAATATTAATAAAGTAATTTTAGTTATAAAATGGAAACTCAGACTAATAGTTCCAAATTTATATAGTCATCAATTCCTTGGGATTGCTTGGATAGAGACCAATAAAAACATAAAAACTTATTCAAAATTCTAGGTTATAGGTTCCACTAATTTAGAAATTGGAATTTACACGTCGAAATAGATTCCTTAATTATTTGAACCTATAACCTATCTTGCGTTTCTTGAAATTTGGAATTGGACGAATTCTCATTAGTCCGATTTTTTTTTCCAAGTTTTAGGTTCTTTTTTAAAATCATACCCACCTCTCGTGTCTTTCCTCTCACCAATATGAAAATCTTTGCGAGGGAATGACTTGCTTTTGACTCTTTCTCAAATCTTTTCGTCCCTTAAAAGTTTCATGTGCCGCCCATTAACATCCTAAAAGAAAACTTTGCTTTTCTTTGTCCATTTGTCTAAAAGCAGATGCGCACGCACTTCCTAAAGTGGGGGAAGTGCGTATTTCTTGTGCTATAGTACGAATCCATTTACAACAATATAAAAGGAATAGTGTCGGGCACGCAATAGATACGTACGAGAGAAAATGGTTAATAGTTATTTGTTTAGTCGAAAAATGAAATGAGGTTAGTTAATTGTTGGGTAGAACAACTGAGTACTTTGGATAGGATAAAAGTAAGACGAAATAGTGTTTTGACTTAAATATATAGACGAAATGTTGTTTGGACGAAAATATATAGAGTAGATGGATAGTGTTGCTACACATTAGATAGCAAGTCCAATGTGCGCTACGCGTGCCATATACATTAGATTGGGCAGGTGATCTCCATTTGAAATTTCACATGATAATTCATTTGTTATTAGTTTAAAAAATGCAATTACCTTTTCTTTTCTTTGACAATTCACTAACTTCATTTGGATAGTGAAGAGTGTTGAAGAATGATAATTACTGATGATTTCCATATTAAAGAGCTAAATGGCAAAAATAGTTAATGGTTTTCATTACCAAGTTTGCTCTTGATAGTATATACACTTCTCGCATTTCAAAACATAATGTAAATATAATCAATTCTGCATTTGAGTTCAGTTGCATTTTCCACCAGTATGCAATTTACCAAGTTGCAATCATTTCTTTTGTCAAATTATCCCATCCTTAATATTGGATTTCACTTTTTAGATGTATATTTCAGGTTTGCATGAGAGAAATAGTTATTTTTAGGTTAGGGAAATGCAAAATGTAGATATTGAAATATGAGGAAAATCTTTTAATTAAGAGTAAAGTTGATGATGCTTTTTACAATTCATTTGATTAAAGGGATAATTCCAAAAATTATATTCACTTTGCATTCCAATATCGATTTACATCCTGAGTTTTTAGAACCTAATATTTGCATTTTCAAGCTAAATGTCACATTTAAAATGACTAATCTACTCTCAAACTCATCCAAATTCTAAGCCATTTCCCATTTCTCCCTCTTTCTCACTCCCCTTGCTCTACCTCATTCTTGCCATCTCCTCCCCCCGGGGGCTTCTCTCTGGGGCCATGGCCTTGTCGAACTTGACTTCAATAGAGCTTGACGAAATTGAGTCAAGCTCGATAGATCCGTTTAGTCAAGCTTAACTTCAGCGAAACTCAATAGATCCATTGAACTCGACAAATCTAAGTTGAGCTCGACCTCACCGGAGCTCGATAGGTTGCAACTTATTTGGAGTGGCAGGGTCTATGTAGATTAACATAAGGATGGAATGCGATGGTGTTTTTTTTATATTATATGTTCCCTTTAAACAATCAAATATCATAACTGAAAGGAAAATGGCATACTTATAAGTAGGACCAAAAGTTAGATGCAACTTGGAATTACAGTTTTGCAAGTGGCTTTTCACGGTGGGTGGATTTCAAGTTGTGGGAGGCACAAACTGAAAGGAAAATGGCATACTTATAAGTAGGACCAAAAGTTAGATGCAACTTTGGGATGCTAATTGTAGGTTTTTAAAAATCAATATGTAGATTAACATAAGGATGGAAATGTTTTTTTAATATATGTTCCCTTTAAACAATCAAATATCATAACTTAGGTATTTTAAGTTGAGAGACCGAAAAATCTCTTTCTATTAGTGATTGGAAAAGTACTCGTTTCAAAATAAGCTTAGTTTTAATCTTTTACTCCATGAGAATTAGTCAAGAGAAAAGTTTGACCACTTCAAAAATAAAGGGGAGATGTGCGTGTGCCTGAGTTCATAAGCGAAGCACTCTTAAATAGAATGAAAGCAAATATCAAAGGAACTATTGTTAGTCAATAAACTGTGCATAACGAATCATAATATAGCCAACTATAAATTTGAGAATGCGTTGTCTCAACATTTTCTCGCGGTTGCAAATATGGATTCTATATAATTCATAGTAAAGTACTTCATATATTACACATTGCATTGGTTGATAACGGCAACTCAGTAATATACTTAATTCTATATATCTCATCTTAAACTTCGATACATCAATCTCTGTTTATCTACGATACCTCTTATTGTTTTGACATGTCTCAATCATCGATTTATCGATATAAGACTTCGATAAAATATTGATTTACCAATATAACACTTTCATCATATGTCGAGATTTTCACGAGACATCAAAAAGAGCGCCATATGCGTTGGAGATCTCCCGCATTTGGGGTTTGGCACGCACAAAAAAAGAAAAGAAAAGAGAGAGAGAACGCCCGTTGCTTGCCTTTTGGTGATATGATTGTTTTTTTTTTTTTTTTTTTTTTGACCCAGAGACCCCGCACGGCGGCGGCGGAGGAGTAAACCAGGGGGCTGCGTAAGCGGGAGGACCCACCACCCCGCAACCCACTTAAGTCGCCACGCGGCAATCCACCAGCCCGTTGCTTGCCTTTTGGTGATATGATTGTTTATCCTATTGTTCAGCACAATAATTGTCGAAAATATCTGCCCGACATATCCCCACATGAGGCTTCAAATGCCGAGGAAAATTCAAAATATCACTTATTTATATTATACATGGTATATATTATAATACATATTATATAGATATTATAAAGAGGTCGCCAGAGACCCCACTTGCCTTGATTGGTTCCTCCTTTAAAATATAGGAGGTGGTCACGCGGGAATCGGAATCATTGAATTTATTACTTAATGCAAACTTTTGTTTTTTAAAGGACGTGTGGTACGTTCAGGCAATTTATTCTTTTATAATATAATCTATATATATTATATTATATCATCGAGCTTTACGTGATTAATGAAAGAGCACGTTCTCTGCGCCTTCGGTGATTAAATTACACATGTCCCTAAGTAGAATCAAGGTCAATATTATAATTTAAGTCCGCTCTCGGGGTTCCAATTAAATAATAATGATTGTGCACATATACGCATTGGGTGACGCCCGCTGGAGTTCTCCTCATTAATTTCAAGGTGAATTTTTTTTTAATTTTTAATTTTTAATAAATGCAGTACAATTTGTCAAGAACCACTTATCAGTACGGTAAGGAGCATTGACCGAATGATATTCGGACACTGTGAATAATGTGATAAGAGATGAGACAACGAAGCTATAAATAGAAGACGACAATAGAAAAGAAAAGGTTGCGAAATTAGTTGGAGGAAACGTAGAAGTCAGAGGCTTTTAGTTTTTGGTAGGAGTGAAAGTTATGAAATTAGTTTTGATTTATTGTGATGTTATTTTTAAAATTATATTAAATAAGTGTATGTTTGGAAAGTTCATGAGAGACAAATGTCAATTTTCCCTTAGGTATACACATATAAAGACATATCAAACGGGTGGATTGAGTCGAAAATGATAAGGCCTAAATTGACCTAATTAACTTGATTTAACCTATTTCCAACAAATTTAGTGATATTCATATTGCTGAAATACTATTATATATAACCAAATTTAAGAAAACTCATATCTAAATTAAGGTAAGAGCTCAAACCAAGTGAGCAAGGGTCTATATACACATAAATATGTGTATATAGGGTGCATTATGATAAATTTTCCCTAAATATGAGATTAGGGACGGATTAAAATAATCCCCTGCTAATTAACAACAGAGATGTCTGCAGGTGATGCTTTTTGCGGAAGAAGAAAAGCAGCAGGCAAAGCTGTTTAAGGTACTGGGCCAAGAATGAGATGGGCTTGGGTTGGGCCGATGGATACGGGCCTTAATCTCCCATAAGAAGCCCACCGATGCTATAGCATTGCTCTCTAGGATCATGCGTCGAATTCCTGCGATAGACGCACCTTCAATAGTGAAGCCCACACAAAATGATCCGCCCATATATGCCCTTTAACTTTTATGCTATGAGCCATAGGCTCGCGGCTAAAACCCGTTCGATGTCGAGTCCGGTCGGTTGCCGAGCCCGCTCCGTTCAGCAAGCGAAGGGACAAGGAGGAGATGGAATCGGGTGCGAAAATGAGGGACGATGTTGAATTCCTCCTGAGAAAGGCGACCGGAAAACGCGTACAAATCATCACGAATTTTCATACCCTTCCCCTCAATTTTTTCCTCCCCTTTCTCCATGTAATTGAGGTTTGGACGCGTTTTCTGGTCCGATGGGCTTGGGCCAGCCCATCTCGCCGAGGACGTGACCTGCTCTACCTCATCTCAATCGATCTCATGCACCCATCAGGCAAAAAGAGGGAATCTAAATCTAGCATGAGATGGTTTTTACTTCTCGAAAGAGAATTTAACTTTACTTGCCGTAACTTTTCATCCAAAACAGATTCACGGATTTGACCGATCCGCCATATTTTTAATTACATTTATGACCCGAACGACCGACATAATCCACAACATTATATTCTCAAAACACATTAATCAGCGGTGGTCAAACCTTAATTTTTTAAAATTCAAGCAAGAAGCAGTCAAACCTTACTCACCACATCTGTTCCTGGGTAACCATGGGGGGGGGATGGCCAAACTTTCAAAGCCTCCAAGTTTTACTTTTCCTTTCTGGGCATGGGGAAGGAGAAACCAACAATAAATAAAACAAAAGAAGTAAGCCAGCAGTACCCCCCAAAATCAAATCAAACCATACCATATATTATATCACACACGCATCACGCATTACGCATTAATGCTCTTTCCCCAAAAAGAAGAAATCCGGGAAAAAACAATATTTCTCCCTTTCTTAATTAATCAATCAATCAATCAATCAATTTCCTCTTCTTATTTTATTTTATTTGATTTTATTTGGGTCTTTTCTTTTTCTCAGTTCGAATTCCGTAGTTAAACAGTTCGCAAATTATCCCCCACGAGATTTTCACACTCAAAGTCGCATCTTCTTCCTCGTCGCTTCAACCCTCCATCTTCTCTCTCTCTCTCTCTCTCTCCCTTTCTCTCTCCTCGATTTCCGACGCCTGCTCATCGAAGTCCCAGAACCGCCCGCAACCTCACCCTCTCTCTCTCTCTCTCTCAAGAAGCTTGAGCTCGGGCTTTCTCTCTCTACATGCCGCCACAGCCTCCGCCGCCGGCGGGGAGGGGCGCCGCCGTCTGTGCTGCCGGCGGGCCGGCGGTGTAGCGGCGAAGGGGGGCCGCGGCGTCGAGAATATAATCGGGGGCGGGCGGGCGGTCGGAGATGATGTTCAAAGGCAGGTTCTTTTCGTCGTCCAAGAAGTCGGCGGGCTCCTCCAGCCCCGACGGATCCAACAGCCCCGATCCCTCGGATCCAACTCGCCGATCCGATCCGACAAGAAGAAGCCCAAACCCACCTCCAAGCTCGACGACTCCTCCTCCTCCACCGCGTCGTCGCCGGCGGCGGCGGCGGCTTCGTCTTCTTCTTCCGCCGGCGGGTTCGCCTCCCCGTGTCGTCAGACCCAAGTCAAGGACGGTCAGAGGAAGAAGGATTCCAAGGGCAAGGAGCCCGATAAGGTCAATCAAGCTCAAACCACCACCCCGCAGAAGCACAACCCGGCGTCTCTGAAGTCGGGCTCGTCACTTGGGTCCAAGTCCAAGAAAGGGACCGCCGCGGCAGTGAGGAGCCCGGTCGAAGAAAAGGAAGCGCCTTCGTCGGTGTCGCCGATACTCGCCTCTTCACTGGGATTGAACAGGATAAAGACGCGGTCTGGGCCGCTGCCGCAGGAGAGCTTTTTTGGGTTCAGGGGCGAGAAGGGCTCTGTTTTGGGGGCGAGTAATCTTTCCAGGCCGGGTGGGAATGGCGGGGATCGCAGTTCGGGGTCGGCGAATTTGAGTTCCGGTAGTGGTGGGAAGAAGAAGGAAATGGAGTTTGCTCCGAGCAGAATGGGTGTTCCTCAGGACAATGCGGGGTTTGGAAATTGGGTTGAAAATGGGACCAATTCCGATGGTGTGTCACCGGGGAGTGTGCCTTCGAGGGATCGGAGTCCCAATTTGCCTGCAGCTTCCAGTTTGGCAAATGCCGAATCATCTTCTGGAGCAGGTATACATATGGCAAAGCTTGTGCTCGTTATTATAATCCTTCAGTTCTTCATATATGGCATTTGCAACTATGTATTAGCTGCTGCACTTAGTTGAAATTCTGTTATGAATTGCCTGTTTGCTGAATGAGATTTTTAAACTTCGCAAATCGGTTAAATTGTCGGTCGTTCATGTTCAACGTGCCAATTTATCTTGACTAGTCACCATTTGACGTGACAACGTTAGGTGTAGTCTAACTTCTTTGTGAATTGGCCAACGAGTTATAGGGTAACCTAAGGTATGCGCTATGCAGGATATATTGGTACAGAATGGAAGTTATGAGTAGCACAGTATAGAGCATCATGAGGCGGGTATGATTGCGTATAGTACAAGAGAGATATTTTCTACTATTAATGGAGGAAGGGAAGCGAGGATGAAGATGAGATTAGTGTAGTTGCATGGGTCAGGCTGATGAATGAGCCGTAACAGTATGGAAGACCATAAGATGAATGCGGATGTAAACTCTTTTTTCCACTTTATGTAAGCTGTTGCCAACAATTAATTGGAAGAACGTAAAGGAAGGGTGTGACAAAAACTGGTTACCACTAGTGCAGTATGAGTTTAGTATATGAAGCTGTAGAGGAGGGCCTTTTCTTTTCTCTCTCTTTTTTTTTTTTTTTTGGAGGGGGGGCGGCCAGGGGGAGGGAAGGAGTTTGGAAGGGTCAATTTCTGATGCATGAGAGAGGATGTGTAATCATGAGACGTGAGAGTTATGCTAGCCTACACGCTTTGTACATTGCCAGATTTAATATTTCTTTCTTAGCCTCATTCTATATCTTAAATTATCTCTATTAGGTCATGTGGATTCATCATGGGGCCGTGCTGGAGACTTAAGGAGTTCCGATGTTTGTACACCTGAGGTACTGTTAAGAGATTCTTATTGATGCTGTTCATGCAGTTCCTAATGCTCTGAACCATCATTAGTTGTGCATGTAATGTGAAATGGAACATACGCTTATTTATACCTCATATGATTCTGAATAAAGGAATCGGAGTCTCCCCGTTTTCAAGCGATTCTGCGTGTGACAAGTGCACCAAAAAAGCGATTTCCTGGTGATATCAAAAGTTTCTCACATGAGTTGAACTCAAAAGGTGTGCGGCCTTTCCCGTTTTGGAAGCCTCGTGGCTTGAATAATCTGGAGGTACTGTGATTTAAAGCCTTGCAAGTCTCCAGATGATGAAACTTGTTGTTGAAGGTTCTATCTTGTTCTGACAACTTTGATGCTCTTTACAGGAGATTTTGGTTGTAATCAGAACCAAATTTGGCAAGGCCAAGGAAGAAGTCAACTCTGATCTAGCTATCTTTGCTGCTGATTTGGTGGGAATTCTTGAGAAAAATGCAGAAACTCATCCTGAGTGGCAGGAGACCATCGAAGACCTGCTGGTGTTGGCTCGTAGCTGTGCTATGACATCACCTGGAGAGTTTTGGCTTCAGTGTGAAGGTATAGTTCAGGAGCTGGATGATAGGCGCCAAGAACTTCCCATGGGAATACTGAAACAACTTCACACGAGAATGCTTTTCATCCTGACAAGGTGTACTAGGTTGTTGCAGTTCCATAAGGAAAGTGGATTGGCCGAGGATGAGCAGTTCTTCCATCTTCGTGAGTCCAGGGTGCTGCATTCTGCTGAGCAGCGAGTTCCGCCTAGCATGGGGAGAGATGGTAAGAGTTCGAGTGCCGCGAAGCCCTCAAAAGCACCTTCATCCAGGAAATCTTATAGCCAAGAGCACCATGGTTTGGAATGGAAGAGAGAACATTCCGTGCAGAGAGATGATGTTCTCTCTCCAGCTATTGACACTCCTAAGAACGAGTCTCCTGGAGGTAGGAATCGGATGGCTTCATGGAAAAGATTCCCAACTCCAGCTGGGAAAAGTTTAAAAGAGTCTGTCCCAGTGAAGGAGCATCATGATAGTAAGGTCGAACCTGGAAAAGCGTTCAACAATAGGAGAGGAACGTCCGATGGGGATGTTGCTGCGAAGTCTTCTGATCTCCTTTCTGCCCAAGAGTCCTCTAAGCATCAGCAAAAGGCTTCTTGGGGTTACTGGGGAGATCAAGCAAGTAATCCTGAGGAAAGCACCATAATATGTCGTATTTGCGAAGAGGAGGTTCTTACTTCATTTGTAGAAGATCACTCTCGAATTTGTGCAGTTGCTGACCGATGCGATCAGAAGGGTTTAAATGTCAATGAGCGTCTTCTCAGGATATCTGAAACTCTTGAAAAGATGATGGAGAGCTTTCAGAAGGATGTTCAACATGTTGGCAGTCCAGATGTTGCCAAAGTATCTAATTCAAGTGTCACTGAAGATTCTGACATACCCTCTCCGAAACTCAGTGACTGGTCAAGGAGAGGTTCAGAGGACATGCTTGATTGTTTCCAAGATGTTGATAACTCCATTTTCATGGACGACATGAAGGGTCTACCTTCCATGTCATGTAAAACCCGTTTCGGTCTTAAGTCTGATCAGGGAATGGCAACATCGTCTGCTGGAAGTATGACACCTCGGTCTCCAGGATTGACACCAAGAACCAGTCAGATAGACTTGCTCTTGGCAGGGAAGGGTGCTTTGAGTGAGAATGAGGATCTCCAACAGGTATCTTCTTCAGTTCTTTGTCTTAAAATGCTTGAGCTGCTTTTCTAAGTGATACCCTCTATTGGTTCCCAAACTTGATGTGTTGGCATGATATATGATTGGAAAGTTGTAAGATCAGCCTGTGTTTTGACTTACCTTATTTGAAAACAGGGATGATCTTACAGCATTTTTTTTCTTTTTTTGGTTTTACTGGAGGAAGTCACGAGCAAAGCTGCAAGACATGTTTGTGGCATTAATCCTCGATACTAACCCTAAGCAGCCAAATGGTTCCCTAATGCATTGGCCCATCAATTGGCTTAGACCTATGGGTGACAAACATGCATTCGATACTTAGTGTCTCGGAAATTATGTGCCTGGTTAGCTGCATATTATACAGGTCAATTATGACAAGTAATCTGACATTCATATCAGAATCCACTAGCTGAGTTTGCATTGTTTATAATCCTTTATGATGAGTTGTTTTTATTAGCTGTGTAGTCATAGTAAGTTGAAATATCTTTTCTACAGATGAATGAGCTGGCTGATATTGCTCGATGTGTAGCAAGCATGTCAATGGATGATGAGGGGTTGTCATCCTTCTTACTGACCTGTCTTGACGATTTGAGGCTGGTAATTGATCGGCGGAAGTTTGATGCACTTACAGTGGAGACCTTTGGAACACGGATTGAGAAGTTGATACGGTGCTTAATTTACTGATAGTTTTGTTTTTTAAATCCAGTACTGTAGTGATATTTTTATTGGATAACATTTAATTTGCTTGCTTTGTTTATTATACGAAAAGCGCAATGCCTTGATGGAAAATTTGGATGTGTAATATGCAATTTGATTAATTAAAACTTAGGGTCAACTACCTTTTGAAAAGTAATATTCTTGATGCAAATGTGGTTGCTCATATTTGCAGTCTTTGTTCTTTTCAAAGCTAAAGTAGAACACACCATTCTGGTGATACCTCAGAGCATATTTGCTCTATCCTTGATTTTGTTTGATACCTTATAAGTCCTGAATTAACCTTGGTCTGAAAGAAGACTTATTACTCTTATGCAACTTTCATCATTGATTGCGATTAAATTTCATCCTCTAGGGAAAAGTATTTACAGCTCTGTGAGCTGGTGGATGATGAAAAGATCGACATAACAAGTACTGTTATTGATGAAGATGCTCCTTTGGAAGATGATGTGGTTCGTAGCTTGCGAACAAGCCCTGTGCATTCTTCTAAAGATCGAACATCCATTGATGACTTTGAGATCATCAAACCAATTAGCCGTGGTGCTTTTGGACGTGTTTTCTTGGCTAAAAAGCGAACGACTGGGGACCTTTTCGCAATAAAGGTAATGCTTTTTTATTTTAATTTTCTTTCTTTGTTTGTTATCATTAGCAATTGTTTCACCTCCTCTTTCTATCGAAGAACTAGCTAACAAAATTTTCAGAAGGGGTTCTTAACTTATAGATTTTTTTAGAGTAAGGCATGTTAATATATATTGATTTTTAAAATCAGGATTATCCCTCTTGATGCATTGTTTAGTTAATGAAGGGTCTCTTTATGAATCATAGTCCCGAAAAGGTATAAGAAAGAGGCATATTGGTAAAACCTGGCAGAAGATCTCTTTTTATTCTTGGTAATGATTTTTTTGGAGGCTTCACCTGTATATTGCTTGTGACTTGCATTATCTGTGTCCTGCTTTGTCGGACAGGTTCTAAAAAAGGCAGATATGATTCGCAAGAATGCTGTTGAAAGTATTCTCGCTGAACGTGATATTTTGATTTCAGTCCGTAATCCTTTTGTGGTGAGCAGGTCTATCTATAAAGTTTCTCATTGTCTATATTATACATGGTTTCCTGTATTCATTTGCTTCTGTCTGTCTCAGGTTCGCTTCTTTTATTCATTCACTTGTCGTGAGAATTTGTATCTTGTGATGGAGTATTTAAATGGAGGAGACCTGTATTCACTGTTGAGAAATTTGGGCTGCTTAGATGAAGAAGTTGCTCGCGTGTATATAGCAGAAGTGGTAAGTTGCTAGTGTTGCTTGGATGTTCTACTGTACGAATTATGATGCCGTCTTAAGAACTGTGAACATATCCATGTAGGTGCTTGCTCTTGAGTATTTACATTCTCTGCGAGTGGTTCATCGTGATCTGAAGCCCGATAATTTGTTGATTGCTCATGATGGTCATATCAAGGTAATCTTTGAAGCGACTCTGTTCAGTAGGAACATGAGGATTTTCCTAAGTAATTTTTTAAAACTCTGTGTCTAGTCATTTATTATAAAAAAGTTTACTATCTGATAGTTAATTTTGTGTACAGTTGACAGACTTTGGGCTTTCTAAAGTTGGTCTCATCAACAGCACTGATGATTTATCGGGTCCAGCAGTTAGTGGCACATCCATGCTTGTAGATGAAGAGCCTGAGCTATCAATGTCTGAGAGTCAGACAGAAAGGCGGAAGAAACGTTCTGCTGTGGGCACACCAGACTATCTGGCACCAGAAATACTTCTGGGAACAGGACATGGTCTGTATTGCCTTCTGCTTTGTATTTTTTTCTTTTTTGGTTCAGATCTTTCGCTTTATTTGAGATGCAAAAAGGTTGTCCGGTTTTATCACGTATTAATTATTTGGCTACTTTATATCTGGAAATGTAAAAATTAACTTGTTCGTGATAATGTACAATTTGTCATTTGTGTTTCGTATTCACTCTTTTGATTATTTGTGGCCGAGAAAAAATTGCAAGTAACCTCTAGTGTACAGTCGTATCATCACTGATTACACTCCTGAATGTTGCTTTATATTATTCCTTTATTCACTGATCAGAGCAGTAGGGCTAACATAATCACATTTTACTTATTGCATTTCAGGCACAACTGCTGATTGGTGGTCTGTTGGTGTTATATTATTTGAAATGATCATTGGAATTCCTCCATTCAATGCAGAGCATCCACAGGTTAGTTTCTCGTCTTTTACCCAGTAGTTGAGCTTTTTTCAGCGTAATTATGTTATATCTATTTATCCAAACTAACCATTCTTATTCTTTCAGACAATATTTGATAACATTCTTAATCGTAATATACCTTGGCCTAGAGTGCCTGAAGAAATGAGCTCTGAAGCAAAAGACCTAATTGATCGGTGAGTTAACTTCTCTTTTAGTCGGGCATTTAGAGTTTGTTGATGTTGGATAAATGCATCAGCTGATTTAATTTGACAAATCAATCTTCATGATTCCAGAAAAATTGAATGATCAGGAGAGTTTTCTGTAAATAGCCCCCAAATTTTCCATTTTTATCCCCCATCAGCCATCCATTCTCTCTTGATCTTTGTTAGATCCAGTTAGAAACTCAAATGAAGAAAAAACGGACGTTGTTAACAAGATTTTCAATATGCGCCTTTATGCACCTTGAAAAGAAAAATTCTCAGAGTGCATAGTTTCTGCGTGTTTTCCTTTATGCACCTTGTCATTTTTGTGAGAACTAAATGAGGAAAGAAGAATGGAAATGAACACTAGGAGGAGATACTCGCTCTGCAGAAATACATATTTTGGTTGCCATGATGATTTGTCAAGATGAAACTATAATGTTTAAACTTAAAACATCAAGGTAAAACATTAACAATGTGCCTTCTCATTTGTTTTTAAAGGTTACTGACTGAAGATCCTCACCAGAGACTTGGAGCTAGAGGAGCATGGGAGGTGATTGTTTTTGCCTTAAATATATTTGGGGGAATAATGGTGCTCATGAATTTGATGTCTGGTTATTCAGTTGACTGACAATTAATCCTACAGGTGAAGCAGCATGTCTTCTTCAAAGATATAAATTGGGACACTCTTGCTAGGCAGAAGGTTTTACTATCATGTTTACCAATCAAACATTTTCCTTGCATTTACTTTGCTGATATTTTGTTCACTTTCATATTGACACATGGCATCTGGACGACTTTTTTTACAGGCAGCATTTGTCCCCTCTTCAGAAAGTGCCCTGGATACGAGCTACTTCACAAGCCGCTACTCGTGGAATCCTTCAGATGAGCAATTTTATCCAGACAGCGAATCTGAGGATTTGAGTGACGCAGATAGCTTAAGTGGAAGCAGTTGCCTTAGTCATCGCCAAGAGGAAGTGGTAAAGTTAATCAAGATTTTTCAGACTTGTTAATGTGATTGTGATATTTTCTGGTGTAGTATTGACCTTCCGTTAGTGGACCTGTTTCGGATAATATGACATGCAGGGAGATGAATGTGTGGGTCTGGCTGAGTTCGAGTCTGGTTCATCTATCAACTACTCATTCAGCAATTTCTCTTTCAAGGTAATAACTAAACTAATAAAATGTCATTTCATGCTATTGTGCATTTATCCAGAGTTGGATTGAGATCTTTTCAACTTTATATGACAACATCATCTTACTTTCTGGACTTTCACCAAGTTCGCTCTTCAGCATTTTGCGTTTCTGCGGGTAGATATTAAGAGCTGCTTTTGCTAAAGGAGGAAGTTTTCATAGCTAAGCCCATTTTCCTATGATCAGAAATCTTATATTATGATAGTACATTATAGGTTTCCGTTGCAGGTAAGTTTGGATTAATCTATTGAAATGTTTTTTTGGGGAAAATACCATAAACGTACCTCATCTTTTACCTAATGAACCCTTATATACCTTTTGTTGAAAATACCAAATTCATACCTGAATGTTACATTTGGAGGCCACTTTGCACGTTCACATCAATTATCCTTATGTCCCTATATATGAAAATGCCACTCCTTTTCTAAAAAGGCTCACCTCAGACTCCTAAATTCTTGCTTTTAGTCAAAACTTTCAAGGCCAATTGAAAACCAAACTACGAAACCCTAAGCCGATGTTAAATTGAGTTTGTAAGGGGGGCAGTATGGTCTTTTTGATTTTGGATTTTGTTTAGAGGTATGTGAATGGTATTTGCAGAAACAGATGTATACTAGTGTTGGTCAAAGTTAAGGTTTGTTCCCAGTATTCTCTGTGTTTTATGATTTCTCTGCCATGGCTGCTACCTTGTAGGACATACTTCTATTTTTCGTCTTTTCAATTTTTGCAGAATCTCTCCCAGTTGGCATCAATCAACTATGATTTGCTTTCTAAGGGATGGAAGGATGACCCTCCACCGAATTCCAGTGCATGAACGCTTACCTTCCCCAGTAAATGTGGGGAGGGAATACTATTGAACTGGGTTTACGACATGCTCTGGATGGCACCAATTGACCTCGTTGCTGTTTGTATACCCTGTACATGTATGTATCTGAAAGTCCAGCCTTTTCTTTTTTCTGATTTTCCTTAGTCGAATTCTCTGTTTTACATATGTGAATATTTGCTGAATGTGATCTTTCTTTTGCAGAGATAGAAGAAGAGACATTGATAGGGAAACCGTGCTAGAGATGTGCCCCCTCTGCGATTAGGTAACATTTCCACGCCGTGGGGTTCGAGTTTTGCCATCAAATTGTTTGTGTGGGTAATGAGTTTGGGTTGTCAATGTACCTTCAACTTACGTGCCTAGGTGTCGGTGTATTTGTGACCCTTCAAAGTGTATCATCTGCAATTTTCCAAAGTTGGCAATGAGAACACATCTCCCTTTTCTTGAATTCATAGCGCCTCGTCTATTTGATGGGGTTGTGTAACAATATCTACGAGGCCTTTGGGATTGTCACCAAACACGAGCTACTCAGTTTGAGAATGTCTGACAGAGCTATAAGAATGCACTGCGGTGGAAAATTAACATCATGATGAAATCTAGATCGAAGTCACACTGCATAGATAACAGACACACTAGTCTTTTGATGACTAAGCGCAGTCTAGAAACTGAAGTAAATTATTCAGTCTCAATTTCGATATTGCGTGTCGAAATTTTTTTGCTTATTTTAGTTGTTATGAATCAGAACAAAAGTTCAGTCAATGCGTTGGTACTGTCCTTCCCTTGCGTCAGTAGTTTCCTGGTCAGTGGTAAGTCGATCCTTTCTACTTTGATCTGAATTTTTAGTACCACTTGATGGTAGAGGAATAGCTATATTTTTCTAAGGATCAAACGTGGCGATCAAATTTTCCGGTATGCAAAGAGTCCGGTGAAGATTGTTTCCTTTTCATCGTGCTTCTTGTCCGTTGCTTGTCCCTCCTTGTCCATCGCCCCTCCCTCCTCGAGAAGCGCTGAATTATAATGTTCATGTTCATGAATCGGATGTGGACCATGAAACTATTCACGAGTCCTGAACAATCCGTTTTAACTAGTAATCGGAAACCATCTTGAACAATCCATTTTAACTAGTAATTGGAAACTATGGGTTTCTGCTCTAATATACAAATGTTCATATCATGACTTAGTTTCTCATTATCTTGTGTAAAATGATGATTTGAAAAGTGTTTTTTTAGAGAAGATTACTTTCAAAAATACAACTTTTAAATCATTCACTTTTAGGAAGATAAATGATGTCTTAATGAACCTTCCTGAAATCCGTATCGGTCAATTCTTCTCCCCTTTGTTAAAAAGCGTGTCAAATCGAAGTGACAAATGTCCAAGAAAATCTGCCCGGAGCAAGGCATCTGAGATTACTAATCAGATGAAAGAGAAAATCAGTCATACGATTGGCCCACTATCCTCGTGTACTGGTTTTATGCGCGCCCAGATGCTTTTGTATTATGTGGTCTACAAATCTTGTATTTATCCCCTCGGACAAAAATCTGTTCCATGTTAAACAGGTGAAGATGGGGGGGACAGCACCAGCCCAGGCCCCAAAGAGACAAGAAAAACCTATTTTAAATGAAAAATAGACCACAGGGGTGCGACTTTTTGTTCATTTCCATTCCTTCGACTCCTTGTAATTGGATCTTATGCAACCCATCGAAAAAGGAAAAGTAGAGAAGAACAAAGACAAGTGCTGGAGCTTTTCAGGGGCCTAAATGAAAAACAAAAGTTCATTATCATATCCACCATGGACCACATAAGATCAAGCTGATGATCTTGCCATGTCCATGGAGCCGAGTTTGTCAACCTTTTTTGAAGGCACAATAAACTCACATCCTTTATAAAAGTCTCTCAAGTAGCTGCTGGGGAATCCCACATATGATAAGAATCCTATTCAACCACCTGCCACCACCACTGCCAGCACAAATTTCAAAATTTTAAATTCATCAAAGGAGAAAGCTTTTTCCTTTTCTTTTTCTTTCTTGTTGCAGCTAGTACAAAGATACTGCGTTGGTTAGCTGTAAATCAATGGATACATTCTCACAAGGTTCCCCAAGTTATCCTTTTTTTTTAATTCATAGCAATTATAGAGATTTGCCAACCATCGTGACAGAGCAAGCACATGCTGCATTAACTGTACCGACAAGCCGGCTAACTGCAATGTTTGATTAAAGACTAATGAATTGCCAAAAAGGAACAGTTCCAAGGTCACAAAATCAACTTTAGACTTCAGGTATACATCTCAATCTGATTTTTCAAAAGGTCCAGGAAACTTTAAACAAAGTTTGGTGGATTGGTACACTTGAAAACACAATTACACCAAGCATCCTAAGAAGCAACTGAAACATCTCAGTCTGAACAGATGAGAAGTTGCATCAAAAGCAAAAGGGGAAAGCAAAAGCAAAAGCATGAGTAATAATTACAAGAAACCATGATCCAACATACTTACCAACAAGAACAAAGTAACTGATATCCACCCCAAAGCATAAATGAAAGAAAAGATGAAAAAATGTAGCACAATGGGGAATTACAGAAAATGATGAGGGGAAAAAGGGGAGAAGACTATTTGCCTCGTAATGACATTAGAAAGAGGCCCAAATGGACATAGAACAGAAAAAAAGACAAGAAAACCTAGCTTATGACGCTAAATGTGAACATGATGTTGCCAGATGATCCTTCGGGAATTTCGCTCGCCAATCTCGGAAATCAACTCACCGAGAAGATGTGTCATCGTTCACTTCATTGACCTGGTCAAGCTGCGGGGCACGATCTTTCTGCGAGCTAGAATGACATAGCTCTTCGATTTGGCTCCTCACTTCGGACATTGAAGGACGCTTATCAGGATATTGGGCGGCACAATCTATCGCGAGCTGCAATAACTGAACCATCTCCTCCTCGATGTTCTGGTACCTAAGAAGCTCGAGATCAAAGACTTCGGAAGTCCACTCCTCGCGAACAATGGACTGGACCCACCTTGGAAGGTCCACACCTTCCTCGTTGAGAAGAGAGTGAATAGGCGCCTTCCCAGTCAGGAGCTCCAGAAGCAACACCCCGAAGCTATAGACATCGGCCTTTTGGGAAACTTTACGAGGGTCAGTGACTTCTGGTGCTCGGTAGCCGGCGACCTGGTTTGGAGTGGAGGAAGGCCCCACAAGGTGGGCCAGGCCGAAGTCAGACACCCGTGCATCGTATGATGTCGTGAGAAGGATGTTGGAGGATTTGATATTTCCATGGGAGACGTTTGAACCTTGGGAATGTAGGTACTCTATGCCACGGGCAGCCCCAAGCGCAATGGCAGACCTGATTTCCCAGTTCAGCGGAGTCCTTCCTGCTCCTTTGTTTCCTGCAGTGAATATTGTGAACACGAGTTCTACCATTTTAGTGCAGTCACAGCCGAAAGAAAGTGTTACAAATAGTTATGCATTTGCAATCAACTCAAGGAATCAAAGCCGGGATGGAATAAGGATTATAAAAAAGGCATAATGGAAGTAATCGAACTTCAATCAGAAGACAAATAGTTGCAAGGAGCTACAGTAACAGGAAATATTAATAACCTAAGAAAAGCATAACATAATTGAAGCTTCGGGAAGAAATTATCACCATGTAAAAGTGCAGACAAGCTTCCCATAGGCATATAATCATAGACAAGAAGCTTCTCATCATTGCTGTAATAGTATGCCCTCAGAGGAACCAGACTCTGGTGATCCATTGCCCCGACTGCTTCGATCTTCTCCTTGAATTCCTTTGCAGCCACGTTGACATCCTTTAGCCTCTTCACGGCCACCGTGATCCCGGCCTCCAAAACCGCCTTGTAAGCCGTTCCGAAGGTCCCTTTCCCGAGAACTTCCGCCGAAGCCCTCAACAAGTCCTCCAAATCAAACGCCCTTGCAGAATTACCGAAGAAGATCAACTTCTTTGCCGCGGCACCAGCACTCCCATTCACTTCCCCCTTCCCACTTCCTGTCATGGCCGCAGCCGCAGCTGCTGCCACGGAGTACCCATTACTGTAACCGCCATTCTCGACCTCCCCGACCGGTTTCTCACCCGGAATCTCCAATTCCTGGTGCTTGAAGGTCGCGACGTCCACAGATCTAGACTTCTTGCTACCCTTCTTCCGGCACAAATAGATCAACAGTAAGACGAGGAATATGAGCCCGAACACGCACCCAATCACAATGCCCGCGACCACAGCCCCCGAAAGCTTCTTTTTCTTTCCTCCTGGCTGCCCTGGAATACCAGAAGGCTCGCCGGCAGGCAGAGCAATATCTTGAGGGCAAGAAGCCAGCGGCTTCCCGCACAGAGAGTTACCGGAAAACGAAGAGGTAGCAAAAGCCCCCAAGCCCTCGGGTATCGACCCATTTAACAAGTTGTTAGAAACATTGAACTGCTCGAGCTTGGGCAGCTTCAGGTCAGCTGGGATCGACCCAGAGAGCCGATTGTTCTCAAGCAAGAGACTCCCGAGCCTAGTCAAGTTGCCGAAACCAGCGGGAAAGTTCCCCGAGAAATTATTGGACGCGAGATTGAGCCTCACGAGATCACTCAAGCCGAACAGCGACGCAGGGATCGGGCCAGAGAACAGGTTACCTTGCACGTAGAGGTTCCTCAGGTCGGCGCAGGACGCGAGATCTGAGGGGAGCGTGCCGGAGAGGGCGTTGAACCGGAGCGAGATGCTGCGGAGCTGGGTCAAGTTGCCCAGGACGCCGTCGGGGATTTGGCCGGACAGGGCGAAGCCGGGGAGGCGGAGTTCGGTGACCCGGTTCCCCTGGCACTGCACGCCCACCCACGAGCAGGGGCTCGGGAGGTTGGCGTTCCAGAGCAGGGTGCGGCCGCCGACGGCGGATCGCAGCGCGAGGAGGGCGGCGCGGTCGGACGCGAGATCTGGCTCCGCGGAGGGGAAGAGGACGGCCAAGAAGAAGAAGCCCAGGAGGGCTAGAATTCGGAACTGCATTGTTGGGGGGAAGGGAGATCAAGAAATGCAGCAGCTGCAAAAGTGAGATGGGTATTCTTGGATGGCTCTGTTCTGGGGAGTGGAGGTTATGAATGGAGTAAAAGAGAGTGTAAATGCATGGTTCTTGGCGGTTGGTCCTTGGAGGGTAATGAGGAGGCTGGGGGCGGGAGCTGCGATAAAAATGGGATCTTTCTTGCTTTTGGGGTTGCTGCTTTTCTGGGTCTGTGCGTGCTGTGGGGTGTGGAGTTTTCTTGGTGAGGAACGAGGAGTGGGAGAGTGGAAGAAGAAGGAGGAGGAGGAGGAGAAGGAGGTGAAGAAAAGTCCAGGCTGTATGTGTGGGTTACTGTTTTTTGTGTGTGAGTTAGAGAGAGAGAGGAGAGAGAGAGGAGAGAGATCAGGACAATGGAGAACAGGAAAGAGAAAAGGAAAAATATAGAAAAAGGAGAAAGCAAATGGGAGTAGGGAAGCAAGGAGGAAGAGGGAGGTTGGGGGGTTAGGAATAAAAAAAAGGGAAGAACCCTAGCTGTTTTGAGTGAAGTGAGGGAGTGAGTGATGCTGTGTGATTTGCTGGTGATTAGTCAACCTGTCCCCTTTTCTCTTTCGTTGCATACTGCAGCATCTACTCTTCTTTTTATATTTTCCCTATTCTTTTTATACACCCATTTTCTTTTTATTTTATTTAGGGCAAAAGCTACCCGAGACTCTAAAACATATTTATTATAATACATTTATTCTAAAACTTTCTTTTATTATGCCAGAGATCCTTAACTCATAATTTTATAACATGTTTATCGTTCATCAAAATTCTGTCAATGAGAATTATTAATAATCCCCTACATAAATGTTAAAAAGCAAATAATATTAATATGATCGAATTTTAATAAAGATAAATGTGTCATATAAGCATAATTTTTTATTATTTAATATATAATTCAAGGTTTTTGATGCCACAAAAAGAAATTTATGATAAATGTATTGATAGCATAATTTGAAGTATTTTTGATGTTTTTTTACAATATGTTTATTTAATTTTTTCTTCTTTTTGCCTTTCCAAGAATATGAATGTAATGATTTTTGGTGGGGGACATGGCCCTAGGGATTTTTCTTTTCTCCTTTTTGTTGTTTCATCATTACTTTTGCTTTTCTTCTTTTGGTGTGTGTACCTCATCATCTGCAAAATTTTCAGACATTTTCCTGGTGGTCACTCCGCTAACTTGCTGAACAGGGAAAACGAAATTATGAGATAAATACGTTGTCCGATGTTTAATATATAGTACTAAAAAATTATCAAAGGAGAAATGACGTCATATTACAACTCTTTTTACAATTGAGCATAAACCTATAGTGAGGGGAGGCCCTCCTCATTTATGGACGACACACAAGTACATCGATTTGACAGTAAAACTTAGTGCCACAGGTACAAACTGCCCATGATTTTTATTTTTCAGAGAATTTCAGACATTATTGAACTGGCAAAAAAATTTGCTTTTTTTTTTTTTTTTTTTTGGTCTTATTTATTTATTTATTTTCTTGTGCAAAGTGACATTGGGTGTCCTAAAGGCAGGAAAATGAGGTTTTTTGTTTTCTGGTGCTTGAATTTTGAAGTTGAAGCAATGCCAAACTTATTTTGAAATTCTTGTATTTCATTAAATGATGTGGTTGTGAGAGGAGGGAGGAGAAGACAAAAGAGTTTCTTTAAATGATAAGCTTGGTCATCAATCCTGGAAAAAATTATGAATATTTAATTTAGTGATGGGCACTAGAAGATTTTTTTAAGTCTTTCCTTATGGATCTGTTCAGATGTTATTTTCTCTCTTCCGTCGTAGATTTTGATGGCATCTTGTTGCAACGGTTAGAGTTCGATTGATTAACTTCGGAATCGATCAAGTCAATGGAGCTTCCATGCATCTTCACACAAGCTTTGTCTAAACCAGACATTCGTGTGTGGTGCAAATGATCTTCAAATGATTCATACGTATAAAATGAATTGGAAAGATGGAAGTTTATATAATTATCGATCGATTCTCTTCGTGCAATTTTGTATGGTTTCCAAATTTTTACCGAACGTTATGGTAAAGGTCGATGTAAAAATGAGTAGTTTTGACGCTATCATAAGAAAGTCGCACTTGCAATTGCAAAATTTGATGATAGATTGGCCACAATAACGGGTCAACTTAAGTGTAGTCAAACACATATTACGCAATCGTATTATGATGCATGCTACACTAGTATTAAAATCGATCGGTGGACAGTGGTCACTAGTCTAATCCGGCCGGCAAAAATGGTTTTATTCCATATATCTCACTATCATAATAAAAGAATAATTTTTTTATAAGAGTATATAAAGCCGAACACATTTATCAAACAATGATATTGAAGGAATTTTAAGATTTTCAATATATTGACTTTTCATTATATGGATTTTGTTAAAATGTGTTAGCTCCAAACACCCATATAAAAAAGAAAGAAGCTTGTGGTAATAACGTTTTCCATAAAAGACTTTGAAAATGAAAGAATTACATATTTTGAATGAGTAAATTATCTAATTAGTTCCAAACTTATTGTACGGGTGCTAATTTAATATTAAACTTTTTAATTTTACTAATTTTACCTAATCAATCCCAACCCGTTGATTGTGCTAAATACGAGAAATGTGATGTTTTCATAATAATGAAATTTCTTTTATCCCAATAATTAACGGAAGTTGGAATGCTCGTTAACAAAATCCTTGAATTATATCATATTGTTAGTAGATATTTCAAAGGAATTCCAACCAAATTCTCCATTAAATTCATCTCGAAGGTGTTTTGAATTGAATGGATAGGCATCTCTACCCATATTTGTTTCCTAGCTAGCTAGAGACAGGACGAGTACAAATAATGTGGCGGTCCTCTGTCCAATCTATAACCTGAACCAAGTGCAATTATAGAGGATTTTGAAAATAGATGTACATCATTAAATGTACCACAACAACGCTCCCAGACAAAATCCAAGGTCAAGGAGTGGGTAATGCTATTACCAAATTGCTTTAAATCATGACGTCAGATATGGTTCCCATTAGTCCTAATTCCGGTTCATGGAATTCTTCGAAATTATATACGAATTGTATCAAAAAACATATGATTCGGATTTTTTTTTATTTTAATGCCGGAATATAATTGGAGTCGAAAATTATGTTCTGAAGAACTAAGCCGACGGCAGTATTACGCATTGGTTTACCAATTACGCTCCTGAAAATAATGATTTGTAGAAAATACTAAGAAAAACATGAAGGGGAAAAAAGCAATAATGGGCTGATAAAAATGAAATAAAAAAATCAAGAGACGCATAAAATAATTAAAAGAAAAAGACAGAAGATAATGGGAGATTCGCGGCATGACGGTTAGGAGGCCATGCTCTGTCCCATTGTCTTTCTTTGCAAACGGGATATTGGGGCCACTTCCAGCAACCAATGTTCCTTTCCACCTCACATGCATTCCCATTTGAGATTCCTCCCATTTCACCTTCTGTTTTCTCAAAGAAAAGAAAGCAATTCCGTATCAAAGTAGTGAAGAAAAAGGAGGGAAATTTACATATGATCGACAAATTCAGCTGCTTCTGTGCTTCTCCAAGGGAAGAGAGAAAAACGAGGAGAGAAAAACGAGAAATAAGTAGAGATGTTTATTTCGAGGAAGATAAATGATCTAGACAAAAACATTTGTCGATAATGAAAAGACAAATTTATTAATTAATTATTTTAAACAAATAACCATTTTTAAGAAAACATTTTTTAAAATTCTTCGATTTTCACTAAACAAATGAAGATCAAACGAATGCTGATTCTCCAAGCCACTTCAAAATAATAATTTTTTTTTTTTAAAGATCAATGTAAGAAATTGAAAAGATTATTTAGAGACAGCTTGAAGGCTGGCGACGGTGATCCTCGGAGTCAGCTAGCTTAGGCTGTGTAGCAATCATTGCAACCAGAGTCCATTGGGAACCAAAGGAAAAACCCCTCTTTCGCCAGCGAGTTGACGAGGGACTTCCTAACTAACGCCTTTTCTATTAAACTAATCTTGCGTACCATACATTCGTCGATTAAATTAAAAAAAGCAGCTTTGAATTCCGAACAACTTAGAATACCTACGCAGAATAATTAAAACTAGAAATTAGCTGTTCCTCGCTAGAAGCTTGAACCATCATCACCAGAATATTTCAAAAGTTCTAACTCATCGCCTGCCCATCTCGCCGCCGGCTCACACGCTCGCCACACTCGAGCACGCATGATCCAATCGATCCTACTAAAGTCTTTCGTTTCTCCCCTTCTATTTCGGACCTTTCGAGCCGCGAGTCGGGTCAGAGCCGGCTTAACTTATCATTAGGGTCCAACTTAGATGAAGCCGAGATTGATGCTATATCACGCTTTGAATCGGATGAATCAAGGAGAACCAACCCGTTGACCCACCTTCCAACCTATTCATCAACAGCTAATATCCACGATTTTCTCTTAATTCATGCAATCATTCAAGAGCATAATTAAGGAAAACAACAGGAGGAGTTGAATTCTGTGTTAATGCATTGCTTAAAACCACCAAGGTTAGCTGAGGTAGATTAGAAGCCCGCTTTGCTTTCTGGTCACTTCACAGCTACGGCCACTCCTAGGCGTAGAGCAAGGATTGATAAGAACGATGCACAAAATAGGCAAAGTCTCACCAAACCCGAAAGACGAGGGTGGATCCTACAACACTCCTTTTCTTCTTCTAGTTTGGAGGATGCTTTACAAGGAAAGAAACCTGCTGGTCAGAAGGAAAATCACGGAGACGAAAAGAACAGCAGTGATGGTGAAACCCACCCTTGTGTCCAATTACACATCAGTCCCAATCGAAAAGGACCGGAAACTGATGGAGGTGGTGAGCATTTATAGCTTGAAATGCTTGTCGGGTTGGTGCTGCAAATAGACCAGATATTCTAGGTGGTAGATCCATGAACGGTGACTCCTATTAAACATGGTGAGAAAATCAATTGATGCCACCTAATTCATTTTTTGTCTTCTCGTGAACGTACTCATGAGTCATGACCAGAGTAACGAAAAGCCAATCCATGGGGATATTAGAGTCATGGCGTTGCCAAAGAATAGTACGAATCAAGAAAGCGAATCCAAATGCTTTTCCAAGGGAAAAAGACTGAATTAAAATTGCCAAAAAGACGAAGAGGAGAAGAATGAACTAATAACTATTGATGATTAGGATATCTTCCCGGCGTAATAAATCCATGTGCACCCTCCACGCATGGGTGACCATTTTCCCACTTTTCCATGGTAGGTAAAAGTATTGAGGGAAAACGAAAGAATGTAAACCATGCACTTCATCACACCTGGAAAAATCCTTTTGAAGCTGCTATCCTCTGATTCTGCTGCTGTCATTGCAGTTTCTGTTTCTTTTTTGTGATAATGAGCAGCGATTGGATTTTCCTAGAGAAGTGAATATAAAAATCACTATTAGAGCTAAGGAAGCTGAAATCATGAATGACGGATCTGGCTTGTTAGACGGCAGTGCTGCTGATATGTCCAAACTAACTGACGCGAACCGCTCTCGAGACTGCCTCCACCTGCATGTGAAATATTAATCATGTGGAAATTTGATGAAACTAACATTACGATCATTGTTTTAGATGAGAAATTAAAATACCATGGATGGAGAATGTAATGGAACTTAATAAGGAAAATGAGAACATTCATCAAGATGTACCTGAGAAAGTCCTTTATTGAGTTCCAGAAAGATGAAGTGTTGCTTCCCCCACTGGACGAGTTTGTACTGCTGCTACTAGTTTTCTGATTCTCAAACTTGCCCTCTGAACCTTTTGCAATGACAAATAAACATCAAAGCATCAGAATAGATTGGTCAAACAAGGACAAACTGCAAAAACATGGTTCACTAGGAGTTAAAACATGCATAACAATTACCACTGCTGCCAACAGAAGTTGGATGACATTTGGTAGATGCCCTGAGTGAGGCTAATTTCTTCAAAAGTTCCCGCTCCGCATCACTGTAATTATTTACACATTAAGCTCCAATATAATGTGATTACATTAAGAATAAAAGGATAGTGATAATCTTTGTGCAGTGGGTATGCTTGTGTCTAAAATGTTTTTCTTGAAGCATCTGATAAGCAACTCTTACATCTTCAGAAGATACTTCCGTGAATTGAGCAATGACATTTCAATATTCACAGTTAATCAGTTTTCTCTCTCCCTCATTCTTCAGATATAGAAAGTGAACTAGGTTGCCATGTATTTATTGTCATATGCCTTTTTCTTTGGCATACAACAACAATTCTAATCTTAATTCTTCCAAGGTCTTCCTCAGGTCAGCATAATTATTCAACAGAGAAGAAAACTACTTGTAATGCATCATTCGTATCTCCTTCACAATATGTACAACGAACTTGCGAAAATTATAAAATCAAATCTAGCCGCTTCTATCAATTCAAGAGACAAAACTGCTAGCTACTTCTGGATCTCATGTTAAGAAGTGGCTTTTGGTCAAACCCTAGACTAGACCCCTCAGCTACTAGTATCAAACATCCACATCATGTTTGCGACTCTTGGCAAGGGCCCCGCTGCATTGCCAGGTACAATCAATCTATCTAGATTGACCAGCTGAACCACCACAATCAGACACCCAAGAGGGACCAATCTGGAACATTTCCGGTTGGGACAAATTTTTAAAAATTAATTCAAAGTTTATTAATTTTAGTGATTCACGCAATTTACATAGGGATCTCTTACTTGTAAATATAGATTTGTAAGTATGATACTGAGTAATTTTGACCGCCTGGTAACGATATTGTCATATCTGGGCAATGTCTATCTAGATCTTCAATGTGGAGGTAAAATGAAAAAAAGAAAAAGAAAGACAAATAGCTACCCAAGTTCTTTCATAAAAGTACTATGAGGGCATAGAGGGCATATTAAAAAAATCTTTAAAAACAAAATAGGATGATATGATATCGAAAAAGTTAGATTGCCCACATATATTAAGGTGAATTCATCCTTTGCATCCAAATCATTTTTGCTGAGCTAAAATGACCAAAGTTTGCAGCCTTATTGCACCTACTCATACAACCGGATCCGAAGGTAGGATAATTCAACTGAAAGACGGGATCGAAGACACAATTTGGTGTCTTGAATTAAGAACATAAGCAGAAAAATAGTTTCAGGCACTTCTGTCTAAAATCACTAATACCATAATAAAGGACCTCATAAAGAACATATTCTTGAGCCCCATAGAAAATCAAGATACAACAGAACTCACCTAAGATCTTTGGGGATCAAAACATTGACAATGAACTGATGATCACCTCTCAAAGTTGGTCTGTTGATGTCTGGAACACCCATGCCTGGTAACTTAACAGTTTCTCCAGGCTGAATTCCAGAAGGAATTTGAAGCTCCCTTGGACCAGCAACGGTATCAACCTGAAGTTAGATACCTACGTCAAACAACTGGCAAATGACTTCCATTCAGCTGTAAAATTGCTATCATTCTGAAACCTTCTATTTTAGAAAAATGAATACGGTACAGAGATAAGCAAACTAAGGCATTGTGGAATAATGCCATTATCAATCCGATTAATTGTCCATAGAGTTAGTTTTATATTTGGCAGTTCTTCCACTGTTGCTTGATTCTAGAATCTAGAGATCTGTTTTCTTTCTTTTCCCCAAATGAAGAACATTTAAGAGACCACCGCCTGCGGTGGCCACAATGGTTTGAGCTTTCTCCCCCACCGAGGAGGGAGAGGTTCGAAACCCCGCCTCCCCATTACGCGACTCACTTGCGGTTGGGTCTGTGGTGGTGGCTCAGTTCGCCCCGGGTTTACCCTGCCGGCTGTACGGGGGTTCCCGGGTCATCAAAAAAAAAAAAAGAACATTTAAGAGTTGCCACATGTAATTGCACATGCACATAGCAGACAGCATAAAACCAGACACACTGACTACTAGGCTTATTTCGATAAAATGAAGTGTGTTGCAACTGTGGACAAGTATATTCTCAAAACAAACTAGTACCCATCTTTTTAAGGCAATGCATAGGTCTCAAATTACTCTTCTTCAAAAGCTATTCTGAACTAATCCATGGCATGTAGGTAAAACTGAACTTAAGGCAACAAGTTCCAGGCAAAGAAAGGAAATATTAATCAAATTAGTGATGATAAATTCAAGTAATAACAAGGCACCGATTAATTGCTCAGAAATATCATGAAGATCCATAGAAGTTGACAATAGCTGTACTTTTGTACAAGTACAATAGGCATAGAGGCATAACCATGTACCTTTAATATTGTTCCAAGTATTGCATCAGTAAAATCAACATCAATTTTTGAAAAGAGATTTAGGCCATCCCTTTTGATTCCCTGCTTTTCACCTACATGGAGGTCTATGACAAGGTCACCAATTAAACCACTGGCAGATAGAAACAAGGTAGAGAAGAAACAAGTCAGTCCACACATCTTGCTATGAAGCCCACATATATCTCAAAAGAAAACCTGAATTTAGAGTGAACAGATATAGGTACTCATATTGACAAGGTAATTGCTCTTCACTCGAGGAGAATAGAGAGCATGCATCCGGGCAAACATATATAGGTGTTGGTGTGCACAGATTATTGACTTGGCAGTAATTATAATTGAACGAAGAACAAGCAAGTCCACTGGGTGAAATGTGTAAGCAATTTAATTTCCAAGGTCAAGGAAAAGAAAAAATGCATTCCTGACTAAACAGGTAAGGTGGCATCAGTTTTTTTCTCTTTTTTTTTTTTTTTCGGTAAGATGGCAATGGGTACTTTTATGCAAATTAGATATCCATGCTAGTTTCTTAACCTGACATCTAAGTCATTTGGCCCCTAAATATAATCTCCCCAAGCGTAAAACTTCATCAAGGCACTTAAGGAATTCCATAACAAGCACAAATCATTCCTCAAATGTGATAAGATCCACAAAGAGAAGGCAAACTAAGTCACAACCATACAGGAAGTTCCTCTGAACAAGATTGACTACGGTCCAAATCCTTGAAGGGTTATGTTGTCTTAAATTGTCTGCTCACTTGCGTTTTGTCAATTTCTTAAGAAAAATTTACAAAACCTTCAGAAGATATATTTTTCTTACTTGCACTCAAGGACTTGCATTATTAAGGTCTCATATAATCTATTTCCTTGTAACGCTAAGGCCTTGCCACCACAAAGGCAGGTAGATCTCTTCAAATAAACCAGGCAAATGTAGTTGGGACAACTCTTCAAATAGCTTCCACTTCCTTAGTTTGAGAAAACCCTTAAAACAACAAACAAACCTTTTTTTATCGAAGTTTCCTCCCTTTTGAATTCGCATTCTGGATCCATCATTAACTCCAGGTGGGATGTCCATATTAATATTTCTCTTTGACATTATCTTGCCACTACCACCACACCTCCGGCAATTGTCAGTTACAATCTTACCATCACCACTACACTTGGAGCAAGTAGACACCTGGCAATCATCCAATAGACATGAGAACATGCCAAAGAGAAGTGAATCTAATGGAAAAATAATGGGAACTCTCACCCATGCCCATAATGTAGTTGGAATCAAACATAGCTTGGTCCACTCTGTAAGTTTACTATGTCTATCTTACACTTAAAAATGTATTAATACTACCAAGGTATTCAAAAGCATAAGCAAAAGAAAGCTGGCCAGCAGTTAAATATGCAATTAATGTTGGTCTTTGGAATCTACAGAAGTGAAGTGTGTTGACGAGATTTGGGCCAAGGTAAGAAAGTATTACTCCATGAAACATAAGTAGCAATAATATGTTTCGACTACTATGTTCAAAGCCAAAGACCTCTCATTCAATAACACCTGAGAGGAATCATCACTTGAAGACTACTCAAGCGATAGTCCTCTCTATAGGAGAGTATAATGTCTCATCTCTCTAAGCATAACATCCTACAGGAGACATAGAAAGATGTCCTCAAGAGTCAATCTTCAACATGAGGAGAAATCACATTGCTGGTTGCAGTTACAGCACAGAGACATCAACACCATCACGTTGATGCAAGTTCCATCATTAAACAATCACAATTAGAGTGAAAAACCAGTCTATTGGCCATCCCAAGGAACTTAGAGAATGACTCCAGAAATTGAAAAATATGAAATGCTCTTCGTGGTGACAATTACCTGAGACATCATACCAAAAGGAGTCCTCTGAGTTTTCATAATCCCACCTCTGCCTCCACAGGCAGAACATTGCTTAATGCAGCTACTGGATTTAGCACCTGTTCCACCACATTGATCACACACTTCAGAAGATGAAACTTCAATTTCCCTCTGACCTCCAAAAATTGATTCTTCGAAGCTCAGGAACAGATCATACCTATAACACGACAGACAAAAGAAATGATAACTTGAGTATTCATGAGAAAATCTTTGGTACAAGGTGATACTTTCTAGTTACCGTATATCAAGTGCATGTTTTCCCACACTTCCTAAATTGAAGTCCAGGCCCCCTTGTTCGCCCCTGTCTCCAAAAAGCTCCTCTGGTCCACCAAAAAATGCACCAAAGACTTCGAATGGATCCACCTAGAGGTCATCAGAGAAAAAAGGAGAAAGAAACATGCACATGGAAATGGTTTAGTTATATCAACCCCAATATCTAATAGAGCCAAAAGCATGTAAAATAGATTGTTCCCTTAGGAAGATAGACAAGATTGTTTGTCGCTTAACTGGTTTGAAATTTCGTAGTCAGGGAAAATCTTACCCCCTGTGAATCACCACCAGAACCATCGTATTCGCCTTGTAAACCTGCCTCTCCAAACTGATCATACATAGATCTTTTCTGTTCATCTGATAGGACCTGCACCAATACAAGCTGCACCCTCAGCTCATGAAAGGAGTAAAAAAAAATAAAAGAAGAAGATACAATGACAGAGCAAATAAATCATGAACGATAAAACAAATTCTGCAGCAACTGGTCCCAGAAGAACATAAACTTTCACAAGCATAAATTCAGAAAGTGGGCAAGTAGTTACAGCAACAAATATCCAAATTCAGCAAAATTAAGCAACTAAAGACGCCAACAAGCGAGGCAAAATCCCGAGAATTGAAGAAGCTACCTCGTATGCAGCGCTTATCTCCTTAAACTTCTCTTCCGCCCCAGGTCCCTTGTTCATGTCCGGATGGTACTGCTCAAAAACCACAACAGACCGAAAACGAAACGATCAATGAAACTTCGCAACCCAATCCGGTAGGCATCCTACACTACATTCCCATCACTAGACACCAATCCATCCAAACGACAACTAAACGGCAAATCAGAATCATCCCATTTCGTCTCTAACAAAGCCATCCCCACATCACTTCAAAGCAGAACCGTCCGCCTCCGTCCTTCCATACCGCCACCGCGGACGGAGAGGAGGAAGCACGAGCGCAAGCACATAAAGAAAACAACGCGAAACCCGCAGCAGATTTCTACCTCACCTTACGGGCGAGCTTGCGGTACGAGCTCTTGATCTCCTGCGAGGAGGCGTCGCGGCCGACGTTCAGCGTCGAGTAGTGGTCCTTCCTCGCGGCACGGATCGCCGAGGCGCCGCGGCGGTTCCCCCCACGTCTCCCGCCGCGAGCCGGAGGGAGGGAGCGCGGGTCGAGCCGGGCTCCGGGGATCCTCGCGCCCGAGAGCTCGGAGCTCGACGAGGCCGGGAAGGAGGAGCGGGCCGCCATCGGAAACGGAGGGAGGTGACAGGCGACGGGCATTTTTTTCGGCGCGGATTGAAGCGAGTCACGCAGGCAAGGTGTTTGAGGAAATGACGGGAAGGTTTTGCCCGGGGTTTTTGCCTTTGGGATAGACTGAAAGCGAGGAGAGAGCTACGCAGCTTTACTAATAACTGGCAACCGCCATAACCCACTGGGCAGGTTCAGAGAAGGCCCAAGTCATGGAGAAATTCTGCATTTCGCCTAATGCATTTTGAATTTTCCATGACCGTGAGGCCTACATAAGATTTATGATAAACCCATAAAATCGACGGTTGTGATTTGCCGGATCCACCATGACCCGTGTCCTCTTATTCCCCGATATTTCGAAAAACCATGGTCCTATTTGCAGATGAAATCCGACATAATGATCTCAAGACCTCCTTCACCTTACGTTTTTTTCTAGCTGCTCCTACTTAGAACGAGTTCCCAACTCTGACGATGGGCTAGCCCGGGAATCAGTTCAGAATATAAACTATTTGCGGAGGAGTTATTGACTGATAAGAATTTCGAATTTGAAACCTCACCCGCAAGTTGATTCTATATTACAGTCTCAAAATGGGATTGTATTGTGGGATTTCCAATAACATTAATGCAAATCGAGAAGCCGGGTTTTTGAAGCCATGCCATCAAGGGTTTATCAACAAACGGTTCGCACTCTTTCGTAAGTCCTCTTAACTTCCTCACTTGACTTCAAAGTGGGAGGGTCTTCTCAATTAGCCATGCAAACGGAAACTAGGACAGGAAAAGTTTTCAGGAACAAGAAAGCTTGGAAAGATCAAACAAGTTAAACATCGAATTGGGTTGCCGGGCGATTTTTGAGAGGGTAAATTCCGGAGGACCAGAAGCTAGCACATTGTGAAACAACAACCGCAGAAGAAAAATTCCCTCAATAAATCATCAGGATGGAGTCACGAAAACAATAGACGCAAAGCTGCAGATCGCCTCACAAAATTGAGTCGGCACACCTCCACTCCAAGACTCATTGCCTTTCATCATGTTAGTCCTGGCAAGAGAGGCGCTACTTGTTAGTGCCTAGCCATGCTTTCGGAGTCTTCGACTTTTCCTCCACTTCAATAGCCAATACGAGTCAACCAATGTTGTTAGCTTCCGCAGAACTTTAATTCCGGCCTTCCAGAGGACATAACAATAAATATCATTGAGGAAATTTCTTCTCATCAGATGTGCCGCTGCTTGCGAGACTGATTGAGCTCCCCTCGGTGAGTGAAATAATCTCAGGATCCGGCAGTTAGATAAAATTATAATCTACAGGCTTGAGCCACCAATTCCTCCGAAGGTATGATTGCTTCTTTATGTGGGAGCGCAAGTGCCTCATTTAGCCTCTACTAACTTAGATGCATCCTCGAAAGAATGCAAGTAGAATGGTGAGAGTGCAACAACTTTTCCGATGATGATCAGTGTGGGTGAGACCAAGTTCTCAGCAGAAATTTTATCAGCAAGATCCTTCAATTCAGCAAAAACCTGATGATTGAATGGAAGACAGTCAGGCATTTCTCCAATAGCATGCAATTGCAAGAAAGACGTTAAACCCACATAATCACATGCAAATTTGAGTACCACCAACAAATGCTTGCCAAAGATCTGGAGGTAAAACAAGATAATGGAAGACATGACGGCTTCAACACACAGTTAATTATTGGCAGTTTTGTCCTCGAGGCTCAAGAAGTTCTTGAACAGTGCTAATACAGATACTCTCTTCAAGGTACAGCAACTACATATATAATTACTCACCCAGGACAGGGAAGACAACTCATTGAGGAAACAAGACTACCATCTGGTTAACCATGGCAAATGAAACATGCTGCCCTACCTCTTAAAAGACATGCAGCATCACTAATTTGGTTAAAATGCCAACATCTGATTCAAGATTTGATGGTCAACTTGAGATGCATTTTTCCACTAAGTTCTCTTACTTGGACTGGTCAAACCAAGACTAAGCTTTCATGCTATTTCATCAATCTAACCAAATCAAAAGCTTTTAATTCCATGCAGCATCCAACTGCTTAATACAGAATCACAAACCATGCTTCCATAAAGAATTACTACCATGCTAACTGTCACCAATTTACAGATACTACTCTCATCTGCACTAGGACACGTACACAGTGAGTATACATAATAATTTTACATACAATGGCATATATTAGCTTACCACACGTTGTTGCAGAGTGGTTCCACGCTCAACTGCAGCAGCTGGTGTACTGGGTGGCAGACCATGATGCATTAACTTCTGTGCAAGAGAAGGGAGAGTCGAGAGACCCATATAAACCACCAAAGTAGAATCAGGATCCACTGCATTTTCTGCTACAAAAAGAGGATCTGTTCCACCTTTCCTCGAATGTCCAGTGAGAAATCTAACACTGTTCGCCACACCCCTATGAGTCAATGGGACTCCCAGCTCCGCCGCTATTCCTGAAGCAGCAGTTATGCCTGTAACAGAGAGAGACGAGCAATTCAGTATCTTCTACAAGGCCAACACTTCCTTCAGTTTTTCGTAGCCAAAGGATTTGTATGCAAAAGAACATCATGAACAGGCCGACGACCGAGTGGGAATCAACAACCAGATGAAAAATTCAACAAGTTAGGTGCATTCTCATTGAAGCTCATCTGTACCTGGTATAACTTGTACTTGAATGCCTTGCTGTTGCAGGAAGTCCATCTCCTCCCCACCTCTCCCAAATACCTACACAAATCATGATCAAAATCCAAATATAAACTGGAACAAAACCGCATTCCAAGTAAATATCCAAAGAACTGCAGATTAATCAAATCTTAAATCTGAAATATACTTACCAGAGGATCACCTCCCTTGAGTCTCACAACAGTAGCCCCCGCCTCCGCAAAATTGAGAAGCAACTCATGTATCTCCTCCTGCCCACACAAGTACCGAAAAGATCACACCACCTCTCACTACCCAACAATACATTCACCAAAACTCAAACACGTGGTGGACAAAAAAGTAAGCTCATCAACTTCCGTAATGACTTACTCCCAAACAACACTAATCAAAGCAACAACACCAGCCCAATTCCTCAAACTCCGATAGAACACAGATACGGAAGCAGAGCGACGGCCGAGTAAAATTCATTTACCTGAGTGCGGCTGTGGTACCCAGCAGTCTTCCCCACGTAGAGCAGCCTCGCGTCGGGGCCAACCAACTCCAACACGTCGTTGGACACCAGCCGGTCGTAGAGCAACAGATCGGCGCCCTTGATGACCCTGACCGCCTTCAGGGTCAGCAGCTCGGGATCCCCGGGCCCCGTGCCCACCAAGTAGACGTTCCCGGGCCCGCATTGCTCGCCGCCGCCTGCCCCGCCGCCGCAAGCGCGCTCCCTCTTGTCCTTGAGCACCCGGAGCAGGTTCTTCAGCTCCGGCAGCTGGAGGGCGATGTCGTCCCGCCTGAGCGAGTCGAGATCATCGGCGGCGGAGCCGGAGGAGGAGGGGAGAGGGGGCTGGCAGGGGGAGCCGCTGTAGAGCCACCGGTCGCGGCGGTACCTCTCCGGCGAGAGCTTCTCGGTGAACGGCGAGGATGAGGAAGGAGGAGTGGAGGGGGTGAAGTGGAGGGAACGGATTCCGGGTCGGGCGCGGGAGGAGCTCCGTCGGAGACGAGGCGAAGAAGCTACGGAGGAGGAGGAGGAGGAAGGGAGCCTGTTGACGAGAGCCATTTGCGTGGCGCAGAGGCTGATGAATGGATGGATGGAGACGGGAATGTATACAAAGTTCGAGCCTTTTTGGAGCTTCGGAACGTGGGAGGAGAGAGAGAGAGAAAGCCGCCTGTCTTTCTTTTGGGAAAGACGAGGAGGCGAAGACAGCTTTTGGGACTGTGAAAGTGCACATATAAAATGAGAACCGTCCCTTGGATGCTCTCGTGGGTCTTTTCTCATTTTTTATTTTTCTTTTTCTTTTTCTTTTTCTCATATTTATTTCTTGGGATAATGACGTAAACAATCGTTGAATTTTGAACTAATATGTAATTTGATCCATGAAATTTTAATTCATTTAATGTAATCCCCAAACTTTTAATATATATTCAATTCAGTCCTTAAACCATATGAAATTGTTCAATATAATCCCTAATATTGAATAATTACGAAATGACTATATTGAATATTTTCATATAATATAGAGACTAGATTGAACATGTAACAAAAGTTTAGGGATTATATTAAATAAATTAAAAGTTAAAGAATCGCATTGCATATTAGGTTAAAGTTCATATATCGCATTATATATTTGGCTAAAATTTATGAATCATATTAAACAAATTAAAAGGTCAGAAATCAAATTACAAATTCAAAGTTTAGGAACTTATTTGTGTCAATTTTTCTTATTTTTTCGATTTATCGGGAACATTTTTCTCTTAATATGATAAGATTAATATATATATATATAAAGATGGTATAGAGAGTAATGTGGGGGAATCTTTTAGCTGGGTTTTAAATAACTTGATTCGTTCGTGTAAAGGCCTTTTAGATGGTTTTTTTGGGAATTTACAATCATCTTATTTATGATTACATTATATGCTATTAGAAAAAGGGATGAACAACATGGAACACTTTAATTTTTTATCATCGGATGTGCCGCGAATAAATAGGAAAAGACATCAAAGATAAAAGCGTTGGAGCGGTTGAACTTTTATTTTTCCGATTTCATTTTTTCTGTTCCAAGTTTTATTGATTTTGACGGAGGGCTTGATTCGCTAGAATTGTGCTCATGCTAAGCCACGATTTGATGCCCCTATGTGTCTCTGATGAAGCGGTCGGCTCCTGGCTTATTACATGTGTCGCGGAAGCATTAGCCCCCCTTTGGCTAATTGAGCCGAAGCGCAGGCGTGAGGGAAGAAATATCGACAGCTAAAAGATGGTGGCGTGCCGTCGGGGAAGGCCCCACGCGCCCCCATGCGCCGCCAGGGCGCTGAGCATGTGCGCCGTGCAATGCGCGTGCGAACACGCGTGCATAGGACGTGCGTGTGAGGACTGACGTTACGATGATGTTACCAAGAACGATAAATTTCAATACAGATGTATTAATCTTTCTACTCGATTATTTGTGCTTTTGTTCTAGTTATGGAGATTGTGGGATTACACGTTTTGCATCTAACAGAAGGATCACGCTCGCATGGTGCATTGAGGATTTGAAAAGACATGTGATCACTATGGCTCAGCTTTCAAGCTGGAGTTAGATGTCCAAGAGCACCAGGTTGCGTTCAGCAGAAAGTGTCGGCGATGGCGGCGGCGTAGAAGGTAGCGGTAGCGGTGGCGGCGTGGAAGGCAATAGCAAGGGCGAAGAGTGGAGAAAGCAAAGGGAGTGAAGGGAAAATAATAGCAATTTTTTTATTTTTAGATATCGACTAGTAAATAAGGGTGGCCTCCATCACTGATGGGGCGACCCACGGCGGCGGCTGATTTGCCTTGTTGAAAAATTCAAAAGATTTTTTCTTTTCTCAAATGGTAAAAAATAAGCTTGATAAATTTCTTTATTTCATTTTTTTAAACCGTTTTATTTCCTTTATCCTTGCAACTCGATTGTGCCTAAGGAGCTAATCCATATGCAGCTTGATGGAATATTTGTCTATAACATGCTTAGTTCATGTTTATCTGATTGAGGATTTCGCCTATCGACAACCTTTGTTTCAATCTTTATGTCATTTTCTTTTACTGATTTATTTCTTTATTTTTGCAACTTGACTACCCATTTAAGGAGGCGACCATGTATGATTTGATCGAATATCCACCCCATGGTCGGTCCATGTCCATCTGACCGAGGATCTCACCTGCTGACAGCTTTCATTTGAACCTGACGTTTCTCTCTAATAGGGACCATTAGCGGTGAAACCGCTCCTCCATATGCTACAACCCAGAGATGGAAATCTCCATTTTGCCCAACTTACGACTACATTATAGAACTAATTTAAATTTTAAAGGACTTAATGACGTATAAAAAGCATAAAACAAATAAATATGCCATAGACGTATTTTTGAATATATTTCTGTGTAATAAACAATTAAAGCCTTGAAATGCATCCAAATTTGTATTATCCTACATCTTCTAACTTGGCGCTGGCCATCGTGTGAGGGTGCGCAAGCAGTAAATAAAAAGGCTGATTTAAAAAAAATTTCGAATACGGCTCAATGTTAACTAATGCAACTCGTTGCTCATGTTCTCATTAACCGAAAAGTCCTAAATTATATTTTACAGTTGTCAATTCAGTCATAAACTTTTCAATTTACCTAATATAATCTCTGTTTGTTTTGCGAAAAATGAATGGTTTCTTCTAAAAAGATCCCTTAAAATAATATTGAAGGATGTTCTCATTATCGACAACAATTTATGTACAAAACATTTCATGGACGATGAAAATCATTGTTTTTTTATTTGTTTTTGTAACCAATAAAAAAAAAAAAAGAAGCTTAGAAATATATTGACTAAATTGAAAAGTTTATGACTGAATGATAAGTTTAGGACTTGGGACAATTATACCTATTCATGAATATTTTACAGCACAATACTAAGAGAAGGCCATATGTTTCAGGCGCCCCGATCAAATATTCAAAATTCCATGTCATTAGACAGTAGAAGATATAAATTTATCTATAAAGCTAGCAGTCGGCTGGCTTTTGTGTCAAAATTGACATTGCTAAAATGATTTGAGAAATGTTGCTCCCAAATTGCCCTTTGCATAATTGTGCTATTGTTCATTGGCTTCATTAGACTGCACACCAGATTGGTTGGGGGAATTTACCATGGTTGCTGCTGCGAGGCCCCAAATATTGATATTTGCAAGTCCAACATGCTAGTATTTATGACCCGAACGACATAACATGAAACTACGAATGCCGTAGTACGACCATGCCATCGCAGGGCTTTTACGAAGCTCCGCTGCATGCTTTGTCAACCAAAGTTGTGCTTGGATTGCCCCTTGCGGGGTTGTAGACGGAGGACATCCAAAATGTAAATTACCGCGACTTTTTTGGAGAATGCACGAAGTAACATCTCTCCAGTTCTTCTTATTGCTATTTTACATAGTTTCTCCCGGTAAGCATATGAATTTCCATCCTCTCTACCTTTACCCTTTTCCAAACAGTTCGAGTTTTCAGGAAAAATTACTAAAAACATCATTAACTTATTGTAATTATATTAATTCAGTTTTATTATTATTTTTTTTATCAATCGAGTCCTAAACCTTTTCTGAAACGGTTTGAGATGTGTTTTTTTATCCATCCATCTTGTGGCGTATTATTTTCCCAAACACTTGTAAAACATAACAAATTACATCCCTTAGTTCATTAATATCCTATTGTATTTCAATATGGAAATCAAGACAGCTTATTCAATGGAAAGACTAGTGAAAAAAAAAAAAAAAAATAGACAATGAAATGTCACGAGGCCATCACGCGTTGCACTTTTCAATATTAAGCAATCAACTTTCTAACAAATGTGATTGGCATTCTCATTTTTTTATATTTTTTTTGCCCAGAAAGATGTCGGGGCATTCTCTTAGTATTAGGAAAGGCTACCAACTCATTCCTTAGAAAGAATACGTATCTCAAAAGTCATAGTTATGTCTTTTTGTCCCACTTCATTCTCTTATTTGGTTGGATAAATAAGAAGGTATTTTAAAAAATTTATCCGATATAAGCTCGTTTTATTTTACCCAAGTACTTCATTCCTTAGAAAATCTCCAGCACATCCTCTGTGGTGCCACGAACAATGATCAAAACCAAAGGAGTCATTGTTGGTGATCGGAGGAGGCCCCACGCGCTCCCATGCGTTGCCAGGGCGTCGAGCACGTGCCCCATGCGTGGGGTGCCGCTCATGCATGCGACGCGTGTGCAACGTCCGTGCGATGCGCGTGCAACGCGCGTGCGTGGGACGTGCGTGTGACGGGCGTGCGAGGACCGACGTTATGATGACGTCATTGAGAACGATAAATTTTAATATGGGTGCATTAATCTTTCTACTCAATTATCTGTGCTCTTGTTTTAGTTATGGAGATCGTGTGATTGCATGTTTTGCATCTAACATAAGGATCGCGCTCGCATGGTGCACCGATGATTTGAAAAGACATGTGACTGCTGTGGCTCGGCTTTCAAGCTGGAGTTAGACGTCCAAGAGCACCATGTTGCATTCGGCAAAAAGTGTGTCGGCGATGGTGGCGGCGTAGAAGGCAATGGTAGCGGTGGCGGCATGGAAGGCAGCAATAAGAGCGGAGCAGTAGAGAAAGCAAAGGGAGCGAAGGGAAAATAATAGCACTTTTTTATTTTTATTTTTAGATATCGGCTAGTAAATAAGGGTGGTCGCCATCACTGATGGGGCAACCCACGGCGGCGGCCAATCCGCCTTCTTGAAAAATTCAAAAGTTTTTTTTTTTTTTTTTTTTCAAATGGTAAAAAATAAGCTTGATAAATTTCTTTATTTCATTTTTTAAACCGTTTTATTTCCTTTATCCTTGCAACTCAATTGTGCCTAAGGAGGTGATCCATATGCAGCTTGGAATATTTGTCTATAACATGCTCGATTCATGTTTATCTGATTGAGGATTTCACCTGTCGACAGCCTTTGTTTCAATCTTTATGTCATTTTCTTTTACTGATTTATTTCTTTATTTTTGCAACTTGACTGCCCATTTAAGGAGGCGACCATGTACGGTTTGATCGAATATCCACCCCATGGTTGGTCCATGTCCATTTGTCCGAGGATCTCACCTGCCGACAGCTTTCATTTGAATCTGACGTTTCTCTCTAATAGGGACCATTAGTGGTGAAACCGCTCCTCCATCTGCTACAACCCAGAGGTGGAAATCTCCATTTTGCCCAACTTACGGCTATATCATAGAACTAATTTAAATTTTAAAGGACTTAACGACGTGCAAAAAGCAGAAAACAAATAAATATGCCATAGACGTATTTTTGAATATATTTCTGTGTAATAAACAATTAAAGCCTTGAAATGCATCCAAATTTGTATTATCCTACATCTTCTAACTTGGCGCAGGCCATCGTGTGAGGGTGCGCAAGCAGTAAATAAAAAGGCTGATTTTAAAAAAAATTTCGAATATGACTCAATGTTAACTAATGCAACTTGTCACTCATGTTCTCATTAACCGAAAAGTCCTAAATTATATTTTACAGTTGTCAATTCAGTCATAAAATTTTCAATTTACATAATATAATCTCCATTTGTTTTGTAGAAAATGAATGGTTTCTTCTAAAAATGATCCCTTAAAATAATATTGAAGGATGTTCTCATTATCGACAATAATTTATGTAAAAACATTTCATGGACGATGAAATCATTGTTCTTTTATTCGTTTTTGTAACCAATAAAAAAAAGAAGAAGCTTAGAAATGTATTAACTAAGTTGAAAAGTTTATGACTGAATTAATCTTCTTACCATATAAGTTTGATGTAACCCCTTGTCTTGAATTCTCGCAACCCATTTCCCCGACCGAGTCTGCCTCACCCCCAGGAACGTCCTCTGGCTGCTTGAAGATGAATCTTCGTGAATCTTAGACTTCTTAGCACGCCTCGGGGCTCTCCTCCTCTTGCCGGTGACTTCATGACCCCAGACCTGGGCTGGGGTTCATTTCAGTTTAGTAATCTAGGCGACGGTGGTGTTTGGGACCGAGAAACTGGCAGTGGGTGCTTGAGAGAAATTATTTCATGGAGAAACTATTAAACTATTTATGGGATAAACTAGGGTGGGTGCTTGAGAGAAATTCTTTCGAGGAGAAACTCTGGAATAAACTGGCAGTAATGGTGTTAGGGACTGCGAGAAAGTCTTTTAAAGTGGCAGTGGGCAAAGGAGTGGATGCCCGCTGGTGTGTGTGAGCTGGTGTAGGAGCTTGTTGTGTGACACTCCCTTACATATGTAAAAGAGAGAATGGAGCGGCATTATGATTGCACTACAATGACAAGAAACATGTACTTTTTCGCAGTGTGCATCAAAACAATCATCGATTGTTCATCCTTAGTCATCCCAAAAGATTTGATTAGGCGAAATAATTATCATTCATTTAATAGAGCTCGAAACCGAATAAAGAATCCTTGAAGTTATGATTAATTAGATTTGATTTATATACAATTTTAAAGGAAACATAATCTTAAAACGTCTAATGCATGTGACGTCTAGCTTGCTGATCAAGATGTGCATAAATTGTCCCAAATTACAAAACATATTCGAAGTCACCACTGTGGATAAGGGTCCCACTAAGATTCATATTCGACAACATCTCTCTACGTCTTCCCATGCAAGTTTTCGTGGACTCACTAGCCTAAGGCTTAGCCAAGGCTTCTTTCTTCTATGCAAAGATATGATGCATTTCATTTAAAAATAGAAATGGGTCAAAACCCTCCAACTGGCGGAAATTCTTAAATGAGAACTATGAAATAAAAAAGGTTAATATGGATATAATCCTAGGGACTCCGTCGAAATAGAAATTCTCCACCAACGAGTTGATTCACAAATTATGAAAAATTAATCAATTCAATATTCGTATGAAAATCATGTCGAATAGATCATGTCGAATTTCTATATCTATAACTTTGTATAAATAATCGACAATAGATTAGAATTTTCATGTGCAACGCGCGTGCGATGCGCGTGCATGGGATGTGCGTGCGTGGTGCGATGCATGTGTGAGATTTGACGTCACGATGACGTCAGTGACCTGGGACCCGACCCAACTCGATATGCGCCAAACCCGTAAACCTGATATCGGACTGGACCGACCCGACTTGGTCCACCGATCGGATTGGATGGTCGAGCCGATGAACCGGCCAGACCAGTTTTTTAAGGGTTCTTACGTACGCGCGTGTGCTCCACGTGTCGCGCACTCAAGCAGCACATGTGAGCACGTGGAGCCTCTGATTAGCGCGTGGTTGACGGCTACAGGTTAGTATGACTATTCTCTATGTTGTGGTGTATTTATTTTACATGTTTGATGATTTTATGGATGTGAAAATACATACGAAATCCTAAATATATGTATTTTGACATGACACCCTTTCTCTAACCTTCTCAAGATTCATTCTCTATTTCTCCTAACTCTGCCCTCAACCCTCAGTCGATTCTTTTCTCCTCGATTATGCCGAAGACCACGAGACATGCACTTACTTCAGGAAGTTCACGAAGGATGGATTGGGGCACTACACCAAAGTCGTCCACAAAGCTAGATTCAAATGTGAGCGGTGTGGTGCTGCCTTTAATCTCAGCTTGGAGCTTCGGGAGCACCAGGCAGCCTCAAGCCGCAACTGCTGTGGTGGTCAAGCCGCCAAGAGCGATGAGGGTGGCGGAAGCAGAAGTGGATCAAGAAAGAGAAGTGACATCCACTTCTCGTACTTAAATTGGCTAGTAAATAAGGATGGCCAGCCATCATTGATGGCAGCAACCATGGTGGCGCCGATCCGCTAAAAAGTGGTTTCTAAATCGGTCAGGTAAATAAGGGTTACTGCCATCATTGATGGCGGCGACCACTCGCGGTGGCTGATCTGCATTTGGTGCTGTTGAAGCTCCGAGCTGAGATTAAAGGCAGCACCACACTGCTCACATTTGAATCTAGCTTTGCGGTGGACGGCTTTGGTGTGATGCCCCAATCCATCCTTCGTGAACTTCTTCCTCAGCTGAAGTAAGTGCACACCCCGTGGTCTTCAGCATAATCGAGGAGAAAAGAATCGACTGAGGGTTGAGGGCAGAGTCAAGAAATAGAGAATGAGCCTTGAGAAGGTAAGAGGAAGAGAACGAGGTTTATATATGCAATGCACGTGGAGTTGGTGGGGCCCCAAATGAAGGACGCGCAATTCGGTTTTCAGATGGGGGTTCGTAAAACATTTGAATTGCACAGGGTGTCATGTCAAAATAAACATTTGCAGATCATGTGTCATTTTTTGGGGAGGGAATAATCTAGGAATCTCCGGTAAACACTCAGAATGCTCACCTTTTAGGAAGCTGCAAGCCAAATATGCCATACGCATGCATTATGCATGCAAAAGCTGTATTGAGGTGGGCGCACCGCCATATTCCCATGAAATAAAACCATGGTATGGTCGAAATTAAATTAGGGATGAATGAACTTTTTTAATCATACAAAATGGCGTTGCATTGTCATCAATGGATATAAAGTGCTTTTGAGGATTATTTCAGCAGGGAGGAAAGACACATGGGCAAAGGCAGCATCCAATGAGATTAAGCAAACTAATAATAAGAAAAATGAGATATTTGATCATGCCCATATAAAATGAAATGACTTATAAAAAGCAATGGGGTTCATGCCCATTGCAATCATCAACTCTCATAAGCAAAAAAAGAAAACATATATATGGAGCAAGATGGGACCACTTGGCCTACTCAAAGTGTCACGTCCCGATTCTTTGAGCATGTACCCATCCCTCCTTGGTTGATTAAATTGCGACGTCCCATGACGCATTACCGACCCATTCATTTTTTAAATGCACATGCAGAAGCAGATAAATAATCCCTAGACAACAATTCAATGGAATAGAAAAGTAGGGCCAATTTTTCAAACCAAAACAAACATTTTATAAACAACCATGTTTATTTACAAGACTAGACTATCTACAAAAATATCGGCTCATTCAAAAGGAACTGTCCTATGAGTTACTGGTTAGATTTGTTCGCCGATTCTGATCTAACCACCTTTCCAAACTGCGGGGCTTTCTGTCCTCTACCAATTTCATTTAAGGACCTGAAAATGATTATACAATAACCAGTGAGATAACGTCTCAGCAAGTTTAACTTTCTAAGCCTCGATTAAGAAGAAAATATGCCTTAGGACTGCCTAAGCACAATCAAACGTCAAATGACTTACCTTGGCCTCAGTTCTTTCTTGCAAGTTAGTTTAATTCATAATTACTAACAAACCACATCATCCAATCAATTCGGATCGACTCAGTTGATTACATGTCATCGAGACTATCATACGTTCATTTTGATTATTAATTCTCAACTCTTATTCACGGTATAATAGGCATAATCTAGATTAAGTGATAATCACGGCTCCACTGGCATAATCTAGGTTTAAGTGGTAAGCACGGCCCCACTGGTGGTAATCACGGCCTCACCGAGCAATTTTCTAGATTTGGTGGTAATTACGACCCCACCGAACAATTTTCTAAATTTGGCACCAAAGTTGTCCATGTACCCATAATCACTACTCACACTCAAATTGCACAATCTGGTACTAATAAGAAAGCACCATTGCAATCAGCACGAAATTCCGATCACTGGTTATCCCGGTTGAATTTCCGGAAAATAAAGAAATAAATAAATAATTATGGAAATTAATAAATAAACGCAATAAATACGACTTAGGCTCGATAAAGCCTAATTGGAAGTCGAGACGGTCCCGGAAAATTCTCTAACCACTCTAGATAAATACTAGAGCTTGTCTAGGCTCTAATTGCACTAAACTATCCATCTAACATGCATCGGTAATTAATTAAATTAACTAATCAATCTTAACTAACCACATAATCCTAGCTTAGTTTAAACTAATCAACCCCTAAGCATAATTAACTTATTAAGCGATGATTAGTGAGTTAAACTTATCGATTTGATGAGAAGACCAGTTCACCGCAACGGCGGCGCGATGGCGGTCGAAACTTGAATTGCGGCGGCCCCAACAGGCTTGGACTGGGTCTAAAATTGGCCCAACAAATCTCAGCCCAAGCTGAGATTTGTTCTTGAGTTGGGTTGAGCTTGCTTCATGGGCTTGGGCTGCTGAACCTACAGGTTGAACTTTGGAGGTGGGCTGAATTTGTTGGGCTTCAAAACTAGACTGGGCTTGATTGCAAGTGGCTGAAGAATGAAGATGGGCTGAAGAAAACTTGGGGGCTCAAAACTAGGCTGAACCAAGGCTGACGATGGTCTTCAAATTGCTGGGCCGACGTTCAATGGGAGGCAGCAGTCAACTTCGGGCAGCCTGCTGGCCTCGAGCTGGGGGAGACCGAACCACCTGGTCTTCGAGAAATGAAGACCGACGCTGCTGGAGAACTTGATCCGCTGAAGACACGCTCGAGACAGCTGCTAGCAGAGGGAGTGAAGAAGCCGCGGAGATGGGCTCACGTGCAAGTGGGCCGAAGATGCTGGGGAAATCTGCCGAGGAGTCAGCGTGAAGATGGGCAGGGAAGAGTGTTCGGTGGAAGCTGCAGGTTGATCGAAGGAGAAAAACGTTGGTGGACTTGGACGTGGCAGAGCCGGGATCACTTCAATTGAGAGAAAACAAACGAAATTGGGGGCAGCTTCGGTCTTCGTGGCAGCTTGCAGAAGGATCGGTTTAGGAATGGCCGCACGAAAGAGAGAGGCGAGGGAAATAAAAGTGAAACTAAAAGCAGGAGGGGTCGAGGAAATGGAATGCACGAAGAAGGAGAGAGAGAGGACAGACGAGGGAGAGAGATTGAGCAAAATTCAATATAAAATATCTAAATTCATCATAACTAGTTCCAAGAAGTCTTCAAGTCTATTCCTTAGTGTCCCCCAATTAATTATCTTGCTATATAATCCACAATTAATTCAAATTGAAGTCCCATTTTTCAGTCCCATGCCTAATTTCGAATTTCACCACTTTAACTTCAATTTCCTCACTCAATTCTCCAAATCGACACCCAAATTTGCCAAAGGAAAATCGCACAAACTTTCTATAAGTTCCCAACACCAAATAGCTTGGCTTGGAAGCCCAAATTTCCTTCGACTTAGCCCATCCAAGTTTCCGTTACTTTTCCGCAATGTCTGAATCTTTTTCCATAAAAATCCCAGAATCTCCGAAAATTCTTTGGAGGATAATTCGACGTTCCTAAAATAGATCGTGACATGACAGAACTTTCAATTTATAAAATCGGGTTCAAATTCGCAGTTAATTTCAATCCGATGCGATTTTAGCGTGACCTAATCTACCGGGTAGTTTTTAGAAATTTTTAGTGCAATTGACCTGTGATTGATTTATCTCGAGTCACAATATACATCTTCGACACATTGGCGACTCTCGGTGGTCGTGAAAATCTCGAGATTTTAAATACGGACACAAGGTACCTAAAATGACAGAAAATCGGTTTAGTGCCAATCGACGAGAATTTTACAATCAGGTGGAATCAACCACACTTTGATCACACATCTCAATTGAATTGACTTATCCTTAATCTCTAATCGATTTTGACAATGCCGTAATGACCTTTGTAAATTAGCACAGTCGAGCAGTCGATTTCTGGTTGAATTTTCAAGTCTATTGCGTTAAAATCCCTTAACGGTTTCACCTGAAAGATCAGTTATCTCATGAGTAGCTATCTCAGAGAAAAGTACTATAATCGCATTGATGAAATGCTCAACTTATCCGATCGAAATCAGAACCTAAAATTCAGGATGTTACACAGAGTCTAGAGTGGCTGGACTTTTTATGCTCATTAGCATAGAATTTCAGCTAAGGTGATACAATGCATTTTTAGTTGTCTGTCCTTTGCAACTTACTATTAAAGTATTTCTCACTGGTTTATCTTGAGCACCAAGGAGTGAAGTGGCTTGGATGAGTTGATAACGAATGGCCAGATTATTTGCTTGGCTACCAAGAAAGGCTCCTATTTGTCAATTTGATGTAAATTAGTCGTTCACGCGGAATCAACTCAAACACCGGGAAATTTACAAAATAAAACTGTCTAGATGTGAGGAAAACAGGAAGCCAGACATTTAGGAAAATGCAAATAAACACCTTATATGAGTAATTTCAGATTATTTTAGCTACAGCCATTATATGTCCTTGAGGATAAATGTCGTCTTGATGGTACCTGTGCAAACTTGAATTAACTTCCGTTTTCTAGTTGGCCGTTTGAGAGCTGTAGTAAGACAATTGGCAGCCATCATGAAAAGGTATAAAATAAAAAGTTCATGAATTTGATGTAGGTGTTAATGTTAGCCCTTGTTTGAAATATCCGTCGTCGATCTCACTTGAAGTAAAGGAAGATTACTCGGATCGGACTAATCTTTGATCTGGTTGCTGATATGGCGGGAAAGCTGCTCATGGAACGATGAGAGACATGGCCAAGAACCTGACGAAGTGGGAAGGAAGGAGAGTCCTCAGCTTCTGCAGATATCATGGTGATTGGTGAGTGATTTTTTCTCTCTTTTTCAATGAGACTTATGGTTGATGTGTTATTCTCTATTACTAAGGTTCAGATTCTTCCACCCTAGTGGAATGACAACGAGAATTTATTTTCCAACCTTGCCGTACATCGTAACTTTCACATAAGTTGTTGCGAGACACAAAATGACTTTTAATTTTCGAGTATTCTACGTTATGACATTTTATATTAAGGTTACGATGAGAACGATTGTCGAGCCCTAATTAGTCCTTTTGAAGACTGTATCAAGGTCTTGGGAGTTGTGTGATCGTACATTTTCCCCCCTAAAAGTATGGTATATGCATTCTATTGTATGACATGATATAATGTGGTTGTCCATTCCCTATGAAATTTCGGTCAAATCAATGTATTTTTTCCCCTTATCCAGTTTTGTAATAATTGAGACGATTCTGTGGATAGGAAGCTTCTGTGAGATTTACTCCTTGCCAACCGAATTCCAGTGGAGCTCGACATCACAAAATAGGAAGAGCACGCCGAGACAGACAAAGCAATAAGCATCGCTCACGCAAAAGGGCAATCATAGTTTTTCATTTTTTATTTTTTATAGTAAATTTGAGAGAATATCCTCACTTTTGGACACGCGCTAAACACCGTCTCCAGTTTTGAAAACCCACGAAATTCCCTGGTGCTGCCGCCGTGGAAAACTTACTAGATGGTCAATCCACTTTGTTCGTGACAAATATTCTCAGTGCCCGATACTTGCTCATATGTGTCCATATACACCTCGAATAACGACGATCACCAGCAGCGAAACTTTCGACCAGGGCACGATCGTTGGCGTTGGATTCTTACGGTCTTCTAATTCTTTGGGCTGCAATGTCCTTTGACGAGTCTGGACCATTTTAGGTCTTCTGAGATTATTCAAATGACATTTAAAATGGTCGTTTGAACCAATTCAGGTCTTGTGAATTGTCATCCTCCATTCTCAACTTTGAGATTCTGCCTTTAATGGGTATCCCCTGTAAGTGTTTTCTGACATGCTGAGTAATCTAAGATGAATTATAACATTATATATAATGGAAAATTTTCAAATAATAGCCTAAATTGAAATCGTTTTTTTTTTTTTTTAAGTGGAACCAAATCTTATTTACAGCTGGGGTTAATTTTCATTTGAAGACTTTTTTTTCCTCCCTTTATTCTTACTTTTTTCATTTGTTTTTCCTTTCTTTCTTTCTCAATATTGCTCATGCCTCCTTTGCCCCGCATCACCTTGGTCTCGACAACAGCATCAGCCTATTCACCAGTGAGCTCGCATAGATGTTGAATAATTTGAACAATTTAGAAAAAGAAGAAAATGAAAAAGATATTCGGGAAGTTTTGCAGACTTACTACTCAAATTCTATACACTTTTGTAGTTTGTAGCCTCCCCATCATTGAAATTCAAGAGCTTGCTCCGCATCTTGCAACTTTCAATGCACTCTATGAATTCTGGCAATTGACTTAAATGACTATATTTGAAATGTTGTACATATATTTAATATTACATTGATAAAATCGACAAGTTCGACACTCATAAAATAAATTTACAATCAGATAGGTGATTTGGTCTGCCTTTTTACGTTTAGGCGGATGTCAACCCTCTTTTAAATTTGCATTTTTATAAATCGGTAATTGAAATGCATTGACTCGTCTAGGCTGGCATCAAACGGAATGGAAACATAGACGCGCATAATGTCTCGTCCTCTGTCAATTGGCAACGATCAGCAAATCGATGATGAATCAACACCACTTGTGGGTAAGGGAATTATTTCCCGACATGCGGCTCTGCATGGGTCCAAGCAGATTAGCCAATTCTTGGGTCATGTTACACGTGTCGATAACCGCCAATCAACATATAACTCTCAGAAGAGTTAGTGAATTTCCAATTTTCTTTTTCATCGGTTTTCAATATTATTTGACTGAATAGTTAACCTAGCTCCTTGTTGTTTGAAGAAATCCTCCATTTCAATTGGTATTTTTTATGAAAAGCAAACATGAGATAACAAACCGATTCTTTTCCTTCTACCCACCTCCCGAGTTTACTTCATCTCGTCGGCAGCCATCTCAATAGTCGCATTCCCCGTTTAAGAGGATTCCTCCCCTACTGATCTGACTCCAAGAGCGTTACAAAAACTTGACAAAAGATGCAAATATCCTCAATCTTTAAAACTATAAACTTCGACCAAATTATTTTTTTAACTAAACTTTAAATAAGAAAGTGAGATCTTCAGGATGTTTTCATTGTTCCGGCTAATGTTTTTTTTTTTTTTTTTTTTAGTTACGCTTTTTGTCCACGTATGTTCTTTTTTTTTTTTTTAATAATAAAAATAAATCCTAATAATTTTAATCGTTAATCCAATTTCTCGAGTGTAAAATCCGACTAAATTCAACCAACGCTTGAAGGGCATCGGAGTATGACCTGCATTAAATGCTACCACTTTAGTTGGCATCCATCGTGTCCCTAAGCATGTTACATGAACTCAGGGCGTGCTTAAGGATCATCAGTTTTGAAAGGACAAGTTCATGTATTCTTTCTAGACCTCACACATTGAGACCCAGGTGGTCATCCACTTGTGAGGGCCGCTTGCGGTGGTCCTCCACATGAGACATCCTGCTAAGTTGCATTCCTTATTTTAACGTGCTGTTGTCCTCACGTCTTACACTCCTTGTTAGTAGGTGAATATTTTTCTTCCCCATTAATCAGGGAATACAAGAGGTAACATTGCGAGATCTTTCACCTCAAGGAAAAATTCTCGCTCGTTTATTCTCATTTGAGCCTTTTAAAGATCGACTCAAGTCCAAATAGATTTAGTTTTTCCCAGTTTGCTTTTTTCGTTTTCTTTTTTTCTTTTCCTCTGCCCACGTGCTTTGCAAAATTGGTCGGATTTGATAGAATTTGATGTAAGAAGGATTATGGATACAAATAAGGGTCTAAAATAACCAACTTAATCTTAAATGAGAGCCTCAACTAAGAGGCCAACCAAATCTTATTTATAGTTAGGGTATATTTTGGTCGAAGGACTTTTTTTTTTTAACCTTCCTTCTTCTTTCTTTTTCATTTGTTTTCTTTCTTTCTTAATATTGCTTCTTTTCCATTTGTTTTTCGTTTCTTTCTTTGTTGATATTGCTCACACATCTTTTGCCCCGCATCACCTCCATCTCGACAATAGCATTAGCCTACTCATCAGCAAACTCGCGCAGGTGTAGAACAATTCGAACAATTTAGAAAAAGAAGAAAATGAAAAAGATTTTAGAGAAGTTTTGCAAACTTACTACTCAAATTCTATGCATTTTTGTAGTCTTCAACCTCCCCATCATCAGAATTCAAGAGCTTGCTCTGCATCTTGCAACTTTCAATCCACTAGGGAATTTTGGCGATTAACTAAAATGACTATATTTGGAATGTCGTACAAATATATTACATTGCTAAAATCGACAAATTTTATATTCTATGTATATATATATATATATAACTAAATAGGTGATTTTGCTTGCCTTTTTACATTAAGGCAAATATCAACCCTCTTTTAAACTTTCATTTTCATAAATCAATAATTGAAATACATTAACACATCTAGACTCATAACAAACGGAATGGAAATATAGATGAGCGTAACGTCTCATCCCCAATCAATTGGCAATGATGAAGACCACTTGTTGGGTAAGGTAATTATTTCCGGACATGCGGCCCCGCACAGGTCCAACAGGATTAGCCAACTCTTGGGTCAGTCAACGTCCAACTCTAAGAAGGGTATTGAATTTCCAATTTTCTTTTTCATCTGTTACGATTTCTTAAGAATATTTTAACACATAAAAACTTGATAAAAGTATGCGAATATTCTCAATCTTTAAAACTAACCTTAATTTTAACTAAAATTCGACAAAATTTATTATTTTAAATAAACTTTAAAAAAGTTGAAAATGAGAACATCACTCCTCTCTCGTGGGCTCTCTCTCTCTCTTCACTCGCTTCACTCCTCTCCTCTGTTGTCCGACGCCCTCTCTCCCTCCCTCTCCCTCCCGTCTGTCTTTCACGCGACGCGCCCTCTTCTTCACTCTTCAAGCTCCGCTCAAGAGTCAAGACCCACCAAACCGAATTTCAGTTTCGACTTCACCATGACCGTCTTCCCCTCTCCTTTCATTGCACAAACCCACCCCAATCCCTTCTGCTTTCTCAAAGTCCAAGCTTTCTGTGTAAAATTCCAGCGCTCTCTCTCCGCTGTAACACTTCTGCTTGCAGAAACAAAGAAGATGGACCCACCTCAATTCCTTCTGCTTTCTCCAACTCCAAAGGAGGAAGAATGGTGGTCACGACGGCATCAGCCTCCGATGAGCACGTGCACTCCACTTTCGCCAGCAGATACGTCCGTGATCCTCTTCCTAAGTAGGCACTCGCTCCTGATTTCGTGCGTTGTGTCCATTTGATGTGGAGTCTTTGGAGTTCTTTCTTTCTGGTTGCTTTGGAGTTTCTTTCTTTTCTTGTTGATTGCTGCTTTTAACTTCTTAGACAAGGCTTGCGGTACGAATTTCTCCACAGGGGGTGTCCAACAACATCTGTGCTATCGCGGAGGTGGTAGGGGAAAAATATCGAGAGTTTTATGTGATCATTTTTCTCTCTTTCTTTGACTGTCTGCGAAGATGGGTTTTTCTTGTTTTTTTCATCGTTTAGCGTTAATGTGATCGTTGTCGATCGCAGGGTAGGTTCAAGATGCCGGAGCATTCGATACCGGAAGATGCAGCTCACCAGATAATAAACGAGGCGAGCCTGTTGACGAGAGCCATTTGCAGTGGCGCAGAGGTTGATGGATGGATGGAGACGGGAATGTATATGAAGTTCGAGCCTTTTTGGAGCTTCGGAACGTGGGAGGAGAGAGAGAAAAGCCGCCGCTCTTTCTTTTGGGAAAGACGAGGAGGCGAAGACAGCTTTTGGGACTGCGAAAGTGTACATATAAAATGAGAACCGTCTCTTGATGCTCTCGTGGGTCTTTTCTCGACTTTTCCTTTTTCTTTCCTTTTTCTTTTTCATTTTCTCAAATTTATTTCTTGGGATAATGACATAAACAATTGTTGAATTTTGAATTAATATGTAATTTGATTCATGAACTTTTAATTTATTTAATATAATTTCTGAACTTTAACTCAATGTGTAATATCATCCATGAAATTTTAATTTATTCAATATAGTCCATGAACTTTTAGTATATATTTAATTCAATCCCTAAATTGTATGAAATTATTCAATATAATCTCTGATCTTGAATAATTATGGAAGAACCATATTGAACATTCGAATATTTTCATATAGTTTAGGGACTAGAATGAACATGTAACAAAAGTTTAGGAATTACATTAAATAAATTAAAAGTTAAAGTATCACATTGCATATTAGATTAAAGTTCATATATCATATTACATATTTGGCTAAAATTTATGAATCATATTGAACAAATTAAAATGTCATGGACCAAATTGCACCTTGAATCAAAATTCATGAATTATTCATGTCAATTTTCTTTATTTCTTCGATTTAAAGGGAAATTTTTTCTCTAAATATAATAAGATTAGTATATATATATATAAAGATGGTATAGAGAGTAATGTGGGGGAATCTTTTAGCTGGGTTTTAAATAACTAGATTCGTTCGTGTAAAGGCCTTTTAGATGGTTTTTTTGGGAATTTACAATCATCTTATTCTATTAGAAAAAGGGATGAACAACCACAAAACACTTTTATCATCGGATGTGCCACGAATAAATAGGAAAAGACATCAAGATAAAATCGTTGGAGCAGTCAAAATTTTTTTATTCCGATTTCTTTTTTTTGTTCCAAGTTTCATTGATTTCGATGGAGGGCTTGATTCGCTAGAGACGTGCTCATGCTAAGCCACGATTTAGTGTACCTATGTGTCTCCGATGAAGCGGTCGGCTCCTTGCTTATTACACGTGTCGCGGAAGCATTGGCCCCCCTTATGGCGAATTGAGCCGAAGTGCAAGCGTAAGGGAAGAAATATCGACAGCTAAAAGATGGTGGCTCTTGGGAAGGGAAGTAGACTATGGTTTGATCACGTACGACCTACAGCATGGGGGAGGCTTCTATCATATCAGTCATACGATTGGCCCACTACCTGTTCAATGCTCCTATGGGCGATGGAGAGACCGCTCTCGGTGTCGGGACAATGGGGTCGTCAGAGGTTATAATGTTGGCAGGGTTGGCAATGAAGAGGATGTGGCAGAAAAGGAGATAGTCCGAAGGGAAACCAATGTGCAGGTATGCCTCACATCCTCCCCGTAAAAATAGCTTTTTATGTATGTTTGAGGCAGACTTGTTCTTAAATTGTTTATTATCTAGTCCACACATTATCTTTTTAAGAATTGGGTCCTTACCTCTTAAGTATTTGATTTGGTGACGCTGTTCATTCAATTTGCAGTCTAATCCAAGTCGTTTGATATCAAGGACCTTTTTCAAGGTCTTGTTGATCTTGTAGACATTGCAAGTAAACTATAAATTTACCAACGTTACTAAACATATTTTATTCTTTTTTTTTTTATCGTGGAATAAAAGAGCATAATAGTGAGGAATTGGCCAATTGCCAAATTAGGCCTTATTTTTTTGGGTCATTCCCAAAAAATAAGATCAAGATCCAAGAATTAGCAATGCTTAGCCAACGGCGTGGAGACCAAAATAACAGCAAAATGTATTATTATTATTATTATTATTATTATTATTATTATTATTATTATTATTATTATTATTATTATTATTATTATTATTATTGCAATTGGGTTTTTGGATGCATATCTTACCGACTTTTTGCCATTGGTCAATAAGATTCACCGGAACAATGGGAATTATTTATATGCCTTAATGACGGATAAGGTGGCAGATGTATTCTATTTAGTAATTAATTCTTAAATGACTGATTTGGTGTGGTCCTAAAGATGTGACCAAAAAGATTCATATTCGACAACATCCGTCAATCTCTTCCCATGAAAGTTTACGTGTGTTTAATGCATTTCCATGACTCTGCCTCTTTTAACGTCGTTCCCAAGAAATATACATTTATGAACTCTAATACCAAAAAATGCAAAAAACGAATTCCGCCAGGGAGATGGGTTTTTTCCATAATTGGTAGGCAAAAGCACCTCATAATGCAAAAACGACTTTCATGTGGGACGTGGGTTTTTTCCATAATTGGCAGGCAAAAGCGCCTCATGCAAGACAGAGACTTCAAGCTCTTTTAACGTGGTTCCCAAGAAAGTTACATTTAAGAACCTTAATACCGAAAAATGCAAAAACGAATTTCGTGTGTGGACATGGGTTTTTTCCATAATTGGCAGGCAAAAGCGCCTCATGCAAGACTTCAAGCTCTGCGAGTCCAACTCCCTCTCCCTATAAATGTAGGCCGCCATTATTCTCTTCTCTACAGTAACCTCTAATTTTCCTCTCATCCTCGAAACATGCAGAGGTGTCATACCCCTGGCTGTGGGAAAACCTTTAGCCCGAAAGGGCTGAAGCATCACGCGCGCATGGTGCATCGACAATTTAAAAAGACATGTGGCCTTTGTGGCTCAGCTTTCAAGCTGGAGTCAGACGTCCAGAAGCACCAGGCTGCATTCGGCAAAAAGTGCGTGGGCGTTGGTGGTAGCGCAGAAGGAAGTGGTAGCGGTGGCGGCACAGAAGGCAGTAGCAAGGGCGGAGTAGCGGAGAAAGCGAAGGGAAAATAACAGCACTTTCTTTATTTTTAGATATCGGCTAGTAAATAATGGTGGCCGCCATCACTGATGGCGAGACCCATGGCGGTGGCGATCCGCCTTCTTGGAACTCTCACGTGGATAGCTACTTAATTGTGTTGACATGACTTAGTTCTGCATTCATTTGAGGAAATTGATGTCATTCTAGATGTTTTCTTCTTATCTCAAAGTCTGCGAAATCTTTTCATAATGCTCTTAACTAGCGGTAGATGGAAATCCCATTTCAGATGCGGGTACAGGAACGGGGCTATGAGCCCTCCACTCGCAGCATCGACATGAATGGGAGTGTCCCGTCCGGTTTCCTTGTTCTTCTTAGTAAGGAGATCATTAAGGAGTTTCACGTCCTCAAATTCTCCAGTTAAGGTCGGGCCAAGTATCGCTGCAACACATATCGCATTCTCGTCTATCATCTCAACAGCTTTCACCGGGTCCATCACATAATAACCCTCCTTCAGTTTCACTTCCTTCAGCTCGACCTCAAAGTACCTGGCGAACTTCTCCCAGCAAACCTGTTTTGAACCAACCGACCGAAACTTGTGAAATACAAAAGAAACAGCTTAACCATCCCACAAACAACATCCAAGTACTTGATGGAGTCACGTAATTATGCACCTCCATGCTGTGATCCACAGCTAGATCCCTCGGCCTCGAAACCACGTCGCACTTGACGTGGCGGCTTGGCCCCTCGTTTCTCCTTTCTCGTCGACCTTCTTCTTGTGTTGCAATATCTCGGTCTCTAACAAGCTAATTAATAATTAAATTAAGGATTGGGCTAGGAGAACTAGTGTTTACTTAGAAACATGAATTGAAGAAATAGTGTTTACTTAGAAACTTAATTTTTTTTTTACATGATTTACTTTATCATAAAGTGATTTACTCGCTTTCCCACAATAAATTTCCATTCCGTTTGTCGAATTAATGAGATGGAGACATATGCAGATTTATATTGATTATTGGTCATATCCTATTTGGCGAAATTTTCAATAGAGATTGATGGCGCACTGGGCGTGGCTTTTTTTATTGCAAGGATGGAGTATTATATATTTACCGAGACCCCATGAACGAACAAATGTACAATACAAAATGAGTATGACATAATTACTTTAGTAGACACATCATATGTCATTTTAAACTTAAGAAAGAACGTGACGTTTGTGAATAAATCAAAGCTCAAAGAAAGATTCAACCTCTCCTTAGACAGAGGACATGGATAATTTGTTTTGTTTTGTTTAAAAATACTGTTGAAAATAAGAACAAACTCTAATATAGTGTTGATGGACTATTTTATGTCTTTTTATCATGCTTAGACGACATTGTTCATCATAATATAGTTATTACATTAGTTATTATTCCCCGATTGTTTACATTATTTATCTCCCTATTCGAATTGATAGTGAATGCAATGACAATAGGCCGTGCACATATATATCCTCAATTTTTAGGATTTTTTTAAGGAAAAAAAAAAGGCTTCAAGCATTTAAAAATCAACAGTGAAAATCTGGAATCCCTTGGTTTTACAATCTTCACCATCTTGTTGTCTTGATCATGAGACCAGTGTCTCCACGCAACATCATTCGCCTTTCGTCGTCAATGTAGGCAGATTATAAATAATGTTTATTGATGGAATCCTGATGAATAGTAAATTTGTCACATAAGTACAAGTTTGAGATTTTTATTGTCATAGAAAAAAATTTATGATAAATGTATCATAAAATGTATAGCTTGGGGGCTTTGGTGGTTTTTTCTTTATTCTATTCATAACAATTTCCCTCGAAAAAAATAACAATGATAATTATGCAATAATAATTGACAAATACCATGTCAACCTTCCCTTGATAGTTCCTAATGAGAAAATATGGGGTGCCGCTAGGGTGGCCGTCTTAAGAATGCATCAGTCCATTTCGAGACCAATATCGCTCACATTTAAGAAAAGCTGCAAGTCTCTCTCTCTCCCCTTCATTTCTCTCTCTTCTTCACTGTTGTATTACTTTTGCACCCAAATTGTCTTTTCCTCAAGGTCGATTTATTATATTATGACTATCTTTTGTTCTATAGAAAGGTAATAATACCACCTTTGACTCATAGCTAAGTGTCCAATGTTGAAATCTTGACCCTTCCTTTTACAAATTTAAATTTATCAATAGGGTATCTAAAAATGCTTAATTCCAGTCTTCCAGGTTGCATACTGCATCATTCGTTTTATGAGAATCGTGCATTGAAGCGGCAATAACTTAATAGGAACCTTTCGAATTAACGGCGATTAAATGTATTCAAATAAATTCGGCTTTAAAATTTTTCAATTTTTGGACTAGCTAACTCACTACTACAAAGTTCTAAAGATCAATCACTTAAATTGACTTATAAAATGTCCATAAATGGTGATTTTACGATTGGTGGTAATATTCTCTTCTAGATATGTAAGGGTTTTTTTTATGAGATTTTTTTTTTTATTTTTATTAATTCATGGAAAAGTGCGATGGCCACCTATTCCAAGATATCGAGAATACAAAGAGCTCTTTTCATAATTTTATCTTTTTTTGAAGATTTTTTTAAATCAAGTCAATCTTTTTTGGTTTTTGGGTGGCCATGCAAAAGATGGAAGCATGTAAAAAAGGGAAAACGGCAAGGCAAGATTTTGATCGTACTTCCATCGCTTGGAAGTGAAAAGGTTGAGATATAGACAATACAAAATTTCTCTCCACCAATTCGTTCCTTCTCGTTTCTCTTTTTTTCTTTTTTGCTGGACAAGGTTTCTCACTCTTTAATGTTATGAAAAAAGACTACACCCTTCCAAGTCATTTGCAATAAGTGCATTTTGACTTCTTTCTTTTATACAAAAGTCAATACTTAGATTCATATACATATTTTTTTCTTTCTTTTATAATTTTTCATAAATTTTTTTTCAAAATTTTCAAAATTTTGAATAATATTTTAAATTTTGATGAAAAAGTACAAAAAATTGTATTTTACCATTTAAAATATAAAACTTAACTAGCTATGCAATCGATATCCAAAACCCTTCATCAACTACTAAATTTTCGGATAGCATAAATTTTGGGGTATTTTGCAAGTGCGAGGCACTTTTAGTAGTAGAATATAACTTCTAGACAGTATTATCATCATTGAGGATATGGCAAAGGAGCCCTTATCAATGCTCCTAACTTTCGACAAAAAAATAAAATGAAAGTAAAAAGCACTCCTAGCTTTAGTGCTCACATGCCCGTCACCTTGCCTCATCTTGCAAAATGACATGCATTTATAACAAATAAATAAATATGTGATTTTTAAATTCTGGCCCCAAGTAATATTTTTAGCAACGTAATTTTTAATTTAATTTGCTGTAAACCTCGACAAAGAAAAAAGTTATACAAGTTAAAATGTGGCTTTGATAAAGGTAAAAGGAGGAATATCTGTAGTAAGGGCACTAAAAAGATCAATAAGAGTAGCAAAGGAAAGTATTATATATATATATATATATATATATATATATATATATATATATTTTGCAATATACATGCATGGGGATCTTGATGGGCGTGTATCCCCTTAAATCTTTCCATTAATTACGATGGTAAACTTGCATGAACCGACGTGATTAAGAGTGTCATGAACAAATGAATTTCCTTTTTTGCCTAATTTTGCTTTCATCTTTTGAAATTTCCCAATGCTGCCTGTTTCCTTATGGTTTCCATCGTCTCGATTGGAGTCGGTGAGATGAATCTGCATGCGCTTCCCATCAGATCGATCCATTATGTCAAATTAAAATATCAGCGACATTCTTGTGAAGGGTTTCCATAGTAGCTTTTGAGAACATTAAAAATTGCAGACTTTTGTTGAGTTTTAAAATTTGTCAAAGATATTTACTATTTTAAGCACACGGCCATTTAAACGAATTTAACTTTTCATAACAAGTTATCCCGAAATTGATGGATTCCTAAGATTCTCTCTATGTTATTAGTATAGCTCTTGCGTAATGTGGACTTTTCGGGGTTAATGTGGACTTTACATGATAATTGTGCTTTGTTTGAATAAACACCTTTGATCAGCCAAATTAAAAATAATTAGAGCGCAGTCCCACTACAGTCGGGTATTATTTCTTGCTTTTATTACACCAAATTTTACACGATGCTTGTGTTAATGTATGGTACATGTGTCACTGACAAGAACCCATAAAACTTTTGATTTGATTAGTACAATTTGTTAATTTAATTAATTTATTTATTCGATTGCTATCAAGAAAAAAAACACGGTACAAAATCAATGGTTGTAGCACAAAATCAATGGTTGTACCCGAGCCTCTTCATTTCCCTGAACCCAAATAGTAAGCTTTCATGGGGATCAGGTGGGTCCCTTTCCTCTTTCGGGGTTGGTTGGGATGTGGGGGCACTGGGCACCTTGGATGCCCGATTTATTGGGTTCTTTTTGTTGGGTTCTTTCTGAACCAATCTCAATAATGGGCACGATAATGTACACCTGCCATCTTAGCTGCATTTAAGGAAAATACATAATTTTCACCTCTAAATTGACAGTTCTTTTGTAGTAATAATATATATATATTTATGGGGGAGGGGGAGGGTTCCATAATTACCATCGTGTTGATGGGTCATGTCAACGGATTGGCAAAGTGTTTGCAGGACGCGGCGGGTCAATATAGCCATTATATATATATTTTTGGACATCCATATCCTCACGATCTTTTCTGTTGAATAAATGCAACGGAAACAAAATAAATAAACAAATATCATAATTTCTATATTGAAAGCACATGCGTTATGCATATTAGTTGTAAATAATATTGCTAGAAATGCTTCTCAAACTAATGAAACACAAATACAACAATGAAGATGCAAAACGCAACCCACGAAACAAATTGCTTGAATAGGCTTTGTGGGCCACTGGAGTTTTACATATTTCAAGTCTGCCAAAAGTTTAGTTCAATTCAACTATATCAAACTCAATAAGAATTATGTGATCTAGATTTTTTTTTTAGGATTAATATCACAAAAAAACCTTAAATTAATGCTCCTATCATAAATTTACCATAAATTAGTTTATGTTAAATTTTATATCAAACTGTTGAGCTTGATGATATAGATAATTTATAGGTATATGTGTTTGGGGTTTTACTTTCTGTTTGTCACATGTGTACAAATTTAGGGTTTCCACGGTATTAATCTAATTTAACGGAAATGAATAAAAAGTAAATTTTTCATAAATATATCAGTTGGGATTTTTGGTATAAATTTGTCACAAGTTAGTTCGGGGTTTTTTTGTGATTAAAAAAAATTAGTTGTGGGTTTGGTAAACCATAAGGCTTTTGGAAACCTGACAACGAGAAGTGGAAAGAGTTGACTCCCCCGGACCTTAATAATGGTGTTGTGGATGTCATGCATTTTTTTTTTTTTTTTTTTTTACCGGGGCCAATTTGTTGCAGTTAACTCCAAGGGTAGTATATTCACTTGTGACGTGGATGGACCAGATCCAACAGTTCAAGTAATATTGGAGGCACTGGAATGGAGATGCCTCCAGGTTTTCGAGATAGCATAGATCGTTGCATGCGGCAATATTTGGTGGAGTCGGCGGGCCGTCTATTGCTGATCTTAGGATTTGGACAACAAGAGCATGGACCGCCAGTTTTCAGGTTTTAGACATTGATTTAGATGTTAGAAAGTGGACGGGGCTTGATAGCATGGGGAATGTGTCCCTCTTCATGGGTTTCAACTCTTCCTTTTCCTTACAGGTTGATGAGAACAAGCAATCTATCAAGCCAAACTGAATTTACTTTGCCTAATGTGCGGATATCAGAATATACTACATGGAAGATGGAAGAATTGAGTTTGATAAAGAAGCTGATTTCAATGTTTTTCTGACTCTATGGATTGAATCTTTGCCTCTATGGATTGAGCCAAGATTTTAAGGTAGCACTAAATTGACCTTCTTCAAGACATATAGAAGTAGCCTTCTATTAGTAACTATTTGTGGTAAGATTTGCTCATGACTCGAATTTGAAGTTGGTTATAGAAAATGTGCATATTTTGTTAATCTTTTGATGCAGGGCAGGGTTGCTTTTGAGATTACGCATAGTCCATAGAGATTGTGTTCTTGATGTGTTTTATGAAAATATTATCCAAATTTTATTCAATTCAAATAGATAAAGTCATTTTCAATAAAAATTAATGAGCTTGATTAGCACGACATGGCTTTGCCACAATATATTACCACTAACAAATTAAATCGGACTGGATATACGATAAAGGAAGAAACATTTTTTATGGCACAAAAGATTAGTTTAAAAGAACTTTTTTATGGCATAAAAATTAGTTTTATCAATTGAAATGATGTCTCGTTAGGTCTTGCGGATTTATCCATCGATAAGGATGAAAATATTTTATATGATATGCGTGACTTGAACCAAAGAATTTGAAGATATCATGAAGAGAGCGGCCACAAAATTTGAATATTATATGACAAGATGGCCAAAATTAATAATCTATTTTGGAACATCATCTGATTTTATCTCAAAACCGCATGTGTGACAAGATGCATGACGACACTCGGAGAAAGGGTCAAAAAATAATATGAAAAATCGGGAAACTAGTATAAGAATTTCTCGCCCTAGATATTTGACTCCAGGTTGGTCTTTTCCTTAAAACAACCACCATCGGTTGCATCAGGTGCTTGTTGATGTGATTTCAAGTGCCAATTTTAATATAATTTCCAATAGCATCCAAATTATTTTATTGAACCATCATATGCGCTGAGGTACATATAAATGTTGTTTAGCCCTCACTTCCAACTAATGATTTATCATCACTTGTAATTGTCATTTATTTAATCTTTATTTATTCTAGAATACTGTATACATTAATCATAGTTATAATTATCAGCACACTAATCAACCTAGTTTCTTCTAGAATGTCTCTACTGTTTTACTTTGGTGAAATAAAAACATTTGTAAAATTTTATGCATGCGCATTGAATGTTTCTTAATCTTATCAACTCTCATTTCAACATTCAATTTAATTGATATTTTATCGTCATAGGAAATGTGATACACAAAAGTAAAATAAAAAAAATAAATTCTTATTGGGGTTGATCAATTTTGTTTGTTCAAATTGCTTCCAAGGCACCAACCTTATATAGCTTTGACTTAACTTCATGTGTGATAAGATTACAACAAAACGTGAACTCGGTATCTCTTTTACATTATTAGAACCATCTCCTAGAAATGGTAATGACTTGATTCATTTATCTATTTTTTTTGATGATCCAATAGCTTGTTCTATTGGTAAGGGATCGTCTAATTAGTTAATCGATTGGTGTTGAACCAACCAAATTCAAATCACCGAGACCCCCACCTAATAGTGACTTTGGGAGTCACCCTCCATATTCTTGTGAGTGGTACTACACTTGATCAATGCACGTAGATCAGGCAGTCTATGTACATACATAAAAAGTGGGTGATTTGAAAAGTCCAAATACGGCATATTATTCGAAGGAAAAAAAGGTAATACTCGATTAAGGTCAAGTCCCTTTTTCCTACAAACCCTAGCAAGTCAATTGCCTCCTCTAATTTCTTTGTTCTTTGTTTTTCCAAAAGATCTTTAAAAATTGTTCTTTATAACGTGAAAAATTGTTACATCTATTGAAATGACACATCATCGAACCTCGTAGATTTATCATTCAATAGAAATGAAACAATTGTATATAAGAACTACTTCAACGAGTTGTTCGACTCAGAATTAGAGAAATTGATGATATCATGAGGAGGGCAACCAAAAAAAAATTGAATATCTTATCAAGGGATGGCAAAAAATATAATCCATTTTAGGAAATTATCTGATTTTCTCTTGAAGTGAAATGCATAACAAAACACGTCCTGATTTGTGAAGAATTTAAGCTGCCCGAGGCGGCAAATTTTGTAAATTAAAAACACTGGTTGGAAAACGAAGCCACAAAATTTGGCTTAGAAAGGGTCAAAAAATGATATCAGGAAAAATGGAAAAAAAAAATACTAAAATTTTCTCGCCCTTGGGTTGTTGATTTTCCAGGTTGACCTTTTCTTAAATAACGACAACATGAATTGCATCACACCATGGTGCTTCTTGATTTGATTTCAAGTACCACTTTTAATTTAATTTCTATGGTTACCCAAATTATTTTTAAAAAAATTTCAATTATTCACATGGTGTTTGCAACCATCATATGAGCTCAGGTACACAAATGTCGTTTAGCCCTCATTTCCAAAGATTAATGTATCATCACTATGAATTATCATTTTTCATTAATATTTTTATTTTTGTCTATTGTTAATGACCTTTTTTTTTCCTCTTCTTGGCGGCAAAAGGGTGTTTTGGCCCAGATAACAACTAAAAATTTAACGAAAAATATTACTATTCCAGCTTTTTTTTTAATGTTAATTGCAATCACTTGTGGTTATAATTTTCAGCATACCATCAATCTAAAGTCTCTACCATTAATTCTTTTTTTCTGATATTAGTAATCTAGAAAAATTTACGCAAGTGCATTCACTGTTCCTTATTCTTATCAACTCTCATTTCAACGCAAGGAAGAATTTCGAAGGGAAGAGGTGTTTGACTGCTCAAGTCAATGTTCAATATGAACGACATTTCAATTAATTTGTTTTCTTCATCGTATGTTCATTATTTTTTAGTCATAGAATGTGTCATCGACATATTATTTTCCCTCACAAAGCACTATAATGAAACTTTATATATATATATATATATATATATATATATATATATTGTAGTGCATGCCCAAACAACGTTGGCAAAACACAATTAAAGAAGCCTTTTACGTTGATCTTAATGAATACAAATAAACGAGAAATCTTTCTCTTGGTCCATCCAAAATGTTAACACATATTTGATCAAATTAGTAGTATTCAAAGTTTCCCATTCTTACGACCCAAAAGGTCATTATTACGACCATACGTCATCCATATTCCATCCTTGCTCTGTATATTAAGCACGTAATGATCATAATTGGAAGAGTTCAAATTTTGCTCTTTTTACCATGCAAATGGCCACAAAACATCGCTATTGCCCTCATTTTCGCCATATTGAGGTTGATAGGTGAAGCTCCTATTTCTGATTTTAAGTTTGATATGATTAAGGTTGTTCGACCACCCTGGATATTCAGTCCGGGAAATCGGGACATAAAGTTGCATTTTATTTTTTTATTGATAAAATTATTTTAGATTTATTACTTTATTTATCTTTTGGGGTGAGTTTATGTTACAGCCGATAATTACTAAAAATATTGAGAGAGAGAGAGAGAGAGAGAGAGAGAGAGAGAGAGAGAGACTCTTAGCTGTGTTAGGGGAATTAAAGCTGTACTTGTGAGTAGTGCATTGGTTTAATTGTTAAAAACAAAAATATTCTGATAATGTTTTTAATCTAGATATTCCAATAGGGTAATGTCTACTCAAAAGAGCAAATTGCGTTTTAAGACTTGAAAATATCAAAGCCGCATTTTTAACGTTTCACAAAAACTAAAATAAAAATTCTTAACGAGATGGTCTTTAGATTAAAACTTGACAAAACATATCGATTTGAATGAAGATGTATGCGTAAGCCATCAATGCCAAAAGTGCCCATACTTGCAAAATGTCTCGAAATTTGTGGACCTTAAATATTTAATAATCGAGAAAGTTTTTGGGGATTTTAACAGTAAAAAAAAAAATATTTTGAGGTAAATTCTTCATAAATATATAAGTTTGGGTTTTTAATTATAAAAAAATAATTTTTGAATAAATTTATCAAAGGGTAGTAGATTGAAGTTTTTCGTGATATTAACCCAAATTTAAAAGACCCACTTTGCACATATCCGCAATACCTATAAATATGGAATGCCAAATAAATTAATGAGGAATTGCCTTGACTATGTTGAATAAAAACGGTTTTTGTAATATAACTCAAGAAGTTTACATATATCACAATTATTTCAGAATATAAGGGGTTTCTTATTGCAGAATAGAAGGTGAAAATCCAAGATGCATACAACAGTCGAGATGTGCTTCCAATTTCCCGGAATCGAAACGTTGTGATACGTAAATAAACTATACAATTTGAATATAATAATAATAAGGTAATCTACAAAACTAACTTGCAATAATCATTATTTCCACTTTCCTTTTTAGGAATAATTACACAAACGATTCATAAACCTTTTTCAATGTACGATATGATTTATTAACTTTTAAGTTGTTAATCCCTAAATTATATCAAAACGTCCAATATTGTCTCCAAACTTGAATTATTGGGATGACAACGATGAATATTTTAATATAGTTCAGAGATTAGATTGAACAACTATTAAAAGTTTAAGGATTATATTAAACAAATTAAAAATTTAGTAATGACATTACATATTGTAATTGAAAAAAATTAAAAATTTAGGAACCATATTACAAATTGGGTGAAAGTTCGGGGACCGTTTGTGTCATTTTTTTCCTATTTTTTACTGTCACATAAATAATTGATATATTAAGATGGACGGATGATGATTCATTGAGAGATATGTTGATTTGTATTAGATTCTTTTTTTTTTTTTTTTTTTAATTGCCGGGCACACATTTTAAGTCATAGATACTAAATGCCATCACTTTTCACCTACACTAAAGCAAATAAAATTATGCGCAAATGCATCATAAAATTAAATTGTTTGAATAGTAAGTGTAGAATTAGAAATATATAAATTCACTTTGTACCTTTTGACAATTAATTTGAGCCCTTGAATTCCTAATCGAAATGCTATCTTCGTCAGGCTGCAACGCCAAGTCTAGCTCCCTCGACCTCACTCTTCCGCCCACCAGTCACTGGAGTCCAAAGAAAGCAGCGACGGCATCGATGGCGTCCTCACGAAGAAGCCCTACTCGCCTCCTCCCTGGGCTTCTCACCTCAGCCCGATCCCTTCTCAGGTCCTCTCTCTCGATCATGTACGTGATTTCTCTGTTTTAACGAGACAGTGTGATTGTTTGTGTGTTTTGCTGAGTTCCGGTGATTTTCAATTACGTTTTGCTTTCCTTTCGCTGCCAAATTCACCACGTTCGTGACGTCGTGATTTCATCTTGTTTTAAAGACATGGCGAGTTTATATTAGCTCCTGTACTCGATGCTAGCCAGTATGCTGTTGCTCTGCTTTTACTTCGCGTGTTGGTGCCTGTGTCTGTGGGACGAATACAGAGACGGTGTGATTGTTAGCGTGTTTTGCTTAGTTCCGATGATCTTCGTTTGCTTTGACCTTTGCTTTTGTTGCCGATTCGCCATGTTCATGATGTCGTGATTTCATCTTGTTTTAAAGACGTGGTGAGTTTATTTTAGCTCTTATACCCTATGCTGGCCAAAGGATGCTTCCTTTCTAATCCACTTTCACGATGGTCGATGATTTGACAGTAAGGTCTTGTTGCGTTTTTCTCTTGGCATTTACCTACTCCAATTCACAGATGGAACCTTCCGAAATTACCAAAAAAGGCACCGAGGTTTGGTTAAAGGTAAGTCCCGGTTCCCTCTACTTCCCCCATTAAATTTGATCTTCATGAATCATCTGGTTTTGCAAATTAATTGGTCAAAATGGGTTTCGCAGCACACGAAATGCAATGTGATGAACATCAGTGCAAACATTTAATCCCTGTATCAAACATTTTGTGATTACCGTGTGAATTACTTTAGTTTGGCATTGCATTGTGGTTGACATCAATGCTATTGGAAATGATCTGACTTGATGACTAAGTCGTGAAGGAATTGTAGCAGTTCCACGATCAACGCTATTAGGATTTCTTTCCTTTGATAGTGTTGTCCTATGTGATATGATGAAATACGGTTGTACATTTCCTATGAAATTTTGGTCAAATAATTTCTTTTTCCCTTATCTAGTTGAGGAATAATTGAGATTATTTTCAGTGTAGCAAGTTTTTGTGGGTTTTTACTTTTTAACAGCCAAAATTCCAGTGAAGCTTCCACGTCACAGAAGGACAAAAAGATGTTAAGACAGACAAAGTGTCACTTTCGTTGTTGCTTAATTCTATTAGTGAATAACTCCAATGTTATTGACAAAAGACATAAGTCACATTTATACAGACGATAAATGGACTCTCGCAAAATACCATACTCAATGCTAATTAAAATCGGTTTTACTAGTTGATAATTACTCTACAGAGGAATGTTGGTATACTTGATAGTAGTGAAACCATTAATCCATCCTCAATGCACAAGTCATACTAGATTATCCGATTGAACATTATTTATGATTCACACCACTCTTATTTTTCAACTCTGATTTAGGGGATTAGCATAGCTTTACAGATAAAGTCCATTCATTGTTATGATGTGATTCCTAGCTTATTTTTCACCAGTATGCCTCTATTAGAAGCGGAAAGACGACAAGGGAAAGTAAGGGAAGTAGGGGAAGCAATGACTTTAGAGAGGGTTATGACATGAACAATTTAATTTTTAAACTACTCATATTTAGGGGTATAGTTTTATTGTCAGTGTCTATTCATTGTTATGATGTGGTTCCCAGCTTACCTTTCAATTTTTAGAATTATGACGTCCTTCTCGATTCTATGATATATGCTCTTCTTGAAAGAATTCTGAGTTTTAGGGGATATGTGGAAGCTATAAGGGAAATTTAGCAGCAGGTTCACTCCATTTCCTCCATTTTGTTCTCAAGGCTAGCTCAGTTTTTCAATTAGCTAGCTTTACTATTTCCTACAGTTATGGAATAAATGTAGGCCGAGACCGATGCTTTTATCTCTATCAATTTCTAGCGAAGTCACAATTGCCGGTCTTCCATTGGGTTCTGATGGAGGTGAAAGTATGTTTGATGTGCATTAGATGCTATGTTTAGGAGATTTAAGCAAATTCATGAAGTGATTTTAATGCTGAAACGGGTCCATGTGCTGCGCTAGACTAGAACGAGAGTGCACACAACTCATCCACATATGTTAATCGAGGAATTTGTAATGATTTCCGCAATTTTTTCTTCCGGCAACTTCTTATTCCCTTTTGCTAAGGTGGTGATGTCGAAGTTGCCATATATCTCACATGTATTTAATAGATTCGATATGGCGGTGCCATGCCTGGAAAAAGAAAGGCAAAAAAGTGGGGAGAGAGAGAGAGAATGTTTAGGAGAGAGAGTGGGGAGAATTACCAAAAAAGTCCTAAACCTATTGCAATTGGGCCAATTCAGTCCTAAACTTTTTTTTCTTGCCAATTTAGTCCTAAACCTTTTATAATTGTGCCAATTCAGTCCTTCCGGCCAAAATTGGCCGGCCGGAGCTGATGTGGACGCCGGCCGGAGACAGTGGCCGGCGAACAATTTTTAATAATTTTTAATTTTTTTTTTCGAATTTTTAATTTTTTTCGAATTTTTTTTTTTTTTTTTTTTACCTTCTTCTTCTTCCTCTGGCGGCCAGAGGCGGGGGCCGGCGAGGGCCGGCGAGGCTGACCTCGCCGGCCACTGGCGAGGCTCGCCCCCGCCGGCCACTGGCGAAGGCGAGCCTCGCCCAGCCATGGCGAGGTCGAGCCTCGCCTTGGTTGGGCGACGGCGGCCTCGCCTCGGCCGGGCGAGGCTCGGCCTCGCTTGCCACGCGGCGAAGGCGAGCCTCGCCCGGCGACGGCGAGGCCGCCGTCGCCGGGGCGAGGCTCGACCTCGCCATGGCCGGGCGAGGCCGAGCCTCGCCTTGGGGGCGACGGCGAGGCCGCCGTCGCCGGATCTGGGCGAGGCCGAGCCTCGCTTGGCCGGGCGACGGCGGCCTCGCCGTCGGGCGAGGCTCGCCCGCCGCCACCGGCGAAGGCGAGCCTCGCCCGGCGTCGGCGACGCCGCCGTCGCTAGATCCGGCGAGGCTCGACCTCGCCATGGGCGGGCGAGGCCGAGCCTCGCCTTGGCCGGGCGACGGCGGCCTCGCCGTCGCTGGGCCCGCTCGCCCTCGCTTGCCACCGGCGAAGGCGAGCCTCGCCCGGCGACACGGCGAGGCCGCCGTCGCTCATCCGGCGAGGCTCGACCTCGCCATGGCCGGGCGAGGCCGAGCCTCGCCTTGGCTGGGCGACGGCGGCCTCGCCTTGGCTGGGCGAGGCTCGCCCCGCCACCGGGCGAAGGCGAGCCTCGCCCGGCGACGGCGAGGCCGCCGTCGCCCATCTGGTGAGGCTCGACCTCGCCATGGCCGGGCGAGGCCGAGCCTCGCCTTGGCCGGGCGAGGTTCGCCTTCACCGGTGGCCGGGGGCGAGCCTCGCCGGTGGCCGGCGAGGTCGGCCTCGCCGGCCCCGCCTCGGCGCCGCCGGCCGGCCGGAGGAAGAAGAAGAAGGTACAAAATAAAATAAAATAAAAAATTCGAAAAAATTCGAAAAAAATTAAAAAAATTCGAAAAAAAAATTAAAAAATTATTAAAAAAATTGTTCGCCGGCCACTGTCTCCGTGGCGTCCACGTCGACTCCGGCCGGCCAATTTTGGCCGGAAGGATTGAATTGGCACAATTATAAAGGTTTAGGACTAAATTGGCAAGAAAAAAAGTTTAGACTGAATTGGCCAAATTGCAATAGGTTTAGGACTTTTGGTAATTCTCCCAGAGAGAGTGTGCTCTGTGCAGCGACATGGGCGACGTTGCTGGCGTGTCGTCACAAGCAAGGCTTATAAGGCCCTCCTCTCCTCTAAGCCTGCGGGAGGGTCCACGGCCCTTGGTGGCAAAGATGGGCTGGAGCCTGGCGGCACCGCCCGTATCACTGCAAACCTCACCACTAGGCAAAGGCAAATATTAGTTTCTTCCTTTTTTTGGCCTTTTTTATGAATGAAAAAAAAAAAAAAAAAAACGAAACTTGACTTTGGTTTTTTCTTCAATTTTTAATTTTTCTTGGGACATGGCACCTCATGTTACATCGTGAAGGATTATCTACAAGAAGAATCGATACTGTGCCTGAGTAGCACGAAAGAGAAAGGGACTGGCCATTCAAACAAAGACTAATTTGACTCCCATTGAGAGTGGGATCGCCTTCGCGAGCCCGGATGCATAATCCTTTGCTGCTTTGCCGCTCTTAGCTTCCGGATGTCCCGAGGGCGTTCCCAACAAGGACAGTATGCGGCGATTGACAGACAAGTCACTTCAGCAATGCTCTCGAGCTAGTACTGGAAAAGTATGATCGGGAAGTATCTCACCCGCAGGTCGAAGCCGACTATTCTACGACCTCCAAACATAAGCGAGTGTATCAAATGGAGATAAGAGACGTCTAGCACTTCATTTTAATCAAGGTGCCAGGTAGGGGTGTCGCCAACTCATATTTTATCTTAATGGGTTGCATATGGATCATAGGTTTCTAAGACCCCCTAAAACTGAATAAAAAAAATGAGACTAATTTATATGGATAAAAAATGAGTCAGAACCTAGGGAAAATTCCAAATAATGACCCGAAGTTAATCAATTTTCTCAAATAATGATCCAAAATGAACTTTGTGTCAGATAAAAACCTAAAGTGGACCCATTGTCTCAAATAAGGACCCAAAGTGGTTGAATCAATTTCAAATAAAAACCTGAACTTGCTAGTCAGCCAAATATTCGCCGGCTATTAAGCATGTGACATTTCTGACGACCGGAGTTTGGGCAATTTTGTCCAAAAAAATTATAGGGAAAATTAACAAATCCTAAAACGGAAAAAAAAAAAAAACCCTAGGTTTTCTACGGTCTCCCCATTCCTTATACCCATCCTCCACAAAGTCGAAGACCCAAATTCTCCGCCGGTTGAGGCATGAATTCAAAAAAAAGAAAAAAAAGAAAACCAAACGCTTCTTTCTTTGTTTGCGGAGACCAAAATTCTCTGCCGGTCAAGCAAGGCGAGGAGCAGCAGGGGAGAAGGAAGAAGAAAACGTAAACATCTCAATAAATATCCTAAACTTAATTAATATAAATTTTCCATTTTTTTCTAATCACAAATTTCTGACAAAATTGCCCCTATTTTAATTGCCAGAAAATGTTTGCCGGCAAGCTAAGATCCTCAATAGAGATTAACTTGATCACTTCGGGTCCTTATTTGAAACAATGGGGCCACTTCGGGTCCTTATATGACACAAAGTTCACTTTGGGTCCTTATTTGAGAAAATAGATTCACTTTGGGTCTTTATTTGGAATTTTCCCCAAAACCTGTGACTCATTCTGACTCATTTTCGGCTCACATAACACATTAAGTAGCTCACTTAATAGAAGTGCATGTAAAACGTCTAACCCATTTTTCTCCTCATTGTGCATGCACTAATTATAGTCTTGACTTTTGGGGTCTAAAAGAACCAAATCTGAGAAGCAGTACTAATTTATGGGTCTTCTCCATACCACTAGTCTGATAAATTGGTTTGCCTTACTAGATCTTAATAATTAGGGAAGGAAGCACCAGTCACATATTAAGCCGCAGATCTCTTAATAATTAGGGAAGGAAGCACCAGTCACATATTAAGCCGCATCTCTTAATAATTAGGGAAGGAAGCACCGGTCACATATTAGGCCGCAGATCTCTCATGTTTAACCTAACTCTGAGGTTCTTTTTTTTTTTTTTTTTTTTTTTGGGGGGTGGAGGATGTGGTTTACATGAGGCTCTTAATGTAATTATATTAAGGGAAACTGTTTTGTTTTGTTTTGTTTTTTTTTCGAGTGGATTCTTTTCCACACAAGGTTGGTTCTGCTCAGCATGAGGGAAATGGCATCACCAGAACAGCTGGACCATCTTGAACTACCTCCATCATAATATAGTAAATACGGGTACAAACCCTATGTAAGATCCCTTTGTTTTGCTACATATTGAGCAAGCTTACAATGCTAGAGACGAATAATATCTGCTTATTTTTTAATTATGCGTCATTTTCACATCTGCTCTATGGTAAAAAACTGGCTCTCGCTTGATTTTCCCGGTTGTACCATGTCTAGAGCTTTGGGATTCCCCTCATGTTTTCTTACGCAATTCTGTAGCTATTCATCTAAAGACAGTGTTAAATTGATGTTGATTCGACATTTTCCACAGTTAGTGTAGTAACTGTAATTGCTCATCTTGACTGTTTTACTCATATCAATTAAAATAATTTCCAATTTGTCATTGAGCCACAAGGAAAACATTTCTCTACAAAGGCCACTTGAGAATTTATTAAATGATGATGGGACGACATGCTCGGCCAAATGATTAATAAAGGTTACCAACTAACCTTCTCGGTGGTTTGTTTATGATATCATGTTTAACATAACTTTTAATAGAAAGACCAATTGAATCATGTTTCTAAACTATCTGCTGTAGTAACGCAATGTCACTGCACACAAATCATGAAATGTGAAGTTTATAGTAGATGTTACGTTTCATCTCTTTTGGAGATTGAGTTCTTTTGATAAGTTTGGACTCTTCCTTGTTCAAATTGAGGGATGCTAGTTATTCTTGGTATCTACACACAATATCCTGGTTTCAACACGATTCTGGTGATTAAGAAATTAATTCTTTCTAAGTGTTCACTTAAGAGGACCTGAGTAAACTCTTGGTCATGCGGATTTTAAAGTTGATTTTCAACTAGTCAGTCACACATTGACTTTGGAAAAGGACAGTTACCATTTGGAGGTAATAGCACACTTACGAAACAAAGAGAGAGCTAATGTTGTACCCCATAATACAATAATGCATGTCTAGATCTTTGGCTCATGCGCAAGGGATGATCTAGAACAGTTTCATCAAGAGATTTTTTACTTAATGATTTGACGAATCATCGCTTAATATTTATTCATAACATAGCAAACAAAAAAAGTACCAAAGAAGTCCTAAACCTATAAGATTAGTACTAATTTAATACTAAACCTTTTAATTTGACCAATTTAATTTTAAATCTTTTCACAATAGTACTATAGTTTATTTATTTGTCGCATTAAGAAATTAGGGGTTAATTTTTCCTGAAAAAATGTTAATTGCATAGCATATAGATTTAAGTTGCATTTATTTTGTTATTTGCATTTTTGGACATCGGTGGCGGATATTCAAGTTAGATGGATCGGGCCCATGAAGCGAATAGGTTGGCCCAAGCCCGTTTTTTTAATAATTAAAAATTATCTCATGGGAATATAATATTTTAAAATTTTTCCGAGATATGAATCTTTTTTAGATAGGGCAGATGGGTAAAAAATTGCGATTTGGTTTTGAAAGATTTGGATTTTAAAAAATCTCATCTTAATCTCGAATCCTTATCGGTATGGGATGAATTTTGTGGAAAATATTGCAATATTGTGATTTATTTTGTGAGATTTGGATTTTGAGAAAATATTTATCGTAATCTTGAATTCTTATCAATAGTGATCGATTGGTGAAAATGTATCGCGGATATAGATTTGAAGGGAAATCAAAAGTTTATCTCCTACCCCTATAAAAGCAACCGTGTACGAGGAAGAGGGGGGCTTCTTTGAAAAAAAAATTCAGAAAAAAGTGAAAGGAAGAGTGAAGCCGTCCGTGGAGGTCTCGAAAAAGCTTCTCGCCCACGAGAGAGAAAGGTGCGAGGAAAAAATTGAAAAAAAAAGGGGAAGGTGGGGTCTTTTCTTTGGGAAAAAGAAACAAAATAAGAGAAAGTGAGAGAGAGGTGGAGAAAAGAAAAGTAGAGGGGTAAAGTACAAGGAGGAAGAAAAGGACACTGTTCATCTTCTTCCTCGTGGGTTCCGCCGCCCCCACCATTCCTGTCCACGAACGTCGCCTCACCATCGCACGCCACTCCTTTTCAGCCGTGACCTAGCTCGTGCCACCACGACCCATCCGCCGCACAACCTCCGAGCCCCCCGAGTCCCCGATCGCCCGAGTCTTCCTCCGCCCGAGCCCACCGTACCTCGTCGGCTCAGCCTCCCAACCTGCGCCCGATCTCTCGCGCGCCATCACCGAGCCCACCACGCCTTCGGCTCCTGCTTTGCCTTTCGCCTCTGCTGCCCGATCTGCCGCCGCTCCTTTCCCGCTCGTGCACCCCGCTGCATCCGCGCCCCTCTTCGACGACCACCACCCGTTGCCCGAGCCTTCCGCCGAGCCACTCCACCCCGCAATCGCCAGCGTTTGTCGCCCAACAGCCGAACCCAAGCCGAATCGCGGTTCGATCCGGCACCCTTGTCCCGTTCTGTCCTACCACCGATTCAACTCCTTGCCGCTCACTTGTTGTTGTTTTCCTCTCACCGGAGCTCCAACGATCATCCCCTCACGCCGGCGACTCCTCACCGGACCGGCCACCACGTGCTTTTTGCTTGTTCAAAAAAAAGAAAAAACAAAAAAAAAAAGGAAAATCATTTAGGTAGTTTTTTTTTTTTTTTTTTATTATTATTTTTATTTTTAATGTTATTCTCACTTATTTACTTTTTTCTTTAATAGGATTATTCCTAAATATATGATTGATTTTCCAACATGAAAGTGCCCCTTAAGCAAGGGATTGATAGTCCCATTTTCGAGCTCGAAATCCGACTCGCAATCCTTATAAAAATCGACAATCAAATCTCAAGCTCGAGATTTGATTCACGATTTAATTTTAAAATTGGTCAACCCGATCTCATGCGCGAGATATGGTTCGCAATTTTTGGATATCAATATTGTCTTGTTTGATTTGATGTCTTGTTTGAATCAATTTCCATAAGAGAAAAAAATCAAAAAATTCAAATTAGGGTTAAGTATGTTTTAGAATATTCTTAATCTTAGGTTAAAATCAATCTGATTTCGATTTTTAAATAAAAAAATCAAAAAAAAAAATCTTAAGGATTAGGTTTGTTTTTGTTATCTTGCATATTATGATTGCAATCTTGTCATTTCGAATTTTTAAAAAAAAAATCTAAACAAAAAAATTCATTTAGGTTGTTAGTTTATCATTTGGATTGCTTGTTTAATTATGTATTTTCTTTTCATAAAGAAAAACAAAAAATCATTGGCATACTAGATTAGAATTGCATGTTTCATTTTAAATTTAGATAATCTCTTTAGATAAATGGCATTTTAGATTTAGATAATGTCTTAGTTTAAATTAAGATTTAATATGACTTAATCCCTAGTTTAAATTAGATAGAATCTTAATCTAGCTAGATCATTTGAGATTTCATAAAATTTGTCTTAGGATAAGTTAGTTGCAATTTCTAGGATAGATTGCATTTTTAAAATAAAAAATGTCATTTGCATCATATAGAATTAGGTTTATGAAATGGATGTCATTTTAGTAATTATTGTTAGGTTCATTTTTAATCAGAAATTGCCCGTCATTAGACTAAGTCATTTAATAAATGTCGCATGACATATAACTCGCATACTAAATTGTATGCTGCGTGTCATTTAGTTAAAATAATTTTATATGTCATTGCATCGCATTACCTGTCATCATTTGATTAATTTAGATTGCATTTAATTATTGCATTTCTTCATGTCATATAGTTTAGGTCATGCTGCCATGTCATATTAGATTACATACATTGCATAAGTCATGATTTTCATTAAATAAAGTGAAAATAAAAATTGAAATTGCGTGTTAATTAGAAATCATATCTAGGATTGTTGATGTGGATTTAATTTAACAATGCGGATGCTTTCGTTGCTGCTCCTAGGTATGTTTTTGCAATATTTAATTGCTTTCTTGAGTGTTAAACTGGTGGTATGCGCACATGTATGATCACCTCACATGTTAGGAAAATAGATTTAAAATCAATCTAAATTGCTTGCCAAACATTTTTCAAAATAAAAAGAAAGGTACCGAAAGGGCGTTACAGAAATCTAACGTAACCAAGTCCCCGTACCCATAGTCTCAGTTCGTAGGAGAAAATAAATCTCCCGTTATTTTACTAGGGTTTCTAATCGACCCACCAAAAATAGATTAGTGGCGACTCCTAATTAAAATTCAATTGCATGTTAAGAACTTGAAACCTAAGTCGCGAATTGGTATGGGCTTGGGAGAGCCCGAGTTAAGTCTAGGCTTAACAATCCATTAGCCAAACCATAAGGTGGTTCACACCCCGAAAAATTGGTCGCGACAGCTTGGCGACTCCACTGGGGACTTGAGTTAAAACTCTTAGTGGACTTAGGCCAATTTCTCTTTTCTTATGAAAAAGTTTTTGTTTGGCAGCGAGGATCCCAGGTACGTCCCTAACATTTAAGGTGTTAAATGTTTTTGCAGGATGGGAGGTATAAAGGGAAGTGTTTGCTAACCTTTGTTTTGTAGGGAGGTATAAGAAATGTATGGTTTATTTTTATATTGAAGTGTTGTTTGATTTAAATTGCTATGCATGCTTTGCATAAATCACTACACTTTGCACACACAACCTGCCGCCGGACCTGGGCCGCATAGGATCATTTAGGATGGTATTGAGATGGATACCACTCCGACCGCATGCTCGCGGTACGAGTCGCCCATCTCAATCTCGAAGTTTCTTTCATGGTGTCAAGAGTACCCACCTCGGTCCGCATGCCCGCAACCTGGGTCGGCTCTTTGACTAAGCCAGAGTCATGAGGACCCGACATAGTCCACAAGCCCGTGGCTAATCTGATCATCCTTGTGGCTTCACTTTGATAAGCCTTATAGATTAGAAATCGAGCCACTTACCATGCGCATGTCTATGTGATTGCCATCGATTTTTCTTGGTAAAGTAAGTTTTCTATCCCTATACCATGCAATTTATTTTGTCATGCTAGGATAGTCATTTGATCTAATTCCTTTCAAGAATGAAATGAGGAAATTGCCATGCAATAAATCATTTGAAAAATAAAAAAACTTTGGTGAATTTGTTTTCAATTCATGTCTAGGAAATTTGATCTTACTAGGATGTCTATTTTTCTAGCTCTCTTTAGGAAATTTCCTCCTTGTAAGAGATTTTCAAAAAATGATGAAAAAAAAAGTTGATAGATCATTGTCATGGATTGATTCTCTATTTACACCTCGTGTTTACATATTTTCGTTCATTTGGATTAGGTGATAACAGATCCTTCACGCTCTCCCATCATCACTCGATTAAGAGCTAGAATGGCTGATCAAGCTGAAATGCGTGATCGTATGTCCGCTGTGGAGACTCAACTCCAACAAGTACTCGCCTCTATACAGCTTGTGACGGATCAACTCCAATTCCTCCAAGCAAATCCAACGGCTGCACCCGCTCTTCCTGAAGTAGTTATCCCGAAGCAAGCAAACAAGGTTCAAACGATTAACGACGACATGCCTGGGCTGGAAGATGACCCACCATTGATCACCGCTGAAAAGGCTAAGCTTGATAACGTTCCTAAGACGGAGCAAGATGAACGCTTCACAAAGCTAGAAGAGAGGGTGAAGCAATTGCAAGGATCACGAGCTCACTTCCGTTTGACTTGTCGGTGTATGAGAAAGTCAAGATGCCAAAGAGATTTAAGATGCCAGAGTTCGAGAAGTACGATGGTACTTCCTGCCCGAAAGCTCATTTGCAGATGCATCATGTACGCATGGCCCAATATGTCAAGAATGAGCCTCTCATGATTCAATCGTTCCATGCTAGTCCGATTTGGGCCTGCACCGAATTGGTACATAATGAAGAATATAAACCTTCTCGACACCGGATTAAAGTGACCGATGCGTTCCTAAAGCAATATAAGTTCAACATGGATATTGCACCTTCCCGAGAGGATCTTGAGCGGATGGAGAAGAAGAAAAAACGAGTCGTTCAAGGAGTATCTTTGTGAGGTGGAGAAATCTGGCTGCTCAAGTCACTCCGAGCCCGCGACAAGGAGCTGGTGAAGTTGTTTGTCAAGACCCTCCCATTTGAGTTTCGCAACCGAATGGCTAGCACGTACGTTGAGAACTTCAACCAACTTATCCCGGTGGGTGAACAGTTGAAGTTGGGCTAAGAGATGGATGGTTCAATGAACCAACCAGTCAAGGCAAAAGGTTCACCATGAAGAAAGACAAAGAACCAAGCACGGAAGTCAATGTCACATATGCACAATCTAGCAAGCCTCCGAGTTGTTCATGTCCCTAAGAATCAACAAGGGGAAGGCCGACCGTCCGCCCCTCGGCAATTTGTTAAGAGGCAATTCACTCCTCTTCCTAGCCCTCTATCCCAGGTCTTGAAGGTTCTTCAAAAGAAGGAGTTGCTGTCTTATGAGCCAAAGCGACCCAATGCTGAAAAATTTTCCAACTACGATCCCTCCAAGAAATGCGAGTATCATATGGGGGAAGTAGGACATTCGACGATGAATGCTTGACTTTGAAACATAAGGTCCAAAACTTACTTGGACACCAAGGCATTCGCCTTCGCACCGCTCAACCGAATGTCAAAAAGAATCCTCTACCCGAGCATGAGGATAGGGTGAATGCCATTGATGAAGGACCTTTGAAAGAAATGGGCCCTGGCCCACAAGAGTAACTTATTACTTTTGCACATTCCCTTGCGCGGGAATTTTTATCGCTTTCTAGGAATTTTATCGCTTTTTAGGAGTTATTATCGCTATCTAGCGATTGTTTTCGATTTCTTCTTTTTCACTTTCTTTTAGGACTTGAATTCGCATTTTCCATTCAATAAATGTAATTGATTGATGAATATCAATGAAATTACAATTTTTATTCCCAAATTTTGAGGGCATGACGGGGTACTCCAAACCAGTCCAATGACGATATCCAACCATGAAAGAAACTATCATCCACGGAGGAATCCTGAGGGCTGGACTTTCTCATGCTTCTTCCCAAAAACTTTTTCAAAAACAAAAGCATTTCACTGCTAAAAAAAATTCCCAAAACTTGTAGCAGATTAAACCTGTTTGTTTGTCTGACTCATTTGCTTCTTGTCTCAGAGCATAATTCTATAACTTGTTATGACAAGGGACGTCTGAGAATAACGTATCAAGTTTCAATGATTGTAAACTTGACTTGACTTCAACAGGTTTATGAGCGCACTTGCAATGAAAAAAGATTTGGGGCAAGTAAAAGAGAACCATTACTCTCCGGTGGAAGATCTTTGGGGCAAGTTTACTCCAAATTACAGCCTATATGTGGTAAGGAAGGTACTTCCAAGAGGTGCCATTCTAGCAGAAATGGATGGTCGTGAGTTTTCAAACTCCAATAAATTCTAATGCTTTCAAGAAGTATTATCCATGATAGAATTTGCCATGTCATGATTTGAGCTGCAAGCATTTCTACGATGAGTAAATTTCCTCAGTGAATTGAATTGTTCAAATTTGCTGCAAATCTTGCATTTTTCTTCCTTGATGAATTGTGTGAGATGGATTGAATGTGTGAAATGTGATACTTTGGAATGATGAAAGGCAAACCCTATTCCATACACTGACCCCTAGTGAGTTGTGTGAAAAATTCCATGCCCATGAGGAAAAGGGTGATCTCGCAAAGGGTACGTCAACCAAGGTGATGAGAGGCAGTTTTTTCTGCTACCCGAAACACTCCAGGTATATCCATTGTTCAGCCCTTTGAGCCCACACACATGGAGAGCTTTTTAAATTATCCCTGTCAAGAATCATCCCATACTGGGACAAGATTTGAAATGAATGATAGGAATTTTCTTACTCGTACTTGCATCAATCTTCGAGTATTGCTTTTACAGTGTGACTTGTACGATAATTTAAAGTGCCTTAGGACGACGAAGAGCAGTTCTTTCTCTATCCTATACACTTTATCCATTGCATAGCCCCATTGAGCTTATGAATTCATTTCACATTAAACCCAGTTGGTGATCATCCCCCACACTGGGGCAAGGAAAGAAAAATCAAACCACTCAAGTAGCATGATTTACAATGCTAATATAAATGGAGACTTTGTCCAAAAAAAGAGTGCAAAAATGGGGCATGAAAAAGCAGTGTGCTTGGTAAAAGCAAGGCCAATGCCCAAAGAAAAAAATCAAACACTTGATGAAGTGAGTCGTATCCCCAACAAGATGGTACCAAAAAAAAAAAAAAAAAAAGAGGGCTCAAATGTTGAGATGTTACAATCGGTGGAATTGTGATGTGAAGAAAATCTTCAACAATGGGGATGAAAATTGTTGGAAATGTTAAGATGATCACCAACTTTGACCCTTAAACACTTTTTGAGCCAAATGATCATTTCGTTTCTCAACCCATGAACCCAGCCTACGTTACGTCCCTTACAAAGTCTCTTCAAATTATGGCACTTAAATTAACGTAAAGTTCATATGTTTAAAAGCATCGCTTGAAGAAGTGTGAGTAAGATAATTTCTGCTTCATTTCTCATGTTTCTTGACTTGTAAACCCCAGGATGATGATGAAATATCATTCATTTTTTAATAGCCTCGACTCAAAGAGTCTCCTTTGTTAAGCCGTTGACCAAGCCAGCATTACGGTCCCCGTTAAAGACCTCTCAGATTGGTAAGTTCGTACCACTTGCGAGATTGCTCGAACCCTTGTTTGGCATGATGATGAAAGATAGAGTGATTATCAAAAATCCTACATCAAAGGTCAGGATAAAACAACCCATTTTAATGAGGATGAGTGAAAAGTCCTTTCGGACCAATAGGTCCCCCATTTGGCACATCCATGACACTCATGTGTTCGATTGGAACATTTTTGTGAAATCTTTCCCAATGGAAATTAGGTGATGCAAGCTTGATATAAATCATAGTGCATGAACCTCCCTTAAATTAATGCATGTTTGTGATCACAAATGCATATTGCTTCTCCTATGACCATGTTTTGCGAAGGACATTTTCCAGGGAACAAAGATGATACCGAGTAAGTATATCTCCATCCATACCTTAAATACTTGTCATTGTACAGGTATTTCCCTTTTAAATGCATACCGACACTCAATTGAGTTGTCCCCCAAAGATTTCTCCCATTCAATCGATTAAGGCGAGAGAATGGTTTGAGTCCTGGTGATCTCGATAATCAAGAATGGTTCGGGTCCTAGCCAAGCAAAGCCCCGTGCTAGAAAGGTACGGGTCCTAAGAAAGTAGTCTCTTCGTTACTATTTTAGACAACCGTAGATATGTAACATTAACTACTATCTTGAATCACTCTACCCTCCTTGAAGGTAAAATATTCCAGGGTAGGTTTCTTTACCATTTTACAAATTGCAAAAAATTTTGACATCTCGGTTTGGATCTAGATGTCTCCATTCTTTTGTTGAACATTTCACTCTGGATGTGAATGTTCTTCGATCTTTCTCGTTATACCTTAGTTTGGATCTAGGTATTTCGAGTTCAAAATCTTGACATCTCCGTTTGGACCCGGATGTCTTGATTATTTTCGTTAGAGCATTTCACTGGATGTGAATGTTCTTCGATCTTCCTCGTTATACCTTAGTCTGGATCTAGGTATTTCGAGTCTCAAACTCTTGACATCTCGATCAGGGCCCGGATGTCTTGATTCTCTTCATTAAACATTTCACTGATGTGAATGCTTTTTCGTATACAACATTTCTTTCGTTATACCTTAGTATGGATCTAGGTATTTATTTCACTTTGGATGTGAATGTTTTTTCGACATTTTCGTTATACTCGTAGAACTCTTGACATCTCTTGACATCTCGATCTGGATCTGGATGTCTTAATTCTTTTCGTTGAACATTTCACTCTGGATGTGAATGTTTTTCGATCCTTCTCATTATACCTTAGTCTGGATCTAGGTATTTTGAGTTCAAAAATCTTGACATCTCAGTCTGGATCTGGATGTCTCAATTTCTTTGAACATTTCACTTTGGATGTGAATGTTCTTCTCAATCTCAATGTCTCAACCTATTACCCGTTACACTCTTCAAGGAACCCGAATGAGAGTTAGGTACTTGTGGAGTAAATGGGAATTTATCATGTACCTCAAGATGCTCTACCGCACTGACTGGTAAGTAATTGTAGGTACGCTCTTTCCTTTTCACATCATGCATTTGCATTAGCATTTTCATGCGTCATATTAATTGCATTTTAAAATGGAATTCATTTTCCGGAAAAAAAAATCAAAAATAAAAAATCAAATCAAATCAAGAAATCATTTAATGCATGTGCATGGTCAAAATTTAGGTCTCAATTTGTCTTTGAATGCAAACTCTTCGAGCTCACCTTCAAAGAGGGGCAAATGTGACACCTAAATTTTGGCTATTTAGTTTAATTTTTTATTGCATAAGAAATTAGGGGTTAATTTTATTCCTGAAAAAATGTTAATTGCATAGCATATAGATTTAAGTTGCATTTATTTTGTTATTTGCATTTTTGGACCGGTGGCGGAATATATTCAAGTTAGATGGATCGGGCCCATGAAGCGAACGGGTTGGCCTAAGCCCGCGTTTTTTTTTTAATAATTAAAAATTATCTCATGGGAATATAATATTTTAAAATTTTTCCGAGATATGAATCCTTTTTTAGATAGGGCAGATGGGTAAAAAATATTGCGATTTGGCTTTGAAAGATTTGGATTTAGAAAAAATCTCATTTTAACCTTGAATCCTTATCAGTATGGGATGAATTTTGTGAAAAATATTGCAATATTGTGATTTATCTTTGTGAGATTTGGAAAATTTTGAGAAAATATTTATCAATAGTGATCGGTTGATGAAAATGTATCGCGGATATAGATTTGAAGGGGAAATCAAAAGTTTATCTCCTACCCCTATAAAAGCAATCGTGTACGAGGAAGAGGGGGGGCTTCTTTGAAAAATTCAAAAAAAAAGGTCAAAAGTGAAAGGAGAGAAAAAGCCGTGGAGGTCTCGAGAGAAGGAGAGAGCAGGAGAAAAGCTGCAGGGAAAAAATTGAAAAAAAGGGAAGGGGACTTTTCTTTGGGTAAAAAGAAACAAAATAAGAGAAAGTAGAGAGAGAAAAGAAAAGTAGAGGGGGTGAAAAAGTAAAAAGGAGGAAGAAAAGGACTGTTCATCTTCTTCCTCGTGGGTTCGCCCCCGCGCCACCACCGCCCACGAACGCCGCCTCCATCCCACGCGCCACGCCTTTTCACCCGTGACCTAGCTCGTGCCAACGACCCATCTCGCCGCAACCTCCGGCCGCCCGAGTCCCCGATCGGACCCGAGTCTTCCTCCGCCCGAGCCCACCGTACCTCCGAGCCTCCCGAGACTGCGCATCTCTCGTGACGCCATCACCGCATCGCGCGCCTCTACCCCTCTCCGCCTCCTCCGACGATTCGCCTCTGCTTTGCCCGTGCATCCGCGACACCACCACCCGTTGCCCGACGCCGCCCGGTTGGTCCCCGTGACACCACGCGATCGTTCCGCCCCTTTGAGCGACGCCCACAGCGGACTTCCGCCGAGCCATCTCCACCGCGGTTCGATCCGGCACCCTTGTCCGCCCGACGCCAACCACCGATTCGCCCTCCTTGCCCGAGCGCTTGCTTCGCCCGTGCCGTTCCTCTCCCGCCGACACGCGACCAATCATCCCCTCACGCCGGCGACTCCTCACCGGACCGGCCACCAGGTGACTTGCCACGAGCAATCCGTGTTGAAAAAGAAAACAGAAAAAAAAAAAAAAAAAGGAAAATCATTTAGGTAGTTTTTTTTTTTTTTTTTTATTTATTATTTTTTATTTTTAATGTTATTTCGTTTATTTACTTTTTTCTTTAGTAGGATTATTGCTAAATATATGATTGACTTTCCAACATGAAAGTGCCCCTTAAGCAAGGGATTGATAGTCCGATTTTCGCGCCCGAAATCCGACTCGCAATCTCTTATAAAAATCGACAATCAAATCTCAAGCTCGAGATTTGATTCGCGATTTAATTTTAAAATTGGTCAACCCGATCTCATGCGCGAGATATGGTTCGCAATTTTTGGATATCAATCTCATTTGATGTCGTTGTTTGATTTGCATAAGAGAAAAAAATCAAAAAAATTCAAATTAGGGTTAAGTTGTTTTAGAATATTCTTAATCTTAGGGTTAAAATCAATCGATTTCGATTTTTAAAAATAAAAATCAAAAAAAAAATCTTAATTAGGATTAAGTTTGTTTTTGCATATTTAGATTGCAATTTTAATTTCGAATTTTATAAAAAAAATCTAAACAAAAAAAAATTCATTTATTGTTATTTATCATTTAGAATTATGGCATTATTTTTTCGTTTTCATAAAGAAAAACAAAAAAAATCATTGGCATATAGATTAGAATTGCATGTTTCATTTTAAATTTAGATCATCTTTTTTAGATAAATGGCATTTTAGATTTAGATAATGTCTTAGTTTAAATTAGGATTTAATATGATTTAATCCCTACTTTAAATTAGATAGAATCTTAATCTAGCTAGAACATTTCAAATTTCATAAAATTTGTCTTAGGATAAATTAGTTGCAATTTCTAGGATAGATTGCATTTTTTAAATAAAAAATGTCATTTGCATGTCATATAGAATTAGGTTTATGAAATGCATGTCATTTTAGTAATTATTGTTAGGTTCATTTTTAATCAGAAATTGCCCGTCATTAGACTAAGTCAATTAATAAATGTCGCATGACATATAACTCGCATACTAAATTGTATGTTGCATGTCATTTAGTTAAAATAATTTTATATGTCATTGCATCGCATTGCATGTCATTACATTTGATTATTTAGATTGCATTTAATTATTGCATTTCTTCATGTCATATAGTTTAGGTCATGCTACCATGTCATGTTAGATTATTAGCATGCATAAGTCATGATTTTCATTAAAAAAGTGAAAATAAAAATTGAAATTGCGTGTTAATTAGAAACCATATCTAGGATTGTTGATATGGATTTAATTTAACAATGCGGATGCTTTCGTTGCTTTGAGGTAAGTTTTTGCATAATTTAATTGCTTTCTTGGATGTTAAATTGGTGGTTTGCGCACATGTATGATCACCTCACATATTAGGAAAATAGATTTAAAATCAATCTAAATTGCTTGCCAAACATTTTTCAAAATAAAAAGAAAGGTACCGAAAGGGCGTTAGAGAATTCTAACGTAACCAAGTCTCCGTACCCATAGTCTCGGTTCGTAGGAGAAAATAATTCTCCCGTTATTTTACTTGGGTTTCTAATCGACCCACCAAAAATAGATTAGTGGCGACTCCTAATTGAAAATCAATTGCATGTTAAGAACTTGAACTTAAGTCGCGAATTGGTATGGGCTTGGGAGAGCCCAAGTTAAGTCTAGACTTAACAATCCATTAGCCAAATCATAGGTGGTCCAAATGCCCCGAAAAATTTGGTCGCGACAAGGGGGTTGTCCGGAGGAGAGAAAGAGAGAGAGAGAGAGGAGATTGAGGGATAGTTGGAGAGAAGGGAGGAGAGGGCCAAGACGAGGGTAGTGTTTGGGGCAAAGCGTAGAGAGAGGGCAATCCTGGACTCACGAAATAGGTGGAGCAACTGCTTGGAGACCAGAGGCACCCGTGAAGACGACATTGATTGGGATGACAACGACAGACAAATGAAGATTTCTTGGAGAAGCTCAACGCAAAAAAACATTATCCATGTTTCCGAAACTCTCGATTCTCACCTCTCTCTGTTTCTCCATCGTTTCTTCTTCTTCTTCTTCTTCTTCGGTTGGGTTTGTCGTGCTTTGTCTGCAGGATGGTTTTCGAGCAAAGAATTTTTGAGGCTGCAAGAATCCTTGCCAGTGCAGGAAGGGTGCCTAGTCGGCACTAAACCTCGCCCACCATGGCTTGTGACCCCGGCCACCCACAAAAAGAAAAAGGTAAAAAGAAGAAGAAAACATTCAAAAAAATTATAAATTATAAAAGAAATATGTACATTTCAACATCAACTTTGCCACGTAGAATGGCTAACATCCATGTTAGCGATTTTCAGTTTAGAATAACCGAATGATTGATTTGGTACCAATGTGAAAGTGTTTAGGACTAAATTGACCTAATTAAAATGTTTATGATTAAATTTGTATCAATATCATAGGTTTAGAACTTTTTTGATATTTTTCCCCATAGAAAGTAAGCAAGGTATCAACGTCTGTGAAGATGCTCGCTGGATAGATCAATTATTCAACCAGAACGAAAATTGTGTTCGTGTCCGTGGTTTCCAGAAGCGGAAATTCACAACAAAAAAGGGGAAAAAACAACATTTTAACCGATTATTATATTACTATTAAAAAAATGAATATGTGCAATTAAAACGTCATCGGATGCGTCATATAACCTCCTAGTATAGCCTTAAACAAGTAGTTTAAATAATCAAATATTAAAACTTTTGATGATTATTTTGACACGAAGTGTGGAAGAAATAAATCGAAGAAAAGTTATATACATGTATTTATAGTATAATGTATGGACAAAGGAAGGTAATAATGAAAGATACAGTATCGATCGTAATCACAAATTGATTCAATCAATAACCCCAAATTCTAGATTGTATCTTTGATATAGGCATATATCTTCAACATATTTATCTTTAAGGTTCATAAAAGAAGTTTTTTATTTCTATTTTTGTTGTCACATTTTAGGAGGTCCCTAGTCACGAGTTGCCAAAGAGCAAATACGAGGATTCTTATCACCACGATATTATTGCAATGTCTTAACTGTTTTTTGTTACTCGTGTTGTTATCCGTGCTTTTGATCCAATGATTTTCTAAATGAAGATCCCAAGCAAAACCGAAATTTATAACTGAATTGTTCTACATACATACATACATACATACATATAAATAATTTCAATGAGGATCAATTGAAAAGAGCCAGCTTTGAACTTTGTTGTATTATATGGAAATTCTATTTTAATCTCCACAATTATAGCTAATGATATCTATTAACTTGAGAAAAACTATAGTAAGGGATAATAACGACCATGGTTTTGCTAAAAAGAATTTATACGAAAACATTTTTTAAAATTTCCAATGTCTACAGTTCCAATTCCACATGTTGAGAGATGGAAGATGATTATGTAGCAAGCAAAGCCATTTTTTTTTTCCCATTTGATAGAACAACATTATTGATGAGACCTATGAATTCATCAAGTGGTTCTAATATGGGAAGAGAAGACAGTGTTATTCATAGATCTAGCACAAGTATGAGACAATGATTGTAATATTAAAGTTGACAATGAATAAGTAAACGTCCCTTTGTTTTTTAGAATTCCAATATCGCATCTTTAGTCTTTGCATGTGTTGATTAACCATGAAGCAAGTGAGTTTCCAATCAAGGCATGTCAGTCCATCGCTAATTGAAAAATTACAATACTACTTTCTTTCACATCATCCAAGAAGAAGAAGCACCTACTACTTATTTTCTTTGTATTTTTGCCAAAAGCGACATTATACAAGTTCAAAATAATCTTTCTTTGTTACCAATTTCATCTTTCGTAAAAAATGAAGAATCTTATAGAATGAAGTAGAACATCTTTTTCCTTTTTGTCTTCACGATTTAACAAGGTGAGACTAATGAAATATTGGCCTTGAAAATAAAATAGAATGCTAGATGCACTTGAAAGGATTTTGATACAATTTAGGGTACAAAAGATTCAAAACGGTCCTCTTTTATGCTACTAAAACTGATTCCTAGAGACTAGTCTCATGGTCATGAGGTTCCTGCAATTAAAAGGCTTGTGCATTTTCGAGGAAGACTTGAGATTGCTAGGGTTTCCCACAAGAGAGCTTCCAGAACATTCTAAGGGAGGGTGATACGGTAATTGCAATGAGGTCTAGAACTCTCTTGCCATTAGTGTCAGTAGTTGGTAGGTTGGGTGGTACGATCTCATCCGCCGAATAAAATCTCGATCAATGGTTGCAATCTGAGGGCTTCAAGTATAAAAAGGGTGCCCTCGTCCTCATTTTTATCCATTCAACCATTCGGTAATAAAAGGCTCATTTTTCTCCTTGTCTCTTTTACAGCTTCTCTCTCTAGAAACTTTCTTGCAAAAGAAAAAAAAAGAAAAGAAAAAGAAAGGTCATTTCAAGAAATTGTAGAGAAATTTCTTCATAATTAATGTGAAGATATCCATAAATAATTTCTCTTCGTAATTAATGTGAAAGATATCCATAAATAATTTCGACACCATGTTTTGACACCTTAATTGCAACAATTGCAATTTTTGCATGATACCAAACCTTCATCGAAGCTCCGAGCCGAGATTAAAGGTAGCACCACATTTGAATCTAGCTTTGTGTGGACGGCTTTGGTGTGGTGCCCCAATCCATCCTTCGTGAATTTCTTCCCGCAGCCGGAGTAAGTGCATGTCTCCGTGTCTTCAGCATAATTGAGGAGAAAAGAATCACGGAGACATGCACGTACTTTGGGAGTGAGGTGGATTTGGTCGGGGAAATGGGTTGCAAGAATTCAAAATACGGGGTTACGTCAAACCTTCGGCACCTACAACATGGCTAAGGAGGCAGCGCTCGCCTACGACAAGGCAGCGAGAAAGTTGTGGGAAAATGAGGCCATCACTAACTTCCTCACCGATTCGCCGCCCCCGACGTTACCGAGCGAGTTATTTGATTTCCGATGCTCGGAATTATTTGCCAATATGGATGAACTCTGGTATATGAGCGGAAAATATTATTTTGCCAGCATTGAGGAGGTGGTGGAGTCGATCCAATGAAGAAAGTCGGCCATGTCTTTTTCTTTTTTTCAGTAAAAGGGCAGCTTAATGAATGTGATATCCAGACATTATTGGAAAGTTGACCGCTTAATATGGAAAAGTGCAACACATGATGGTCTCGTGACATTTCATTGTCTGTTTTTTTTTTTTTCCCTAGTCTTTCCATTGAATAAGCTGTCTTGATTTCCATATTGAAATACAATAGGATATTAATGAACTAAGTGATGTGATTTGGTATGTTTTACAAGTGGTTGGGAAAAATAATATGCTGCAAATATAAAGACGAAGTCGGCCCTAAGATGGATGGGTAAAAAAACACAACTCAAACCGTTTGAGAAAAGGTTTAGGACTCAAATGATTTTTAAAAAAGACTGAATTAATATAATTACAATAAGTTAAGGATGTTTTTGGTAATTTTTCTTGAAAAACTTGAACCGTTTGGAAAGGGTAAAGGTAGAGAGGATGGAAATTCATATGCTTACAGGATGGAGTAAAAGAACGCTTCCAGTGCCATAACTTTGGCCAAAAGGACACTTAAGTGCCATAACTTACGAAAAGTACATTTAAGTGCCAAATTCGAAGAAAAACGGATCACTTGAGTGCCACTCCGGTCAAAGTCCAGCCAAAACGCCAACATGGCATTTTTCCGGCGAAGTGCGCCCAAAATGACGTCATTTTGCACGCTGACGTGGCCAAAACGACATTATTTTGGGCTGGTGTGGTAAAAAAATAAAAATTTAATTAAATTAAATTTAAAATTAAATTTAGTTAAAGTATTTAAAAATAATAATTTTAAAATTAAATTGAGTTGAAATATTAAAAAATTAATAATTAAAAATTAAAAAAAAAAATTTAAAAAAGGAAAGGGGGAGGCGGTTGAGGGATTAGCCCTTAGCCGCCGCCGCCGCCGAAGGGCCGACGACAGTGGGGGAGGGGTTGGCCGGGGTTGCGGGACTTGGCCAAGGGTCGGCAACCGGATCTGGCGAGGGCGGCGACCCTCCCTGGATCTGTGGTGAGGGCTCACGGCCCTCGCTTAGATCCGGCGAGGGCCACGAGTCCTCGCCCAGATTTGGCGAGGGTCAACGGCCCTCGCCTAGTTAGGCCAAGTGCCGCCCGCCCGCCGGGTGACCCCAGGGCAGGCGGCCCTTGGCCCGACCGGCGAGGGCCACCGACCCTCGCTGAATCTAGGCGAGGGCTCGTGAGCCCTCGCCGCCGGTCCGCCGGGGTTGCCGGCCTTGGCCGGGCTCGGCGACCCCGCCGACCTTCCCCCGCTGTTGCCGGCCCTTCCCGGCGGCGGGCGGCGGCGGCTGAGGGCGAATCCCTAAGCCGCCTCCCCCCACCCTTCCTTTTTTTTTTTTTTTTAAATTTTTAAATTTTTTTAATATTTCAACTAAATTTAATTTTAAAATTATTATTTTTAAATATTTTAACTAAATTTAATTTTATATTTAATTTAATTAATTTTTTTGTCACGTTAGCCCAAAATGACGCAGTTTTGGCCACATCGGCGTGCAAAACGGCGTCGTTTTGGGCTCGGTTCGCCGGAAAAATGCCACGTCGACATTTTGGCCGGATTGGCACTCAAGTGATCCCTTTTACTCCGATTTTGATACCTAAGTGTACATTTCATAAGTTGTGGCACTTAAGTGTCCCTTTGGCCAAAGTTAAGGCACTCTAGGGGTCAGCACCTCTACAGGATGGATTAATGAGATGGAGAAAATGTACGTGGTGGAGGGAGAAACTATGTAAAATAGCAATAAGAAGAACTGGAGAGATGTTACTTCGTGCATTCGCCAAAAAAGTCGCAGTAATTTACATTCGGGATGTCCTCTGTCTACGAACCCGTGAGGGGCGATCCAAGCACAACTTTGGTCGACAAAGCATGCAGCGGAGCTTCGTAAAAGTTGTACGACGGCATGGTCATACTACGGCATTCGTAGTTTCATGTTATGCTTGCAAATATCAACGTTTGGGGCCTTGCAGCAGCAACCATGGTAAATTCCCCCAACCAATCTGGCGTGCAGTCTAATGAAACCAATGAACAAAAGCACAATTATGCAAAGGGCAATTTGGGAGCAACATTTCTCAAACCATTTTAGCAATGTCAACTTTGACACAAAAGTCAGCCGACTGCTAGCTTTGTAGATAAATTTATATCTTCTACTGTCTAATGACATGGAATTTTGAATATTTGATTGAGGGGCGCCTGAAACATATGGCCTTCTCCTAGTATTGCGCTGTAAAATATTCATGAATAGGTATAATTGTCCCAAGTCCTAAACTTATATGGTAAAAAGATCAATTCAGTCATAAACTTTTCAACTTAGTCAATATATTTCTAAGCTTTTTTTTTTATTGGTTACAAAAACGAATAAAAGAAAATTGATTTTCATCGTCCATGAAATATTTTGTACATAAATTGTTGTCAATAATGAGAACACCGTTCAATATAATTATAAGGGATCATTTTTAGAAGAAACCATTCATTTTCCGCAAAACAAACAGAGATTATATTAGGTAAATTGAAAAGTTTATGACTGAATTGACAACTGTAAAATATAATTTAGGACTTCCTAGTTAATGAGAACATGGGTGACGAGTTGCATTAGTTAACATTGAGCCATATTCAATTTTTTTTTTTTTTAAATCAGCCTCTTTATTTACTGCTTGTGCACCCTCTCATGATGGCTTGCACCAAGCGAGAAGAGGTAGGATAATACAAATTTGGATGCATTTCAAGGCTCTAATTGTTTATTACACATAAATATATTCAAAAATACGTCTATGGCATATTTATTTATTTTCTGCTTTTTACACGTCGTTAAGTCCTTTAAAGTTTAAATCAGTTCTATGATATAGCCGTAAGTTGGGCAAAATGGATATTTCCACCTCTGGGTTGTAGCACATGGAGGAGCAGTTTCACTGCTAATGGTCCCTATTAGAGAGAAACGTCAGGTTCAAATGAAAGCTGTAGGCAAGTGAGATCCTCGGTCAAATGGACATGGACCGACTGTAGGGTGGATATTCGATCAAACCGTACATGGGTCGCCTCCTTAAATGGGCAGTCAAGTTGCAAAAATAAAGAAATAAATTAGTAAAAGAAAATGACATAAAGATTGAAACAAAGGCTTTTGACAAACGAAATCCTCACTCAGATAAACATGAACCGAGCATGTTATAGACAAATATTCCATCAAGCTGCATATGGATCACCTCCTTAGGCACAATCGAGTTACAAGGATAAAGGAAATAAAACGGTTTAAAAATGAAATAAAAAAATTATCAAGCTTATTTTTTACCATTTGAGAAAAGAAAAAATCTTTTGAATTTTGTGTTTCACATAAAACAACTTTCACGAAAACGTTTTCCGGATTTTCCGGTATTTATTTCACCAAAAATGAACTAGTTGTAGAAAACATTTTTCATAAGCGGAAAAAAGGTCTTCTAAAATAGGGAAAAATGTTTTCCACTATTCAAGTTGAGAAAAATATCTTCCTCACTCACCTTCTCTTATCTCACATTCATGTTAACCTTCCTATTTTCCTTTTCTTCTTCTTTTGTCTTCCATTTAAAAAAAAAAATCAAATTTTTAATTACTTTTATTGTTTTTTTTATTTGTCTTTTTTCTCTTCTCTCTCTCTCTCTCTCTATCTCTGAGAGAGAGAGAGAGAGAGAGAGAGAGAGAGAGAGAGAGAGAGAGAGAGTAATATTGTTAGGAAAATAAAGCACAATTGATGTGCAATGCATATTATGCACAATCTGGAAAATTAGTAGATGACGAGAGAGAGAGAGAGAGAGAGAGAGAGAGAGAGAGAGAGAGAGAGAGAGAGAGAGAGAGAGAGAGAGAGAGAGAGAGAGAGAGAGAGAGAGAGAGAGAGTTGGGATAAGGGATTTTTCTTGTTGTGGGTTATAAGGTTATTTTTGTGGATGAAGATGAGATGAATTCTAAGCCTTTGATTCTAAGGTACTGATGAATAATAATCATGTGAAGATGTTTCTATCATTGTGAATGTTGTGGGTTATAAGGTTATTTTTGTGGATGAAGATGAGATGAATTCTAAGCCTTTGATTTTAAGGTACGGATGAATAATAATCATGTGAAGATGTTTCTATCATTGTGAATGTTGTGGGTTATAAGGTTATTTTTGTGGATGAAGATGAGATGAATTCTAAGCCTTTGATTTTAAGGTACTGATGGATAATAATCATGTGAAGATGTTTTTATCATTGTGAAAATATTCTCTAATTTTTGTATTAGTTTGCAGATTTCAAGGTACTGACATGTCTTTAGTATTAATTTAATTTTCTATATTAATATGCAAAAATTTGTGATAGCTAATCTTGTTTTTTCGCTTAATCTCTATTTAATAAGCGTATTTGGTTGGAGTACAGTCATCTACTATAATCATAAAAATTTGTAATAGCTAATATGTTGTCTCCTGCACTTTCTTGTCCTTTTCTGGCGCAACAATTTATTCTTTACTGTGTTTCCAGCTAGGCGCTTTCCGCGCGCTTCTGTTGTTATGACATCATTCCCTCCGACCCAACTTTCTGACAAAAAACAGACAAAAGAAACGCCAATTTCATGGGTTACGTATTGCAGCAAAGAAAAAGTGGCAAAAACATGGAGGCGTCGTGAAGCTCCGAGGCCGAGTAAATGAATTTGACAAATATTCCTCCCCAATCTGACCATGCCATTAATAATGTTTTCACGTGTCGCAAGCATGTCAATCGAACTTAGACATGTCAAAATAAGCTATAGGTTCATTTATTAACTCATATAAATTCATTATATTTAGTGAGTCATTAATGGATTTAAACATAAAATTGTGGCTCTTGGTTATCTGGGTTTAGTTTTGGGTCGATTGTGAGCTTTGGAGACCATTTTCCAGATCTGGGTTTAGCTTTGGCGCAGGGGTTCTACGATGGAGACGGTGTAGGAAGATGTCTAAGAAAGATGCAAGAAGAAGAGGGACACAGCCCTAATATGGTGGAAATGGTGACGCAATGGCCATTGGGATGGGGAAAAGGCTCAGATTTTTGGATCTAGGGTTTCAACAAGGAGGAACTATCACCATGAATGTTTTTTTTTTTTTTTTCAAAACATAATACAAATGTTAAGTGGGCTATATATGGGTCATAAATGAATTTACAAATTATTCAAACTGAATTTATTTTTATAACTTTTTCTTTATTCTATCTCTCACTCTCTCACTTGCTCAACACTATCATTTCAGTTTGAGTTTGAGTGTTCCTATATTGGATAAAATATAAAAGTATTTTAGTAATATTGATTAAGTCAAGTATAAATTACTAGATTTGCAAAATAAATTAACGAGTTAATGTAGCAATTTGGGTCAGATTATTCATGATCCAACCCAACCCAAACTCGACCCCACCACCATCCACCCATTTGAGAGATTTAGCCACGACCTGGCCATGGCCGAAGACATCACCAAGCGTTGACTAAACATACAATTGTCTGTGGATGAACCCATGTTAATTACTGCATGTCCGTTGCTGTCATAGAGAAGTTAGAAGAATCAGGGGAGACCGATCCCATTTGTTCAACCTTCGCCCGAATTCCTCACTTAAAAATTCGGGTAAGTACGACATTTACTATCTTTGAATAAGGCACATGACCTAAATCCTTTGCTACTTACAGGTCTCTCTTATTCGTATATTTATCTGATACATTTTTGTCGTAGAGACCTTGCTCGAAACCGATTGACTGGGCTGACATAGCGGAATGATGCACTCCAACGTCTAATTGGCCATCTTCAGTTATTCATTCGGCTAAAGCATTGTCAAATGAATTCATTTGTGTTCGTCGCGATAGAATGGACATTAGTACTTGGCCGGGAGTTTCTGGATTTAGAATCATTTTTTTCAGCATTTAGTTCAGAGAAAGCAGAATTTATTTGCAATTTTCTCCTTCTCAAGCATAATTCAAGGACCCTCACCAGGCTTATGACCAAGTTCAATACGAAATATTATCTTGGTGCATACTGAATCTCACTAAGATAAGAAAAATGTTTTTTAGGAAAATATTTTTCAAAAATACGGTTAGCTTTCCTTTGTTTGGTGATATATAATTGAAAACATTTTTTTATATTTGGATCTTATTGAAAAATGATTTTAATCTCATGACTTTATTTAAAGCAAAATAAATTTTATTTTTAATAATTTCTTATTTTATTTATTTTTAAAAATCTAATTTTTAGTTCTTTATTTTTTCTTTTCTTTCCTTTTCTTTTTCCCCTTCATCTACCTCGTTTGGTTGATGACTACCATAGGCTCGCCTAGATTGGCCGAGTCTAGAGCTTGCTAGCCTACATTGTGGTCGATCGCCGAGCTAGCAGTCATCACCAAGGTACATGGTTGGCGGAGGAAGGAGAAAGGAAAACAAAGAAAAGAGAATAGAAGATAAAAGAAAATAAAATAATATCGAATTTTTTTTAAAATAATTGAAAATTTGATTTTTTTCAAAATTATTTTTACAAGAATAAACATTTTATTAACTACGGACCCTAAGACTAGGAAAATATATTAGAATAAAATAATCTTTCTTTGTTACCGATTTCATCTTTCATAAAAAATGAAGAATCTTATACAATGAAGTAGAACATCTTTTTCCTTTTCGTCTTCACGATTTAACAAGGTGAGACTAACGAAATATTGGCCTTGAAAATAAAATAGAATTCTAGATGTCCCACTTGAAAGGATTTTGATTTGGCTTAGGGTACAAAACATTAAAAACGATCCTATTTTATGCTACTAAAATTGATTCCTAGAGACTAGTGTCACAGTCACAAGGTTTCTGCAATTAAAGGCCTGTGCATTTTTTAGGAAGACCTCCTGAGATTGCTAGGGTTTCCCACAAGAGAGCTTCCGGAACGTTCTAAGGGAGGGTGATACGGTAATTGCAGCGAGGTCTAGAACTCTCTTGCCATTAGTATCGGTAGTTGGTAGGTTGGGTGGTACGATCTCGTTCGCTGGATGAAATCTCAATCAATGGATGTAATCTGAGGGCCTCAAGTATAAAAAGGATGCCATCCTCCTCATTTGTATCCATTCAACCATTCAGTAACAAAAGACTCATTTTTCTCTTTTTCTCTTTTACAGCTTCTCTCTCTAAAAACTTTCATGCACAAGAAAAAAGAAAAGAAAAAGAAAGGTCTTTTGCAAGAAAAGAAAAAGAAACGTCATTTCGCTTGGTTGTTCTGTTTTGCCATATTTTATTGTTAACAGTGGTTGAAATGCCTTGACCTTGTCTCCCACTTGCGTGTCCCCCATCTTCTTCTTCTCCATCTTTGCCACCATCTCTGCCACCACCCAACGCTCCTCTGCTGCACTAAACTTGCCAGCATCCCCACCACCCCCTCCCCCAATCCCCATAGAAAACCCCAAGACAACGCCATCTACCATAACACGCTCACCATGGTAGCTCTCTCGTTCTTCTTTGTTCTTGTATTCTCGCTCTTCATTTGATCTTCTTTCACCTGATCACCAATAATGACTCCTCCAGTTTTGATCATCCTTCGTGGCGCCATAGAGGATGTGTTGAAAATTTTTTAAAGAATGAAGTATTGGGTAAAAAAAAAAGAACTATATCAGATAAAAATTTTAAAAATGCATTCTTATTTACTTAACCAAATAAGAGAATGAAGTGGGACAAAAAGACATGATTATGATTTTTGAGATACATGTTCTTTCTAAGGAATGAGTTGGTGGTCTTTCCTAGTACTATGCCTTTTTTGGGAATGCCCCGGCTTCTTTTTGGCCAAAAAAAAAAAAAATTGAGAATGCCAATCACATTTGTTGGAAAGTTGATCGCTTAATATGGAAAAGTGCAACGCATGATGACCTTGCCACATTTCATTGTCTGTTTTTTTTTTTTCCCTAGTCTTTCCATTGAATAAGCTGTCTTGATTTCCATATTGAAATAAAATAGGATATTAATGAACTAAGTGATGTGATTTGGTATGTTTTACAAGTGGTAAGGAAAATAATACGTCACAAATATAAAGACGAAATCGACCCTAAGATGGATGGGTAAAAAAACACAACTCAAACTGTTTGAGAAAAGGTTTAGGACTCGAATGATAAATAAAATAAAAAAGACTGAATTAATATAATTACAATAAGTTAATGATGTTTTTGGTAATTTTTCCAGAAAAACTCGAACTGTTTGGAAAGGGTAAAGGTAGAGAGGATGGAAATTCATATGCTTATCGGATGGATTAATGAGATGGAGAAAATGTACGTGGTGGAGGGAGAAACTATGTAAAATAGCAATAAGAAGAACTGGAGAGATGTTACTTCGTGCATTCTCCAAAAAAGTCGCGGCAATTTACATTCGGGATGTCCTTCGTCTACAACCCCGCGAGGGGCGATCCAAGCACAACTTTGGTCGACAAAGCATGCAGCGGAGCTTCGTAAAAGCCGTACGATGGCATGGTCATTCTACGGCATTCGTAGTTTCATGTTATGTCGTTCGGGTCATAAATACTAGCATGTTGGACTTGCAATTATCAACGTTTGGGGCCTTGCAGCAGCAACCATGGTAAATTCCCCCAACCAATCTGGCGTGCAGTCTAATGAAGCCAATGAACAAAAGCACAATTATGCAAAGGGCAATTTGGGAGCAACATTTCTCAAATCATTTTAGCAATGTCAACTTTGACACAAAAGTTAGCCGACTGCTAGCTTTGTAGATAAATTTATATCTTCTACTGTCTAATGACATGGAATTTTGAATATTTGATTGAAGGGCGCCTGAAGCATATGGCCTTCTCCTAGTATTGCGCTGTAAAATATTCATGAATAGGTATAATTGTCCCAAGTCCTACACTTATATGGTAAAAAGATCAATTTGGTCATAAACTTTTTAACTTAGTCAATATATTTCTAAGCTTTTTTTTAATTGGTTACAAAAACGAATAAAAGAAAATTGATTTTCATCGTCCATGAAATATTTTGTACATAAATTGTTGTCAATGATGAGAACATCCTTCAATATTATTTTAAGGGATCATTTTTAGAGGAAACCATTCATTTTCTGCAAAACAAACGGAGATTATATAAGGTAAATTGAAAAGTTTATGACTGAATTGATAACTGTAAAATATAATTTAGGACTTTTCGGTTAATGAGAACATGAGTGACGAGTCACATTAGTTAACATTGAGCCGTATTCGATTTTTTATTTTATTTTAAATCAGCCTTTTTATTTACTGCGTGCGCACCCTCTTAGACTTTTGCCCTGTCTCATTGCAGGGCGTGGGAGTCGAAACTCAATCCTAAAACTAAATCGTTCCCGCTTCAACTCTCCTGAAAAGGTGGGGATTCGAACCCCCCACCCCCCCTTCCATGTTTGAGTTTGAGTGTTCCTATATTGGATTAAAGTATTTTAGTAATATTGATTAAGTCAAGTATAAATTACTAGATTTGTAAAATAAATTAATGAGTTAATGTGGCAATTTGGATCAGATTATTCATGATCCAACCCAACCCAAACTTGACCCCACCACCATCCACCCATTTGAGAGATTTAGCCACGACCTGGCCATGGCTGAAGACATCACCAAGCGTTGACTAAACATACAATTGTCTGTGGATGAACCCATGTATTACTGCATGTCGATTGTTGTCATAGAGAAAGTTAGAAGAATCAGGGAGACCGATCCCATTTGTTCAACCTTCACTTGAATTCCTCACTTAAAAATTCGGGTAAGTACGGCATTTACTATCTTTGAATAAGGCACATGACCTAAATCCTTTGCTACTTACAGGTCTCTCTTATTCGTGTATTTATCTGATACATTTTTGTCGTAGAGACCTTGCTCGAAACCGACTGACCGGGCTGACATAGCGGAATGATGCACTCCAACGTCTAGTTGGCCATCTTCAGTTATTCATTCGGCTAAAGCATTGTCAATGAATTCATTTGTGTTCGTCGCGACAGAATGGACATTAGTACTTGGCCGGGAGTTTCTGGATTTAGAATCATTTTTTTCAGCATTTAGTTAAGAGAAAGCAGAATTTATTTGCAATTTTCTCCTTCTCAAGCATATTTCAAGGACCCTCACCAGGCTTATGACCAAGTTCAATACGGAATATTCTCTTGGTGCATACTGAATATCACTAAGGGCACATTTATTTTATGGAAAACTCAATGATAAGAAACATGTTTTCTGGGAAAATATTTTTCAGAAATACGGTTAGCTTCCTTTGTTTGGGGAGATATAATCGAAAACATTTTTGATATTTGGATCTTATTGAAAAAATGATTTTAATCTTATGACTTTATTTAAAGAAAAGTAAAGTTTATTTTTTTATAATTTCTTATTTTATTTATTTTTAGAAATCTAATTTTTAGTTATTTTTCTTTCCTTTTTCTTTTTCCCCTTCCTCTACTACGTCTGGTTGATGACTACCATAGGCTCACCTAGATTGGCTAAGTCTCGAGCTTGCTAGCCTACGTTGTGGTCGATTGCCGAGCTAGCGGGTCATCACCAAGGTACATGGTCGGCGGAGGAAGGAGAAAGGAAAACAAAGAAAAGAGAATAGAAGATAAAAGAAAATAAAATAATATCAAATTTAAAAAATAATTGAAATTTTGATTTTTAAATCTTTACAAGAATAAACATTTTATTAACTAAGGACCCTAAGACTAGGAAAATATTTTAGAAAACATTTTCTAGTTCTTTCAAAGAGAAAATGATTTTCCTAAATTTAAGTTTTAGTAGAAAAAATCATTATCTAGGCAAACATTTTTTATTGACTCAATCAAATAGAGAAAAATGTTTTTAGAATTTTTTTTTATAAAGAATTTTAGAGGCTTTATCTCGTAGTCTATGCAAACAATAATTTTAGGATCTTATCCTTATATTCCAGACCTTCTATGTGGAAACCGCACATATCGAGGAAAGAAATGCAATATTATTCTCTTTTTTGTTGATGCAACATGCTAATGATTTCCCTATAATATCGGTTCGTGTTTTTTTGGGAATATATTTCGACCCCCATTAATTCAAATTTTATGTTTGTTTCACGCTATAATATAGGAAATTCCTCTTCTTTTTTTTTCCTTTTTGTATGTGTGTCCGTTGGTGTATTATGGTTCCCGCCATTTCAAAGAAGCCATTACGGACCGAAGGGAGGCCATTGCTAACGCAAGGTGTCTTGAGGCTGCCACCTTGGCACGCACTAAGGGACCATTTCTTGTCCTCGATACCACAATGCAACGATGGCTGTAGTCATTGGTGAAATCATTTGTGACACGGTGGAAAAGTACGTATTATTAAAATTAGTAATCGACATTAACTTTCTCAATTAGCTCACTGAAATTCTCAACCAAAAAAAAAAAAAAATGTACGTTGAGAGAACGTAACAAAGAATGATTGGTGTTCCCTCTGGTATGTTTTACTTTGGTACATTTTACTTTACGTTATAAAAGTTTCATTGTCAACGGCCTCATTGACCTACTCAAGGGTACGTTTGAGGATGGAAGAATTTCCTGAGAAACGTTTTCCAATTTTCACCCATTTGCACGGCGGAAAACATCTAGTCAAGGGAAAGGATGTCCGATTAACTGATAACTTGTCGCAGCTGGTACCGAGCATGGTGTCCTCTTTCCTCATCCATAGTCTCAACCGGTCTCAAATTTGCGGCCAAGAAAAAAACCTGCATCAAATTCATATCTCACTCGTCTTCTTTTGAACAAATCTTCTCTAATCTCTCTCCATCGACGGATTCATAAACTTTTTGAGATCTCCTATCAATGTCAAAAATCTGATTTTGCATATTCATTTCATGTGGTCGCACAGTGAACAATAATTAGCAGTTTTATTTGAGATTGAAGTTTGTAATTTGGTTCTATTTTTTACAATTACAATGGTGAGAGAAAATCGTACCTAGTACCCTCGAGTTAATTTCTTATTGGCTTTAGTTACGTTAGACAAAATTGATATGCATTTTTTTGTGTTGTATTTTGAATTCATATATAATGGACTTATATCTGTATCCCCAGGTACAATGATAGAGGGAAAATACTATCTCAAAAAAAAAAAAAAGTGATTATTAGTCAGACTAAGACTAAAGGTTGACTTGATATGATCCCCCAAGCCTACCCTTGACATAAAAAATTGGATTGCAATTTTTGGGTAAGGTTTAGGCCAAAATAGAGGTGGTCAAACTTCCTTGTGTGTGCAAGGCTCACTTATCTAGCTCGATTAGGGGTGAGCATATTGGACCAATTGAAATGGGTGCTGCCCAGACCAGATCGTATTGACCTATTTGGTCCAGTTCCATAAAAATGGAATCGATGATTTTCAGTCCATTTCCCGCTTATGGGGAAAACTAAATTGGACCAAACCGACTCTTTTTTTTTTTATTTAATTTTTTAAATTTCTTTAAAATAGTAATAAATTCTAAATTAGTAACAACTCTAGTATTTTTAAATTTTCAAATTTTTTTACCAGTTTTGTTGTACTAAACCATCCGGTCCTAAAAATTGAGAACTGGTCCTCCTAGTTTGGTTCCCATTTCTTAAGTGGGACTAGACAGGATTGAAAATCGATCACTCCTAGCTTTGATAACCGCCGATTTGTTGGTTACTTTATTACGTTCATTTTCCTCCGCAACTAGCTAATCAGGAAAAAAAAAAAAGAAAGGAAATTCGTCACATCTAATATTAATCCATTAAAATTTTGATGCAATGTCAGCGGACTCGGCAATTTGACTTTTCGTGAACAACATGGTAAGAAAAAAGATATGACTGGTGATCCAATCGAAAGCCCAGCCCAGGTCAATATTCATTATCCATCGAGCCCGCCGGCCCAAATGCGCGATATTCCCTGGCACTGTTCCTCATCTGCAATTCCCTCGACGATCCCTTCCCAGTATAATGACGGCATATGCAGGCGATTGCTGCATCCGGAGCTCCTTCTTCGAACGACCCATTTTATATGGATTGACCTTCACTGAACTCCTTTCCTCGGTGGAGTCCGGATCTTAGGTTGGCTTTTGCTTCTCTGCTCCTGAGTTTACTCATTCCACTTTCTTTCTTTTTACTTTTTATTTGCCCTTTTTCTGGTCATGGCTTTTTTTTTTCTTTTCTTGTCCTTTGTTGCTCCTGTATTCGTTGGTTATATTCCTGAATCGGAACATTGCTTAGGCTCTTTGCTTTAAACGGTACTCGTATCCGTTCTCTGTCAGGGGTGCTTTCCTCTCCGTCTCGGCTTTGCGTCTTATGAGTTTGACGTTATATCCCGCTTGGTTTCGCTCAACAAGATAGTGGTTCTTTGGTATTTTCACGAGAAATTTCTGCGAATTGCAGTCGAAGGACCGGATGGGGAAGAGGAGAGTGGAATTTCCTATGAGTAAAATTTCGAGAGGGCCGGAATTAACAATCTCCATTGTTGTGTTTGTTCGTTTATGTAGGGCAGTGGTGGAATTGAAGGGCAAAATATGGCAGAATTAAGCATGAGTATACTCATGGATATTGTGGATGAGGAATGGATGAGAGACACTCTGCCTAATGATGGTATCTTGCTTTCCTCTCCCTTCACTTTCCTGAATTTTGCTTTCACTTGGCATCAACTTGGCAAATGAATAAGTACCGCCGCGTTGTTAAGGATTCAACGCCTGAATTGGTCTCCACATGATTGCGTTGCCATTGCAGATCTTCCCCTACCGCCCATGTTGCTTGTTCTAAATGACGATGTTGAAGATTCGAGTGTGTATTTCGTTTAACGGTCTCTTGTTTGTACTGATCTTTGCAGAATGGATCATGTATTCTTGTCCTCTGATACTTGATCTGATAGTAAGTCTTCAATATGTTATTAACAATCCTTATAAATGCCCCATGCTGGCTATCCAATGAAGAGGCCAACCAACATCGAAAGCGAATTACTACACTCTAGTTTTAATTTAGTTAGTTCTTGGAGTTTCTTTTATCTCTCTATTGCACTGTGAAAATAGAGCTTCTTTCATCCTTTTGCTTGTACATTGAATGCGCCCATTGTCAGTAATGTTGTTCATAGTGATGCATATAGTTTGGTCCATTAAAGGGAATAAGCTTGTGGCTAGAGAATTGCTTTCTTTCTATCGAATTGACATGAATTTGTGTGAATTAATCTGACTGTGAGAACAACGCAATAAATTCCTTGAGCCTTTTTAGCCAATTGTTCGTTCTCATGAGGATCACAATTCTAACAATTATAAAGAAGTCTCTAGTGTTAAGGTGGTGCGGCTGCAGGTATTTTGATCTCTTTAGTTGGTTGAAGCAGGGACAAATGAACATGTACATGGTTTGTGGGATTGTTTGATGGTAACTCTGCTAAAGCATAGATAGAAGAACATGTAGAAGCAGTTGCTTTCTACGTTTTTCCTAAACATTCTTTCATGTCTGGTTTTTGATAGATAAGCTTATGTTGCTCGTTTATGGTATTGGCATATTTAATGCTTTCACCAGTGTCATGCTTTTTCTGAAAAAATGGATGCTGGCACTAGACATAGCTCCTTGCTGTAAATTCCTATGAGTTGACTTGTTAGTGATTGATTGACCATTTGCTGCATTATCCAGATCAGGAGACTCGACAAGCTTATGAAGATTCTTGGCATGATCTTGCTTTAAACACCCAGTGAAGTATGCCAAGAGGCGGGTTGATCCTTGAAACGTTGTTTGGGTGCTGGATTTTCGTTATCTTAACAACACAACCATCTCTTCATTTTCAACATGTACACGCTAGGGTTATGACAGAGCACTCGATTGGCGGGGCGGCTGAGGATAAGGTCTACCCAAGAGTGGAGGAGTAAGGGTTTAGAATCCCAATAAGAAAGGAAGGTCTTTGTCGGGTTGTGAGCCTGGCAAGCCACCAGCTTGTTCTACACCGTCTTATGTGTTAGAGGCTAGTACTTAAATCCATTCATTTGCCTCGTAACACCCCGGAAGAATGATTTGCTCACACATATGCCCGTGAGATGGAAACGGCACTTGACTTTACAGCTGAAAGCTTGCTATGCTCTCGCCGGTGTGATGAGCAGCAGAATCATCAGTTTGCACTGGAAGTCTTGGATTCAAAAGGTGAATTGAAACCTAGACAATGGCGATGGCGGCACAGAAGTTGTAAATGTATTCGTGACCAACCCTTGTGCAATTTTCCTACCGATGATGCAAAACCAGTTGCAATTTAAGCATTTAACCACCTCAATTATAGAAATTATTTGTCGAATATTTGTTAGTCATGCGTACATTACAGCCCTACGTAAATTTTTATTTATTTATTATTTTTTGCGATAGAATAACAATTGCAAATGCATACGGAGCATTACTAACTCATACATTAACCCTTTTTGCAGTCATAAATGCTAAACGAAAACTATACTAAACATCCTCAAGTTTGTTTCTAAGTAAAGCAATGTGATCAGCCTTAGTTATGTTGGACCAACTCGATATGCCTTTTTTTTTTCCCTTGTATTTTACCTTTTAATATTTTAGGGACTACTATTTTGTACTCAAGCACGAAGGAAGATAGGGAAAATATTATCTCCCGAGTAAGTGATCATTGCGCAGGGCAGGGCCAAAGCTCAAACTCCGCCCATGACAAAAAAGTACATACATGATAAACTCAGCTCAAAATGGGCAATTCCAACTTCCTCCAGTAATGACATTGTCCTAGCCCGTTCATTTGCTTTATGGGGTTAGATGGCTACCTGCCCATCGATAACCTTTTTGTCTTATTTTCATCTTTAAAAACTATGTAGGTTGGGTTGACAAATTGAATTTCACATTTACTAGTAATCTATTTATATAAAATTTGGTCACTCACTTTTTAGTCTACACATCCATTATTCACTTGATGAGTTGTCAATTTCTCTCTTCATTTTTCATAAGTTTGTTGCAACTTCAATAGACTTACTAATTCAACTTTGGCAAACAATATTAAGAAAGAAAATTTCAAATAAAAGTCTAAAGTGGATCCATTTTCTTAAAAAATGACTTAAAGTAAAGTTGTTTTAAATAAGAGTTTCAAGTGACCAATAAAGTCTCAAATGAGAGCCTAAATTATCCAGTTGGCTTTTTCCAGGGATTAGAATATGGCGAATTTTGTCCAACTATTGCAATTGAATAAAAATTGGATAAGTCACCCTAATTGCAATAGGTTCCTTAAATTTTTCACTTTTTTTTTCCTTCTCGCCACCTTCAGTTCAGTCCATTGCCCACCGTTGTCTCTCCTTTGTCCTGTTGTCTCTTCTTTCCTAGGTTCCGTCGTCTGCGAGCTTGTATGTGTGCTCGTCGTGCCTCTTTGGTTTCGACTCTCTATCCACATCTTTGCTGCTCGATTGAGTTGCTGGCAATTCTTTTATGCTTTTCATATTATTTTCATTGACTCGAGCTAGGTAGATTTTGAGTTATATAATATCCAAAATATCTCATTCTTTCTTCTTTCTTTTTTTTATATCAAAGATAAACGGGGACCAAGTCCAAAATTAGAAAAGAGAGCTCTTAGACCAAACTTAACGTGGAGAGAACTGTTTGAATGAGTGGCCTATTCATTCAGCAAAAGATGAAGGCATAAGGGGAAAGCTTCCAAATACCCAAATTACGCTGGGAGTGAGCTAAAATTTGCTTTAAAAGGGGATAGAAAAACCTTGAAAATCGTGGGGATGGGGGCGGGGCCGAGTCAAACCGCCCGAAAACGATGAAATGGGCCATTGGTGTAACTAGATTGAGCATTGGGCCTGAGATTTATAGTGCAAAAAAATTGAGGTGAGCAAACAACAAAATTTAGGTATTTTTCTTATTTCACTATGGGAATTAATATAACAATTTATTTCAGGAGACATGCAATTCTTCATGTCGAGTTGAATATTTTTTATTCACAATTATTTTCTTAACTAACACTAGCTTTCGAGGCTCGAGCACATGCTATGAGCGTGTGGTTCCTTTCATGCTTTTTTTTTTTTTTTTTATTAGTGAATTCGTTCCAGCGAAAAACATTGGTTTCTTTATGATTTTTGAATAAATGGATAAATGATATGCATTTCTCTAATTGCTTTGATTTTTCTTTTTTTTGCAAGCAATGAGATTTTAATTTACAATAATAGATCTCAACAAAATTATAAAAGGAGAGGAAAATTAAGGACATTTTTGTAAATATAGGATTAGTGCCAAAAGTTGGCTTTATATATACTGAAGAAACATAGATTATCATAAGCTTACTTTGTTTGATATATCTCACTCTCTCTTGCAATATATGACCATTTTAAACATTGGAATACTATGTTAATAAATATAATAGGTGCTTTATAATGAAAGTTTGTGCATCATGCGGACTGAAAAGCTAGTTTATATACCATGCGACAATCTCATTCTTTAGTAATGAACTACACCGTTGTATTTTTACTTTACATATGTGAGTACTTGCAATTTGTGTGCAATTCTTCTTTATGGAAAACATAAAGTTATATCTATCTAAATTATAAATAAATAATTATTACTATGAAGTAATACGATCTCATGATGATTTATATATATAAAAGGAATTTTCTTTTTTTTTTTAAAGATTTCTTGTGCACATTTCATAAGGAAAAAAGTATGTTTTTAACTTGCCACGGTCAATCTTGTTGACATAACTGAAAGTGAACCCAAAATATATCAATGTTTTTGAATTATCTTAAAATCAAATTATTTTTTTGGTAAATCATGTATGTTCAGTGCAAAAAGATAATTTATATGCAAACTAATAATTTTAAAAATTTAAATAGGATGGTATCCGATTTGGATAACTCTATGAATAACTAACTGAAAAACATTAAGTTATCACTCTTATGAATGATGATTGTAGAAAAATCATATACAAATTTATTAGCTAATCTAGCTTATTTGTTGTCTCTTGTAATGGGTCATATCCAAATTGACAAATTAATAAAGCTGCATTTGATTGTCGGAATAAAATTCAAAATAGGATAAAATCTTATCTTATCTTGTATCCGGTGTCTACTTAAGACATGATAAATGGGGATATAAGGGGCATATAGACCAGATAAAATTATCCCATGAAAGAGATATGATATAGGTGGATAAAATTTCTAGTATTCATAATAAGAAAGTTATTTGTCTCGAATGACGGACTTTTAAAATAACAAAATTAGAATTATATTTCAATATAAATAATATTCGAATTCTAATGTAAGAAATTAAAAAAAATTTAGTTATTTTAATTTAATCTTATTTTTATTTATACATTCGAATTTAATTATATTTTATAGAATAATTTCAATAGATGAATTTAAATATATATATTCATATTTATTATATACTTTAGGTATTTTAGTATTTTAGGTATATTAGTACAATTTACTATTTAATAAAATTTTATTAGAGAACGGTGGGATGGAAAAAAGAAAAAAAAGAAAAAAATTAAAAAAAAGAGGAAATAAAATAAACAGTAAATAAAATAAAGTAAGTAAGAGTGATGCGAGAGATGGTTATTTTCTCGAAAGATAAATTTTTAAATTAACAAAACTAAAATTGTATTTCAATATAAATAATTGAATTCTAATATAAGAAAATCAAAATAAAAAATAAAAAATAGTTATTTTAATTTAATCTTATTTTTATTTTTATATATTCGAATTTAATTATTTTTATAAAATAATTACTATATATAAATAGAAGTATATATTTATAATTTATTTTATGTATTTTAGTATTTTGGTTATATTAGTACAGTCTACTATTTAATAAAATTTTATTAGAAATGACAGGAGCGGAAAGATAAAAAAGAAGTCAATTAATAAAAGAGAGGAAAATAAAATAAAATAAAAAACCAAATATAATAAAGTAAGCAAAAGTTTTGCAAAAGATTTTTATCATCTCCATTTGTAAAAATTTTTGTTCACTTTTACTAATCTATCGCTTTATACCAAAGAATATACATGATATTATATGAATATATCTGATTTTATTATTGTAATCACAAAACGGTGGATATAATATATCAAAATCCCCCGGATTTCATATCTTATACAATATTATCCCGATTCAAAATCCTGACGACCAAACGTAGCCAAATGGGATATAAATCGGATAAAATTATTTCATGCGGAAGGTATGATAAAGGTAGATGTGATTTCTAATATTTATAATAGGAAAGTTAATTTTCACAAATGACAAACTTATTAAATTGACAATTAAAATTATAATTCAAAATTAATAATATTTGAATTATCATATAAGAAATTCTAAATAACAAAAATAACAATTTAGTTATTTTAATTTAATCTTATTTTAATTTATATATTCTAATTTAATTCTATTTTATAATATAAATTCAATATATAAATATCTAATACATATTTTAGATCTTTTAGTATTTTAGGTATATTATTAAAATTTACTATTTAATAAAATTTTATGAGAGAATGATGGAAGGGGAAAAAATAAAAAAGATATTGATTAAAAAAGAGAGGAAAATAAAATAAAAAAGCAAATAAAATAAAATAGGCAAGAGTATTGCAAGAGATTTTTACCACTGTGGTTTTTGATTCATTTCTCGTCTAACAACTGGGAACTTCAAGTAACCAAACTAAGCAACCTGTCTATCACTCACGAGATCGACCAAGAGCCACAAGGTGGTTTTTTCCTCACTAAACATGCTCTCACATTATAAATGATCATAATAATCATAAGGCTTTGTAGAGCCATGGGAAATCTCCTCGTAGAGTACGCAGAGTTCATGTTGGAGTGAGGTGGGACCTCGGTATGTGCATGAGTTTAGTCTTTACTTAGTTTTTCATCATTGTGAATTGACTCCACCATCTTCCGAAAACCCTATTACCTCCCAGCATCTTGCACTCATTTGGCATCACCAGGACATCTAGGGGAACCATGTTACACCTCCCCAAGCATCGGGAGGAACTCAATTACCCCTTCAAACATCCTTCTAGCACTTGGGGCATTATCGTCCTAAGATCCGATGACAATTCCAAATCACACGCTTATCCCATGGTGTAGCAATTCCATAATTCAATATAAACAGGACATCCATCGAGTAAAATGTACAGGAGTAGTTCAATAATCACTATCAAATATCTTTGGTAAACCCCGAGAAGTGATACAAACATTCAATCGGCAATATCGGTATCGATTCAAAAGGTGGGCTACATAATGCAAGTTTATCCAAAATCTACAGAAAAGGGGAACTCGCTCGTCAATAGAAATTAAGAGCATTTGCCAAGTAAATCATTTCGAAAAACTCAAAGTCCGGTTTAGCTTGTACAAAATTCCAATAATTTTCTATAATTCAAATCAAAACAGGGCACAAAGCCAAGTTACAACAAGCTCAGGAAATGACATTTTGGACGCCTATTTGTTAGCTAATTTTTTGTCTCTTGTAATGGGTCATACCTTTATTGATAAATTAATAAGACAATATTGGATAATTATTCAAGTTATACTAATTTAGAAAAGGTGTCAAGTTTTTTTTTTTTTGAAACTTCCTTATGAGCTGTTAACATACACATGAATCAATCATGTTCTTTCCTACTATGGATGAGAATAGATAAGATTTCAATAGATGGTGCAATCAAAGAAGGTTATATAACTCAACTTTCTTATTATATATGGATAGACATGGATGGATCAATCTATAAGTATAGAAATTGCTCACTCAATGCTTATAGTTTGCCCGAAACAAGATTTTGAACTTTTCCAAGCGTGATAAACAATGTGCATCCAGCAACTTTGGGCCCATATTTCGTAAGTTTTTAGCTCGATTTTGGGTCATCCAAATTGTGAGTCTTCTAGTGCTTCGGAAGATTTTCATTTTGACCATAAGATTGCTTGGAACAGGGTTCAAGTGAGAGATTTATGGTGCAACCAAGTTTCGCATCGAAGTCTCGTGTTGCAAACGACATTGAATAATCGCATTGAGTGAGCAATTTGTGACCACATGGGAGTCATTTTATTAGTGTTCAGGAGTAGTTAAGCCTTTTTCTCCTAGGATTTAGGCTGTGACAGTGCTGGTGGTTGAGGACTCCTAGAGACGAGGGACCATGGAAGAAGATGAACTAACAAATCTATGGTATGTCCTAAAGTAATTAGGGTTGATAAAGAAAATTGATTGATAAAGAAAACGAAATTCTTTTCAACCAACACTTCAGAGTACTAACTCCCTTCTATTTCCATCTCTAAAATGTCTTTCAACCCTTGATCATAGATGATGAAAAACTTGAAAATTGAGGTAATGCACATTTCTTTATTTTTTCGTTGGCTTCAATTGTATGCTAGTTCTAATTGTAAGCTTTTTGCATCGCAGCGATGGTCAAGGACTTGTAGAGGAGGGCTTTGATTTACTGCTACAAGATGAAGCCATAATCTACAGAAAAAGGGCGGCTCACCCGTTGATAGAAATGAAGAGCATTCGCCGAGTAAATTAGTTTTGAAAAATTATGAAACTTTAACATGACGTAGACGAAACTCCGAGTAATGTTTTTTTGTGAAGAACTCATAGTCTGGTTTAACTTGTATGGGTCCCAATAATTTTTTGTAATTCGGATCAAAATGAGGCACAAAGCCAGGTTACAACAGGTTAAGGAAATGGTATTTTGGACACCTAATTGAACTCCAAAAATCCTATAGAAAATGGAAACTGAGCAAAGGTCTGGAAATGGCTCATAAAAACAATTTCAGACCCACATAGTTTTTTAAAATATATTTTGCATATACAAAATCTGAAAAATCTGAACTTAAAGTATATCATAGAACAATACATAATGCATGACTTTCATGAAGAAACTCCTATCAAATTTGTACCACAAAGACCGCCAAGACCTGTACAAAATTAGCAAAATTCGGCCTATAGTAAATCAACCCGCAAATTGTTGTAACCTCGGATTCATCCACAACTTGTGTCAATTAAGCTCAAACCAACGCACGCTTCAATATCTAGCATTCTAACAACCTATTAATATACTCAATGTACTAAACTATTGACGCTACTTGCAACACATATATTTCGAACCATCGATGAACACGATTAAGCATGAAAACAACCGAGGCAACTACAATTCGAGGAAATCAACCTCAACATATGGAAATCGACCTATGTAGCATGATGGGGAAGTAATTCACTTGCCTCTAGTCCTAGATGAGCTGTGGTCGTGGCGTTGCGAGGTGGAAGAGAGAGCAAGTCGCGTAGCTGTAATACAAAGAAAGATTGGGCTGCGGCTCGCACAATTGGGGAGGAAGAGAGGATAATGGAAGCTGGTTTCTTCGTAGTGAAGAAGTAGAAGTTGTTGTGTTCTCATGCAGGTTGCCTCCCCCCCCCCTCTTTTATATCTCGGTCTTCTCTTGCCGCTTGTGGTCGTTGCCTTACGAGGAGAGAAGGAGAGATGCACCAAGCGGTGCGATGCTAGTTGACTCAGCATCTAGGGCACTCGACAGGTGGGTGGACGTGGCCTTAAGCGACGCAAAGAAGATGGTGGGATGTGAGGTGTCATCGCGCAAAGAGAGTAGGTGGCCGTGTGATGGTCTGCTCGGTGGTGGCGGCGGGGTTCGATGGCGACATTGTGGCCGATGGTATGCAATGGCATCACGAGTGGGGCTGAGGTGACTCAGTCGGAGACTTAGTGTGGCTTGAGGTGGTCCAACCTTTGCGGCGTTGCGATGAGGGACGGCAAAATATGGCGGCGATGCAGATGGCGTGATCCGGTGACCAACTTGGTGTTGCGGCATTGACCGTTGAGCCTTCGAAGCTCACGATTCCGTCAAGCGAATATCCGGATGTCACACAAAATGTATTGCAGAGCTGATGAAGTGGGGAGGTAACTACTCGTCCACATGTCAAACGGGATAGTTTCCAACCAAATATTTGCATGATGATTCATGTAAAATTGTTATAATTTTGATTTGATCATCTAAAAATCAAAATGCTTCTTTTGATTTCAGAATCTCAGCTGTGCATTTATGCTGTGGAAAATCATTTAATTATCCATGGTAAATTTTGAGAGGTCGGAACTACTTAGATTGTGTAGGTACATGTAGGATTGCCTCTATTGGAGGCATAAAAACGACAATGAGAAGCAAGGGAAGCAATGACTTTAGAGAGGGCCATGGCATGAACAATGTTGCTTTTCAACTCCTTTGATTTAGGGTGTGGTTCCTAACTTATCCTTCACCGCTATGCATTTATTGGAAGGGGAAAGATGACAAGGAGAAGGAGGCGAAGTGATGGTCACGACATAAACAATTTTATTTTTCAACTCTAATTTAGGGAATTAGCATAGCTTTACAAATAATATCCATTCATTGTTATGATGTGATTCCTAGCTTATTTTTCATTGGTATGCCTCTATTAGAAGTGGAAAGACGACAAGGGAAAGTAAGGGTAGTAGGGGAAGCAATGACTTTAGAGAGGGTTATGACATGAACAATTTAATTTTTCAACTACTCATATGTTTTTTGGTAAAAAACTACTCATATTTAGGGTATAGTTTTATTGTTAGTGTCTATTCATTGTTATGATGTGGTTCCCAGCTTACCTTTTACTGCTATTCTAATTTGTTGATTTCAATTTTTAGAATTATGACATCCCTTCTCGATTCGATGATATATATGCTCTTCTTGAAAGAAAGAATTCTGAGTTTTAGGGATATGTGGAAGCTATAAGGGAAATTTAGCAGCAGGCTCACTCCATTTCCTCCATTTTGTTCTCAAGGCTAGCACAGTTTTTCAATTAGCTAGCTTTACTATTTCCTACAGTTTATACTAGATGTTACGTTTCATCTTTTTTGGAGATTGAGTTCTTTTGATAAGTTTGGGACTCTTCCTTGTTCAAACCATCATCAGAATGAGAGAGAGAGAGAGAGAGAGAGAGAGAGAGAGAGAGAGAGAGAGAGAGATGCTAGTTATTCTTGGTATCTACACATAATATCCTTGTTTCAACACGATTCTGGTGATTAAGAAATTCTTTCTAAGTGTTCACTGAAGAGGACCTGAGTAAACTCTTGGTCAAGCAGATTTTAAAGTTGATTTTCAACTAGTCAGTCACACATTGACTTTGGAAAAGGACAGTTACCATTTGGAGGTAATAGCACACTTACGAAATTGGCAACAAAGAGAGAGCTAATATTGTACCCCATAATACAATAGTGTATGTCTAGATCTTTGACTCATGCGCAAGGGATGATCTAGAACAGTTTCATCAAGAGATTTTTAACTTAATGATTTGACGAATCATCGCTTAATATTTATTCATAACATAGCAAGCAAAAAAAGTACCAAAGAAGTCCTAAACCTATAAGGTTAGTACTAATTTAATACTAAACCTTTTAATTTGACCAATTTAATCCTAAATCTTTTCACAATAGTACTAATGTAGTCCATGCAGTCCATTTAGGCCAGAAATCACTTACGTAAATGCTGACTATCTTATCAGCACTAACGTAGAACTCATTAATAATTTGTACTATTTATTTTGAATTTTCTTCTTTTTTTTTTTTTTATTTTTCTTTCCTTTTTTGTTTTTATTTTTGCTAGTGGCTGGCCATCGACCATAGGCGAGGGTTAGCCTCGCCGGATCGTGCCTAGACAAGCGGCGGTGAGGCCTGCCCCGCTAGATCAAGTGAGGACGAGGCCAAGCAAGCCTTGCCATGTGAGAGCAGACCAAGAGGAGGGGGTTGTCCGGAGGAGAGAGGGAGAGAGAGAGAGAGATAGAGAGGAGATTGAGGGATAGTTGGAGAGAAGGGAGGAGAGGGCCAAGACGAGGGTAGTGTTTGGGGCGAAGCGTAGAGAGAGGGCAATCCTGGACTCACGAAATAGGTGGAGCAACCGCTCGGAGACCAGAGGCACCCTAGAAGATGACATTGATTGGGATGACAACGACAGACAAATGAAGATTTCTTGGAGAAGCTCAACGCAAAAAACATTATCCATGTTTCCGGAACTCTCGATTCTCACCTCTCTCTATTTCTCCATCGTTTCTTCTTCTTCTTCTTCTTCAGTTGGGTTTGTCGTGCTTTGTTTGCAGGATGGTTTTCGAGCAAAGAATTTTTGAGGCTGCAAGAATCCTTGCCAAATCTGGGAAGGGTGCCTAGCCGGCACTAACCCTCGCCCACCATGGCTTGTGACCCCAGCCACCCACAAAAAGAAAAGGGAAAAAAAGAAGAAGAAAACATTCAAAAAAACATTATAAATTATAAAAGAAATATGTACATTTCAACATCAACTTTGCCACGTAGAATGGTTAACATCCACGTTAGCGATTTTCAGTTTAGATTAACCGAATGATTGATTCGGTACCAATGTGAAAGTGTTTAGGACTAAATGACCTAATTAAAATGTTTAGGATTAAATTGGTATCAATGTCATAGGTTTATAGAAAGCAAGCAAGGTATCAACGTCTGTGAAGATGCTCACTGGATAGATCAATTATTCAACCAGTAGGAAAATTGTGTTTGTGTTCGTGGTTTCCAGAAGCGGAAATTCACAACAAAAGGGGGAAAAACAACATTTTAACCGATTATTATATTACTATTAAAAAATGAACACGTGCAATTAAAACATCATTAGATGCGTCATATAACCTCCTAGCATAGCCTTAAACAAGTAGTTTAAATAATCAAATATTAATGCTTTTGAAAAATATTTTGCCGCGAAGTGTGGAAGAAATAAATTGAAGAAAAGTTATATACATGTATTTATAGTATAATGTATGGACAAAGGAAGGTAATAATGAAAGATACAGTATCGATTATAATCACAAATTAATTCAATCAATAACCCCAAATTCTAGATTGTATCTTTGATATCAAGGCATATCTTCAACATATTTATCTTTCAGGCTCATAAAAGAAGTTTTTTATTTCTACTTTTGTTGTCACATTTTATGAGGTCCCTAGTCACGAGTTGCCAAGAGCAAATACTGAGGATTCTTATCGGTCAACGATATTAATGCAATGTCTTAACTGTTTTTTGTTATTCGTGTTTTTATCTGTGCTTTTGATCCAATGATTTTCTAAATGAAGATCTCAAGCAAAATCGAAATTTATAACTGAATTGTTCTAGATAGATAGATAGATACATACATACATACATACATACATACATATATATAACTTCAATGAGGATCAATTGAAAAGAGCCAGCTTTGATTTATAAGCTGATTAGCAGGATCTATCAATGAATTTGAGAAAAACTATAGTAAGGGATAATAACAACTATGGTTTTGCTAAAAAGAATTTATACGAAAACATTTTTTTAAAATTTCCAATGTCTATAGTTCCAATTCCGCATGTTGAGAGATGGAAGATGATTATGTAGCAAGCAAAAATATTTTTTTTTCCCATTCGATAGAATAGCATTATTGATGAGACCTATGAATTCATCAAGTGGTTTCCATTATGGGAAGAGATTATGGTAATTCATAGATCTAGCACAAGTATGAGACGGTGATTGTAATATTAAAGTTGACAATGAATAAGTAAACGTCGCTTTGTTTTTGAGAATTCCAATATCGCATCTTTACTCTTTGCATGTGTTGATTAACCTGAGTTTCTAGTCTCCATCGCTAATTGAAAAATTACAATACTATTTTCTTTCACATCATCCAAGAAGAAGAAGCACCTGCTCCTTATTTTCTTTGTATTTTTGCCAAAAGCGACATTATACAAGTTCAAAATAATCTTTCTTTGCTACCAATTTCATCTTTCGTAAAAAATGAAGAAATCTTATACAATGAAGTAGAACATCTTTTTCCTTTTTGTCTTCACGATTTAACAAGGTGAAACTAACGAAATATTGGCCTTGAATATAAAATAGAATGCTAGATGTCCCACTTGAAAGGATTTTGATTCAGTTTAGGGTACAAAACATTCAAAACAATCCTCTTTTATGCTACTAAAACTGATTCCTAGAGACTAGTGTCACGGTCACGAGGTTCCTGCAACTAAAGGCCCATGCATTTTCGAGGAGGACCTCCTGAGATTGCTAGGGTTTCCCACAAGAGAGCTTCCGGAATGTTCTAAGGGAGGGCAATACGGTAATTGCAGCGAGGTCTAGAACTCTCTTGCTATTAGTGTTGGTAGTTGGTAAGTTGGGCTGTACGATCACGTCCGCCGGATGAAATATCGATCAATGGTTGTAATCTGAGGGCCTCAAGTATAAAAAGGGTGCCATTCTCCTCATTTTGCCGTGTTTTAGTTGCTATGTTTTCCCCTCTTTATTGTCAAGGGTGCTTGAAATGCTTTGCGCTTGGTTGTTCTGTCTCCGACCTACGCGTCCCCCCATGACCTCTCCTTCTCCATCTCTGCCACCACCCAACGCTCCTATACTGCACTAAACTCACCAGCATCCCCACCACCCCCTCCCCCAATCCTCATAGAAAATCCCAAGGACAACGCCATCTGCCATAACACAGTTCACCATGGCAGCTCTCTCGTTCTTCTTCGTCCTTGTATTCTCGCTCTTCATTTGATCTTCTTTCACCTGATCAACAACAATGACTCCTCTAGTTTTGATCATCCTTTGTGGCACCACAAAGGATGTGCTGGAGATTTTCTAAGGAATGAAATATTGGGTAAAAAAAAAAACGAGCTATATCGAATAAAATTTTTAAAAAGGCATTCTTATTTACTTAACCAAGTAAGAGAATGAAGTGGGATAAAAAGACATGACTATGATTTTTGAGATACATGTTCTTTCTGAGGAATGAGTTGGTGGCCTTTCCTAGTACTATGCCTCTTTTGGGAATGCCCCGGCTTCTTTTTGGCCAAAAAAAAAAAATGAGAATGCCAATCACATTTGTTGGAAAGTTGATCGCTTAATATGGAAAAGTGAAACGCATGATGGCCTCGCAACATTTCATTGTCTATCTTTTTTTTTCCCTTGTCTTTCCATTGAATAAGCTGTCTTGATTTCCATATTGAAATACAATAGGATATTAATGAACTAAGTGATGTGATTTGGTATATTTTACAAGTGGTAAGGAAAATAATACACCACAAATATAAAGACGAAGTCAGCCCTAAGATGGATGGGTAAAAAAACACAACTCAAACCGTTTGAGAAAAGGTTTAGGACTCGAATGAAAATAAAATAAAATAAAAGACTGAATTGATATAATTACAATAAGTTAAGGATGTTTTTGGTAATTTTTCCTGAAAGACTTGAACCTTTTGGAAAGGGTAAAGGTAGAGAGGATGGAAATTCATATTCTTACCGGATGGATTAATGAGATGGAGAAAATGTACGTGGTGGAGGGAGAAACTATGTAAAATAGCAATAAGAAGAACTTGAGAGATTTTTTTTTTTTTTTGTTGGAACTTCATGTTACATTCTCCAAAAAAAAAAAAGTTGCAATAATTTACATTCGGGATGTCCTCCATCTACAACCCGCGAGGGACGATCCAAGCACAACTTTGGTCGACAAAGCATGCAGCGGAGCTTCGTAAAAGCTGTACAATGGCATGGTCATACTACAGCATTCGTAGTTTCATGTTATGTTGTTCGGGTCATAAATATAGCATGTGGGCTTGCAAATATCAACGTTTGGGGCCTTGCAAAAGAGCAACCATGGCAAATTCCCCAACCAATCGGCATGCAGTCTAATGAAGCCAATGAACAAAAGCACAATTATGCAAAGGGCAATTTGGGAGCAATACTTCTCAAATCATTATAGCAATGTCAACTTTGACACAAAAGTCAGACGACTGCTAGCTTTGTAGATAAATTTATATCTTCTACTGTCTAATGACATGGAATTTTGAATATTTGATTGAGGGCGCCTGAAACATATGGCCTTCTCCTAGTAAAAATATTCATGGGATCATTTTTAAACTTATATGGGATGATTTTTCAACTTAGAATATATTTCTAAGAAAAAACCATTCATTTTGAAATGTTTTGTATATAAAGTGTTGTCTGCAAAAAATCAAACGGAGATTATATTAGGTAAATTGAAAAGTTTATGACTGAATTGACAAAAAATATAATTTAGGACTTTTCGGTTAATGAGAACATGAGTGACGAGTTGCATTAGTTAACATTGAGCCATATTCGATTTTTTTTTTTTTTTAAATCAGCCTTTTCTATTTACTGCTTGTGCACCCTCTCACGATGGCCTGCGCCAAGTTAGAAGATGTAGGATAATACAAATTTGGATGCATTTCGAGGCTCTAATTGTTTGTTACACGGAAATATATTCAAAAATACATCTATGGCATATTTATTTATTTTCTGCTTTTTACACGTCATTAAGTCCTTTAAAGTTTTAATTAGTTCTATGATATAGCCGTAAGTAGGGTAAAATGGATAATTCCACCTCTGGGTTGTGGCACATGGAGGAGCGGTTTCACCGCTAATGGTCCCTATTAGAGAGAAAGGTTAGGTTCAAATGAAAGCTGTAGGCAAGGGAGATCCTCGATCAAATGGACATGGACCGACCATAGGGTGGATATTCGATCAAATCGTAAATGGGTTGCCTCCTTAAATGGGCAGTCAAGTTGCAAAAATAAAGAAATAAATCAGTAAAAGAAAATGACATAAAGATTGAAACAAAGGCTTTCGATTGGCGAAATCCTCAATCAGATAAACATGAACCGAGCATGTATAGACAAATATTCCATCAAGCTGCATATGGATCACGTCCTTAGGCACAATCGAGTTGCAAGGATAAAGGAAATAAAACGGTTTTAAAAAAAATGAAATAAAAAAATTTATCAAGCTTATTTTTTACCATTTGAGAAAAAGAAAAAATCTTTTGAATTTTTTGTTTCACATAAAACAACTTTCACGAAACGTTTTCCGGATTTTCTAGTATTTATTTCACGAAAAATGAACTAGTTGTAGAAAACATTTTTCATAAGTAGAAAAAAAGTCTTCTAAAATAGGGAAATTTTTTTCACTATTCAAGTTGAGAAAAATATCTTCCTTACTCACCTTCTCTTATCTCACATTCATGTTAACCTTCCTATTTTCCTTTTCTTCTTCTTTTGTCTTCCATTTAAAAAAAATGCAAATTTTAATTACTTTTAATTTTCTTTTATTTGTCTTTTTTATCTTCTTTTTTTTTATGTCTTTTTTTCTTTCTCTCTCTCTCTCTCTCTCTCTCTCTCTCTCTCTATATATATATATTTTTTTATTTCTATCTTGGCCAATCACCACCACGATGACGGTTGGCAAAACAACCAAATGCGAACCTTGAGCTCACTAGCCACAGGCGAGCTTGAGGCTCACTTGATTGTCGACAAGCCAGGTGAGCGATGAGCTCGAGCTTGTCGAAATCTAGCGAGCCTTGAGCTCGCCGGCCATTGCCATGGCCAGCAAGCGACCAAAGAAGAAGATAAAAATAAAGAAAAATAAAAAAAATAATTTAAAAACCAAAATTTTAAAAAATAAATAATTAAAAAATCGATTTTACAAAATAAAATTATAGAAAATTATTGAAAAAGGTTCATAAAGGAAAAAAAAAAAATTATTGAACAATGGGAAATATTTTCCACTTTATTTTCAAATTTTAGCAGAACACTAAAAAATAATTACATTTTTCTTAAAATTGGTTTTTTGGAAAATATTTTCGAGAAACATTTCACTTTTCATGAAACAAATAGAGCCTAGTGGCTTCAATTATAACTAAGGCATCTATCTATTGTCTAGAATAACTTAATCACATCCATGTCATGTAATTATTAATAGCCACCGTCATTTCCACTTTCCTTGGAACGAATATAAAATTTGAACTTCATATCTTCAGCAACGAATGGTGCTAGGACTAATATTGTTAGGAAAATAAATCACAATTGATGATATGCTTATTATGCACAATCCGGAAAATTAGTAGATGACTAGAATTTGAAGAGAGAGAGAGAGAGAGAGAGAGAGAGAGAGAGAGAGAGAGAGAGTTGGGATAAGGAATTTTTCTTGTGGGTTATAAGGTCATTTTTGTGGATGAAGATGAGATGAATTCTAAACCTTTGATTTTAAGGTACTGATGAATAATAATCATGTGAAGATGTTTCTATCATTGTGAATATTCTCTTATTTTTGTATTTTTAGTAGATTTGAAGATACTAAATTCTTTAGCATTTGATTTAATTTTCTATATGAATATAAAAATTTAAGATAGTTTCTTGTTTTCATTATGAATCTCTATTTAATAAGGTTATTTGGTTGGATGAAGATCTACCATGATAAAAAATTTAAGCCTTATGATTGTTCCTGCACTTTCTTGTCCTTTTAATCATGTGAAGATTTTTCTCATTGTGAATGTTGTGGGTTATAAGGTTATTTTTGTGGATCAAGATGAGATGAATTCAAAGCCTTTGATTTTAAGGTACTAATGAATAATAATCATGTGAAGATGTTTCTATCATTGTGAAAATATTCTCTAATTTTTGTATTAGTTAGCAGATTTGAAGGTACTGACGTGTCTTTAGTATTAATTTAATTTTCTATATGAATATGCAAAAATTTATGATAGCTAATCTTGTTTTCGCTTAATCTCTATTTAATAAGCGTATTTGGTTGGAGTATAGTCATCTACCATGATCATAAAAATTTGTAATAGCTAATATGTTGTCTCCTGCACTTTCTTGTCCTTTTCTAGCGCAACAATTTATTCTTTACTGTGTTTCCAGCTAGGCGCTTTCCGCGCGCTTCTGTTGTTATGACATCATTCCCGCCGACCCAACTTTCTAACAAAAAACAGACGAAAAAAACGCCAATTTCATGGTTACGTATTGTAGCAAAGAAAAAGTGGCAAAAACATGCAAGTGTCGTGAAGCTCCGAGGCCGAGTAAATGAATTTGACAAATATTCCTCCCCAATCTGACCATGCCATTAATAATGTTTTCACATGTCGCAAGCGTGTCAATCGGACTTAGACATGTCAAAATGAGCCATAAGTTCATTTATTAACTCATATAAATTCATTATATTTAGCGAGTCATTAATGGATTTAAACATAAAATTTTGGCTCTTGGTTATCTGGGTTTAGTTTTGGGTCGATTGTGAGCTTCGGAGACCATTTCCAGATCTCTGGGTTTAGCTTTGGCGCAGGGGTTCTATGATGGAGACGGTGCGGGAAGATGTCTAAGAAAGATGGAAGGAGAAGAGGGACACAGCCCTAATCTGGTGGAAATGGTGACGTAATGGCCATTGGGGTGGGGAAAGGGCTCATTTTTGGATCTAGGGTTTCAACAAGGAGGAACTATCACCATGAATGTTTTTTTTTTTTTTTCAAAACATAATACAAATGTTAAGTGGGCTATATATGGGTCATAAATGAATTTACAAATTATTCAAATTGAATTTATTTTTATAACTTTTTCTTCGTTCTATCTCTCACTCTCTCACTTGCTCAACACTGTCATTTCAGTTTGAGTTTGAGTGTTCCTATATTGGATTAAATATAAAAGTAGTTTAGTAATATTGATTAAGTCAAGTATAAATTACTAAATTTGCAAAATAAATTAACGAGTTAAGGTAGCAATTTGGGTCAGATTATTCATGATCCAACCCAACCCAAACTCGGCCCCGCCACCATCCACCCATGTGAGATTTATCCACGACCTGGCCATGGCCGAAGACATCACCAGGCGTTGACTAAACATACAATTGTCTGTGGATGAACCCATGTTAATTACTGCATGTCGATTGTTGTCATAGAGAAAGTTAGAAGAATCAGGGGAGACTGATCCCATTTGTTCAACTTCGCCCGAATTCCTCACTTAAAAATTCGGGTAAGTACGACATTTACTATATTTGAATAAGGCACATGAGCTAAATCCTTTGCTACTTACAGGTCTCTCCTATTCGTGTATTTATCTGATACATTTTTGTCATAGAGACCTTGCTCGAAACCGACTGACCGGACTGACATAGCGGAATGATGCACTCCAACGTCTAATTGGCCGTCTTCAGTTATTCATTCGGCTAAAGCATTGTCAAATGAATTCATTTGTTTTCGTTGCGACAGAATGGACATTAGTACTTGGCCGGGAGTTTCTGGATTTAGAATCATTTTTTTCAGCATTTAGTTCAGAGAAAGCAGAATTTATTTGCAATTTTCTCCTTCTCAAGCATATTTCAAGGACCCTCACCAGGCTTATGACCAAGTTCAATACGGAATATTATCTTGGTGCATACTGAATCTCACTAAGGGCACGTTTATTTTACGGAAAACTCAATGATAAGAAAAATGTTTTTTAGGAAAATGTTTTTCAAAAATACAGTTAACTTTCATTTGTTTGGTGATATATAATCGAAAACTTTTTTGATAGTTGGATCTATTAAAAAATGATTTTAATCTCATGACTTTATTTAAAGCAAAATAAAATTTATTTTTAATAATTTCTTACTTTATTTATTTTTAAAAATCTAATTTTTAGTTATTTTTCTTTTTCTTTTTTTTTTTTTCCCCTTCCTCTATCGCGTCTAGTTGATGACTACCATAGGCTCGCCTAGATTGGCGAAGTCTCGAGCTTGCTAGCCTACATTGTGGTCGATCGCCGAGCTAGCAGTCATCACCAAGGTACATGGTCAGTGGAGAAAGGAGAAAGGAAAACAAAGAAAAGAGAATAGAAGATAAAAGAAAATAAAATAATATCGAATTTAAAAAAATAATTGAAAATTTGATTTTTTAAAATTATTTTTACAAGAATAAACATTTTATTAACTAAGGACCCTAAGACTAGGAAAATATTTTAGAAAACATTTTCTAGTTCTTTCAAAGAGAAAATCATTTTCCTAAATTTAAGTTTTAGTAGAAAAAATCATTATCTAGGCAAACATTTTTTATTGACTCATTTTCCTAAGCAAATCAAACAGAGAAAAATGTTTTTAGAATTTTTTTAAAAAGAATTTTAGAGGCTTTATCTCATAGTCTATGCAAACAATAATTTTAGGATCTTATCCTTAAATTCCAGCCCTTCTATGTGGAAACCGCACATATCGAGGAAAGAAATGCAATATTATTCTCTTTTTTGTTGATGCAACATGCTAATGATTTCCCTATAATATCGGTTCGTGTTTTTTTGGGAATATATTTCGACCGCCATTAATTCAAATTTTCTGTTTGTTTCACGCTATAATATAGGAAATTCCTCTTTTTTTTTTTTTCCTTTTTGTATGTGTGTCCGGTGGTGTATTATGGTTCCCGCCATTTCAAAGAAGCCATTACGGACCGAAGGGAGGCCATTGCTAACGCAAGGTGTCTTGAGGCTGCCACCTTCGCACGCACTAGGGGACCAGTTCTTGTCCTCGATACCACAACGCAAGGATGGCTGTAGTCATTGGTGAAACCATTTGTGACACGGTGGAAAAGTACGTATTATTAAAATTAGTAATCGACATTAACTTTCTCAATTAGCTCACTGAAATTCTCAAAAAAAAAAAAAAAAAAAAAAATGTACGTTGAGAGAACGTAACAAAGAATGATTGGTGTTCCCTATGGTATGTTTTACTTTGGTACATTTTACTTTACGTTATAAAAGTAGCATTGTCAACGGCCTCATTGACCTACTCAAGGGTACGTTTGAGGATGGAAGAATTTCCTGAGAAACGTTTTCCAATTTTTCACCCATTTGCACGGCGGAAAACATCTAGTCAAGGGAAAAGATGTCCGATTAACCGAAAACTTGTCCCAGCTGGTATCGAGCATGGTGTCCTATTTCCTCATCCATAGTCTCAACCGGTCTCAAATTTGCGGCCAAGAAAAAAACCTGCATCACATTCATATCTCACTCGTCTTCTTTTGAACAAATCTTCTCTAATCTCTCTCCATCGACGGATGCATAAACTTTTTTGAGATCTCCTATCAATGTCAAAAATCTGATTTTGCATATTCATTTCATGTGGTCGCACAGTGAACAATAATTAGTAGTTTTATTTGAGATTGAAGTTTGTAATTTGGTTCTATTTTTTACAATTACAATGGTGAGAGAAAATCGTACCTAATAGCTAATACCCTCGAGTTAATTTCTTATTGGCTTTAGTTACGTTAGACAAAATTGATATGCATTTTTTTGTGTTGTATTTTGAATTCATATATAATGGACTTATATCTGTATCCCTAGGTACAATGATAGAGGGAAAATACTATCTCAAAAAAAAAAAAAAAAAGTGATTATTAGTAGGCTAAAGGTTGACTTGATATGATCCCCCAAGCTTACCCTTGACATAAAAAATTGGATTGCAATTTTTGGGTCAGGTTTAGGCCAAAATAGAGGTGGTCAAACTTCCTTGTGTGTGCAAGGCTCGCTTATCTAGCTCGATTAGGGGTGAGCGTATTGGACCGATTGAAATGGGTGCTGCCCAGACCAGATCGGATTGACCTATTTGGTCCAGTTCCATAAAAATGGAATCGATGATTTTCAGTCCAATTCCCGCTTATGGGGAAAACTAAATTGGACCAAACCGACTCTTTTTTTAATTTAATTTTTTTTAATTTCTTTAAAATAGTAATAAATTCTAAATTAGTGACAACTCTAGTATTTTTAAATTTTTAAAATTTTTTACCAGTTTTGTTGTACTAGACGGTCCAGTCCTAAAAATTGAGAACTGGTCCTCCTAGTTTGGTTCCCAATTCTTAAGTGGGACTAGACAGGATTGAAAATCGATCACTCCTAGCTTTGATAGCCGCTAATCACTTATACATTGTATTACGTTCATTTTCCTCCGCAACTAGCTAATCAGGAAAAAAAAAAAAGGAAATTCATCACATCTAATATTAATCAATTAAAATTTTGATGCAATGTCAGCGGACTCGGCAATTTGACTTTTCGTGAACAACATGGTAAGAGAAAAAGATATGACTGGTGATCCAATCGAAAGCCCAGCCCAGGTCAATATTCATTATCCATCGAGCTCGCGGGCCCAAATGCGCGATATTCCCGGGCACTGTTCCTCATCTGCAATTCCCTCGACGATCCCTTCCCAGTATAATGGCGGCATATGCAGGCGATTGCTGCATCCGGAGCTCCTTCTTCGAACGACCCATTTTATATGGATTGACCTTCACTGAACTCCTTTCCTCGGTGGAGTCCGGATCTTAGGTTGGCTTTTGCTTCTCTGCTCCTGAGTTTACTCATTCCACTTTCTTTCTTTTTACTTTTTATTTGCCCTTTTTGTGGTCATGGCTTTTTTTTCTTTCTAGTCCTTTGTTGCTCCTGTATTCGTTGGTTATATTCCTGAATCGGAACAATGCTTAGGCTCTTTGCTTTAAACGGTACTCGTATCCGTTCGTTGTCAGGGGTGCTTTCCTCTCCGTCTCGGCTTTGCGTCTTATGAGTTTGATGTTATATCCCGCTTGGTTTCCCTCAACAAGATAGTGGTTCTTTGGTATTTTCACGAGAAATTTCTGCGAATTGCAGTCGAAGGACCGGATGGGGAAGAGGGAAGTGGAATTTCCTATGAGTAAAATTTCGAGAGGGCCGGAATTAACAATCTCCATTGTTGTGCTTGTTCGTTTATGTAGGGTAGTGGTGGAATTGAAGGGCAAAATATGGCAGAATTAAGCATGAGTAGACTCATGGATATTGTGGATGAGGAATGGATGAGAGACACTCTGCCTAATGATGGTATCTTGCTTTCCTCTCCCTTCACTTTCCTGAATTTTGCTTTCACTTGGCATCAACTTGGCAAATGAATAAGTACCGCCGCGTTGTTAAGGATTCAACGCCTGAATTGGTCTCCACATGATTGCGTTGCCATTGCAGATCTTCCCCTACCGCCCATGTTGCTTGTTCTAAATGACGATGTTGAAGATTCGAGTGTGTATTTCGTTTAACGGTCTCTTGTTTGTACTGATCTTTGCAAAATGGATCATGTATTCTTGTCCTCTGATACTTGATCTGATAGTAAGTCTTCAATATGTTATTAACAATCCTTATAAATGCCCCATGCTGGCTATCCAATGAAGAGGCCAACCAACATCGAAAGCGAATTACTACACTCTAGTTTTAATTTAGTTAGTTCTTGGAGTTTCTTTTATCTCTCTATTGCACTGTGAAAATAGAGCTTCTTTCATCCTTTTGCTTGTACATTGAATGCGCCCATTGTCAGTAATGTTGTTCATAGTGATGCATATAGTTTGGTCCATTAAAGGGAATAAGCTTGTGGCTAGAGAATTGCTTTCTTTCTATCGAATTGACATGAATTTGTGTGAATTAATCTGACTGCGAGAACAACCCAATAAATTCCTTGAGCCTTTTTAGCCAATTGTTCGTTCTCATGAGGATCACAATTCTAACAATTATAAAGAAGTCTCTAGTGTTAAGGTGGTGCGGCTGCAGGTATTTTGATCTCTTTAGTTGGTTGAAGCAGGGACAAATGAACATGTACATGGTTTGTGGGATTTGTTTGATGGTAACTCTGCTAAAGCATAGATAGAAGAACATGTAGAAGCAGTTGCTTTCTACGTTTTTCCTAAACATTCTTTCATGTCTGGTTTTTGATAGATAAGCTTATGTTGCTCGTTTATGGTATTGGCATATTTAATGCTTTCACCAGTGTCATGCTTTTTCTGAAAAAATGGATGCTGGCACTAGACATAGCTCCTTGCTGTAAATTCCTATGAGTTGACTTGTTAGTGATTGATTGACCATTTGCTGCATTATCCAGATCAGGAGACTCGACAAGCTTATGAAGATTCTTGGCATGATCTTGCTTTAAACACCCAGTGAAGTATGCCAAGAGGCGGGTTGATCCTTGAAACGTTGTTTGGGTGCTGGATTTTCGTTATCTTAACAACACAACTATCTCTTCATTTTCAACATGTACACGCTAGTGTTATGACAGAGTACTCGAGTGGCGGGGCGGCTGAGGATAAGGTCTACCCAAGAGTGGAGGAGTAAGGGTTTAGAATCCCAATAAGAAAGGAAGGTCTTTGTCGGGTTGTGAGTCTGGCAAGCCACCAGCTTGTTCTACACCGTCTTATGTGTTAGAGGCTAGTACTTAAATCCATTCATTTGCCTCGTAACACCCCGGAAGAATGATTTGCTCACACATATGCCCGTGAGATGGAAACGGCACTTGACTTTACAGCTGAAAGCTTGCTATGCTTGTGCCGGTGTGATGAGCAGCAGAATCATCAGTTTGCACTGGAAGTCTTGGATTCAAAAGGTGAATTGAAACCTAGACAATGGCGATGGCGGCACAGAAGTTGTAAATGTATTCATGACCAACCCTTGTGCAATTTTCCTACCGATGATGCAAAACCAGTTGCAATTTAAGCATTTAGCCACCTCAATTATAGAAATTATTTGTCGAATATATGTTACTCATGCGTACATTACAGCCCTACGTAAATTTTTATTTATTTATTATTTTTTGTGATAGAATAATAATTGCAAATGCATACGGAGCACTACTAACTCGTACATTAACCCTTTTTACAGTCATAACCCTTTTTACAGTCATAACCCTTTTTGCAGTCATAAATGCTAAACGAAAACTATACTAAACATCCTCAAGTTTGTTTCTAAGTAAAGCAATGTGATCAGCCTTAGTTATGTTGGACCAACTCGATATGCCTTTTTTTTTTTCCCTTGTATTTTACCTTTTAATATTTTAGGGACTACTATTTTGTACTCAAGCACGAAGGAAGATAGGGAAAATATTATCTCCCGAGTAAGTGATCATTGCGCAGGGCAGGGCCAAAGCTCAAACTCCGCCCATGACAAAAAGTACATACATGATAAACTCAGCTCAAAATGGGCAATTCCAACTTCCTCCAGTAATGACATTGTCCTAGCCCGTTCATTTGCTTTATGGGGTTAGATGGCTACCTGCCCATCGATCACCTTTTTGTCTTATTTTCATCTTTAAAAACTATGTAGGTTGGGTTGACAAATTGAATTTCACATTTACTAGTAATCTATTTATATAAAATTTGGTCACTCACTTTTTAGTCTACACATCCATTATTCACTTGATGAGTTGTCAATTTCTCTCTTCATTTTTTCATAAGTTTGTTGCAACTTCAATAGACTTACTAATTCAACTTTTGGCAAACAATATTAAGAAAGAAAATTTCAAATAAAAGTCTAAAGTGGATCCATTTTCTTAAAAAATGACTTAAAGTAAAGTTGTTTTAAATAAGAGTTTCAAGTGACCAATAAAGTCTCAAATGAGAGCCTAAATTATCCAGTTGGCTTTTTCCAGGGATTAGAATATGGCGAATTTTGTCCAACTATTGCAATTGAATAAAAATTGGATAAGTCACCCTAATTGCAATAGGTTCCTTAAATTTTTCACTTTTTTTTTCCTTCTCGCCACCTTCAGTTCAGTCCATTGCCCACCGTTGTCTCTCCTTTGTCCTGTTGTCTCTTCTTTCCTAGGTTCCGTCGTCTGCGAGCTTGTATGTGTGCTCGTCGTGCCTCTTTGGTTTCGACTCTCTATCCACATCTTTGCTGCTCGATTGAGTTGCTGGCAATTCTTTTATGCTTTTCATATTATTTTCATTGACTCGAGCTAGGTAGATTTTGAGTTATATAATATCCAAAATATCTCATTCTTTCTTCTTTCTTTTTTTATATCAAAGATAAACGGGGACCAAGTCCAAAATTAGAAAAGAGAGCTCTTAGACCAAACTTAACGTGGAGAGAACTGTTTGAATGAGTGGCCTATTCATTCAGCAAAAAGATGAAGGCATATGGGGAAAGCTTCCAAATACCCAAATTACGCTGGGAGTGAGCTAAAATTTGCTTTAAAAGGGGATAGAAAAACCTTGAAAATCGTGGGGATGGAGGCGGGGCCGAGTCAAACCGCCCGAAAACGATGAAATGGGCCATTGGTGTAACTAGATTGAGCATTGGGCCTGAGATTTATAGTGCAAAAAAATTGAGGTGAGCAAACAACAAAATTTAGGTATTTTTCTTATTTCACTATGGGAATTAATATAACAATTTATTTCAGGAGACATGCAATTCTTCATGTCGAGTTGAATATTTTTATTCACAATTATTTTCTTAACTAACACTAGCTTTCGAGGCTCGAGCACATGCTATGAGCGTGTGGTTCCTTTCATGCTTTTTTTTTTTTTATTAGTGAATTCGTTCCAGCGAAAAACATTGGTTTCTTTATGATTTTTGAATAAATGGATAAATGATATGCATTTCTCTAATTGCTTTGATTTTTTCTTTTTTTGCAAGCAATGAGATTTTAATTTACAATAATAGATCTCAACAAAATTATAAAAGGAGAGGAAAATTAAGGACATTTTTGTAAATATAGGATTGGTGCCAAAAGTTGGCTTTATATATACTGAAGAAACATAGATTATCATAAGCTTACTTTGTTTGATATATCTCACTCTCTCTTGCAATATATGACCATTTTAAACATTGGAATACTATGTTAATAAATATAATAGGTGCTTTATAATGAAAGTTTGTGCATCATGCGGACTGAAAAGCTAGTTTATATACCATGCGACAATCTCATTCTTTAGTAATGAACTACACCGTTGTATTTTTACTTTACATATGTGAGTACTTGCAATTTGTGTGCAATTCTTCTTTATGGAAAACATAAAGTTATATCTATCTAAATTATAAATAAATAATTATTACTATGAAGTAATACGATCTCATGATGATTTATATATATAAAAGGAATTTTCTTTTTTTTTTTTAAAGATTTCTTGTGCACATTTCATAAGGAAAAAGTATGTTTTTAACTTGCCACGGTCAATCTTGTTGACATAGCTGAAAGTGAACCCAAAATATATCAATGTTTTTGAATTATCTTAAAATCAAATTATTTTTTTGGTAAATCATGTATGTTCAGTGCAAAAAGATAATTTATATGCAAACTAATAATTTTAAAAATTTAAATAGGATGGTATCCGATTTGGATAACTCTATGAATAACTAACTGAAAAAACATTAAGTTATCACTCTTATGAATGATGATTGTAGAAAAATCATATACAAATTTATTAGCTAATCTAGCTTATTTGTTGTCTCTTGTAATGGGTCATATCCAAATTGACAAATTAATAAAGCTGCATTTGATTGTCGGAATAAAATTCAAAATAGGATAAAATCTTATCTTATCTTGTATCCGGTGTCTACTTAAGACATGATAAATGGGGATATAAGGGGCATATAGACCAGATAAAATTATCCCATGAAAGAGATATGATATAGGTGGATAAAATTTCTAGTATTCATAATAAGAAAGTTATTTGTCTCGAATGACAGACTTTTTAAAATAACAAAATTAGAATTATATTTCAATATAAATAATATTCGAATTCTAATGTAAGAAATTAAAAAAAAAAAAATTAGTTATTTTAATTTAATCTTATTTTTATTTATACATTCGAATTTAATTATATTTTATAGAATAATTTCAATAGATGAATTTAAATATATATATTCATATTTATTATATACTTTAGGTATTTTAGTATTTTAGGTATATTAGTACAATTTACTATTTAATAAAATTTTATTAGAGAACGGTGGGATGGGAAAAAGAAAAAAAGAAATTAATTAATAAAAGAGAGGAAATAAAATAAACAGTAAATAAAATAAAGTAAGTAAGAGTGATGCGAGAGATGGTTATTTTTCTCGAAAGATAAATTTTTAAATTAACAAAACTAAAATTGTATTTCAATATAAAGAATTGAATTCTAATATAAGAAAATCAAAATAAAAATTAGTTATTTTAATTTAATCTTATTTTTATTTTTATATATTCGAATTTAATTATTTTTTATAAAATAATTACTATATATAAATAGAAGTATATATTTATAATTTATTTTATGTATTTTAGTATTTTGGTTATATTAGTACAGTCTACTATTTAATAAAATTTTATTAGAAATGACAGAGTGGAAAGATAAAAAAGAAGTCAATTAATAAAAGAGAGGAAAATAAAATAAAATAAAAAACCAAATATAATAAAGTAAGCAAAATTTTTGCAAAAGATTTTTATCATCTCCATTTGTAAAAAATTTTGTTCACTTTTACTAATCTATCGTTTATATCAAACAATATACATGATATTATATGAATATATCCGGCTTTATTATTGTAATCACCAAACGGTGGATATAATATATCAAAATCCCCTGGATTTCATATCTTATACAATATTATCCTGATTCAAAATTTGGACGACCAAACATAGCCAAATGAGATATAAATCGGATAAAATTATTTCATGCGGAAGGTATGATAAAGGTAGATATGATTTCTAATATTTATAATAGGAAAGTTAATTTTCACAAATGACAAACTTATTAAATTGACAATTAAAATTATAATTCAAAATTAATAATATTTGAATTATCATATAAGAAATTCTAAATAACAAAAATAACAATTTAGTTATTTTAATTTAATCTTATTTTAATTTATATATTCTAATTTAATTCTATTTTATAATATAAATTCAATATATAAATATCTAATACATATTTTAGATCTTTTAGTATTTTAGGTATATTATTAAAATTTATTATTTAATAAATTTTTATGAGAGAATGATGGAAGGGGAAAAAATAAAAAAGATATTGATTAAAAAAAGAGAGGAAAATAAAATAAAAAAGCAAATAGAATAAAATAGGCAAGAGTATTGCAAGAGATTTTTACCACTGTGGTTTTTGATTCATTTCTCGTCTAACAACTGGGAACTTCAAGTAACCAAACTAAGCAACTGTCTATCACTCACGAGATCGACCAAGAGCCACAGTGGTTTTTTTCCTCACTAAACATGCTCTCACATTATAAATGATCATAATAATCATAAGGCTTTGTAGAGCCATGGGAAATCTCCTCGTAGAGTACGCAGAGTTCATGTTGGAGTGAGGTGGGACCTCGGTATGTGCATGAGTTTAGTCTTTACTTAGTTTTTCATCATTGTGAATTGACTGCCACCATCTTCCAGAAAACCCTATTACCTCCCAGCATCTTGCACTCATTTGGCATCACCAGGACATCTAGGGGAACCATGTTACACCTCCCCAAGCATCAAGAGGAACTCAATTACCCCTTCAAACATCCCTTCTAGCACTTGGGGCATTATCGTCCTAAGATCCGATGACAATTCCAAATCACACGCTTATCCCATGGTGTAGCAATTCCATAATTCAATATAAACAGGACATCCATCGAGCAAAATGTACAGGAGTAGTTCAATAATCACTATCAAATATCTTTGGTAAACCAGAGAAGTGATACAAACATTCAATCGGCAATATCGGTATCGATTCAAAAGGTGGGCTACATAATGCAAGTTTATCCAAAATCTACAGAAAAAGGGGAACTCGCTCGTCAATAGAAATTAAGAGCATTTGCCAAGTAAATCATTTCGAAAAACTCAAAGTCCGGTTTAGCTTGTACAGGTTCCAATAATTTTCTATAATTCAAATCAAAACAGGGCACAAAGCCAAGTTACAACAAGCTCAGGAAATGACATTTTGGACGCCTATTTGTTAGCTAATTTTTTTGTCTCTTGTAATGGGTCATACCTTTATTGATAAATTAATAAGACAATATTGGATAATTATTCAAGTTATACTAATTTAGAAAAGGTGTCAAGTTTTTTTTTTTTTTGAAACTTCCTTATGAGCTGTTAACATACACATGAATCAATCATGTTCTTTCCTATTATGGATGAGAATAGATAAGATTTCAATAGATGGTGCAATCAAAGAAGGTTATATAACTCAACTTTCTTATTATATATGGATAGACATGGATGGATCAATCTATAAGTATAGAAATTGCTCACTCAATGCTTATAGTTTGCCCGAACCAAGATTTTGAACTTTTCCAAGCGTGATAAACAATGTGCATCCAGCAACTTTGGGCCCATATTTCGTAGGTTTTTAGCTCGATTTTGGGTCATCCAAATTGTGAGTCTTCTAGTGCTTCGGAAGATTTTCATTTTGACCATAAGATTGCTTGGAACAGGGTTCAAGTGAGAGATTTATGGTGCAACCAAGTTTCGCATTGAAGTCTCGTGTTGCAAACGACATTGAATAATCACATTGAGTGAGCAATTTGTGACCACATGGGAGTCATTTTATTAGTGTTGAGGAGTAGTTAAGCATTTTTCTCCTAGGATTTAGGCTGTGACAGTGCTGGTGGTTGAGGACTCCTAGAGACGAGGGACCATGGAAGAAGATGAACTAACATATCTATGGTATGTCCTAAAGTAGTTAGGGTTGATAAAGAAAATGGATTGATAAAGAAAACGAAGTTCTTTTCAACCAACACTTCAGAGTACTAACTCCCTTCTATTTCCATCTCTAAAATGTCTTTCAACCCTTGGTCATAGATGATGAAAAACTTGAAAATTGAGGTAATGCACATTTCTTTATTTTTCGTTGGCTTCAATTGTATGCTAGTTCTAATTGTAAGCTTTTTGCATCGCAGCGATGGTCAAGGACTTGTAGAGGAGGGCTTTGATTTACTGCTACAAGATGAAGCCATAATCTACAGAAAAAGGGCGGCTCACCCGTCAATAGAAATGAAGAGCATTCGCCGAGTAAATTAGTTTTGAAAAATTATGAAACTTTAACACGACGTGGACGAAACTCCGAGTAATGTTTTTTGTGAAGAACTCAAATTCTGGTTTAACTTGTATGGGTCCCAATAATTTTTTGTAATTCGGATCAAAATGAGGCACAAAGCCAGGTTACAACAGGTTAAGGAAATGGTATTTTGGACACCTAATTGAACTCCAAAAATCCTATAGAAAATGGAAACTGAGCAAAGGTTTGGAAATGGCTCATAAAAACAATTTCAGACCCGCATAGTTTTTTAAAATATATTTTGCACATACAAAATCTGAAAAATCTGAACTTAAAGTATATCATAGAACAAGACATAATGCGTGACTTTCATGAAGAAACTCCTATCAAATTTGTACCACAAAGACCGCAAAGATCTGTACAAAATTAGCAAAATTCGGCCTATAGTAAATCAACCCGCAAATTGTTGTAACCTCGGATTCATCCACAACTTGTGTCAATTAAGCTCAAACCAACGCACGCTTCAATATCTAGCATTCTAACAACCTATTAATATACTCAATGTACTAAACTATTGACGCTACTTGCAACACATATATTTCGAACCATCGTTGAACACGATTAAGCATGAAAACAACCGAGGCAACTACAATTTGAGGAAATCAACCTCAACATATGGAAATCGACCTATGTAGCATGATTGGGAAGTAATTCACTTGCCTCTGGTCCTAGATGAGCTGTGGTCGTGGCGTTGGACCGAGGTGGAAGAGAGAGCAAGTCGCGTAGCTGTAATACAAAGAAAGATTGGGCTGCGGCTCGCACAATTGGGGAGGAAGAGAGGATAATGGAAGCTGGTTTCTTCGTAGTGAAGAAGTAGAAGTTGTTGTGTCCTCATGCAGGTTGTCTCCCCCCCCCTCTTTTATATCTCGGTCTTCTCTTGCCGCTTGTGGTCGTTGCCTTACGAGGAGAGAAGGAGAGATGCACCAAGCGGTGCGATGCTAGTTGACTCAGCATCTAGGGGACTCGACAGGTGGGTGGACGTGGCCTTAAGCGACGCAAAGAAGATGGTGGGATGTGGTGTCATCGCGCAAAGAGAGTAGGTGGCCGTGTGATGGTCTGCTCGGTGGTGGCGGCGGGGTTCGATGGCGACATTGTGGCCGATGGTATGCAATGGCATCACGAGTGGGGCTGAGGTGACTCAGTCGGAGACTTAGTGTGGCTTGAGGTGGTCCAACCTTTGTGGCGTTGCGATGAGGGACGGCAAAATATGGCGGCGATGCAGATGGCGTGATCCGGTGACCAACTTGGTGTTGCGGCATTGACCGTTGAGCCTTCGAAGCTCACGATTCCGTCAAGCGAATATCCGGATGTCACACAAAATGTATTGCAGAGCTGATGAAGTGGGGAGGTAACTACTCGTCCACATGTCAAACGGGATAGTTTCCAACCAAATATTTGCATGATGATTCATGTAAAATTGTTATAATTTTGATTTGATCATCTAAAAATCAAAATGCTTCTTTTGATTTCAGAATCTCAGCTGTGCGTGGAAAATCATTTAATTGTCCATGGTAAATTTTGAGAGGTTGGAACTACTTAGATTGTGTAGGTACATGTAGGGTTGCCTCTATTGGAGGCATAAAAACGACAATGAGAAGCAAGGGAAGCAATGACTTTAGAGAGGGCCATGGCATGAACAATGTTGTTTTTCAACTCCTTTGATTTAGGGTGTGGTTCCTAACTTATCTTTCACCGCTATGCTTTTATTGGAAGGGGAATGATGACAAAGAGAAGCAGGCGAAGTGATGGTCATGACATAAACAATTTTATTTTTCAACTCTGATTTAGGGGATTAGCATGGCTTTATAGATAATATCCATTCATTGTTATGATGTGATTCCTAGCTTATTTTTCGCTGGTATGCCTCTATTAGAAGTGGAAAGACGACAAGGGAAAGTAAGGGCAGTAGGGGAAGCAATGACTTTAGAGAGGATTATGACATGAATAATTTAATTTTTCAACTACTCATATTTAGGGGTATAGTTTTATTGTTAGTGTCTATTCATTGTTATGATGTGGTTCCCAGCTTACCTTTTACTGCTATTCTAATTTGTTGATTTCAATTTTTAGAATTATGACATCCCTTCTCGATTCTATGATATATGCTCCTCTTGAAAGAAAGAATTCTGAGTTTTAGGGATATGTGGAAGCTATAAGGGAAATTTAGCAGCAAGTTCACTCCATTTCCTCCATTTTGTTCTCAAGGCTAGCACAGTTTTTCAGTTAGCTAGCTTTAGTATTTCCTACAGTTATGGAATAAATGTAGGCCGAGACTGATGCTTTTATCTCTATCTATATCTAGCGAAGTCACAATTGCCGGTCTTCCATTGGGTTCTGATGGAGGTGAAAGTATGTTTGATGTGCATTAGATGCTGTGTTTAGCAGATTTAAGCAAATTCATGAAGTGATTTTAATGCTGAAGGGGTCCATGTGCTGCGTTAGACTAGAAAGAGAGTGCACACAACTCATCCACATATGTTAATCGAGGAATTTGTAATGATTTCCGCAATTTTTTCTTACGGCAAGTTCTTATTCCCTTTTGCTAAGGTGGTGACGTCGAACTTGCCATATATCTCACATGTATTCAATAGATTCGATATGGCGGTGCCATGCCTGGAAAAAGAAAGGCAAAAAAGGAAAACGAAAAAGCAAAAAAAGGGGGGAGAGAGAGAGTGTGCTCTGTGCAGCGACATGGGCGACGTTGCTGGCGTGTCGTCACAAGCAAGGCTTATAAGGCCCTCCTCTCCTCTGGGCCTCCGGGAGGGTCCACGGCCCTTGGTGGCAAAGATGGGCTGGCGGCACCGCCCGTATCACTGCAAACCTCACCACTAGGCAAAGGCAAATCCTAGTTTCTTCCTTTATTTGGCCTTTTTTTCTGAAAAAAAAAAAAAACCGAAACTTGACTTTTGTTCTTTCCTTCAATTTTAAAATTTTCTTGGGACATGGCACCTGATGTTACATCGTGAAGGATTATCTACAAGAAGAATCGATACAGTGCCTAAGTAGCACGAAAGAGAAAGGGACTGGCGATTCAAACAAAGACTAATTTGACTGCCGTCGAGAGTGGGACCGCCTTCGTGAGCCTGGATGCGTAATCCTTTGCTGCTTTGCTGCTCTTAGCTTCCGGATATCCCGAGGGCATTCCCAACAAGGATAGTATGCGGGGATTGACAGATGAGTCACTTCAGCAATGCTCTCGAGCTAGTATTGGAAAAGCATGACCGGGAAGTATCTCACCCGCAGGTCGAAGCCGACTATTTCTACGACCTCCAAACATAAGCGAGTGTATCGAATGGGGATAAGAGATGTCCAGCGCTTCAATTCAATCAAGGCGCCAGGTAGGGGTGTAACACCCCGAACCCTTCGCAGGTCGTTACCAGTGCCGATGTTACATTTAATTACCGTTTCTGTCTCATACTTAAAACAAGCGTCATTAATCACAGGCATTTTTTTTTTTTTTAAAAGCGGTCCCAGCGCGACTCATAGCGGAAGCAAATTACACATCGCCATCTACCCCCTACCAATCCATGATACAAATACACACCACCTAAACATCAGGATTTTATAAACAACTTCGACGCTTTGCTTACATACATATATATAGCAAGATGGGGTTTCCTTCGGGTCGGTACAAAAACAAGAAAGGTTAGGACTCTGCCATGTCCTACCTAAAATCTCAAAAAAAAAAACCTTGACCCCTAACATCATACGTGCACAAAACCCTCACATCGAAGCGTCGACTATCTACATCAAAAAGAGATCCAGCTCCTACTCATCGCGCGCAGGCCTCACACCTAACCCGGTGCATCAGGTGGTGGCGGCGGTAGCATCCCTCGCATAGCTCCATCTCGTCGAACGTGCACAGAAATGAACTCTTGTATGACAGGGCCCCCAGCCAGGCCGATATCATACATCACTAGACATCGCACTCGGATAAACGTCAGTCTGGGAACAGAGGGACAATCTATCTCCGCACACTCTACCTCTACATCAGACGGTAGACCATAGAATACCCCACGCGAGACGGCAGGAAGCGGCATACTGCTAATCTGAAATGTTATTCCCCAAAAGGGGTGAGTACAACCACTCAGCAGATAGGGAAATCCAATAACAACTCAATGCACCATGCATACCATCATACGATGCAGGCATTGCTTACCTTTTTGATGTCATACGTATTCATGCATCATCATAGCATACATATCATCATCATGGCATCTCATATATCATTATCATCAGCATGCATTTCATCACGCATAACATGCCATGGATGATCATCATATCACATCACATCTCATCATCATCATGCATCATCATGCATATATCATAGGTGATCATCATATCATATCACATCTCATTATCATCATGCATTATCATGCATATATCATGGGTGATCATCATATCACATCACATTTCATCATCATCATGCATCATCATGCATATATCATAGGTGATCATCATATCACATCACATCTCATCATCATCATGCATCATCATGCACATATCATTATTTAATTCTCATCTTTATTTTTAAATTTGATCACCACATCACCCATTCTCAATTATCAATTTCATCATCCCTTCGGGCAAAGACCTCCGACAGGGTTCCCAGCATTCAGCCTCCCAGGCCACCGGGCTTCCGGCCCCCCACATTCCGGGCATCTCACGAGGCATTCCCTTCGGGCAGAAACCTCCGACAGGGCTTCCGGCCTTTACCCTTCTAGCCAGGCATCCCGCACCCCAATCCTGGTGTCGCGAGGCATTCCCTTCGGGCAAAGACCTCCGACAGGGCTTCCGGCCCCCCACATTCCGGGCATCCTGAAACTCCCAGGGAATTCCGGCAATGCAACTCCGTACATTCCGGTCTCATCCTCCACCACAACCTCTTACTCACATATCACTTTTTCATATACATCATCATTTTAATCTCATTATTACATGGCATATGAATCACACATGCATCACAATTCACGATCATACATACACCAATGTCATATAACGATACATAATAAATTCAATAGAATTCATGGCCAATAAAATAATTCACTTTTATTATTTTTTTTAAATTATTTTATTATTTTATTATTATTTTATTATTTTATTATTTTATTATTATATTTATTTATTTTCATAAATAAATATTACATTTAATACTTATGATTTTCCCAAAATCATAATATTCAAACAATCATTAAACAACCAATAGGATGACATTTCCATACAAAATTCATGGCCAAATTGAATTTCACAAAATTTCACAATTTCCACAAAATAGCACATGATATTCGGATAATGGCCAGATTGCACAGTTTCCAAATAAATTCGATTAAAATACTCATATGGCCTCCAAAAATTACGTAATTTTACAGGGTGATAGCCAAGACATTTTCGTGCAACTTTCATGAAGAACTCTAAGTCAATTTCTTTTTAGATTAATTTATACAACCCCACGAAGTCTCTGGAACCACTACCGCTTCGTCCAGAATGCATATCTCCGAAATATTAAGGTTTCACCCATCTATTCTCTTTCGTTTCCTCTGAAATTTGAGTATGTTATGTATCAAGGTGTCCTTTACAAGTTTCATGAAGAGATCTAGGTTAAATAACCAAAGTATGATCGTCTTTTAAGTCCTTGAAGTCTCGGGTGTCTCGGTACACCTCACCAGAATCAATCATCTCCAAGATCTAGCCGATTCACCAAGCTATACTTGTTATTTTTGCTTCAAATTTGAGTATGTTGTATTTTAAGGTTTTCCCTACAACTTTCATGAAGACCACGAAGTAAGATCTCCAACAGAAATCAACATGCAGTCAAGAAATCAACAAGAGGGCAGTGAAGATTTCGCAGATCTAGGGTCTCCGTATGATAGAACTTTTGACCCCTCAAATCTTCATCGTTTTCTACTAAATTTAAGTATGTCATACTACAAGATGTTAGCTTCAACTTTCATGAAGACACTGAAGCCAAAGTCGAACTCCAAACACACATGCAAGCTCGAACAAGCTTCTGACTTCCACAAACCGAACAAGAACAGTCACACGGTTTGGAAATAACCAACTCTTACCTTGGTTTTTCGCACAAATCACACCTAAAATCGAACATGCAACCAACAAAACAAACATGCAAGAGAAGTTAAGGACTCCACTTGCCTCTAAGATGAGCAAACGACGACGAACGGCGGCGGGACACGGCGATCGGACGACGAACGAACGGCGGCACCCCTCGGCTCCGCCTCCTTCCCTCTCGGCTACTCTCTTTCTCTCGAACTCTCTCTCTCTCTCACCCTCTCTCGGCCGAATGAACAAGGAACCGGCCACTCTCTCTCTCCTCATCCCTTTTATACTCCCCTAATCCCATCATTAGCAATGATTACATGCCTCAACCATAGCCAATGCATGCTCTCCTTTGTGCCACTTGTAATTTTTATTTTTAAACTTGATTGGGCTTGGGCTTAGGCCCATCCGGCCACTCCCCTTGGGCTGGTCGAATTCTCTTCTTGGGCTCTAATGGGCCGACTAGCTTGGCCCACCAAGCTTTAGGCTAATGGGCCCAAGGCCCATTTCGAAAATTAACCTCCTTTCTTTTTTTTCTTTTTTTGAATTCCTTTCTACAATATTTTTGAATTCCAATTTTCATCTTGGCCAAAGTCTTGGGATATTTTTAATTATTTAAATCATATGGCCAAGCATTAATCTATTAAATTTGAATTTTCACAATCACAAGCATAATTTATCAAATTTAAAAGACTATTGGCTAAAGCATAAATCATAGAAATTCTATCACCTAAATAAAGACTTTAACACACCTTAAAGCTTGGCTTTGAATTTCTGGGATGCCACAAGGGGTGTCGCCGACTCATATTTTATCTCAATGGGTTGCATATGGATCGTAGGTTTCTAAGACCCCCTAAAACTAGCTCCAAAAAATGAGATTGATTTATATGGATCAAAAATGAGTCAAAACCTATGACCCATTTTGACTCATTTTCGGCTCATGTAACACATTAAGTAGCTCACTTAATAAAAGTGCATGTAAAACGTCTTACCCATTTTCCTCCTCATTGTGCATGCACTAAGGGTGACCTAATAGGCTACTCCGATCTCCTCCACAATGCAAAAGATCGGCCACTTGCCTTCTCCAGTTGCCTCTAGCATGACTTTTTTTTTCCTTGTCTTCTCTTTTTTCTTGTTTTCTTTTTTAATTATGTTTCCCTTTTCTTCTTTGGCTGCTTGCCCAGCCTCTAGTGACTAGCTAGAGGCCACGACTAGCGAAGGTCGGCCTTGCTAGGGTCAAGCTTGGTCGCCCTCGTCAGGATTTGGTGAGAGACGACCTTGCTAGCCTTGGGGGAGGTCACCCTTGCCGACCTCTAGCGAGCCCCTCGCCGGGTCCAGATGAGGTCAGCCTCACCCGAGGCAGCGAGGGCAACCTTGCCTAGGGTTGACCCTCGTTGACCTCTTGCAAGGCTCAACCTCGCTAGATTTGGCTAGGGCAAGCCTTGCCTTAGGCCGATCGCCACAAAAGAAAAGGAAATATATAATTAAAAAGACAAAAAAGTTAGAAAAATATAAAAATAATTTAAAAATTCAAAAAATTTTATTTAAAAAACTAATAAAATTTGTCCACGTCAATGAATTCTATCCAAAGTTAGCCAAATTAACTCAACTAACAAAAAGTAAAAATATTTAGGATTTTTTGGACAATTTTCCTCTAAATTGAATCAAGTAAGATGCAAGGCAAAATCTAAGCATGTTTTATAAATATATATTTAATTGGTCAAATTATTTATAAATATTTCAATTTATACTTTTTTTTTACATTTATTTTATTTTATTTACTATTTTTTTATTTTCTTTTTAATTTAATTTGAAGTTTTTATTCAATTAGCATAGAGCTTAAAGTGGGCGTGGGTTTTCCTAAGATATTAATGGGTTTTAATAATATAGATCAAGTCGGGTCAGGGTTGAGAATAGATTGAATCAAGTATGGGTTACTTAATCTACATTGCATGAATATGAATCAAAATGGGTTAAATGGATAGATATGGGATGGACCATTTTCAACCCGACCCAAACTCGACCCGGTCCAACCTACTACTCATTTGATGGATCCAACGATAGGTGACATGAAATGTGGAAGGAATATTATATTGAAGAAGAGAATTTTCTTCGGATTCTCACTTGATGATTTCGTTACATTCTTTATATGTATTTATAGAGTGTTTGAATTTAAATGAAAAGAAATGATTAAAAATACAGTATCGATTGTAATTGTAAATTGACTCAATCAATCAGACCCAAATCCTAGATCGTATCAAGGCAATTCTCCAACACCAGGGAGGGCTGGGAGGGCGTGAGAGCTAGCTCGAGGCTTTGCACTTTCTTCCCGATAACGAAACAATGCCAAGAAGAGACGTCGTGACGGAAAGATCCATCCACATCAGAAGCGAACCTGGAACTCCTCCACGAAACGAGCTTGATGTCCTTCCAACACATGTTGGACCCAAGCCAAATGTGATGAAGCAAACAGGCCGATTTCTTCGACGATATTCGACTATTAGTAATCCACGCGACAAAGCGATGCGTTTGACCATACGTCGGATCGGAATTGGTTTTTACCGGACAACCTATGTGGAGAAATACTAGACTGATTATTATCTAGCTATGAAACAATACAAACAACACTTGGATTCTTTTAAGGTCTTGAATCTGCATGCTTATCGTGCTATACTAGATTGTTCTGATGCGTAACTGGGAAGTTTTAATGCCCCCACGACGACAGATCATCGTAGCGAGTAGGTGCGAAGAAATATGGATGTGCAATGGGTCGTTGTTGTAAATTGTTTCGACGGGGATAACAAAGATTTTCATTTGGTCAAATTAATTCTCTTTGATAGTTTAGGATTTAGGAAGAAAAGAGGAAATTGATTGGACTTCTCATTTTCGATGCTTTAATGTGGTTTTTCTTTTTTTCTTTTTTAATTGTTCGAAAGGCCTCTTTTCTTGATTCGTTATCTTCATTTATCTTTATCCTTCGATGACAAGATCGATATATCGCTTCATTATCCATGTAAATAATACTATGATCGCTATTCACTGCTTCTACTCTCCCGATCTATATATATTGTCCATCGTTTTTAATAAACCCTTCATTTCAAGAGCGGTAGTCAATTTTCTTCACAACTTTATGTTCCCCTTTTTTTTTTTTTTCAATCTTTGGTTCGTATTTGTAATTTGGTTGACTTTCGGCACGAAAAGGTTGGCCCAGGTCTTCTTTAAATTAATGTGCCTTTCTTCTTTTTTCAGCATCTTAGTCGTTCCTTTCGATTTCAATTTTAAGAACAGATTTAACAATGAGAGTAATTGAAAATAAAAGTACTTAAAGACGCGAAGAGATTACCGTGGAGAGTCCAAATCCCGCTTCGAGCCCATGTATGCATCTAATTGGACTCATTTTCACTCGAAAATATAAGTCAATAAATTATGGTCCAATTTAAATATATTAACTACTACACAGCATGTCACATTTTAATTCCAGACTTTGGCCTAACCCTCTCACATGGACATTGACAAAATAAATTATGGCCCAATTCAAATGTCCAGTTTTTTTTCTTCCTCTTAAGTCCTTTCGTTGAGAAATGCATTAACGAAAGGAAACCCCCCTTATAAATACATGCAGGACAAGTTAAATAATTAGAATATGGATAAGGAAGTTAGCGTCGGGGAAAATATATCATTCACAGTCGTTACCGAGAATATTTCACACGAGCCATCTTATCCGCCATTCTTTTATTGATTGCAACTATCCAATCTCTCGAGTCGATGGCGTATAGGATTGCTTTTGTAAATTTTACAATTATTCAATTTCACAATAACGTTAGTAAAAAAGGATTGTGACAGTAATCTCTCTTGAGGATTTATGACGATTTTCAAGATGACGGAATAATAAATAAATAATGATATGGTGATAGGGGTGTGAGGTTTCCACCGGAAATCAGAAACCATTCATGAAAGATTGCTTTCACAAACTGAGACGCCAGAATCACCCACTGATTCTGAGAATCAACTACTAGTTCGATGATTCAGTTCCTGGGTGAGTTAATAGAATCTGCCAAGGAATGCTTTTTGGATAGCATTGTGGGTAGAACTAAAAGATTAGCTCGGATAATAAAGACAAGATATGGCTAAGTTTGAAAATCATGATAGAAGGCATTTTTGTGATTTGTATATCAACAGAGATGGAAAAAATCACTTCAAGTCTTCGGGTCATAAGGCTAATGTTCTGAATTTAGAGACTCACACTAGAGAAAAACGAAGCTCAAACGACGGATGCGCCAATTGCACCGAAAAATAGTGAAACTACGAAGCTCATCTTCTGCAGACAACTATCCGATTGAACACGGAGCAGCACGGCGACACACAAACTGAACTGCGTGGATGAATCAAAAGAAAACTGACACCCCGAGCATAAAATCGGCAGTTACTCTCCCCATCGCTGATCCCAAACTGCCTAAACAGAAAACGAAGAGAACGGCAACGAGGCCCATACCTTTGACTCGAACGACAGGGCCGGGACTGGAGCGGCAAAGACGCGGCGCAAGGATGGCACGCGGACGGCAAAAGAAGAAAGCTTAAAGAGCCATGGCAAGTACCGATTTCTGCAACCGAAGCGGTGGAGAAGAGGAAGAAATGAAAACTGGCTAGAGAGCGTGAGGACTGAGGACTGAGGACAGAGGGGCGTGAGAGGAATTCCAAATTTTAGGAAAAACATTAAAATTTTAAAAAAATTATATATATATGAGAGAGACACACATATATGTTCGGGTGGACGGCTAAACAACTCCACATTTAGAACCGGGCATTGAACTAGTACTCACCAATTCCAAAAAATTGAAAGGGGCAACAACACCAATCCCCATGAGACTCTCCAGTTTGGTATAGTTCCAGACAATTCCTAGCTATAATTGATTTATTTATTTATTTCTTGTGAAATGCCCTGACATTTTTACATCACAAATGTCCTCAATTTCAACCTATTCAAAATTAAAATGTGCAAATGCATCATAAAGCTCGATGGCTTGAATGGATGATAGTAAACATATGGTAGCATCAGAATCAATTTAACTATTTGTGTGGATTTGGATTCACTCAACCATGTTTAATCATCCATCTCTGTAGGCGATTATGAGCGGTCTCATATAGAACCGGCATGATTAAAAGTTGTGAGGGACCGATCTCGAGATCCAATGCAGGTGAGAAATTCTCTCAAAGCAAAGTATCATTAACTTCACTTTGCGTGGATTTGAGCAAATCCAACCGAAATATCATTAACATGCTGTAAGATGTGGTCTAATCAAATGATGCTCACATCCATCTTCATGAACTCAAAAATTGATTGGACATAATTCATAGACCATACAATTAATCTAAACAACACTTTTAACCTTAGCTTAACCAATGAGAAATGATGTCCTCAATCCTTGGCTTGTCTTTATTGCTCTGGACCTAGCCGGAGCCCTCCGCCGAAGCTCATCACCTTTTTTTTTTTTCCATTTCTTTTATTTGGTCGAAGAAGTCGGCTATCGATAAATTTTTTGTTAAACTATTTTCCCTATCTTGCTAACATCATTGATTTTCTTTGGGAACTTTTACGCAATATTACACCACGAATTTTAAAAAACTTAAGCCCAAAAAGCAATGGAGCCACAAACACTTGTCAAAGTGTCATGAATCCTAAATTTTCTTATTTAGTGCGATTTTTCCTTTAGCCGATTTCTTATTTTCTTCTACTAATGTAGTAGAATTGAACTTGTCAGAAGATCCTATATGTCTTTTTCAGTGCATCACTTATTAAATATAGCACTAATGTTGTGCCATGCTTGAAGAAGACAAAAAAAAATGAAAAAAGCAATAGTTAATAAAATAAAAACGATAAAGAAAAAAAAATGAAGAAGAAATCAAAACCAAAAATGCTCATTTATATTTTAAAAAGAGCAGTAAAAAGTGTGCACCAAAATGGGCAACATCTCCGTCGCATCACCGCAAATAAGCGTTGTAAGCCCTCCCCTGGGACTGAGGAGGGTTCATGGCCATTGCCAGTGAAGATGGGGTACGGGCACCATTGCAAACCTCACCTTGCCGGCGAAGATGGAGTGGCGACACCTCAAGAATTGATTTTTGAATGGAAATTTTCTATGGAGAAAGATATCGTGATTTTCATGTTGGTCGTCTGGTTAGCCCAACTTTCGGGAATCTACAATTCCGTCACTTTTCCGAAGACTGAACTGCATTTCCTGCAACCTTGGCCACCGGCGCATATCGGATCAATCGAATGATGGATAAGGGAGAAGCGGCGGTCAAAGTTGGAGTCAAACCTTAAAAAAATATATGTGCGATGGCCCGCGTGGGCCAAGCCAAGGCCCTAACCCAACGTGGGCTTCCCTGGGGTCATCCCTCAGGCCCAATGCTCAATCTAGTTACTCCAATAGCCCATTTCATTGTTTTAGGCCGGTTTGACTCGGCCCCACCCCCATTCCCATGATTTTCAAGGTTTTTCTAAGCAAATATTAGCTCATTCCCAGCATAATTTGGGTATTTGGCAGCTTTCCCCTTATGCCTCCATCTTTTTGCTGAATGAATAGGCTACTCATTTAAACAGTTCTCTCCACGTTAAGTTTGGTCTAAGAGCTCTCTCTTCTAATTTTGGACTTGGTCCTCATTTATCTTTTATATTGAGACAGAGAAAGAGATATTTTGGATATTATGTAACTCAACATCGACCTACCTTGAGTCAATGAAAATAATATGAAAAGCAAAACAGAATCGCCAGCGATTCGGTCGAGGAGCAAAGATCCTGGTAGAGAGTCAAAACCGAAGAGGCGCGATGAGCACACACACAAGCTCGTGGACGACGGAACCTAGGAAAGAAGAGATGATGGGACAAAGAAGAGATGACGGCGGGCGACAGACTAAAGTGAAGGCAGCGAGAAGGAAAAAAAAAGGTGAAAAATTGAAGGAACCTATCGTAATTAGGGTGATTTTATCCAATTTTTACCCGATTGTAGTAGTTGGACAAAATTGCACATAATTTAGCCGTCGGAAAAAGCTGACTGGGCAATTTATGCTCTTATTTGAGACTTTATTGGCCACTTCAAATTCTTTTTTAAGACAACTTCACTCTAAGTCATTTTTTTGAGAAAATAGATCCACTTTAGAATTTTATTTAAAATTTTGTTTCTTAATATTATCTATGAAAAGTTGAATTAGTAACTCTATTGAAGTTGCAACAAACTTATGAAAAATAAGAAGAGAGAAATTGACAACTTGTTAAGTGAATAATGGACGCGTAGCCTAAAAAGTGAGTGACCAAATTTTATATAGATAGATTACTAGTAAATGTGAAATTCAATCGTTAACTCAACCAACGTTTTTAAAGATGAAAACAAGACAAAAGGTGACCGATGGGCAGACAACCATCTAGGGCTCGGTTGGTAACCATCCCAACAGTGCTAGATTTTGATATTTTGTTTTCAAAAATAGTTTTGGAACAAAATCGTGTTTGATAAAATTTTATTCCATGAACAAACTTTAATTTTTTTGTTCTCGGAAATAAATCTGGAATATAATAAAAAATAAAAAATAAAATTGATTTTTATTCCCGAGAACAAATCTAAGAATCAAGTCATTTTTTTTCTTCTTCTTCATCTTCATCTAGCCACCACCGCGGTTACCACCCGCCACCGTCCACCGTCCAACATCCGTCGCCCACCGCCCACCGCTGTCGGTCGTCGGCAATCGGTCCGGCGAGCTCACCAAGCAAGGGCGAGGTCCGGCGAGCTCGTCGGAGGCAAGTTCAACCACCGGCAAGGCCCGCCTGGCCACCGGCGAGGGTAGGCGAGCGTCGCGATCTAGCAAGGCCGAGTCTCGCTAGTGGCCAAGCGGAGTGGGTGGTGCTGGTGTGTGGGCTGGTGAAGGAGCTTGTTGTGCGACACTCCCTTACACATGTAAAAGGGAGGATGGAGCGACGTTAGGATTGCACTACTATGACAAGAAACATGTACTTCTTTAGTGTGCATCAAAGCAATCCCCAATTGTGCATCCTTAGTCATCCCGAAAGATTTGATTAAGCTAAATAATTATCATTCATTTAATAGCACTCGAAATCGAATAAAGAATCCTCGAAGTTATGATTAATCATATTTGATTTATGTACAATTTTTAAGAAAACATAGTCTTAAAACATTCAATGCGTGTGATATCTGGCTAGCTGATCAACATGCGCATAAGTTGTCCCAAATTACAAACGATATTCAAAGTCACCTTGTAACATTTTTTGCGAGTCTCTTGAGACTAAACAAATAAAAAATAAATAAAAAAAACTCTTTTGGAAGCATAAGCTAACTACCTTGGCCCAACAACCATTAGGCCATAACCAAAGTTAACCCCAATTGGCCATGTCCCGCGATTTGAGGAACAGTACATGTGACAATGTTGAATAAGCATAACCACATTCGCATAGTACTAGTAAAGGCCACCAACTCATTTCTCAGAAAGAACATGCATCTCATAAGTCATAGTCATGTCTTTTTGTCACATTTCATTCTCTTATTTGGTTGAGTAAATAAGAAGGCATTTTTAAAATTTTATCCGATATAGCTCGTTTTCTTTTTTATCCAAAACTTCATTCCTTAGAAAATCTCTAGCACATCCTCTATGGTGCCACGAATGATGATCAAAACCGAGGAGTTATTGTTGGTGATCAGGTGAAAAAAGATTAAATGAAGAGCGAGAATGCAAGGACGAAGAAGAACGAGAGAACTGCCATGATGAACCGTGTTATGACAGATGGCATTGTCCTTGGGGTTTTCTGTGGGGATTGGGGGAGGGGGTGGTGGGGATGCTGGCGAGTTTAATGCAGCAGAGGAGCGTTGGGTGGTGGCAGAGGTGGAGGAGATGGAGAGGCCATGGGGGGACGCGCAGGTGGGAGACAAGATCAAGGCATTTCAAGCACTCTTGATAGTAAAACGAGGCAAAATAGAACAACCAAATGCAAAGCATTTCAAGCACCCTTGACAATAAACAAGAGAAAACATAGCAACTAAAACATGGCGAAACAAAGTGACTAAAACATGGCAAAACAGAGCGGTTGCAGAAGCTTTTCCTTTTATCGTGACCATAAGCTTTTTCCTGATCTTTTTTAGTCATTATCCCAACTTTCTTACTAAGTTTTAAATAAATAATAGTTGAGTTGATGAACATTCATTTCAAATAATTTTTCACTCATTATAATGTCTAAATATCACATTCATTAAGCTGTCATTCTACTGAATTCAAAACATAAAAAAAAAAAAAAAAAAAAAAAGACATTGCCGACTTTCTTCATTGGATCGATTCCACCATCTCCTGGACGCTAAAGAAATAATATTTTCTGCTCGTATACCTAAAACTAAGCAAGAGTTCATCCATATTGGCAAATAATTTCGAGCACTGGAAATCAAACAACTCACCCGGTAACGAGGGGGCTGGCGAGTCGGTGAGGAAGTTAGTGATAGCCTCCGCTTCCCAACACTTTCTCCCCACCTCATCGTAGGCAAGTGCTACCTCCTCAGCCGTGTTGTAGGTGCCGAAGGTTTGACGTAATTCCCTTTTCTTGAATTCTTGCAGCCCATTTCCCTAACCGAATCCGCCTCACTCCTAGGAATGTCCTTTGCTACCTGAAGATGAATCTCCATGAATCTTAGACTTCTTAGTGCGCCTCAAGGGTCTCCTCCTCTCGTTGGTGACTTCATAGCCACAAGACCCGGGCATATTCATGGGGTTCATTTCAATTTAGTAATCTAGGCGAGGTGATGTTTGGGACCGAGAAACTAATAGTGGGTGCTTGAGACAAATTCTTTCAAGGAGAAACTTTTTCTGGGAAAAACTGGCAATGGTGGTGTTAGGGACTGCGAGAAAGTCTTTTAAAGTGGCAGTGGGCAAAGGAGTGGGTGGCGCTGGTGTGTGGGCTACTATAGGAGTTTGTTGTACGACACTCCCTCATACATGTAAAAGGGAGAACGGAGCGGCGTTAAGATTGCACACAAGAAACATATACTTCTTCGATGTGTGCATCAACGCAATCCCCAATTGTTCGTCCTTTCTCATCTCGAAATATTTGATTATGCGAAATAATTATCATTCATTTAATAGCGCTCGAAGCCGAATAAAGAATCATCGAAATTATGATTAATCAGATTTGATTTATGTACAATTTTAAGAAAACATAGTCTTAAAACATCCAATGCGTGTGACGTTTGGCTAGTTGATCAACATGTGTATAAGTTATCCCAAATTATAAACGATATTCAAAGTCACCTTGTAACATTTTTGACGAGTCTCCTAGACTAAACAAATCAAACAAAAACAATATTGGAAGCATATGCTAATTACTTTGGCCCGACAACCATTATGCCATAACCAAAGTTAACCCCTAATTGGCCTTGTCCCGCAAGTTGAGGAATAGTACATGTGACAATGTTGAATAAGCATGGCTACATCCCAAATGAGGCATAGTACTAGGAAAGGTCACCAACTCATTCCTTAGAAAAAAACAGGCATCTCAAAAGTCATAATCACGTCTTTTGTCCCACTTCATTCTCTTGTTTGGTTAAGTAAATAAGAAGGCATTTTTTTAAATTTTTTATTCGATATAGCTCGTTTTTTTTTTACACAATACTTCATTCCTTAGAAAATCTCCAGCACATCCTTTGTGGTGCAACGAACGATGAAAACCGTGAAAACAAATGAAGAGCGAGAATGGAGGAGTCCGTGTTTTGGCATATGGCTTCCTTCTTGACAATAAATAGGAGAAAACATAACAACTAAAATAGGGTGCATAAAACCAAACTTTCTTTTCATCCTGACTCTTTTTCCATCTTCTTCAATCATTATCCCAACTTTCTCACTAAGTTTTAAATAAATAAATAAATAAATAATACTTGAGCCGATGAACATTCATTGCAAATAATTTTTCACTCATTACAATGTCTGGATATTACTTAATTCAAAACATAAAAAATAAAAAAAAGACATGGCCGACTTTCTTCATTGGATTGATTCCACCATCTATTGGACGCTGACGAAATAATATTTTTCTGCTCGTATACCTAAAACTAAGCCAGAGTTCATCCATATTGGTAAATAATTTCGAGCACTAGAAATCAAACAACTCGCTCGGTAACGTTGGGGGCAACGAGTCAGTGTGGAAGTTAGTGATGGCCTCCTTTTCCCAACGCTATCTCGCCGCCTCATCGTAGGCGAGCGCTGCCTCCTCAGCCATGTTGTAGGTGCCGAAGGTTTGATGTAATCATTTGTCTTGAATTCTTGCAGCCCATTTCCCACCCCGAGTCTTCCTCACTCCTGGGAACGTCTCTGGCTGCTCGAAGATGAATCTCCGTGAATCTTAAACTTCTTAGCGCACCTTGAGGGTCTCCTCCTCTCGTCGGTGACTTCATGGCCACAAGACCCGGGCATATCCATGGGGTTTATTTCAGTTTAGTAATCTAGGCAAGGGTGGTATTTGGGATTGAGAAACCGGCAGTGGGTGCTTGAGAGAAATTCTTTCAAAGAGAAACTCTTTCTGGGAAAAACTGATAGTGGTGGTGTTAGGGACCACAAAAAAGTCTTTTAAAGTGGTGGTTGGCAAAGGAGTGGGTGGTGCTGGTGTGTGGGCTGGTGTAGGAGCTTGTTGTGTGATACTCCCTTACACATGTAAAAAGGAGAACGGAGCGATTGCACTATAATGACAATAAACATATACTTCTTCGATTTGTGCATCAACGTAATTCCCAATTGTTCATCCTTTCTTATCTCGAAAGATTTGATTAGGCGAAATAATTATCATTCATTTAATAGAGCTCAAAGCCGAAAAAAGAATCCTCGAAGTTATGATTAATCAGATTTGATTTATGTACAAATTTAAAAAAAAAAAAAAAAAAACATAGTCTTAAAACGTCAAATGCGTGTGACGTTTGGCTAGTCAACATGTGCATAAGTTGTCCCAAATTATAAATGATATTCGAAGTCACCTTGTAACATTTTTGGCAAGTCTCTAAGACTAAACAAATCAAACAAAAACACTATTTGAAGCATATGCTAACTATTTTGGCCCAACAACCATTATGCCATAATCAAAGTTAACCCCAATTGGCTTTGTCCTGCGAGTTGAGGAACAGTACATGTGACAATGTTGAACAAGCATGACCGCATTCCCAAAAGAGGCATAGTATTAGGAAATGCCATTGACTCATTCCTTAGAAAGAACATGCATCTCAAAAGTTTAGTCACGTCTTTTTGTCCCACTTCATTATCTTATTTGGTTGAGTAAATAAGAATGCATTTTTTAATTTTTTTATCCGATATAGCTCTTTTTTTTTTTTTTTTACACGGTACTTCATTCCTTAGAAAATCTCCAACACATCCTTTGTGGTGCCATGAATGATGATGAAAACCGTAGGAGTCATTGTTGGTGATCGGGTGAAAGAAGATCAAATGAAGAGCGAGAATGCAAGGACGAAGAAGAACGAGAGAAGTGCCATGGTGAACCGTGTTATGGCATATGGCGTTGTCCTTGGGGTTTTCAAGCACTATTGACAATAAATAGGGGAAAACAAACAACTAAAATAGGGTGAAACAGAGCAACTAAAACGGGCGAAACAGAGCGGTTGCAGGAGCTTTCCTTTTTATTGTAACGAGAAGCTTTTTCTGGTCTTCTTCAGTCATTATCACAACTTTCTCACTAAGTTTTAAATAAATAAATAAATAATACTTAAGCTGATGAACATATATTTTAAATAAAATTTTCACTCATTACAATATTTGGATATCACACTGCCCTTTTACTAAATTCAAAACATTAAAAAAAAAAAAAAAGACATGGCCGACTTTCTTCATTGGATCGATTCCACCATCTCTTAGACGCTGATGAAATAATCTTTTCCGCTCGTATACCTAAAACTCAGCTAGAGTTTATCCATATTAACAAATAATTCCAAGCACCGGAAATCAAACAACTCGCTCGATAACGTTGGGGGCGAGTCGGTGAGGAAGTTAGTGATGGTCTCCTTTACCCACAACTTTCTCGCCGCCTCGTCGTAAGCGAGCGCTGCCTCCTCAGCCGTGTTGTAGGTGCCGAAAGTTTGACATAATCCATCATCTTGAATTCTTACAGCCCATTTCCCGACCGAGTCCGCTTCACTCCAAGGAACGTCCTCTGGCTGCCCGAAGATGAATCTCCGTGAATTTTAGACTTCTTAGCACGCCTCGGGGGTCTCCTCCTCTCGTCGGTGACTTCATGGCCACAAGACCCGGGCATATCCATGGGTTTCATTTAAGTTTAGTAATCTAGGCGAGGGTGGTGTTTGGGACCGAGAAACTAGTAGTGGGTGCTTGAGAGAAATCCTTTCAAGAGAAACTCTTTCTGGGAAAAACTGGCAATGGTTGTGTTAGGGACCACGAGAAAGTCTTTTAAAGTGGCAGTGGGCAAATGAGTGGTTGGCGCTAGTGTGTGAGCTGGTGTAGGAGCTTGTTGTGCGACACTCCCTTACACATGTAAAAGGGAGAACGGAGCGGCGTTAGGATTGCACTACAATGACAAGAAATATATATTTCTTCGATATGTGCATCAACGCAATCCCCGATTTTTCGTCCTTCCTCATCCCAAAAGATTTGATTAGGCGGAATAATTATCATTCTTTTAATAGCGCTCAAAGCCAAATAAAGAATCCTCGAAATTATGATTAATCAAATTTGATTTATGTAGAATTTTTAAAAAACATAGTCTTAAAACGTCCAATGCGTTTGACGTCTAGCTAGCTGATCAACATGTGCATAAGTTGTCCCAAATTACAAACGATATTCGAAGTCGCCTTGTAACATTTTTGGCAAGTCTCTTGATACTAAACAAATCAAACAAAAACACTATTGGAAGCATATGCTAACTACTTTAGCCCAACAACCATTATGTCATAACAAAGTTAACCCCAATTGGCCTTGTCCCGCGAGATGTGATAATGTTGAACAAGTATGACCGCATTCCCAAAAGAGGCATAGTATTAAAAATGCCACCAACTCATTTCTCAGAATGAACACGTATCTCAAAAGTCATAATCACGTCTTTTTTGTCCCACTTTCATTTTCTTATTTGGTTAAGTAAATAAGAAGGCATTTTTTAATCTTTTATCTGATGTAGCTTGTTTTTTTTTGACACGGTACTTTATTCCTTAGAAAATCTCCAACACATCCTCTGTGATGCCACGAATGATGATGAAAACCGTAGGAGTCATTAGCTTTCCTTTTTATCACGTCCATAAGCTTTTTCCTGGTCTTCTTCAATCGTTATCCCAACTTTCTCACTAAGTTTTAAATAAATAAATAAATAATACTTGAGCCAATGAACATTCATTTCAAATATTTTTTCACCCATTACAATGTCTGGATATCACATTCATTAAGCTGTCCTTTTACTGAATTCAAAACATAAAAAAAGAAAAGAAAAAAGACATGGCCGACTTTCTTCATTGGATCGATTCCACCATCTCCTGGACGCTAGCGAAATAATCTTTTCCGCTTGTATACCTAAAACTCAGCTAGAGTTCATCTATATTAGTAAATAATTCCGAACACCGGAAATCAAACAACTCGCTCGGTAACATCCAGGGTGGCGAGTCGGTGAGGAAGTTAGTGATGGCCTCCTTTCCCCACAACTTTCTCGCCACCTCGTCATAGGCGAGCGCTGCCTCCTCAATTGTGTTGTAAGTGCCGAAGGTTTGACGTAATCCCTTGTCTTGAATTCTTGTAGCCCATTTTCCCGACCGAGTCCGCCTCACTCCCAAGAACGTCCTTTAGCTGCTCGAAGATGAATCTCCGTCAATTTTAGACTTCTTAGCGCACCTCGGGGGTCTCCTCCTCTTGCTGATGATTCATGGCCACAAGACTCGAGCATATCCATGGGGTTCATTTCAGTTTAGTAATCTAGGCGAGGGTGGTGTTTGGGACCGAGAAATTGGCAATGGATGCTTGAGGGAAATTCTTTCAAGGAGAAACTCTTTCTGGGAAAAACTATCAGTGATGGTGTTAGAGACCGTGAAAAAGACTTTTAAAGTGGTAGTGGGCAAAAGAGTAGATAGCGCTGGTGTGTGGGCTGGTGTAGGAGCTTGTTGTGTGACACTCCCTTACACATGTAAAAGGGAGAATGGAGCGGCGTTAAATTGCACTACAATGACAAGAAACATATACTTCTTCGATGTGTGCATCAACGCAATCCCTAATTGTTCGTCCTTTCTCATCCTGAAATATTTGATTAGGCGAAATAATTATCATTCATTTAATAGTGCTCGAAACCGAATAAAGAATCCTCGAAGTTATGATTAATCAGATTTGATTTATGTAGAATTTAAAAAAAAACATAGTCTTAAAATATTCAATGCGTGTGACGTCTGGCTAGTTGATCAACATGTGCATAAGTTGTCCCAAATTACAAATGATATTCGAAGTCACTTTGTAACATTTTTGGCGAGTCTCCTGAGACTAAACAAATCAACAAAAACACTATTGGAAGCATATGTTAACTACATTGGCCCAACAACCATTAAGCCATAACCAAAGTTAACTCCAATTGGCATTGTCCCGTGAGTTGAGATGTGACAATGTTGAACAAGAATGATCGCATTCCCAAAAGAGGCATAGTACTAGGAAAGGCCACCACCTCATTCCTCATAAAGAACATACATCTCAAAAGTCATAGTTTTGTCTTTTTGTCCCACTTCATTGTTGAGTAAATAAGAATGTATTTTTAAAATTTTTATCCGATATAGCTCGTTTTTTTTTTTCACCCAGTACTTCATTCCTTAGAAAATCTCCAGCACATCCTCTATGGTGCCACGAACGATGATGAAAATCGTAGAAGTCATTGTTGGTGATCGGATGAAAGAAGATCAAATAGAGAGCGATAATGCAAGGTTGAAGAAGAACGAGAGAACTGCCATGGTGAACCGTGTTATGGCAGATGGCGTTGTTCTTGGGGTTTTCTATGGGGATCGGGGAGGGGTGGTGGGGATGCTGGCGAGTTTAGTGCAGCAGAAGAGTGGGTGGTGGCAAAGATGGTGGCAGAGATGGAGGAGATGGAGAGGCTATGGGGGGACACGTAGATAGGAGATAAGGTCAAGGCATTTCAAGCACTTTTGACAATAAAACAAGGCAAAACAGAACAACCAAGCGCAAAGCATTTCAAGCACCCTTGACAATAAACGGGGGAAAACAGAGCAACTAAAACAGGGCGAAACAAAACTAAAATGAGGCAAAACAAAGCGGTTGTAGGAGCTTTCCTTTTTATCGTGACTAGAAGCTTTTTCTTGGTCTTCTTCAGTCGTTATCCTAATTTTTCACTAAGTTTTAAATAAATAAATAAATAATACTTGAGTTGATGAACATTTATTTTAAATATTTTTTTCACTTATTACAATGTCAGGATATCACATTCATTAAGCTGCCCTTTTACTAGATTCAAAACATAATATATATAAATAAAAAAAAAAAAGACATGGCCGACTCTCTTCATTGGATCGATTCCACCATCTTCTGGACGCTTGCGAAATAATCTTTTCCGCTCGTATACCTAAAACTCAGCTAGAGTTCATCCATATTGGCAAATAATTCCGAGCACCGGAAATCAAACAACTCGCTCGGTAGCATCGGAGGTGACAAGTCGGTGGGGCAGTTTTCTTTCCCATAACTTTCTTGCTGCCTCATCGTAGGTGAGCGCTGCCTTCTCAATCGTGTTGTAGATGCCGAAGGTTTGACGTAATCCATTGTCTTGAATTCTTGTAGCCCATTTCCCGACCGGGTCCGCCTCACTCCCGGGAACATCCTTTGGCTGCCTAAAGATGAATTTCCGTAGACTTCTTAGCGTGCCTCGGGGGTCTCCTCCTCTCGCCGGTGATTTCATGGCCACAAGACTTGGGCATATGCATGGGGTTCATTTCAGTTTAGTAATCTAGGCGAGGGTGGTGTTTGGGACCGAGAAATTGACAATGGGTGCTTGAGGTAAATTCTTTCAAGGAAAAACTCTTTATGGGAAAAACTGGCAGTGATGGTGTTAGAGACCGCGAGAAAGTCTTTTAAAGTGGCAGTGGGCAAATGAGTGGGTGGCGCTGGTGTGTGGGCTGGTGTAGGAGCTTGTTGTGCGACACTTCCTTACACATGTAAAATGGAGAAGGGAGCGGCGTTCAGAATGCAATACAATGACAAGAAACATGTACTTCTTCGATGTGTGCATCAACGCAATTCCCAATTGTTCGTCCTTAGTCATCCCAAAAGATTTGATTAGGCGGAATAATTATCATTCATTTAATAGCGCTCAAAGCCGAATAAAGAATCCTGATTAATCATATTTAATTTATGTACAATTTTTAAGAAAACATAGTCTTAAAACATCTAATGCGTGTGACGTTTGGCTAGCTGATCAACATGTGCATAAGTTGTCCCAAATTACAAACAATATTCGAAGTCACCTTGTAACATTTTTTGCGAGTGTCTTAAGACTAAACAAATCAAACAAAAACACTATTGGAAGCATATGCTAACTACTTTGGCCCAACAATCATTATGCCATAACCAAAGTTAACCCTAATTGGCCTTGTCATGCTAGTTGAGGAACAGTACATGTGACAATGTTGAACAAGCATGACCGCATTCCCAAAAGAGGCATAGTACTAGGAAAGGCCACCAACTCATTCCTCATAAAGAACATGCATCTCAAAAGTAATAGTCATGTATTTTTGTCCCACTTCATTCTCTTATTTGGTTGAGTAAATAAGAATGTATTTTTTAAATTTTTTATCCGATATAGCTCTTTTTTTTTTTTTTTTACGCAATACTTCATTCCTTAGAAAATCTCCAGCACATCCTCTGTGGTGCCACGAACGATAATCAAAACCGTAAAAGACGACAATGATTGGGATGATGGTTACAGACGAATGAAGATTTCTTGGAGAAGCTCATCGCATAAAACGTTATCCATGTTTCCGTGACTCTTGACCCTCACCTCTCTCTGTTTCTCCTTCATATCTTCTTCTTCTTCTTCAGTTGGGGTTGTGTCATGCTTTGTCTGTGGACGGTTTTTGAGCAAAGAATTTTCAAGGTTGCAAGAATCCTCGCTGGATCTGGCAAGGGGCCTTGCCGGCGCTCACCCTCACCGGCCCCAGCTTGTGACCCCGGCCACTGGTAAAAAGAAAAGGGAAAGGAAAAAAAGAAGAAAACATTTAAGAAATATAAAAATGTATACATGTCAATGTTGGCCGTGTCACGGAGAACGGCTAATATACATGTTAATGATTTTCAGTGTAGATTGACCGAATGAATTGATTTAGTACCAATATGAAGATGTTTATAACTAAATTGACCTAATTGAAATGTTTAGGTTAAATTAGTACAAATGTCATAAGTTTAAAACCTTTTGGATACTTTTCCCCATAGAAAGCAATGGAGGTATCAATGTGTGTGAATATCCTTGCTAAATAGACCAATTAGAGTGCGTTTGGTAATATTTATGTTCAAAAATTATTCTAGGGAACAAAAATAGAAATAACTATTTCTGTTCCGATGAACAATTTTTTACTAAAAGAACGCATTTGGTAAACTTGTTCCTGAAATAAAAAAAGAACATAAACACATTTGGTAAATTTGTATTCTTTTTTTGTTTCTTTTAATATTTTTATTTTTTTTTCCTTTTTTTCTTTCTTTTTTCTTTTTTCTTCTTTTTGGCCGGCGGCCTCGCCTAGCCACGGCGAGGCCGAGTGTCACCTGGCAATGGCCCAACGAGGCCGAGCCTCGTCGGTGGTTGGGCGAGCTTAGCGATCCGGCGAGCAAGCTCACCTCGCCATGTAGGCAAGGCTCGAGCCTCACCGGGGCCGGTGACGCTCGGACTCGCCGGGGCCGAGGAGGCTCCGGCGAGGTCATTGGCCCTCGACAACCGGTCGCCAATCATGGCCGAGGCCAACAACCAACCAAAGAAAAAATAAAAAGAAAAGGAAAAAATAAGAGAAAGAAAAATTGTTTCTCGAACTATTCCAAAAATAAGAAAAACATGTTTTTTTTGTTTCTTGTTTCTGTTCCAAATTTGTTCTCGGGAACAAAAAAATAGATTTGGAACAAAAATGCAAATAAACACATTTCTATTCTTTTTTATTCCCGGAACAAAAAAAAAAAAAAAATTGTGTTCATGAACAAAAAGAAAGAACACAAACAAACAGCCCCTTATTCAACCAGAAGGAAAATTGTGCTTGTGTTTGTGATTTCTAGAATGGGAAATTCGCAACAAAAAGGGAAAAAAAACAACATTTTAACCAGATACTATATTACTATTTAAAAAATATGAACATGTGCAATTAAGACGTCATCGGATGCCTCATATGACCTCCTCGCATAGCCTTAAACAAAGAGTTTAAGTAATCAAATATTAATGTTTCTAATGATTATTTTGATGTGAAATGTGGAAGAAATAAATCAAAGAAGAGTTCTTTACATGTATTTATAGTATAATGTATGGACAATGAAAGGAAATAATGAAAGATACAGTATCAATTGTAATCACAAATTGATTCAATCAATAAACCTAAATCCTAGATGGTATCTTTGATATCAAGGCATATCTTCATCATTTTTATCTTTCAGGTTCATAAAAGAAAGTCTTTTATTTTTATTTTTTTGTCGCATGTTATGAGGTCCATCATCAATGAGGATCCATTGAAAAGAGGCATTTCGATTTAGAAGCTGATTAGTGGGATCTATCAATGAAATTTGTTGTATTATATGGAAATTCTATTTCAATCTCTGCAATTATACTTAACAATATCTATTAACTTGAGAAAAACTATGGTAAGGGATAATTACAACTATTTAAGAGCATGTGAGTTTCGCTAAAAGAATTTCTACGAAAACATTTTTCAAAATTCCAATATATATAGTTTTAATTCCACATGTTGAGAGATGGAAGATATTATGAAGCAAGCAAAAACATTTTCTTTCATTTGATAGATTGTAATATTAAAGTTGACAATGAATAAGTAAACATCACTTTGTTTTTGAAAATTCCAATATCGCATCTCTAGTCTTTGCATGTGTTGATTAACGACGAAGCAAGTGATTTTCAAACTGCGGCGTGTCGGTCCATTGCTAGTTGAAAAATTACAATATTGCTTTCTTTCACATCATCCAAGAAGCAAGAAGCACTTGCTCCTTATTTTCTTTGTATTTTTGCCAAAGGCGACATTATACTAGTTAAAAATAATCTTTCTTTGTTACCAATTTCGCCTTTTGTAAAAAATGAAAAATCTTATACAATAAAGTACAACATCTTTTTCCTTTTCGTCTTCACAATTTAACAAAGCGACACTAATGAAATGTTGGCCTTGAAAATAAAATAGAACGCTAGATGCCTCACTTGAAAGGATTTTGATTCAGTTTAGGGTACAAAACATTCAAAATGATCCTTTTTCACGCTATTAAAAACGATTCCTAGAGACTAGAGAGAATAAATTTGCTAAAGAAGGTCATTTTAAAAAACTGTTCAGAAATTTCTTCTTAATTAATGTGAAAGATATCCATAAATAATTTCGATACCGTGTTTTGTCACCTTAACTGCAAGGATTGTAATTTCTACACAATACCCACTTGGCACTCGACCGGCCATGCTTTTCTTAGCTAGATTTTGTTTTATTATAAATCCAAAAGCATATTACTTCAAAAGAAAATTACTAGAATAAACATTTTTTTTCCCACAATTTTCTCATGTTTACTCAAACCTTCACCGAAGATATCCACTTATTTACAATTTTTTCCCACTTTAGGATACCAAAATATAAAAAGAAATATATGATTTTATTTTCTCTTTGTTAACAACTAAATTTTGCCGTTTTATTTAGAACTTAATCGCATACAATATTAGAAATTAGTCGCTACCAAAAAAAAAAAAAAAAAGAGGAAGCAAAGAGTAAAATAAATAACTTTCATTAAAGTATCGTGTATGTTTTCTTTAAAATCCATTACACGTAGACATTAGGAGCATCTACATAACTACCACTAATTATTAAATATAATTAATTAATTAAAATTTAAAAAAAATCGAAAAAAAGCTGACCGGGCTAGGCCCAGTCCTTTCCAGTTTTCCGCTCCTCTGTATCTTTTGCCGCCTGGGCCCAAGCCCAGCCCGCATGCTGGTCCTCTTCCTCCTCGTGTTGGTCACGCTCTGCAAAACAGATGGGTACAGGTCAGAGAGAGGACAGGGCGAGCGTCGCGTGAGACGTTCGGTCGGTGGGGCAGCGGCAGCTGGCACGGCAGGAGGCCATGCGCGCCGGTGCTTAAAAGTGTGAAAGGGATTTGTTTTTAGGGGGTTCACGGAGAGAGAGCGCGCTAGAGACAGAGAGGGAGAGAGCTTGAGGGAGGCCGAGGGGGGAGAAACGGAGAGTGACCGGGAAGAGGAAGACCTGGAATCCACCTTAGCCACCCCCGACACGGGGTTTTCCCTCCTAGCCGGAACCAACAAGCCGCAGCTTCCCTTGCCTCGATTTCAAGTTTTTCCGGTGAGTTTTCCGATTTTTGGTTCAATCCGTGTAAGATTTCCTAAAAATCCCGGCTCGGGGGCGTGCAAGGCGACTGGACGTAGTCCGATCTATCGATCTCGCCCATCGTTCGCCACCCCGAGTCAGGTAGGAAACCCCACCGACTTTTTTGGTGCCCCGCTCTTGTCCTGTTCTCTCACATTTTTTACATGGGTTATTGAATCGGGGCGTGCGTTTCTAGTTCACTTATGCTGTCTTTTGTTGATGTTGAGCATTCCCTCCCATTCTCGTTAAGTTTTGATCTAGTTTCAAGTCTTATTCTTGTCCGTGGCTGTCTTGAGCCGACGCACCTAGGTTTGATAAAATGCCCTTGAGGCGCTTCTGGTAAAATAGTCACTACCTTCGCTGTATCCAAAGCTCGTGTATCATTGTTTTGATCAGATCGTCTCGTTGATCGTGGGTAGTGGTTGGCGAGTTTTAGTGGTGGCGTTTCTCCAAGAGAGATCCTGGCAATGGTGTTGTTCTCGGCAAAGAAGAGAACGTAGAAAAGAGGAGTTTTGATGAGGAAGGAAACAACGCCCATGAAAGGAAAAATTAAATAAAGAATGGAAACATTGAATAAAATAAAAGAAACAAACAAAGAGTAATGAAAAGAGAGATAACATTAACCGTAAGTCATCTCGATCGTTGTGTGGGCTGGATGGACTTTGGGACTATCTGTTTCATTTTCGTAGACTAACATTCGTCTTCATTTCGTCCATTTTCACGTTCGTTTTGCCAAGGTCCGAACTTGTGGCCGCATGTTGAACCTTACATCCATCTTGCGTTTTACATTTTATATTTATTTGAGATTGTTGGATAGTGGCGCATGCTGTTCTCGGCTTGGGATAAAAAAGATATACGTCAAAATCGTGGTTTAACGTTGTGAGGTTGGGACTGAATTCATGGGAACTTCTGAGTTTAATGGAAGCTTCATGCGTGCGGAGGACTCACGAAGAAGAAGAAGACCAGAAGAAGGAAAGAAAAGATTAAAAGAAAAAGCAAAAAAAAAAAAAAGTACAGAAAAAGTAAAAAGAAAAAAAAAAAAAGGGAAAAAGAAAGCAAAAGTTGATTTAGGGAATAGACAAAATATGAAGAAGACAAAAGGTGGAGAATAAAAGAAAATTACGAAAATCATTAAAAAAAAGTAAAGATTTTTTTTTTTTTGGGTCGGGTCCAAGTCATCGGATCGGGTCGACGGGCCGGATTGGGTTTACCCGATTAGGACCCCTTTTCTCGAATATAATATTAAATACGAAATATAAAAATAATAATAACAAAAAATTAAAAATTAAAAAATTTTCCAAAAAAATTGAAAAAATTCGAAAAAAAAATATAAGAAATTTTTAGAAAATTCAGAATTCATTTGAAAAATTTTAAAAACAAACTTTTTAAGCTGTTTTCTTCAAAAATGGAAGTTTCTCAACTCTAAAGTGTGCTAAAAAATTGAGTAAGCCCTTAGGGTTCTAGCTTTGGTTTTAATTGTCTTCAAAGACAATTACTCTTGTTGGCATGCTTTGACTCCTCTAGTCCAGTTAAGATTAGCATTTATCTTTATATTTGCTCTCTCATGTAATTTATTTAAATGCTTTCCTTGGCTGCTAATTGTTATTTTAATGATTGCGCACCCGCATGATTACCTCACAGGTTAGCAGATTGGTCTAAAGTTAATCCAAACTGCTTGATAATTTTTTTAAAATGAATAAGATTAGATACCGAAATGTCACTAATTGATTAATTAGTGTAATCAAGTTTCCGATCCTAGATTTTCTAGATGCGTAGGAAGTGAGGTACACTCACATACTTCACTTGGTTTCTAGCCGACTCTAATAGGTTAATGGCAACTCCTTATTGCGAAATTTTTAAAAACACCCCAATGTTGTGCAATGTATGGGCTTGGGAAAATCCATGTCTAATCCTTTAGTTAATACCCCTAAACTTATTTCCTTCCCCGAGAGATAGGTCACGACACTTTTTGGCTAGATGATATATTCCTCACTTATCTATTTTAGCAATGTATATCCGAAAAGAGAATTGTAATCCAATAAGCATAATTCAAACGGGCATTCCATTTCCATTTATTCTTTTCATATTTGATATGAGTCTATAATTTTTATGAGCAGCAAATATATAGATATTTCCTCCACCCTTTTAGAATGATCCTCCCTCCTCTCTCTCTGCACAACTTGCGGATCTTCAGCTTTCTCTCAAATCCATGAATCAACGACAATGGCTGAAAATTCCAGACCCAAAAAAAAAAAAAAAAAAAAATAGTGGAGAATTGGGACGATCTCCACCCTGAGCTGCTAGAATTGTTCTTGAGACGACTTCTTCTAGAGGATTGGTTCGCATTCCGAATCGTGTGCTAGAGGTTCGATTACCCATAAATGAAGGAGAAAAGGCAGAAGCTATACTCATTTTCTTAGGTCGGTCCATGATGGTCATGCACACATACTATCATTAATTTGTTGACACCTAAATTTTACCATTTTATTTAGGACTTAATCGCATATAATAGTAGGAATTAGTCGCTAAAAAAAAAGAGAAGCAAAGAGTAAAATAAATAACTTTCATTAAAATGCATCGTGTACGTTTTCTTTAAAATCCATTACACGTAGACATTAGGAGCATCTACATAACTACCACTAATTATTAAATATAATTTTTTAAAAATTAATTAATTAATTAATTAAAAAATCCTGAAAAGGCGGACCGGGCTAGGCCCAGTCTTTTCCAATTCTCCTCTCCTCTGTATCTTTTGCCGCCTGGGCCCAAGCCCAGCCTCTCTTTTCTTTTCCCTAAGCCCGGCCCCACCTCTCTTTTCTTTCCTCCCCTCATGCCAACCACGCTTCTCTGCAAAAAAGAAATAAGAAAGAAGCGAAGTACGAGCAAAAGGAGACAGAGGATCGCCACGGAGCAGAGGACGGCATGATCCCGCGGATCATGCCCGGCAGGCAAGCTGGCGGTGGCAGGGGCCACGTGCGCCTGCCGGTTGCCCTTAAAAGAGATGGGCTCACTCATTTGCAAAAGTGGGGGAGCTCTTCGGTGAGAGTCCAGGAGAGAGATAGAGAGAGAGCTTGAGCGAGACCGGAGAGCTCGAGAAAACGGAGGGCGAGCCAGAGGGAGAGAGTGAGACCGAGAGAGCGTTCTGGCATTTCTTGAATTCCGCCCGTTGGTCATCATCCAAACCGGGTAAGCCTTCCTAATCGTAGGTGCCCCGTTTTAGGAGGTGTCAGACCGGAGCTCGCGACCGACCAGTTCGTGCGAGCTTCGGTCCCGCTGGTCCTTTGTTGATTTTGTTGTGCGTTTTGGTATGTTTCGATAGGAACTTAGGGCTGTGGAAATCTCTCGTTTGAGTCGCGCACGCCAACTGTTTGCAGGGATGCTTGAATGAAGTCCGAGGATCTTAGTTGGTCTTGACCGAGCCTTATCGTCCTTAAGTTCATACCCATGTTAAATTTGATGTGATCTGTCTCTGAGTTGGTCTGGAATGTTGTTTGTGTGTCGATGATCGTTGCTTGGTCCAAACAATAGCCCCGGGCGAGCTTGGTTCCTCCCTTTAGCTGGTGCTTTTTATGCGTTTGATGATATGTCAAAATGACATTTTGATATGGTTTCTGTGGGGTTCATTGCTGTGAAAGGATCGCCGGTTGTTCCGAGCTGCGTTGTTGTTTGGCTGAGTTTCGATGAGGCCATGTTTTGGGGAAGAGAAGACTTCAGGCGTGCAAGGGGGAGCGGCAGGAGAAGAAGCACGGAGAGGAGACGGCCAGGAGCTAGAGAGAGTGAGCTCGGGAGGGTGGCGAGCCGTCACCGGAGGTCCGCCCGTTAGCTACCGTACGTCCCAACCTTTCCCCCCAACCAGGTAGGTCCCTGAGCATGTGTGTTCTGTTTTTGGGAGCTTCGGACAGGGGCCCACGGCCGACCAGTTCACGCTAGTTTTAGTCCCGTTGGCCCTCCATGAAACCTCTGTGTGTTCTAGTACACGTTGTTAGGAGCTAAGTCCGCGCTAGAGCCTCTAGTGATCCCTCATCTCAGTAGTGCATGCCGGCCTTTGTTGAAATGCTCGAGTGAACTTCGAGTCTTTTTAGTGAGGCCAAGATTTGATGATATTGTTGATACTCATGTAAAATGCGAAGGATGCGTCTCTGAATTAGTCCAGAATGCTGCTTGTACGTCTAATGTCGAGTTTGGTCCGAACCCAAATCCTTAAATGAGCCTAGGTTCCTTTGTTAGCCGGTGCATCCTACATGTTCGATGAAATGCCTTAGAGAAGGCCGAAGGCTAGCACGTGTTTAAACTGGAGATCAACCCGCGTCTTATGTGTTGCTGTGCTTTGGTATCATTTTTGTGAAATGACCTTGTATCGTCAAATCAGCAAGTGTTTTCCTTTGTGTCAGAGAGAATGTCGGTTGCCAGAGAAAATGGCCGGCGGCGGTCGATGCCGGTCGGAGCGGACGACCGTCAGGTGGTGGTTTCTGGCGGCGGTTGGCACCGGAGGATTACTCCGACCGGTGCTAGTGTGCGGGCTAGCTTGGATGGAGACTAGTTTTGGCATGGGAGGAAACCATGGAAGGAGAAGAAGAAGATGGGCAGAAAGAAGAAATAAAAAAAGAAAAACCAAAAATAATGAAAAAAAGAAGAAAAGCAAAACCAAAAAAAATAGAAAACTATAAAATGGCAAAAGTTGGCCTCGGAAGAACTGTCGAGCGGTGCAGGAAAAGGACGAAGTGAGGGAAAGACAAAAGCTATAACAAAATGAAAAAAAAAAAAAAAAAAGTTTTTTTAACCCAACTGGGTTGGATCCGAATTTGGGTCGGGTCAATGGGCCGGGCTGGGTTTACCTGGTCGGGACCCTTTTCCCGAATATAATATTAAATATTAAATATATATTAAAAAATTTCAAAAAATTTTCGAAAAATAATAAAAATTCAAAAAAATTCCGAAAATTCAAGAGCTTTCAGAGAACATTAAAATTTCAGAAAATATTGAAAATTCGAGTTTTGTTTTTTTTTTAAATAATAAAAAAAAATTTAAATTTAAAAAAATGTCAGAAAATTAAGAATTTCTTTTGAAAATTTTTTAAAACAAACTTTCCAAGCTATTTTCTTAAAAAATGAGAGTTTCTTAACTCTAAAGTATGCTAAAAAATTGAGTAAGCGCTTAGGGCTCTTCCTTAGGGTTTCAATTGTCTTAAAAGACAATTACTTTTATTTGCATGCTTTTGTTGTTTTGATCCATTTAATCCAGTTAAAATTAGCATTTATCCTCGCCTTAATGTTAAATATTTGCTTTCCCATGCAATTTATTTAAATGCTTTCCTTGGCTACTAATTGTTATTTTAATGATTGCGTATCCGCATGATCACCTCACGTGTTAGTGAATTGATCTAAAATTAATCCAAACTACTTGACAAAATTTCTTTTTAAAATGAGCAAGATTAGGTACCGAAATGGCACTAATTAATTAATTAGTGTAATTAAGTCATCAACTCTAGTTCTTTGGTTGCGTAGGAAGAGTGTACCTCCCTTGGTTTCTAGTCAACCCCAATAGGTTAGTGGCGACTCATTTGTACAAAATTCTTAAGAACATCTCAATGTCACACGAGGTATGGGCTTGGGAGAGCTTGTGCCTAATGTAGGCCCGATCTTTAGGCAATACCCTTAAACATATTCCATTCTCCGAGGGATAGGTTGCGACATAATTGCATGTAAAAGGAGGACATAGAAGGCAATAGTGAAGCAAGGCAGCGAGAAATGAGACCGAGAGAGCGAGACATGAGCTCAAAGAAAATTGTGCATACAATCAAGTCCATGGAGTTGAGTTGATAAACACTGTGGATGTTGAGTATATATTAGGATTGGGAACACTCGAGTATGTGAGCGTATATAACCTTGAAATTCTCCAATTTAAGCTTCGTTTTTTTCACAAAAAATATGATGTTTTAAGAAAATATATTTCAATAAGCCATTTTCAATGAAAATGCTAATATTTTATGGTATTCGGCTAAAACTTGAAAATGAGATAGAAAATATTTTGCACAATTCAGTGTGGAAAATTTAACTTGATTTTCCTATCCTTTTAATAATTTTTTCATATTTTTCAAAAAGAATTTTTTAATTGTTTTATTTTAATTTTTCTTTCGAACTTTTTTTTTCCCATCTTCTTCTTCATTTGGCCGCTAGCACGATGATTGGCCTAAGGCGAGCTCTAAGCTTGCCGATTTCTGCTCGCCACTCGCCAAAGGCTAGCGCTCACTAATCGAGTGAGCCTCGACCTTGCCTACTTGGCAAGCGGCCACCTTGAGGCCTTGAGCCTCATCAAATTGGCAAGCGGTGAGCTCGACAAAAAAAGAAAATGAGGAAGAGAGAGAGAGAGAGAGAGAGAGAGAGAGAGAGAATGGGACTAGTAAGGTTGTGAGATAAGAGAAAGTAAGTGAGGAAAATGTTTTTACTTATTTGAAAAGTGGAAAATATTTTCCTTCATTTTTAACTTGTATATCTCTTTTCTTTGTTGGGGTTTGCCAAATTAAATTAAAAATTACGTCGCTAAAGATACTAATTGGGGACAAAATTTAAAAATCACATATTTATTTATTTGTTATAAATGCATGTCATTTTGTGAGATGAGGCAAAAGTTGATAGGCATGTGAGCACTAAAATTAGGAGCATTGATAAGTGCTCCTTTGCGATATCCTTAGTGACAACAATAATGTCTATGAATTATGTTCCGCTACCAAAAGTGCCTCACACTTGCAAAATGCCTCAAAATTTATGCAATCCAAAAATTTACTAGCAAAAATTTACTAGTCGAGAAGGGGTTTTGAATAACAATTGCATGGCTAGTCAAGTTTTATATTTTATATGGTAAATATAATTTTCTTTTACTTTTTTTCAAAAATTTATTCCAAATTTTCAAAATAATGAAAAAATGTGTATGAATATATGTACTAATATTTGTATGATGTGAGACTTTCAGGTGTCTAGATTAAGAAGGAAGCCAAAACGCACTTATTGCAAGTGATTTGAAAGGATGTATTTTTTTTTTTTCACAACGAATTTTTTTCGTCGAAATCTTCTTTTTCACTATGAGAAATCTTGGCCAAAAAAAAAACCTAGAAAAGGGATGAATTGGTCGAGAGAAAAAAAGCTGTTGCCTTTGTCATGATCAAATACCTCATTTTTCATATTATTAGTTTGCTTAATCTGCTGTCTTTATCCATGTGTCTTTCCTCCTTTGTTGATATAAACCTTAAAAGCACTCGTTTCTGAAGTTGAAAACTGTATTGCGCGTCCTTCGTTTGGGGGCCCCACCAACTTCACGTGCATTGCACATATAAACCTTGTTCTCTTCCTCTCACCTTCTCAAAACTCATTCCCTATTCCTCTTGACTCTGCCCTCAACCCTCAGTCGATTCTTTTCTCCTCAATTATGTCAAAGACCATGAGGACATGCACTTAGTCCGGCTACAGGAAGAAGTTCAACCATCTCAGCTCGGAGCTTTGAAAGCACCAAATGCGAATTGGCTACCATTGGTGGATGCCGCCATCAATGATGGCAGCAACCCTTATTTACCGGGCCAATTTAGAAACCACTTTTTAGCGGATTCACGCCGCCATGGTTGCTGCCATCAATGATGGTTGGCCATTGTTATTTACTAGCCGATTTAAGTACGAGAAGTGGATGTCACTTTTATTCACTTCCGCTTTCGCCACCCTCACCACTCTTGGTGGCTTGACCACCACGGCAGTTGTGGCCGGCTGTTTGGTGCTCCCAAATCAATTGAACCAGAGCCGTCGAATTGAACCAAAAATAATCATCTAAGAACTCTACTTTGTTCTAAGCCCACCTGACTCTGCTTTCGGAATTGGCACGAATTCTGATCATCGAACGATTACCCAACCCTCCAAATCTATCCAATCAAGCCTCTCGGGCTCACCAACTGGCCAATTCGATGGATCACTGATGAAGAATCCGACGAGAGCTCTCAAACAACTGATGGATCAAAATCCATCTCCGAGGAGGGTGAAAGTGAGCCTAATTCCCAACTCGTTCTTAAATCGGTTAGTAAATAAGGATGGTAGCCATCATTGATGGCGGCAACCATGGCGGTGCCGATCCCTAAAAAGTGGTTTCTAAATCGTCCAAGTAAATAAGGGTTGCCGCCATCAATTGATGGCGGCAACCACTCCCGGTAGCCGATTTGCATTTGGTGCTTTCGAAGCTTCAAGCTGAGATTGAAGGCACCACACCGCTCACAATTGAATCTAGCTTTGCGGTGGACGGCTTTGGTGTGGTGCCCCAATCCATCTTTCGTAAACTTCTTCCCACAGTCAGAGTAAGTGCATGTCTCCATGGTCTTTGGCATAATTGAGGAGAAAAAATCGACCAAGGGTTTGAGGGTAGAGTCAAGAGAAATAGGGAATGAGAAGAGAACGAGTTTATATATGCAATGCACGTGGAGTTGGTGGGGTCGCCAAATGAAGGACGCACAATTCGGTTTTCGATTTTCAGTTTCAGATAAGTTCACAAACGAGTGCTTTTGAGATTTACATCAACAGAGGAGGAAAGACACATGGGCAAAGGCAGCAGATTAAGCAAACTAATAATATGAAAAATGAGATATTTGATCATGCACATGGGCAAAGGTAGCAGCTTTTTTTCTCTCGACCATTTCATCCATTTTCTAAGTTTTTTTTTTGCCAAGATTTCTCACTCTTTAATGTAGTGAAAAAGAAGATTTCGACAAAAAAAAAAATTTGTTGTGAAAAAAAGAAAATTACATCCTTTCAGATCACTTGCAATAAGTGCGTTTTGACTTACTTCTTAATCTAGACACCCGAAAGTCTCACATAACACAAATATCAATACATATATTCATACACAATTTTTTCATTATTTTGAAAGTTTGGAATAAAATTTTGGAGAAAAAGTACAAGAAAATTATATTTTACCATCTAAAATATAAAACTTGACCATGCAATCGTTATTCAAAACCCCTTCTCGACTACTAAATTTTTGGATTGCATAAATTTTGGGGCATTTTTGCAAGTGTGAGGAACTTTTGGTAGTAGAACATAATTCATAGATATATATATATATATATATATATATATATTACATATAAATAAATATATATTTTTGCAACATACATGCATAAGGATCTTGATGGGCATGTATCTCCTTAAATGTTTCAATTAATTATGACGGTAAACTTGCATGGGCCAACGTGATTAAGAGTGTCATGAGCAAATTAATTCTTATTTTTGCCTAAAGTTTGCTTCCATCTTTTGAAATTTCCCAATGCCGTCCATTTTGTTAAGCTTTCCATCATGTTGATTTTAGTTGGCGAGATGAATCTGCATACGCTTCCACTTAGATCGATCCTATCTATCAAATTAAAATATCAGCAATGTTCTTGTAAAGGGTTTCTATAGTAGCTTTTGAGAACACTAAAATTGCAGGTTAATGTGCATTTCACATGAAAAGTGCACGTGTCGTGACAAGATCCCACAAAACTTTCAATTTGATTAGTACAATTTGTTCATTTAATTAGTTTATTGATTTGATGGCTATCAAGGTAAAAATGGTACAAAATCAATAATTGTAGCAGTTGGGTCAGGCCATGTGCACTGCCAGAGTTTTTTTGGGTTCTTGCAAAACTAAATGTCAATAATAATCACAATGAAGTACATATGCCATCTTAGCTGTATTTAAGGAAAATATATAATTTTTCAGCTCTAAAATGACAATTTCTTTTATAGTAATAATAATTGTTGTCTTTTTTTTTTTTAGGTTTTTTTTTTTTTTTTTTTTTTGGGGGAAGGGGTCCATAATTACCATTGTGTCGATGGATCATGTTGACCAATTGGCAAAGTGGTGGCATTTCGCATCTTCGTCATCGTATTTGTATTTCATTATTGGCAAAGTGTTTGTAAGACATGCATAATGCATTTTCTACTAGATATTGAAAGGGCATGAATAATGCATATTAGTTGTAAATAATATTACTATAAATGTTTCTCAAACTAATGAAATACAAACACAACAACGAAGAATTTACAAAAAAAAAAAAAAAAAAAAAAAAACACAACGGAGATGTGAAATACAACACACGTAATTGATGTGACAAATTGCTCAAATAGGCTTTGCGAGCTGCCCAAGTTTTAGATATTTCAAGTCTACTAGAAGTTCAATTCAATTCAACTGCATCAAACTCAATAAAACCACGTGATCTAGACATTTTTCAAGGATTAATATCACAAAAAAACCTTAAACTGATACGTTTGTAATAAATTTACCTTGAAAGAAACATTAAAACTGGTACACACATGATAAATTTACCTTCCATTAATTTCAATTAAATTTATGTCAAATTGTTGAGTTTAATGACACTTGATAGTTTACGAGTGTACTAGTTTAGAGTTTTACCCTCCGTTTTTCATATATGTAATAGTTTAAGGTTTTTTTTTTATGATATTAATCCAATTTAATTGAAACCAACGGAGGGTAAATTTCTCATGAATAGTTTTGTGATAAAAAAAATTAATTTGAGATAAATTTATTATACGTCAATTTAGGATTTTTGATGATTAAAAATTAGTTTGAGATAAATTAATTATAAGTGTATAAGTTTAAGATTTTTCGTGATATTAATCCTCTTTTTTAATCTCGAGAATAAGTTGTACTCTCTTTTTCTCCCTTTGCTTGTGTCGAAATATAATAATCGAGCTTTATTTTGGTGCTAGTATTCTCATACCTAAGTACCATATTCAAAAGTTCTAGTTGTCATCACATTGCCACCATCCTTCGACCAAACATAAAAGAAAAGAATACATCTCAATTTTGTTCTTATGCGAAGGAGGCAATCACGATTAGAATTGTGGAGCGTTTGAAGTGAAGAGGGGGCATTCGATAGGTTTTTTTTTTTTTTGGGTCATTATGCGAGACTAGTGCAATAAAAAAGTCGATTTCATGATCCTATTCCGAGTTGCTTTCCATGCGTTTGAAAAGGGAGCATTGATTAGGGCTTCTTTTTTTTATATAATTTTTTTTTTGGGTCATCGGGCGAGACTGAGTGCGATAAAGAAGTCGATTTCATGATCCCGTTGTGACTCGCTTTCCATGTGTTCGGTGAATGGACTGATGACAAAGCAATGCCCCTGTTTCTTTTTCACTTACCCATCACGTTTCGGTTCTTAGCTAATAGGACGATAATGATGGCGATAACGATGTTTTTGCGGTCGTTAAGGGGAGCGATAATGAATGGCGAGCTTTTGGACTTTGATCTATTTTCGATACGTTTGACATAAACGGCGAGCTTAGACTATTCAGCGACGATTACATCGAAGGAGGGCACGTAGGGTGACAACGAGAGTGACTTCTCGCGACCATTTACATGGTTAGAATGTAAAGTTCGGAACACTATTAAATTTGATCACATGTGGATTGATGTTTTGAGATTGGTTAAGCAGTAAGAACGGCCAACTTTAAACTTCACCTATTATGAAGACACTTGTGCTTACATAATTAGCTAGGGAAAAAAAGCTTATTGTAAAGATTGGTCTAAAAATAATTGTAAGCATAGACTCATTGATCTAATTCCCTTTAGAGCGAGTCTCCTACTATTTTTCTTCGCAGAAATAATAAAAATTATAAATAAATAAGAAATTATGGGTGACGCATTTAACATTTCTCATTCTCATTAATTCTCACTTAAAGCTTATGGTGCATCCAATTCCAAATCCCAATTGCAATTTACATTTTATTAAAAAAATGCTGGAATGATTATAATAAGGGATAAGTGTTCCAGGAGTTCTATAACTTATCACGAAAATGCATTTCAGTCATAAAACTTGCAAAAAGTGCATTTAAGTCCTAACACTCGTCGAATTGTTTCAAAATAGCTTTTCCGTTAAAAATGCTAACGTGACATTTTTAACGGAAAGGACAAAAAGAAAAAAAAACTGGAAATATCTATTTTTCCCACTAAATCTCTCAAAAACGTTGACAAACAATTGATCAAATTAACAAAGTTCAAAGGTTGCTGTTATTACTGTATAAATGACCGCATAAGGTCATTATCATCATCTAAGTCAAACGGATAATGATTGTAATAGGTGAAGTTTAAAGTTGGCCGTAAGAACCTCAAAACATCAATCCACATGTGATCAAATTTAATAGTGTTCCGAACTCTATATTCTAACCATGTAAACGGTCGCGAGAAGTCACTCTTGTTGTCACCCTACGTGCCCTCCTTCGATGTAATCGTCGCTGAATAGTCTAAGCTCGCCATTTATGTCAAACGTATCGAAAATAGGTCAAAGTCCAAAAGCTCGCCATTCATTATCGCTCCCCTTAACGACCACAAAAACGTCGTTATCGCCATCATTATCGTCTTATTAGCTAAGAACCGAAAAGTGATGGGTTAGTGAAAAAGAAACAGGGGCATTGCTTTGTCATCAGTCCATTCACCGAACACATGGAAAGCGAGTCACAACGGGATCATGAAATCGACTTCTTTATCGCACTCAGTCTCGCCCCCAATGACCCAAAAAAAAAAAAAAATTATATAAAAAAAAAAAGAAGCCCTAATCGAATGCTCCTTTTCAAACGCATGGAAAGCGACTCAGAATAAGATCATGAAATCGACTTTTTTATTGCACTAGTCTCACACGATGACCCCAAAAAAAAAAAAAAAAACCTATCGAATGCCCCTTTTCAAACGCTCCACAATTCTAATCGTGATTGCCTCCTTCGCATAAGAACAAAATTGAGATAAATTTAGATGTACTCTTTTCTTTTATGTTTGGTCGAAGGATGGTGGCAATGTGATGACAACTAAAACTTTTGAATATGGTACTTAGGTATGAGAATACTAGCACCAAAATAAAGCTCGATTATTATATTTCGACACAAGCAAAGGGAGAAAGAGAGAGTACAACTTATTCTCAAGATTAAAAAAGAGGATTAATATCACGAAAAATCTTAAACTTATACACTTATAATTAATTTATCTCAAATTAATTTTTAATCATCAAAAATCCTAAATTGACGTATAATAAATTTATCTCAAATTAATTTTTTTAACACAAAACTATTCATGAGAAATTTACCCTCCGTTGGTTTCAATTAAATTGGATTAATATCATAAAAAAACCTTAAACTATTACATATGTGAAAAACGGATGGTAAAACTCTAAACTAGTACACTTGTAAACTATGGCGTGCCATTAAACTCAACAATTTGACATAAATTTAATTGAAATTAATGGAAGGTAAATTTATCATGTGTGTACCAGTTTGAATGTTTCTTTCAAGGTAAATTTATTACAAACGTATCAGTTTAAGGTTTTTTTGTGATATTAACCCTTGAAAAATGTCTAGATCACGTGATTTTTATTGAGTTTGATGCAGTTGAATTGAATTGAACTTCTAGTAGACTTGAAATATCTAAAACTTTGGCAGCTCGCAAAGCCTATTTGAGCAATTTGTCACATCAATTACGTGTGTTGTATTTCACATCTTCGTTGTTGTGTTTTTTTTTTGGTAAGTTCTTCGTTGTTGTGTTTGTATTTCATTAGTTTGAGAAACATTTATAGTAATATTATTTACAACTAATATGCATTATTCATGCCCTTTCAATATCTTGTAGAAAATGCATTATGCATGTCCTACAAACACTTTGCCAATAATGAAATACAAATACGATGACGAAGATGCGAAATGCCACCACTTTGCCAATTGGTCAACATGATCCATCGACACAATGGTAATTATGGACCCCCCTCCCCAAAAAAAAAACCAAAAAAAAAAAAGACAACAATTATTATTACTACAAAAGAAATTGTCATTTTAGAGCTGAAAAATTATATATTTTCCTTAAATACAGCTAAGATGGCAGATGTACTTCATTATGATTATTATTGACATTTAGTTTTGCAAGAACCCAACAAAACTCCGGCAATGCACATGGCCTGACCCAACTGCTACAACTATTGATTTTGTACCATTTTTACCCTCATAGCCATCAAATCAATAAACTAATTAAATGAACAAATTGTACTAATCAAATTGAAAGTTTTGTGGGATCTTGTCACTGACACGTGCACTTTTCATGTGAAATGCACATTAACCTGCAATTTTAGTGTTCTCAAAAGCTACTATAGAAACCCTTTACAAGAACATTGCTGATATTTTAATTTGATAGATAGGATCGATCTAAGTGGAAGCGTATGCAGATTCATCTCGCCAACTACAATCAACATGATGGAAAGCTTAAGAAAATGGACGGCATTGGGAAATTTCAAAAGATGGAAGCAAACTTTAGGCAAAAATAAGAATTAATTTGCTCATGACACTCTTAATCACGTTGGCCCATGCAAGTTTACCGTCATAATTAATTGAAACATTTAAGGAGATACATGCCCATCAAGATCCTTATGCATGTATGTTGCAAAAATATATATTTATTTATTTATATGTAATATATATATATATCTATGAATTATGTTCTACTACCAAAAGTTCCTCACACTTGCAAAAATGCCCCAAAATTTATGCAATCTAAAAATTTAGTAGTCGAGAAGGGGTTTTGAATAATGATTGCATGGTCAAGTGTTATATTTTAGATGGTAAAATATAATTTTCTTGTACTTTTTCTCCAAAAATTTATTCCAAATTTTCAAAATAATGAAAAAATTGTGTATGAATATATGTATTGATATTTGTATTATGTAAGACTTTCGGTTGTCTAAATTAAGAAGGAAGTCAAAACGCACTTATTGCAAGTGATTTGAAAGGATGTAATTTTTTTTTCACAACAATGTTTTTTGTCGAAATCTTCTTTTTCACTACATTAAAGAGTGAGAAATCTTGGCAAAAAAAAACTTAGAAAAGGGAATTGGTCGAGAGAAAAAAAAACCTGCTGCCTTTGCCCATGTGCATGATCAAATATCTCATTTTTCATATTATTACTTTGCTTAATCTGCTGCTTTTGCCCATGTGTCTTTCCTCCTCTGCTGATGTAAATCTAAAAGCACTCGTTTGTGAACTTATCTGAAACTGAAAATCGAAAACCGAATTGTGCATCCTTCATTTGGGGACCCCACCAACTCCACGTGCATTGCATATATAAACTCGTTCTCTTCTCATTCCCTATTTCTCCTGACTCTACCCTCAAACCCTTGGTCGATTTTTTCTCCTCAATTATGCCAAAGACCATGGAGACATGCACTTACTCTGGCTGTGAGAAGAAGTTTACGAAGGATGGATTGGGGCACCACACCAAAGCCGTCCACCGCAAAGCTAGATTCAATTGTGAGCGGTGTGGTGCTGCCTTCAATCTTAGCTCGGAGCTTCGAAAGCACCAAATGCAGATCGGCTACCGCGAGTGGTTGCCGCCATCAATTGATGGCCGCAACCCTTATTTACTTGGACGATTAAGAAACCACTTTTTAGCGGATCGGTGCCGCCATGGTTGCCGCCATCAATAATGGCTACCATCCTTATTTACTAGCTGATTTAAGAACGAGTTGGGAATTAGGCTCACTTTCGCCCTCCTCGAAGATGGATTCTGATCCATCAGTCGTTTGAGAGCTCTCGTCGGATTCTTCATCACTGATCCATCGAATTGGCCAGTTGGTGAGCCCGAGAGGCCTGATTGGATAGATTTGGAGGGTTGGGTAATCGTTCGATGATCATAATTTGTGCCAATTTCAAAAGCAGGGTCAGGTGGGCTTAGAACAAAGCAGAGTTCTTGGATTATTATTTTTGGTTCAATCCAACGGCTCTGGTTCAATTGATTTGGGAGCACCAAGCAGCCGACCGCAACTACTGTGGTGGTCAAGCCACCAAGAGTGGTGAGGGTGGCGGAAGTGGAAGTGGACAAAAGTGACATCCACTTCTCGTACTTAAATCGGCTAGTAAATAACGATGGCCAGCCATCATTGATGGCAGCAACCATGGCGGCGCGGATCCGCTAAAAAGTGGTTTCTAAATTGGCCCGGTAAATAAGGGTTGCTGCCATCATTGATGGCGGCATCCACCTGCGGCAGCCAATCCGCATTTGGTGCTTTCAAAGCTCCGAGTTGAGATTGAAGGCAGCACCACACCGCTCACATTTGAATCTAGCTTTGCGGTGGACAGCTTTGGTGTGGTGCCCCAATCCATCCTTGGTAAACTTCTTCCCGTAGCCGGACTAAGTGCATGTCTCCGTGGTCTTTGGCATAATTGAGGAGAAAAGATCGACTGAGGGTTGAGGGCAGAGTCAAGAGGAATAAGGAATGAGTTTTGAGAAGGCGAGAGGAAGAGAACGAGGTTTATATGTGCAATGCACGTGGAGTTGGTGGGGCCCCCAAACGAAGGACGCGCAATACGGTTTTCAACTTCAGATGGGTTCACAAACGAGTGCTTTTAAGGTTTATATCAACAGAGGAGGAAAGACACATGGACAAAGACAGCAGATTAAGCAAACTAATACTATGAAAAATGAGGCATTTGATCATGACAAAGGCAATAGCCTTTTTTCTCTCGACCAATTCATTCATTTTCTAGGTTTTTTTTTTTTTTTTGGCCAAGATTTCTCATAGTGAAAAAGAAGATTTCGACGAAAAAAATTCCTTGTGAAAAAAAAAATACATTCTTTCAAATCACTTGCAATAAGTGCGTTTTGGTTTCCTTCTTAATCTAGACACCTGAAAGTCTCACATAATACAAATATTAATACATATATTCATACATATATTCATACACATTTTTTCATTATTTTGAAAATTTGGAATAAATTTTTGGAAAAAAAGTAAAAAAAAAATTATATTTTACCATCTAAAATATAAAACTTGACTAGCCATGCAATTGTTATTCAAAACCCCTTCTCGACTAGTAAATTTTTGCTAATAAATTTTTGGATTGCATAAATTTTGAGGCATTTTGCAAGTGTGAGGCACTTTTGGTAGCAGAACATAATTCATAGACATTATTGTCGTCACTAAGGATATCGCAAAGGAGCACTTATCAATGCTCCTAGTTTTAGTGCTCACATGCCTATCAACTTTTGCCTCATCTCACAAAATGACATGCATTTATAATAAATATGTGATTTTTAAATTTTGTCCCCAATTAGTATCTTTAGCGATGTAATTTTTAATTTAATTTGCTGCAAACCCCAACAAAGAAAAGAGATATACAAGTTAAAAATGAAGGAAAATATTTTCCACTTTTCAAATAAGTAAAAACATTTTGCTCACTTACTTTCTCTTATCTCACAACCTTACTAGTCCCATTCTCTCTCTCTCTCATTTTCTTTTTTTCTTTTTTTGCCTTCTATCAAGGTTGGTCGCCATCAATGGTGACCTTGAGTTGGTGAGCCCCGAGGTCTCGAGCTCACCGCTTGCCAATTTGGTGAGGCTTAAGGCCTCAAGGTGGCCGCTTGCCAAGTAGGCAAGGTCGAGGCTCACGCGATTAGTGAGCGCTAGCCTTTGGCGAGTGGCGAGCAAAAATCTGGCAAGCTTAGAGCTCGCCTTAGGCCAATCATCGTGCTAGCGGCCAAATGAAGAAGAAGATGGAAAAAAAAAAAGTTCGAAAGAAAAATTAAAATAAAAAAATTTAAAAAATTCTTTTTGAAAAATATGAAAAAATTATTAAAAGGATAGGAAAATCAATTTAAATTTTCCACACTGAATTGTGCAAAATATTTTCTATTTCATTTTCAAGTTTTAGCCAAATACCATAAACTATTAACATTTTCATTGAAAATGGCTTATTGAAAATTTATTTTTAAAATTGTAAAAAAAAAAAAAAAAAAAAAATCAAGGTGGCCTGGGGCCGGCGAGGCCCGGCCGCCCCCGCCTAGGGCCGGCAACCGTCACTCAGCCCCTCCGGCGATGGGCGGCGGCGGCGGCGACGGGGAGAGGAGCCGAGCTAATTTTTTTTTTTTAACAATTTTAAAAATAAAATTTTAAAATTTTCTTTATAGTTTTTGTTGAAAATAAGATAAGAATAAATTTAATTTTTTAGTTTTAAAATCTAATTTTTTTTAAAAAGATAAAAATTAATTAAAAATACACCTGGAAAATAAGAAATTATATAAAATGCCACGTCAGCATTTTTAACAGAAAAGGCTAACGCCTTCGATTTTAGGACTCGTTTGAAACAATTTGACGAGTGTTAGGACTTAAATGCACTTTTTGCAAGTTTTAGGACTGAAATGCATTTTTGTAATAAGTTGTAGGACTTCTGGAACACTGATCCATTATTATAATTATTCCAGCATTTTTTTTATAAAATGTAAATTGCAATTGGGATTTGGAATTGGATGCACCATAAGCTTTAAATCTTTATCTATTCCGGCAATTTGAAAGTCAGAAGTATATTATCAATACACTTGTGCTTATATAATAAGCTTGGATAAAAAAAAAAGGATATTGTAAAGATTGGTCTAAAAATAATTGTAAGCATAGACTCATCGATCTAGTTCCTTCTTGAGCGAGTCTCCTACTATTTTTCTTCGCTGAAATAATAAGAATTATAAAATAAAATGAAAAAAAGAAATTATGGGTGACGCATTTAATGTTTCTTATTCTCATTAATTCTCATGTCAACGACAAGAAGAATTTCGAGGGGAAATGGGGTGGTAGTGTTTGACTGGTCAAGTTAACGTTCAATTTGGTTGAAAGTTAGAAAAATATTATGAAGACACTCGTGCTTACATAATTAGCTGGGGAAAAAAAGTATATTGTAAAGATTGGTCTAAAAATAATTGTAAGCATAAACTCATTGATCTAATTCCCTTTAGAGCGAGTCTCCTACTATTTTTCTTCGCTGAAATAATAAGAATTATAAAAAAAAAAAAAAAAAAAAATTATGGGTGACGCATTTAACATTTCTCATTTTCATTAATTCTCATTTCAACGACAAGAAGAATTTCAAGGGGAAATGGGGTGGTGGTGTTTCACCGGTCAAGTCAATGTTCAATTTGGTCGACACTTTAATTAATTTCCTTATGCAGTACACCAAAGGAAATAAAAATAAAAATAGTCGTGCATTACCCCGATAGCATTGGCCGATCGCAATTCCAGGACCTTTTTTGATTAATCTTAGAAAGGACAAAAAAAAAAAAAACTGGAAATATCTATTTTTCCCACTCAATCTCTCAAAAACGTTGACAAACAATTGATCAAATTAACAAAGTTCAAAGGTTGATGTTATTACTGTATAAATGACCACAGAAGGTCATTATCATCATCTAAGTCAAACGGATAATGATTGTAATAGGTGAAGTTTAAAGTTGGCCGTTCTTACTGCATAACCAACCTCAAAACATCAATCCACATGTGATCAAATTTAATAGTGTTCCGAACTCTACATTCTAACCATGTAAATGGTCGTGAGAAGTCACTCTCGTTGTCACCCTACGTGCCCTCCTTCGATGTAATCGTCGCTGAATAGTCTAAGCTTGCCGTTTATGTCAAACGTATCGAAAATAGGTCAAAGTCCAAAAGCTCGCCATTCATTATCGCTCCCCTTAACGACCGCAAAAATGTCGTTATCGCCATCATTATCATCCTATTAGCTAAGAACCGAAACGTGATGGGTAAGTGAAAAAGAAACAGGGCATCGCTTTGTCATCAGTCCATTCACCGAACACATGGAAAGCGAGTCACAACGGGATCATGAAATCGACTTCTTTATCGCACTCAGTCTCGCCCGATGACCCAAAAAAAATTATATAAAAAAAAGAAGCCCTAATCGAATGCTCCCTTTTCAAACGCATGGAAAGCGACTCAGAATAGGATCATGAAATCAACTTTTTTATTGCACTAGTCTCACATGATGACCCCAAAAAAAAGGCCCTATCGAATGCCCCCTCTTCAAATGCCCCACAATTCTAATCGTGATTGCCTCCTTCGCATAAGAACAAAATTGAGATGAATTTGGATGCACTCTTTTCTTTTATGTTTGGTCGAAGGATGGTGGCAATGTGATGACAACTAGAACTTTTGAATATGGTACTTAGGTATGAGAATACTAGCACTAAAATAAAGCTCGATTATTATATTTCGACACAAGCAAAGGGAGAAAGAGAGAGTACAACTTATTCTCGAAGGTAAGGTGCAATAGTAAGAACAACGAGATGCAAACAATCACACTAGTATCTATACTGCAAAATATGACCTCAATTCCTCAAAATCTAAACATCTATACATTGCATATAAGTATACATACATATAGGAAGTCTTCTACACTTAGAGATACTCCGAACAAATGTTCTTCATATGGAGCAATGAAATGCTGCATCGATTTCAATCGCCAAATAATAGACTCATCCAAGATGGTGCGAGCAGACCCATAGATGTTGGCGACGGGGCTGGGCTGCAGATCGCAGGGGCTTTGTCGGGCTGGTGGAACGGTGTCTAAGGCTGCTACGGCTGCTGGTGGCTTCAGCGCTTGGACAGAGAGGCTGGCGCGGCGAGGTAGCAACATGCAGAGGCGCTGCAACAGAGGAGACGGCGAATGGGACTAGCTTCTGTGGCGTCGGGCTCGCTGGTTGCTGGCAGAGCGGCGATCCGAGATCTTGCAGGTTGCAGGCGTGGCGAAAGCACTGCAGCCGATGTCGGTTACTGGCAAGGTAGCAGCGGTGAGTGTCAGCAAAAGGGCTGCACTCAGCTCTGGCGCGGGTGCCCAGATCTACGCTTACCGGCCCTCGCCGTCGGCGCCCCCCAGGGCAAGTCGTCGCCGGCCCTCACGGGGAGGCAGCGAGGCCGACCACCCCTGCCTAGGGCCGACAACCGTCGCCCAGCCCCTCTGGCAATGGGCGATGGCGGCGGGGGAGAGGAGACGTTTTTTTTTTTTTTTTTTTTAATAAATGTTTTAACTTTTTTTTTGAAGTTTTTGGTGAAAATAAGATAAAATGAATAAATTTGATTTTTTTAGTTTTACATCTATTTTTTTAAATGAATAAAAAATAATTAAAAATCCACATGAAAAATAAAAAAATTATTTAAAATGCCACATCAGCATTTTTAACGGAAAATGCTAACGGCGTCGATTTTAGAACTCATTTGAAATAATTTGACAAGATTTAGGACTTAAATGCACTTTTTGCAAGTTTTAGGACTAAATTACATTTTCGTGACAAATTGTAGGATTTCTGGAACACTTATCCCTTATAATAATTATCTTATATTAAATTGTTTATTTGTTATCTTGGTGTCCATGCCGTTTGCTAAGCACTAATTGTTGACACCTAAATTTTTACATAAAAAATAGGTTAATTTTTACTAAAAATATAATTAAAATTGCATAGTGTATAATTTTAGTTGCACTTATTTATTTTTGAATTTGATCAGCAGTAGATGAGCTCCAATTTTACAAGTTGACAATTTGGTATTTTCAGAAATGATTCATATTATTCTTCCAATATTCGGTAGATACTTCATATATTCATGTGATTTATACGTTAAGTGATATATTACTGAATATTGGAAATTTAAGGATGAAATATCAAGAGGGAATACTGCACGTGAGGCATATATTGAGTAAATATATTCTTTAACTCAAAATAAAAAAGGAGACTCTCATGCGTGAGCTGAAAAAGGAAGTGAAATAATCCACAAAAATCAAGTTCTTCCCCTATAAAAGATCCGTGTACGGAAAAAACATGGGAGAGGCAACACGTTGAATATACGGCCGCACACAAGGGGGTTTTTTAATCACGTCCAAGGAGATTCTCGTGGGTTTTTTCTCGATTTTAAGGTTAAGAAATTAAAACACAGGAGAAAATTTGCCTTCGTTGGAGATAAAAAGCCAAAAGGGTTTTTCCCTTTTTGCTGAAGAAAGTACAGGAGCTATATTTTCTGGCGAGGAGAGGAGATAGCAACAAGGACGTGCGGCAGCAGAGAGGGAAAAAGGAGAAAATCCACTGTTCATCTTCTTCGTTGGATTTCTCGTCGGCGTCCGTTGCTTCACCCGTGCTGCCGCGCTCGCAGGCCACCGCCGCTCCGCTGATCTCGCCCGCGACGTGGAGCCCCTTCGCCGACACTCGCCGCTGCTACCTCGCCAGCGACCGACGTCGGCCGCAGCGCCTTCGCCTCGCCTGCAACCTGCAAGATCTCGCACCGCCGCTCCGCCAGCAACCCGTGAGCCCGACGCCACAGAAGCTGGTCCCAGTCGCCGTCGCCTCTGTTGCAGCGCCTCTGCACGTCGCTGCCTCGCCGCGCCGGCCTCTCTGTCCGAGCGCTGAAGCCGCGAGCACCCGCAGCAGCCTTCGACGCCGTTCTACCAGCCCGACGAAGCCCACTGCGATCTGCAGCCCAGCCCCGTCGCCGACGTCTGTGGGTCTGCTCGCTGCGTCTTGGATGAGTCTATTATTTGGCGATTGAAATCGATGTAGCATTTCATTGCTCCATACGAAGAACATTTGTTCGGAGCATCTCTTAGTATAGAAGACTATCTATATGTATGTATACTTATATGCAATGTACAGATGTTTAGATTTTGAGGACCTGAGGTCATATTTTACAGTTTAGATACTAGTGTGATTGTTTGCCTCTCATTGTTCTTGCTATTGCACCTTACCGTCTCATTTATTACTTGGCATGTTTTTTTTTTTTTTTTTTTTTTGAGCAAGTATTACTTGGCAGGTTTACTTTGCTGCTTTATCATCAGGTTGGATTACCAAATGTTGGCAAATCAATGCTCTTTAATACCCTCACAAAATTAGCTATACCAGCAGAGAATTTCCCCTTTTGCACCATTGAGCCAAACGAGGCCTGAGTGAATAATCCCAGACGAGCGGCTTGAATGGCTTTGCAAATTGTACAAACTTCTTTATGATGTGATGATGGTTCTTCTCAATTATTATTGTTGTCCTCTTGATGGATGGTCCATGGGTTTTCTATCTTTGGAGATCTGATTTGAGTGTGTTTCCATGCATCTATCTTCAATTTTGGCAACACGGCTCTCCCATCACTCTTTCGCCCTCACTCGATTTCGTCATTTCTTATCTCATATAGGTTTTCCTAATAAAAGTTTCTTAACAATATGAATCGGGGTTGTGAGTTGAGTATGAATTTGGGTAAGATATTAATTATTAGATTTGTATTAAATGGAAATAGACCAATTTGGAATAAACCATTTTCAGCCTGACCCACTCATTTGATGAGTCTATTATTTAGCGATTGAAATCGATGCAACATTTCATTGCTCCATATGAAGAACATTTGTCTCAAATCTAGTTTATATAAATTGAATTCATCACAGTCGCTTATCAAGCTCAGATTTATGACGAACTTGATCCAATCAACTCAGGACTTATATCTTAATCGGATTCCGTAGAATGGGATTTTTTATAATTCAAAGTTGTGGTCGAACCATTTATGTAACGAGGCGGTTTTCCCCCTTTCCCCAACTCGACCATGTCCGGTCAATTCTAGGGAATGATGTGGTCTCCGCTCCTCATGTTGTAAAGTTCCCAACTTAAGGAAGCCTATGCGGATTGCTATGAACTAAAATTGAGCCCATTAGCAATGACTCATATGAAGCAATTCATATGGAATTCCACGTGTCATTATTCTTATCATGATCATGTTTTTTTTTTTTTTTTCAATCCTTCCTTTTACAATGGATTTTTTTATTGATGGATTACATATTGTCAAAATTTATATTTAAATCCAAAATCTTGAGGAAATCCCCGTGTTATAGTGATTTTCAATAAGCAAGGAAACTTCAGTTTTTTAAAAGAAAAAATAATTTTTTATTCTTTTTCTTTATATATTAAATTGCAAACTATCACCCCATTAATTTTTCCTTATAAACGGTTTCTAACAATATTATTCTCTATTAGAAAGCAGATTCCTATTTAATTTATCAAAAGTACGTACTAAATGATATTGGCGTAAAATGTGAATTTTTTGTTAACTTTCTTGTCAAAATTTAAATGTTATCGAAATATGAAAAAATTATTAAAAATCTTGTACAAAATTTTGTTATTTCGAGCTTAGAAAAGTCAAAGGGCATGTACCATAAAATATACGTATCATTGGAATTATACAATGAAATTCAATCCAAAAACATTTGAAGTTTCCTATTTTAGAACGTTGTATCTTATACATATCGTCTCAGTCGTCCTATTTTAGAACGTTGCTTCTCGTTGCCATCTCCTTGCTCTCTTGTTGCTGTCAAGAGATTTGTCTCGTTGCTCTCTTGTTGCTGTCTAGAGATTTGTCTCTTTCTCTCTCCGCTTATACTCGTCCGACCATGAATTCTATTGCGGCGAAGCCTGTCTGCGCAATTCCACTGGACAGGCGTAAGGCTAAGGGTAAGGCCGTTCTCTGCACGAAAGGCGTTGAATTGAAGCAGATGCGCAATATTCTGGGCTCTATGTCGCGCATCAAGATAGGGCATCTCAAATAGTACGTCTGCTGCTCTTTTTCTTTTTTTTTTTGTGGGGGGCGCATCTTCTTTCTTTTCTCTTGCATGTTAGTTCAAAATCTCCTTTCATTACGATTTCTCTGATGGGTTTTATGATCTTGCTTACTCTGTTTTTTCTGATGATTTTTCTGACCAGTCACCAATGCCAACCGATCAATGCCAAGATTTATCCAAATAAATTTCCAGCCAATGTAAGTGCATTGCCAACAAAGTCCATCTAGTGTTTGTTCTCTGTTTTCGTGATCATCGATCCCTGTTTCTGTATGGAATAAGTTTACAGTTGTCTTGCTTCACTTATGTTAGATGTATATGCATTGACAATGTGATCTGTATAGCATGCTTTTCTTTGCTCAATCCATGTCATCTTATGTGCTTAATATATGTCACGTGTATCGTCAGACATTTGCATGTATTTCCAACTCTTGATGGAAATATCTATCGAACTTCTTAGAAAGAGCATGATTTACTGGTTTGCCGATTGTGTATACATTGTTACCTCAATTCGATAGTTTGGAAAGGTGGATGTGCTTTGTTGTATATATCATTTTCCATGTGGTTTCTTGATTCTTCTTAAAGTACGACTGTTGTACTTTAAATCTCACCTCTACCTAAGAATACATATTACGGAGTTGGTTTCCTATTCTTTGTGCAAGTAGAATATTCTTTCAGGCGTTTTGGATTTGGGGTGACCAGAAGTTGTGATTTACTATGGAATTACTTTTGTTGTCGAGGCCTAGAGAAAAGCTTATTTATAAGTTTAATTCGAAATGCAGAAGAAAAAATTTTCTGAAGAATCTCCAAACAAGCCAACAGATCCCCTGACGAAAGATACTTCTAGTGACTTGTTGAATAACAGAGGTATGTCACATTTTTTGAACATGTTATTTTCAATTACATACGCACTTTTGAATGATGGATGTGTTGAAATAAAGAGGTGTGGCACTTCCCTTTTCCTGCAAGTGCTTTGGATTGTATTAAAATGCAGACTACCTTTGTGGAAGTAGACCTGACTTTTGGATGTTTCTGCAAGTTTTCTGCTTACATTACCGTGTCTATCCATCCTGTTTGTGGTCTTTCAATTTTCATTTAGAAATAAGTATTGCTTGGTTGTTCCACGAGCATCTATATTTTATAGGGATAAATATTGCTAGGCAGTGACAAACTCATGTCCTTGTTCCTTGTTCATTGACTAATACTTCTGTTTATGTTTAACAGGAAATTATGTGGGATCAGAAGACCGGAGTGCTTCCTCTGTGCGAATTGGTGTGGTAAAGAAAGTTGATCCAATCTTCAGCATTGGACTCCAGTTAATATGTCAAAATTACGAAAGTAGTGAAGATGGCGATTGAATATTGGATTCCATTCATTATCCTGTTGCATTAGCAGTTTCTTGAGTCATTATCCTGTTGTGTTAGCAGTTTCTTGAGTCTATCTTCCCTGTAATTACTCACTGAAGGAAAAAGAAATGCAAAGTAGTATTTTTGATGGGAAATTTGCTCTCATCTCGTATGCCAATGTTTTCGTTTTGAAATTTTTGTCTTGGTGCATACTTCTCATGATTCTGCAATTTATGTTGCGCTTTTGTTCTTAACACTGGCACCGGACTGATTAAAGAATCACGTCATGGCATTTTTCACCAATACAAGTGAGAGAGTTGAATCGAATGCTAAACTAATCATTTCACATTTTGTTTCTGGAAAGCCTTGAGTAATTGCCCACCATCTCTCCGGGAGATGATCGCAGGGATTCCAATAAAATAACCACATGCAAAAGGGTAAGGCTTTGTTAGCAGGAATTGCAATCATTCATCACGAGAGATTGCAGTTTCTTGGAATTAAACTGGCAAAATGTTAGAACAATATTACCTTATAAGCATACTTAGACCGGGATTCTATCAAACACGTTCACTCTTGATATTTATGTGTAGATGTACTCCTTTCTCATTCTTTCCTCTTCATGTTTACTCTTCCGCATGTTTATGTTTTTATTTGTTTCATGGATACAAAAGTTGTCTTAACTAACCACCGGCCTTGGTGGCCTAACCACCGGCCTTGGTGGCTCCGCTGGATAAGAACCCCTTGCCTTGGGGGAAAATCAAACCCCAGGGAAGTGGCAGTTTTGTGGTTACTGTGTTTTTATTTGTTTCATGGATACAAAAGATGGGGTTCCCTGGGTCACCAAAAAAAAAAAAAGTTGTCTTAACTAGTGAGCTGCTGTTCAATCTGTTGATCAGGGTGCTAGTTTTTTGTGCTTACCATGTTTTTGTTTGTTTCGTTACTTTTTGTGCTGATTTTTGCTTCTTGTCTAGATGAATCGGTCCAAGGGTATTTGGCATTATAAATTTGAATGCACCCCCGAACCAGCAGCCTTCGTAGCAAGCAAGACCACCCTAAATTTTTAATGATCAAGTCAAATCTTAACTTGACCTGCTCATGGATGCAATGTTGAAGTGTAACCATGGGTCATGACTACATGGAAGTGGAAAAGAGACAGGATGATCAGGTCTCTACTTCATATTATGTTGGAGGGGAAATTAGCCAATCTCAGTAGCTTGGTTGCCAAAATTATCAGATCTCAGTGCCTTAATTCTCTTTTGTCAGTCAGAAAATTAAGAAAGTGGAGCAAACCGCTACATGGCATGATGATGATTGTTTTATAATATGTACATCTATTTGACGGTGTTGATTCATTCTGAAATCTTGATTGTAGAGTGCCGATTGAGCTAGATTGACCATGTTAGCCATAAGGCCTGTGATATTGGTGACAGATGAGAGCTGTATCAGCCTGGTATTCTGTGCTGCACAAGGATGCTATACCTTCTCTTAAATGGCATGTTTCTTTGGGCTCGCTTTCTTGGTCATTTTCAAGCAATGTGAATGGTGTGTTGCTTTCTTGAAGTCCGAAGTTGTTGTAGGATGAGAAAAGTTAATGTTACCCATCATGCAATGTACAAAATGATGATATTCTTCGTATCATTGATCCATCCTTTCTTTTCATAAGCTAGTATCAACTATGGGCATGCTGACTGTGTCTGGCTCGTGATGGTGCTGTTATAATATGCTTCACCTCCAAATAATCTTTACTTCCTCTTATTGCCAATAACAAGTAAATTTCATTTTGGTAGTCTTCAGTGGGTGATTTTTTTAAAAGATAGTTCTTTTACTCTTCTGTGAAGTGATAGATCCTATTTAGAGACGTGTGATGGTGCAAGCACACATGTACACCCACAGAGATTTAAAAGGGGCACTCTGTAGGTTTCATTACCTTCTTCAAAGTCTCTGTCCTGCAAACCGATACCAAATGGCTGTTTTTGGTTTGATTAACCGCTCAAAACATTTTAATCATATCAGATTTGCCATAGAGTGGATGATATTGGATCTGTATATATAGATGACTTTCCTGTTGGCTGATCACCTGTTGCTTTTACTGACCATACTTCTTACCAAGACTCCCCAGAAAAGCTTCTTTGTCCATCTTTCTTGGCAATATTTTATGGTTTCTCAAATTGAGGATTACATTATGTGATATTGGTTTCTAGGTTCAAAGGTTGTCTTGCATTCCAGTAATCAACAGATCTCTTTGGATGTAGGTTCTGTTTATGCATTTTCTTTCCTCTCTGTGATTGTCATAGGCAGGGTCAATGTGTCAATTATACGCCACATTGACGCCTAAGTTTGGAGAAATGTGGCTTTGGTAATTCGTAGTTATGGATATAACATCCCAAGTGTTTATTTCCAGATGTTTAGCTGTGCTGGGCTTGTCGGTTTCAGGGACTACTGGGAAGCCAAAAGGAGTCTCCATTGAAGTCTCCATAAGCCATCCAGCTTTGCTCATAAAATCAATGGCAAAAAAAGGCATATGTGATTACAGTTGGGATGATGTATGCCCTTTCCATATTTCTTCTCTTATATAGTCTTCATGATTGGCAAGTGGAAATTCTACAATCATTGTCACAGTAAGTCTTGAACGATTGTTTCCATATTTGGAAGGTCTGCAGACAATTTGAGTCAGAGTAATAATACGATAGAATTTTTTTTATTTAATTTTTGCATGTTTATTTGCACACTGCTCCTTTGTGCCACATTGGTGTCTGTCATTGGCCATGGCAATGTTATTGTCTGGAGCTTGCCATGTCTGAACACCCAAGTTTGAAGCTAATTCTGCCATTGAGGTTATAGAGAAACATGAGGTCACTGCTTTGATCACTCTTCTGGCCATGGTCGCCGATCTAATAGCCTTTCTCAGGTTATCTACAAAGAGTGATCTTTCACGAGCAATCAAAATACTGAACATCATGTGTGGAGAGCATCAGCCACTTACATGGTGTAAGTTCAAAGTTACGCTCTTCAAGTGGTACTTTTGCTTATTTCTGAGTTTCCTCAGGGAGAAAGGACTGGAGAGCAAAAGACTGTGTGGAAGAGATATTAATTGCGGAGGAAGTATGTCGATCAATCTCATCAAAGAAGCTGGCAACTTCTTCCTAAGAGCTAAGATTCTCTCAGCCTGTGGTGTGCATCATCTACAACGCTAGTTGGTAGTACCTGCTGGCAATGTCGGTTGAAAACTACTGTGCTCATTATGCTACCCTTTGTTTGTCCTTTTTTCAATATGCAGGGATGACAGAGACCTATTCTCGTTTGACGTTCATGACTCTCTATGACCTACATTTCCCTTTTCGCTACCAGCCCCCAATTTTCATGTTAGAACATATCTCAATTCAATTCAAAGGCCACGGGCCATCTGAGTTGGCAAACCTGCACCACATGTTGAATTGACGACAGATAGTGATGATTTTATTGGCACCGTGAAAATTTCAGAGGTCCGCACTTGATGATTGGATAATGGGATCAAGTTCCAGCATGAAATCTAGCAGTCTTTCATGGTTTGACATGGGTGATGTCAGTTTCATCGATGAGCATGGTTGGGAAAGGGTCATTGGTCGAGAAAGCTCGGATCAAGACTAGGGAAGAAAATTTTTTCCCTGAAGAGTTACATAATGAATTATGTATGAATTGGTTTGGCAATGAAATTATTTTTCTTGTGAGGATTTGTTGATAGGCTCGAATGGGTGATGCATAATTCCTGTGTCTTCAATCCTGAACCTGTTTTATTTTCTCCAAATCGTGATTAACTAATATGAGAAGATGTACTCTCAGCTCATTTTCTGACAACATGTTCTTGTTTTAGAACATAGGTGGAGGCAGTACACTTTTACAACATCCAAGAGTCGCTGGAATTGTTGTCGTGGGAATACCTGAAGCTCGCCTGACTGAGATGGTTGTTGCCTGCCTGTATTCATGCGATTAACTGGTTAAGATCTATAAGTTTTGAGGGATAATTTTAATCTATTGATTTATAGGAAGTTACATATGATATAGATTTTAAAAAGTAGTGTATAATTACTGTTGAGGGTGAAGATCATTGAGAACAAATTCCTCATATGTACTCTTCTATTTATCAATGTTAATTCATTTTAAATCCCTGTCACTTGCAGTCTTTTATTTCTAAATTCATCATTCTTCGTCTTTGCTACGCAATTAAATTCTTGTCCGAATCACCATTGAACTTGTTTAACATGATGCCCAAGTTCAATCTTTGATGAAAAGTTTTTCACCATGCCCATTTTTAGTGAAACGATTTCATGGAAAAGTGAGTTGAAGAATTAAATCCGTGAGGCGAGCTCACACAATTACAAATGTAATTTGTGGAATTAGAATATATTATTGTATTTACAAATTAAGATTGCAGAAAAAGCACTGCAAAAGAAGGGGATATTTACCGCTTTGTTTTATATGTTTGGATTTTATCTATCTTTCTATACATTTTAGGAAATTTTGCAACCTTCTGCGATGATTCTAACTAATGTGGTGCTCACCACTCAACATCACTTTGATCTTTACATGGAGTTATTAGGAAAAAAAAATTCCCTACCCCATCGATTCATGGTAGGGATAACAACCTTATAGAGTGGTTTACTTTACAGAGATATCTTATAAATCCTTATTCGTTACCCAAAAATAAAGATGGAAAACCAAGGGTATTCTTTGGATTCTTGGTGTTTGGTTATAGGGTTACCTAACCAAAGAACAAGATGTTTCCACCCGAGCTGGGGTCGCCCCGCCTGACTAGTGGCCTGGTTGGACTGATAGGATTACGTTTCTTATTTTAACGTACTGGTGCCTGCATGCCTAGTCTACTTCCCTCAAATTTTTTTTCTTCCCGGATAGAGGGAATACAGGGGTGACATTGCAGGGTCTCCCACTTCAAGACGGATCTCCTGCTCGTTTCTTCCCCTTAAAGCCTTTTATGGACTTGCTTAGGTCCAAATATCCTTAGTAATATCAATAGACTTTTATTTAGTGCTTGAGAAAAGTTCACTCACTTTAATACTTACTCAAGAATCTCAAGTAATAATACCCGATTATAGTCTCATCACGTCATTTTTGTACTACTTTTCTAAGTTAGATATTGCATCTCCGTATACCTTGAACAATAAAATATCCATTTATAGTGTGTGGACCAAATTCTATACCACTAGGTTTTAGAAGTATCATTGTAGTGTTTGGTTCATTTAGGGGCTGTTTGTTTAAATTTATTTATATTCCCCGGAACACAAATTTTTATTCTTTTGTTCTAGGGAACAAAAAAAGAACCGAAACGCGTTTGTTTATACTTTTATTTTGAGGGAACAGATTTGGAATAGAAACAAGAAGTAAAAAAAAACTTATTTCTTGTTCTCGAGAACAATTCCAAGAAACACTTTTTCTTTTTTTCTCATTTTTCTTCTTTTTTTTTCTTTGGCCGGTTGTTGGCCTTGGCCATGGCTGGTGACCGGCCGTCGAGGGCTGGCGACCTTGCCAGAGTGTCACTAGCCCCGGTGAAACTTGACCTCGCCTTGGCTCTAGGCGAGGCCAAACTCGCCCAGCCACCGGCGAGGCCGAGGGCCACCGCCAACCGGCCGCCCGCCGCCCATAAGGCGAGACCGACCTCGAGGCCAACAACCGCCGCCAAAAGGAAGAAAGAAAAAAAAAAGGAAAAATAAAATAAAAATATAAAAATTTTAAAAATTTTAAAAAATTATACAAGTTTACCAAACTTATTTTTTCTTTTTTATTCTAGAAACATAAATTTTGTGTAGTTACCAAACACGTTTTTCTTACATAAAAATTATTTCCCGAACATAAATAGTTTTTTTTATTTTTATTCTCAAGAACAATTTTTGAACAGAAACGTTAACAAACGCGTCCTAAACTGCCTCTTTGATATTCCAACCCACCACATGACTGATATCGTTCATGAAGCTTATGTTGCTGACACTCAGAAACACACGCGTACGACAAACCCACCTGTAAAGCTTCGGTCACATACACCTCACCGCTTGGCTTGCTTATTGCTCTATAAAGTACAAATGTGTTACAAAAAAGAGATAAAAGCATTGCCATGTCCCCAACGCCTTTGAAAGAGCAAGGTAGACACATTCTTTCCTAGCCCCAACGACGACAAGGGTCTTGGGTTGCTTTTTGAGGAAGTCATTAGAAATTCTGACAACATAACTTAGTACATCTTCTTTGGAAGGGAATCTGAAAAGGAATCTAAACAAACACTCGGCATAAACAAGTTGTCCAGGTAAAGCACATCAACTCGTTGGTTTGCAAGAAGAGGGCAAGTTTGTATTGCATCGGTTTTGAGGGTCTAAGGTCTCCTGTGTGCAAGTAGCATAGACCAATTGACAGATGAAAGTGAATAAAAGCTACACCTGTACAATGATTAGCTTCTAACGGTGGGACTCTTAACTTCAACTATATGATGGTCTTCGTTCAATTCTAAAGGCCGGATAAACCTGCTTACACAGGAAGCACATAAAACTGTTGTGAATACACTCTTTAACATTCTGCTACGCAATGTGGCAGAAACAAATGCTTCTTGAGTATAAGCACGAAATGAGATAAAAAGGGAACAGCAAAATCCAATCGTCACTATGGATTGAACGAGCCGAGCAGTGAAAGGGGTGCAATGAATAGGGCCGTAGGACCATTCCTTGCTAAGGCCACCATAGTGATCAGCATGAAAATGTGGGAAATGATATGCCGAACATCCTTCAACACAACCTTAGCGGAGCGAGTGCATCAACAGTGAATGGCATCCCTGAGAAAAGACCAAAACATGTCCTGACGAGCCATTTTAATTTCCCAAAAAATTAGTGTGAGGAACAATCAATACGGGTGTGTAAATACCCATTAACAAACCAAAACCGCTCTCAACTCCGCAGAATGTGCATCCATCACCATCAGGTGAAAAGAAGGAATTATGAAGCACCAAGAAAGGGGTAAAGTGCCAAAAAGTCTTAAACCTTTTATTTTTGTGCCGATTTAGTCCTAAACCTTTTTTTTTGTCAATTTAGTCCTAAACTCTTTTATGTTGAGTCAATTTAATCATTTCCAACCAATTTTAGCCGGATTTTGCTAACTGGATGCCGACCAGCTGACGTGGCTTGATCGGCGCTGACGTGTACAACTTTTAATAATATTTTGATACTTTTGAATTTTTTTATTTTTTTATTTTTTATTTTTATTTTTTATTTTTTTCTTTAGAACTAGAAAACAATTGAGGCCAAGAAAAAAATTAAAAACTTGCATTACCCCCACTCCTCAAGTTCTTCTTCACTATCCATGACCGAGGGCTTAAAGATATTTTCGAAACAAATAAATTGAGAGTCAAACACAAAATTAAGTCATTAGTGGACATAAGATGATCGACGATCGCGCAAGAGGTTCTCCAATAGTGTCGCGACCTAATCCTCCCTGCGAAAATTCTAGGCATTGTCCTAACCATTTAAAAGTAGAAAATACATCCATGATATTGAAAAGCACAACCAAGTATAATAATAAAGGCCCTAAAATCAAAGAACCCATTATAAAAGCTTATCTAGTTTTAGGTGAATATCTGAATTTATTTTATTTCTTAGAATTTTCTGAATATTTAATTATTTCTCTTTTTTTTTATTATTTTTCGGTGATATCATGTCTGAGTGGTGCGTTGAGGAATCCCTGGTTCGGGAAGAGGAAAAGAGAAGTTGCAGTCGTGGATGCTTCGGTGAAGAAGAAGGCGGGAGGTTGAAGAAGATGGACAGAAGAAGACAACAGGGAAAAGGACAAAAAAGAGAAAAGAAAAAGCCAAAAATAGATATATAGAAAAATTGTTTAAAAAGAAAATGGGAAAAGGGGGCCTCGGGCTTGCTTGTTGTGGGCTAAGTTCTTCCAAGGTTTTGGGCTGATTCTCATTTTGGGCTGAAAATAGAAAATGGAAGTGGGTTGAGGATTTTCTTTAAAAAAATTTCATGGGCCAATTTAGGTAATTCCAATTGAGCCTTAGAGCCGGCCTGGTTTTTAGTCCAACGCGGACCGATAGTGTCCGGGCCGGTTTAGTCCCGTTTTTATTTTATTTTATTTTTCCAATCGGAATTAAAAAAAATTGGCCCATGAAAAATAACAAATTTACCTTCCACTAATTTCCATCAATTTTGATTAATATCACGAAAAATCACAAGTTGACGAAATTAGAATCCAAAACAAAATGACACCCATTAATCGTCACATGTTATCCAATTTAAGAATTTAATAGTAAAATTTGATAAATTTATTACAAGTGTACCAATTTAAGATCTCTATTGATACAAAAAAAAAAAAAGAAAAGCTTATGATAAATTTATCATGTATGTACCAATTTGAGTATTTTTTTGTAATATTAATCCTTATTTAAATATGAGTTAACATTCCCCCCCAATCACTTGCTATGTCGTCTTTATATATATTAATCTTATTGTAATTAGAAAAAAAACATTTTCCTGGCAAATCGAAGAAATCTGAAAAATGAAAAGAAAGTGAAAGAAAAAAAACACACGAAAGCCTCCCAATGGGAAACCTCTCCACAGTCCCAAAAGCTAATTTCGCCTTCTTGTCTTCACCAAAAGAAAGAGCGGTGGCTTCCTCTCTCTCTCTCTCTCTCTCTCTCTCTCTCTCTCTGCGCGACTACAAATGGCTCTCGTCAATAGGTTCACTGCTTCCTCCTCCTCCTTCGTAGCAAATCACTCTGCTTATAAGGTGGTGATGACAGAGTTAGAAATATAGAGGAGCCTGTTTTGGTTCATCTAAACATCTGGGTCAATAAGATAAAAGTCTTTTTGTGAACTTCATTGGCTGCACTGAGATTATTCTTCTACCTGACCAAAACCAAGAGCAGATGGATCAGAATGTTGTGCGGAAGCCATGCATGTTCCAAAATGATAAAAAAAGATTGTGAAAGACGTGACTATGTCGAGTCACGACGAACTGTTTTATCGATCGCTAATCGATATATGATAGTGTCTACAACTATACTAGGAGAAAGTGACTGTCACCTTGAACCAACAAGAGATGACAGTGATCCAAAGCCAAGAAGGCAAGCGCAAACCACAGCACTTGTTCAGGCTCAGGCTTAGTAAGTGCTAGACCAAAAGTAAGCATTTATTAATGAGAGCTAAGATGCGCAAAGATCAACTGTCCAGCTCATTACCTCTATTGGAGTCTATACAAATCAAAATCGTCGGCAGTTCACGAATAAAAATTTTTAGAGTTACTTTTGTTCGCATTTAGATAGATTTGAATACTAAGTAAAGACATTGTCGGAGGTAGGGGATCTCCTATTCAAGTGAATATTGGAAGGAGGTTAGGATAACATTCAATTTTTACACGAAGGAGTCAAGGATCTATAATGAGACTTGCAAGTTAGAGACAAAAATAACAAATAGTTATGCGGTAAGTGTAATGAACCGTCTTCAAATTTATCTTTTGAATTGGCACTCTGTTATTGGAATGTCGTAAACAGGGTGGTAGCAGAAAGAAGAGTGTTGCTTGCTGGAATCATCGGGACTATTGGCTGGCTGTATTGATCATGGCATGCTATCAAAAGGAAGAGACTGCGAACATTTTCCCATACTTCATAAGCGGATCGAGTGATATATTGTCTAGCTTGTAAATTATTATATATTAAATGTCTACACAAGCTCATGATGGGACCATGCAAAGTGTTAAGTTACAAAAGAGAATATTGGCCTTTGGAAGTTTTGGTAGTAGTATCGTTCCCCTTCCTCTTACTCATAAGAGGGCTGTTTCATGTTTCATATATGAATTCCTGTACTTTCAAATGTTGCTTCTTTGATCTAGAAGCGATGCAAGTGCTACGAATTCCCAATACAATTTCTTGACCTCGTGCATTAGTTTCTCTTCTTGCATGGTTCTACTTTGTTGCATATCTAATCCAATTTCATATGTTACTGTACAGATATTGTGGAAAAGTCATATCATGCCGATTGAGTTCATTAAATATTATTGAGGTTGACTTTATTGACTTGACTTGAATATAAAGCGGATAATATTTTCATATAACATGTCAAACATAATCCCTTTGGACCATGTGCAATCTCAAAAGCAATGCTTTCAATCGTCATACACCACATAGAAAGATTAACAAAATATGCATAGTGAATGACTTAAAATACAAGTCGCACATATTAAGCAAATCTTGCTACAAATAATTACTAATAGAAGGCTACTTCTAAAATTCTAGGATTTTTTGGGAGATCAATGTAGAGCTACCTGAAAATCTTGGTTCAATCCATAGAGGTGGAGATTCAATCCATAGAGGCCGATCAACATTACAATCAATTCTTTTATCGAACTCAGTTCTTCTATCTTCCATGTAGTATATTCCGATGTCCACGCAGCTGGTAAAAGTAAATACAGTTCGGCTTGATAGCTTGTTGGTTCTCATCAATTTGTACAGAAAAGGAAGAGTTAAAACCCACGAAGAGGGACATTTTCCCCATGCTCTCAAGCTTCGTCCACTTTCTAGCATCTAAATCAATGACCAAAACCTGAGAACTGGAGGTTTCACCCTCTTGTAGTGTGAAATGTAAAACCAGCAAGAGACACCCGCCGACTCCATCAAGTACCACGACGCGCTAAGACCTCAACGATCTTGAAATTCCAGAGGCATCTCCAATATAACTTGAGTTGTTGGATCTGGTCCATCCAGATCACAAGTGAATATTCTCCCATCGTAGTTAACAGCGACAAATTGCCCTCGGTAATGTATGACATCAAAAACACCATTATCCGGAATAACAATTTCCACTCATCATTGCCGGGTTTCCAAAAAGCTAATGGTCTGGAGGGCCAGCGAATGACCATGACCGTATGGTTTGGAGATGAAGCGGGGCTTGCAGATAAGACACACTTGGCGAGGAAAGCTCGGTACATGTTCGCCCACTCATCTTCCTGGGGATCTTCGGGATCCCAGCCTGAATAGCAACCGGGGAAATTGTCCAAACTAGGGAGCTTAATGATGTCGTCACTATAGCGACTGACAGCACGGGACGGGGGATTTAGCATGTGGATTCCCAGATCTTGGCCGATAGTGAAGATCCAACCCCCGGAAGAGAAGCACCTCTTCTTCCCCTTCACTTCCGGCAATAGAACACTGTGAATTCGCAAACGGAAGGTCCGTAAAACTCAGCCCCTCGTCATCCTCGAGCATCCACCATGGGTAATCGAACCTCTCTTCGAATGCGGCAGCACGCCATGTCAAGCACACGGATCGGAACGTGAACCAATCCTCTAGAAGAAGTCGTCTCTAGCACAGTCCTAGCAGCTTTGGGTGGAGATTGGACCAATTCTCTGCCGTTGTTTTTATTTTTATTTTTTTCTCGGAAATTCTCGGCCATTGTTGTTGATTCACGGATTTGAGAGAAAGCAGAACATCTGCGGGTTGTGTAGAGAGAGAAAGGGGAGAATTTATATGATTCATAAATCCAAAAGGGGAGAGAAAATATTTATATATTTGTCACTCTTAAAAAATAGGGAAAATACCACTAAAAACCCTAAACTTTGCCCATAGTGACAAATTTACCCTAAACTTTTTTTCTTGACACAAAAAACCTCGAGAAGAAGACGACACTTTAGGCAAAGTTTGCAAAGTTTGGGGTTTTTTTATGTCAAAAAAATGGAGTAAATTTGTCACTTTAAGCAAAGTTTGGGATTTTTGGTGGTTTTTTCTCTAAAATAATAATAAATTCGTATCAAATATGAAAAGAAAAAAAGAAAACAGAATGCTCGTTTAAATTATGTTTATTAGATTACAACTATCTTTCTGCATATACATTGCTAATAAGTGAGGGATATATCATTCTGCCAAAAGAGAAAATCAACTAATATATTTATTGTCAGATTTGGGTATCATGAAGTGGGGAAAATTGTAAATAGAAGGATATCAACGATGAAGGTTTGAGTAAAAGTGAGAAAATTGTGGGAAAAAAATGTTCATTTTGGTAATTTTCTTTTGAAATAATATGCCTTTGGATTTATAATAAAACAAAAATCTAGGAAAGAAAAAGTATGGCCGTCCAAAGTTTTATTATGTAAGTGCCAAGTGGGTATCATGCATAAATTGCAGTCATTGCAGTTAAGGTGACAAAACATGGTGTCGAAATTATTTATGGATATACAAAACACAGTTTCGAAATTATTTATGGATATCCTTTATGTTAATTAGGAATAAACTTCTCTACAATTTCCTGAAATGAACTTTCTTTTTCTCTTTTTGCTTTTGCAAATTCATTCTCTCTAGTCTCTAGGAATCAGTTTTAGTAGCATAAAAGAGGATAATTTTAAATGTTTTGTACCCTAAACCGAATCAAAATCCTTTCAAGTGGGACATCTAGCATTCTATTTTATTTTCAAGGCCAATATTTCATTAGTCTCACATTGTTAAATTGTGAAGATGAAAAGGAAAAAGATGTTGTACTTCATTGTATAAGATTCTTCATTTTTGACGAAAGATGAAATTGGTAACAAAGAAAGATTATTTTGAACTTGTATAATGTCACTTTTGGCGAAATTACAAAGAAAATAAGGAGTAGGTGCTTCTTGCTTCTTGGATGATGTGAGAGAAAGTAGTATTGTAATTTTTCAATTAGCGATGGACTGACATGCCTCGATTAGAAACTCACTTGCTTCATGGTGAATCAACACATGCAAAGACTAAAGATGCGATATTGGAATTCTCAAAAACAAAGCAACGTTTACTTATTCATTGTCAACTTTAATATTAAAATCACTCTCTCGTAGTTGTGATAGATCTATGAATAACACCGTCATCTCTTCTCAACGTGTGGAATTGGAACCGTAGACATTGGAAATTTCAAAAAATGTTTTCGTATAAATTCTTTTTAGCGAAACCATGGTCGTTAATATCCCTTACCATAGTTTTTCTCAAGTTAATAGATATCATTAGGTATAATTGCGGAGATTGAAATAGAATTTCCATATAATACAACAAAGTTCATTGATAGATCCTACTAATCAACTTATAAATCAAAGCTGGCTCTTTTCAATTGATCCTCATTGAAGTGATATATATATATATATATATATATATATACATTTATAAGTATATAGAACAATTCAATTATTTATTTCGATTTTGCTTGGGCTCTTCATCTAGAAAATCATTGGATCAAAAGCACAGATAACAACACGAATAACAAAAAAAAAAAAAAAAAAACAGTTAAGACATCGCATTGATATCGTTGACCGATAAGAATCCTCAGTATTTGCTCTTGGCAACTCGTGACTAGGGACCTCCTAACATGGGACAACAAAAATAGAAATAAAAAACTTCTTTTATGAGCCTGAAAGATAAATAGGTTGAAGATATGCCTTGATATCAAAGATACAATCAAGAATTTGGGTTTATGGATTGAACCAATTTGTGATTACAATCGATACTTTATCTTTCATTATTTCCTTCCTTTGTCCATACATTATACTATAAATAGATGTATATAAATTTTCTTCGATTTATTTCTTCCACGCTTTGTGTCAAATTAATCATCACAAGCATTAATATTTGATTATTTAAACTATTTGTTTAAGACCATGCTAGGAGGTTATTTGATGCATCCGATGACGTTTTAATTGCACATGTTCATTTTTTTAATAGTAATATAATAATCGGTTAAAATGTTGTTTTTTTCCCCTTTTTGTTGTAAATTTCCGCTTCGGAAACCACGAACACGAGCACAATTTTCCTCCTGGTTGAATAATTGATCTATCCAGCGAGCATCTTCACACACGTTGATACCTTGCTTGCTTTCGATGGAGAAAAATATCAAAAAAGTTCTAAATCTATGACATTGATACCAATTAAATCCTAAACATTTTAATTAGGTCAATTCAATCCTAAACATTTTCACATTGATACCAAATTAATTCATTCAATTAATCTAAACTAAAAATCGCTAACGTAGATGTTAGCCGTTCCACGTGACAAAGTTGATGTTGACATGTACATATTTCTTTTATAATTTATAATGTTTTTTGAAAGTTTTCTTCTTCTTTTTTCCCTTTTCTTATTGTGGATGGCTGGGGTCACAGGCCATGGTGGGCGAGAGTTAGTGCCGACTAGGCACCCTTACCAGATCTTGCGAGGATTCTTGCAACCTCAAAAATTCTTTGCTCAAAAACCATTTTGCAGACAAAGCACGACACAACCCAACTGAAGAAGAAGAAGAAACGACGGAGAAACAGAGAGAGGTGAGAGTTGAGAGTTTCGAAAACATAAATGACGTTTTATGCGATGAGCTTCTCCGAGAAATCTTCATTTGTCTATCTCTGTCATCCCAATCATTGTCGTCTTCTTGGGTGCCTCTGGTTTCCAAGCAATTGCTCCTCCTATTCCGTGAGTCCAGGACTGCCCTCTCTCTACGCTTCGCCTCAAACACTACCCTCATTTCGGCCCTCTCCTCCCTTCTCTCCAACTATCCCTCAATCTCCTCTCTCTCTCTCTCTCTCTCTCTCTCCTCCAAGGCAACCCCTCCTCTTGGTCTGTTCTCACAGGGCGAGGCTTGCTTGGCCTCGCCCTCACTCAATCTGGCAAGGCAGGCCTCGTTGCTGCTCGTCCAAGCGTGATCCACCGAGGCTGACCCTCGCTTATGGTCGACGGCCAACCACTAGCAAAAAAAAAAAAAAAAAAAATTCAAAAAAATAATTAAAAATTATCAATAAGTTCTATGTTAGTGTTGATAAGATGGTTAGCATTTACGTCAGTGATTTCCAATCTAAATTGACTGGATGGATTGCATTGGTACTATTGTCAAAAGATTTAGGATTAAATTGGCCAAATTGAAAAGTTTAGTATTAAATTAGTACTAATCTTATAGGTTTAAGACTTCTGTAGTACTTTTCCTACTTGCAATGTTGTGAATAAATATTAAGCGATGATTGGTCAAATCATTAAGCAAAAAATCTCTTGATGAAACTGTTCTAGATCATCTCTTGCGCATGAGCCAAAGATCTAGACATACATTATTGCATTATGGGGTACAATATCGGCTCTTTCTTTGTTGCCAATTTCGTAAGTGTGCTATTACCTCCAAATAGTAACTGTCCTTTTCCAAAGTCAACATGTGACTGACAAGTTGAAAATCAACTTTAAAATCCGCATGACCAGGAGTTTACTCAGGTCCTCTTAAGTGAAGACTTAGAAAGAATTAATCTCTTAAACACCAAAATTGTGTGGAAACAAGGATATTGTGTGTAGATACCAAGATTAAGTAGCATCCCTCTCTCTCTCTCTCTCTCTCTTCCTTCCTAATTCTGGTGATAGTTTGAACAAGGAAGAGTCCCAAACTTATCAAAAGAACTCAAATCTCCAAAAGAGATGAAACGTAATATCTAGTATAAACTTCACATTTTGCGATTTGTGTGCAGTGACATTGCATTGCTACAGCAGATAGTTTGATAACATGATTCAGTTGGTCTTTCTATTAAAAGTTATGTTAAACATGACATCATAAACAAACCACCGAGAAGGTTAGTTGGTAACCTTTATTAATCATTTGGCCGAGCATGGCGTCCCATCATCATTTAATAAATTCTCGAGTGGCCTTTGTAGAGAAATGTTTTCCTTGTGGCTCAATGACAAATTGGAAATTATTTTAATAGATATGAGTAAAACAAGTCAAGATGAGCAATTATAGTTACTACACTAACTATGAAAAATGTTGAATAAACATCAATTTAATGGGAAAAATGCCAAAAACATTCTAAACATTTTACATTTGTGCCAATTTAGTCCTAAACCTTTTGTTGATGCCAATTAAGTCCTAAACATTTTTAAGTTATGCCAATTCAGTCCTTTCCGGCCAATTTTGGCCAGATTTTGCTGACTGGACGCCGGTTGACGGATGGCATTATCAGTCTTGACATGGACAACTTTTAATAATATTTTAATTTTTTTGATTTTTTTGATTTTTTCTTTTTATTTTGATTTTTTATTTTTCTTTTTCTTTTTTTTTTCTTTTTTTCTTCTCCTCTTCTTCCTCCAGCCGGTCGCTGGACCTCGGCGACCAGCCAAAGGCGACGCCCGGCGAGGTCGAGGTCGACCTCGTCGGCCACCTCGCCAAATCCGGCGAGGGCAAGCCTTGCCCTCCCGACGCGAGGCCACCCTCGAGGCTCCGGGCGGCGAGGCTCACCCTCGCGGATCCGGCAGGTCGAGCCTCGCCCATGGCCGCGAGGGCGAGCGAACCTAGGGAGAGTAGGGAAAGGGTCGACTTGGAGGACGGAGGACCAAATCCGAGAAGCTAAGGACCCGCCATCGCTGCCCCGTCGAGACCGTTGCTCCCTACAAGGTCACCTCCACTCCCCGACGCCGTCGCCTTACCGTCCTCGCCAAACCTCGAGCCATGGACGTGGCTCGAGCCTCGCCAGATCCGGCGAGGGCGAGCCTCACCGACCAAGCCTCGAGGGCGGCCACCGACGAGGTGGTTGGCGAGGTCGACCACGACCTCGCCCGGCCGTCTCCTCCGGCCGGTTGCCAAGGTCCAATGACTTGCTAGAGGAAGAAGAGGAGAAGAAAAAAAGAAAAAGAAAAAGAAAATAAAAAAAATTCAAAAATATAAAAATATTATTAAAAATTGTCCACGTCAGTGCCGATGAGGCCACATCAATCGGTCGACATCTAGTCAGCAAAATCTGGTCAAAATTGGCCGAAAAGGACTGAATTAACATAACATAAAAATGTCTAGGACTTAGTTGGCACAAAAAAAAAAGTTTATGACTAAATTGACACAAATGCAAAACGTTTAAGACTTTTTTGGCACTTTTCCCTCAATTTAACACTATCTTTAGATGAATAGCTACAGAATTGTGTAAGAAAACATGAGGGGAATCCCAAAGCTCTAGACATGGTACGACCGGGAAAATCTAGCGAGAGCCAGTTTTTTACCACAGAGCGGATGTGAAAATGATGCATAATTATTTCACCAAAAACAAATGATGCATAATTAAAAAATGAGGCAGATATTCTTCATCTCTAGCATTATAAGCTTGCTCGATATGTAGCAAAACAAAGGAATCTTACATAGAGTTTGTACCCGTATTTACTACATTGTGATGGAGGTAGTTCAAGATGGTCGGCTGTTCTGGTGATGCCATTTCCCTCATGCTGAGCAGAACCAACCTTGTGTGGAAAAGAATTCACGCGACAGACAGTAGATACATGTATCCCTATCAGATTATGCTAGTAGAGATCCATCTAGATCCATTGGCCATCCTTATCAAATTCTTGCTCAGTGGCCTAAGGGTTATGAACTTAAAGCAACCCAAAACTGTAACAAAGACAATCCATCCAATTATATCTTCTCAATGAACAGCATACCAAAAATGGTGCTATGGTGTACACCAAGCCTTCTTTTCATTTGAACAAAGGGTGAGCTAATGTTGCTTCCTTTGCTGTTCCGACCAACAATATCCATGCTCTGAATATCGCTCAATTGCTTAACGGCCAATCCAGGGTGTCGGGAGCAACTTGAGGTAGGAAGAGATTCATCAAATTCTTTTGTGCGTGTTGCTAGAGAAGTGGATAGTGGTATGTGGTTCACCGATGACATGTTTCTATCGCTTGTTTGCTTTTCTTTTGAGTAGATCTTTTTCCACCCCTAAAAGAAATGAATTAGTAGGGAAATCCTGTTATAATCATTTAACTTTTCTATGTGAAATTATCTTACATCAGTACGTCACAAGTCAGCTGCCAAAAAAAAATTCTTACCAATGATGGAAACAATCTTGTGTATCTGCAAATACCGCAAGAACTGCATGTTTCGACCATTGTTCATGCTTAATTAAACATGGGGAGTTGAACATATAAAATAACAACAGAGTAGAAGAGAAATGACAAAAACAACATAAAGCAATAGATCTAGATAGATATTACAATGCAATGTCTTCCGTATAGCATTGTTCGAATTTCAAATTTTATGACACTATAGTCAGCAGAGCAACACAATATACCTGTTAAATATGAAAAGAAAAAATGAAAACAAAATGCCCGTTTAAATTATATTTATTAGATTACAACTATCTTTCTGCATATACATTGCTAAAATAGATAAGTGAGGGATATATCGTCCCGCCAAAAGAGAAAATCAAATAATATATTTATTGTTAGATTGGGGTATCATGAAGTGGGGAAATTGTAAATGGATATCAACGAGGTGAGGACACCTGGAGTGCCATAACTTGGCACGCCGGGACACTTAAGTGCCATAACTTTAAAATGGTACACTTAAGTGCCATCATCGGAGCAAAATGGGACACTTAAGTGCCACTCCGGCGAAAATCCGGCCAAATGGCTGACGTGGCAATTTTCCGGCGAGTTTAGTCCAAAACGGCGTCGTTTTGCACGCTGACGTGGCGGAGAAAACGCAAAAACGACGCCGTTTCGTGTCTACGTGTAAATAATAATATAAAAATTAATTAAATTATAAAGTATTCAAAAATTTAAAAAAAAAAAAAAAGAAAATTTTAAAAATTTTAAAAAATTAAGAAAATTTTTAAAATTAAGAAAAATTAAAAAGTTTTAAAAATTAAAAAATTTAAAAAATAAAAGGGGAGGTCGAAGGGGCGGCGAGGGCTCAGCCCTCAGCCGCCCCTTCGACCCCCTTTTTTATAAATTTTTAAATTTTTTAAATTTTCTTATTTTTTTTAAATTAAAATTTTTAAAATTTTCTTATTTTTTTAAATTTTTTTAAATTTTCTTTTTTAATTATTTTTTATGTTGATTTGGAGCTCCGATGAGCCACGTAGGCAAAAAATAATAATAATAAATTGACACGTAGGATTCCGGCAAGGGTCACCGGAGGTGGCACTTAAGTGTCCCACTCGAAAAAAAAAAGTGGCACTTAAGTGTCCCGGCGTGCCAAGTTTTGGCACTTGCGCTGTACTTACTTCCGGATATCAACGGTGAAGGTTTGAGTAAAAGTGAGAAAATTGTGGGAAAAAAAACGTTCATTTTAGTAATTTTCTTTTGAAATAATATGCTTTTGGATTTATAATAAAACAAAATCTAGCAAAGAAAAAGTATGACCGTCCAAAGTTTTATTATGTAAGTGACAAGTGGCTATAATGCAGAAATTGCAATCATTGCAGTTAAGGTGACAAAACACGGTGTCGAAATTATTTATGGATATCCTTTATGTTAATTAGGAAGAAACTTCTCTACAGTTTTCTGAAATGAACTTTCTTTTTCTCTTTTTTTTTTTTCTTTTGCAAATTCATTCTCTCTGGTCTCTAGGAATCAGTTTTAGTAGCATAAAAGAGGATCACTTTAAATGTTTTGTACCCTAAACCGAATCAAAATCCTTTCAAGTGGGACATCTAGCATTCTGTGTTATTTTCAAGGCCAATCTTTCATTAGTCTCACCTTGTTAAATTGTGAAGATGAAAAGGAAAAAGATGTTGTACTTCATTGTATAAGATTCTTCATTTTTGACAAAAGACGAAATTGGTAACAAAGAAAGATTATTTTGAACTTGTATAATGTCACTTTTGGCAAAAATACAAAGAAAATAAGGAGTAGGTGCTTCTTGCTTCTTGGATGATGTGAAATAAAGTAGTATTGTAATTTTTCAATTAGCGATGGACTGACATTCCTTGATTAAAAACTCACTTGCTTTGTGGCTAATCAACACACGTAAAGACTAAAGATGCGATATTGGAATTCTCACAAACAAAGCAACGTTTACTTATTCATTGTCAACTTTAATATTACAATCACTCTCTCATAGTTGCGATAGATCTATGAATAATACCATCATCTCTTCCCTGGTATAGAGAGATTCTTTAATCAGAATGGGAACCAGTCCTCTAGAACTTATAAGAAGTCTTCTCGAGCACTTTATCGGCCCAATTCTTTGCCGTTGTTTTTCTTTTCTTCTTTTGGTGCTCCGCCACTGTTGTTTCGCGGATTTGAGAAAAAGCAGAAGATCGGCGGGTTATGCAAAGAGGGAGGAGGATTTATATGATGCATAAATCCAAAGGGGGAGAGAGAATATCTATATAGTTGCCACATATAAAAAGATACACTCAAACCAAATGATTAAAATACATTGCTAAAATAGATTAAAAAAAAAAGGAATATTTCTTTTAGCCAAAAGAGAAAATTCAAATAGCGTAATTCTGATCAGATTTTGGTATCGTGAAGTGAAGAAATTTGCAAATAAAGGGATGTGTGTAGCAAAGGTTTGAGTAAAAGTGAGAAAATTGTGGAGAAAAAGAACTTATATTTTAGTTATTTATTTTGATATAATATGCTTTTGCATTTATAAAAAGAATGCATTTCATTGTGATCAAATATGTTGAGACATTTTATTAAAAAGAAGAGATCCGATGATTTTCATGCGGTGAAATTTTATCAACTTGCCAATGGTTCACCTGTTATAGACATAATTATTTTTTTGAGGAAATTCTTAGTTATATGTCAGAAATGACTGTGATTAATAAATAGGTATTAAGAATAAGCTACCTTTTGTTTTCTAATGGTATCTATAAATTAGCTTAAAAATCATCTACTAAAACGGAGCAATCGCAAGGATGCTAAAGGGGCGAGTCCTAGATTTCGCCATAATTAAAAATAAAAGTATTCTATCATTGATTTGAAAATCGTGATACACTTTTTGATTACCAAATATACAGTCCCATTGTTTAGGTAGAGAATCTTTTAAGTTTAGATATATATAGTTAGAGATATTTAGTTTATTATTTTCATTTATTTGGTAGATTCCTTTTTTAGTCAACATCTCGAGTATAAATAAATTACTTGGATATATATTGAGAAAGAATTTTTCTTTATTTATCGACTCCGTTATCGACTTCAATAATTGGGTTTTTTTTTTTTTTTTTTTTTTTTTTTTTTTTTTTTGGTGACCCTGGAACCTCCGACGCGCTAGAGTAAACCCAGGGGAGGCACGTGAGGACCCCACCACCCACGTGCCCCAGGTAAGACCGGTTGATAACTTAAATCCTGACGACGCAGAGTTTCGAACCTGGGTTCTCGTGGAAGTCCCCTAGCACCTTGAACCACTACGCCATCCCCGTGGTGGGTAATAATTGGGTTTTTCTAGCCGTAAAGACCCTAGCTCTTGAATTTTCCCCAAATCATCGCTCTTATGGTGCTGTTGGCTTGTGTCGCAGCTGATGTCTCTACTTCTTCTTCCATGTGCAGCCATGGCAACCTCAATCGGAATGCCTCATTGTCTCTTCCGCATTTCGCTCACTATCGGCGCCTGTCGACATCCCTGTCAATTGTTATCAGGTTATTATTCCTCGTTCAAATGTTAGTTTGCTCGTTTCCCTGCTTAGGGTGCAGTCCAACTGAGAAATGAAGCGGAATAACTTCTTATTACTCGGTTGCTCATTCACCAACAGACGAGAGTTAGCTTGGAAGGATGCCATGGCAGAGGGACGATCCAATGTGAAATTGATACTTTTTCGGTATACTTTGCTAATGCACCACTCTTGTCCATCATGGCTAATATTTTCAAGGCCTTACTAATCCACAAATCGTTCATTGCATTCACTGTTATCTGCCGTTTCTGCACTTCTGTTTTGTCCATTCGGTGAACCGCTCACGGCAGATTACATTTGCTTACAGCTTCTTGGTCTCCCTGATCAAGCAAAGAAAGATGAGATCGTACGGTCAGTTATGCAATTGAAACGTGCTAAAGTAGAGGATGGCACTTGATAATTGTCGCTTGGGCGTTTAACATGGACATCGACTTTCAATTAAGTTTAGCTTGTAGCTAACTAGCTTAATTAGTGTCCTTTTTGCTTAGCTCCAAAAGGGTGAATCTTTCTTTCTTTTGGTGATGATTGATAGGTGGTTGTTTAATTAGAGTGAGTGTTAGCATCGAAAATGGTACGATTTCGTTTGGTATTATTTTGTAGTTGGATTGTACCGTAATTATAATGCCACATGTTAAAAAACCCTTAAGGTGTGTGTGGGACAACCCCGGTTTATGTTAATAAACCTTTAAAACTAGCTTCTCAAGACTTTGGTGGACCATTCTCTCACAACACCCATGAAATAATTATTAAATATCCTTCAAAGATTAAAATGCTTTCATTTTTTATGATCACAAATAATGAATGAAAATTTTACCTAATATCCTCCAATTAATTTCTAAATGAAGCAGTCCAATCGGCCTCAATTATGATAGACCGACGTAATATATATACTTTTTGTCATTCTATTTTGCATTCGTAAACAATGGACTTCTATCTTGTTTCCCCAAGCACGATGAAAGAGGGAAATACCCTCTCTAGAATTAGCGATAATTGGGTAGTTTGAGGCAGAGGCCAAAGGTTGAGCTTAATATATCCCCAAGCCTACCCTTTACATAAAAGTTAGATAGAAATTTTCAGGTCAAGTTTCGACCAAAGTGGGGCAGGCCAGATTTCCTTGTGCATGCAAGCCCACTTATACGCCTTTTGAACCTCAATGGTCGGTTGATTACCTAAACATTTTATTTTTATCATGAGAAATTATATTCATTGCGTTCATAGTTGTAATTTTCCTCCACAACCCGGCTAGTCGAGAAAAAAGATTTCATCACATCAAACATTAGTCTATAAAATTTGAGTACGATGTCAACTGACTGAGTAATTTAATTTTTCGTGAACAAGATGTTCAGAAAGAAAATTTGATTCGCTCATCGAATTGAAAGCCCAGCCCAGGTAATATCCATTATCCTTAGGGCCCACAAGCCCAAATCCACAATATTCCCGCGTTCTGCTCCTCATCTGCCCTTTTGGTGTAAACTACATGTAATCTGATATTGTACAAATATTTGTACAGTATTTTCTTGGATGGTTCTTCCTTTGTTCATACCTAATCCAATTTAATCTGATATTGTGTAAATATTATGGCGAAGTCATGTCATGCTGATCAAGCTCATTAAATTTTATTGAAGTTGACTTTATTGACTTGAATTGAATATAATTAGGATAATATTTTCATAATACATGTCAAGCGCATGGTCTCTACGGACTATGCGCAGTCTCAAAAGCACACTTGGGTAAGCATGTGTTAGAAAATTTGACATCTAATCAACTCTCTCAACATTCGAGTCCGAAATTGCAACACGTGTGTTCAGAATTTCAATACATACGAGGTCAATTTTAAAAAATTTCAATAAATAAGAGATCATAATATAAATATGTAAAAAAAATAAAAATAAATAGAAATAATAAAGGGGGAAAGAAGGAAAACCTAGTCTTCTTATTTATTTTGATTCTCACTTTTCGTGACACATAATTCATCTCCAATTTTTTTTCTCTTTTCTTTCGACACACGAGTCCAAAATGTGGATTGATTGTTTTTTCCTTCAAGTTTTATGGATTATTAGAATGGACTTGAATTTGTCAAATTGAAATAATAAATGATATTAACAAATGGACTAATATTATTAGTGTAAATTCATTGTAGCCTCCTTTTAATTATTTATTTATTTGTGAATTTGAATCGAATTAATTTGATTGAAATAATAAAAAAAATGAAAATATGCATTTAATATACAACGTGTCTTAATGTGTCAAAATTCTCTATTTTTAAGAAATAACGTATCGACGTGTTGTGTCGTGTCGTGTCATGTTGTGTTATGTGACGTATGTCGTGTGCAGGCATCAAAGTTACTTAGCCCAGGCTAGGGCATCAAAGACCCAATCCTGGATTCTAAGGTCTTGGGAATGAGAGTTAGGGTTCTAATGCCCAAGTGCAGATTTTACTATCCAAGCACTAATATCTAGTCATATTAAGAAAATTGATTTTAAAATTTTTCAAAGAGGAAATATTTTGCCAACTCATATATGGATTATCAATTCTCATTTAAGTGATTTACCAATTTTCAAAATAAATTATCAACTAGTTTTGGGTTATCAACTCTCATTTAAGTTACTTATTACTTTGGTGCTTTTAATTTATCAAACTTTTGATAATATATCCATTCTCATTTGTTGTTTCTTCCAAAAACATTAAATCTATGAACTATTTTTTTCTTGAACCTATTTCAGAAACTTGCAAAAAATTTGATTTAGCTCAGACTACATTAACTGCCTCACCAGTGTTTATTACTTTAAATGAGACTCAGAAATGGAGATTTATATCAGACTCATATCACACTCGTGCTTCACTCCAAATTAAATGCCAATTTCGACAAGACTTATTTTAATAATATAAGTTATCCACGTGGCTCACGAAAAGCTGACTTAGCGGATGATGGTGAAAAACATCATCTTTTTTGCCACAAAATTGCCACCTCAGTGATAAGCCCCTAGAATTGATTAAAAAATTAAAAAAAGGGGGTGGGGGAAGAGAGCTTCGACGAGGGCTATGGAGGCATGCAACGTTCTTCAATGTAAAAAGGTGAAGATTCTTCAATTGCGTTTTGCCAACGTTGTTTGGGCAAAAAATACGTCTATGACACGTTCTACGACTGGAAAAGTATCGAACATACATGAAGAAAACAAATTAATTGAAATGTCAAAATGTCAACCACGTTGAACGTTGACATGACCAGTAAAACACCGCATTCCCTTCAATTCTCTTCCTTGCGTTAAAATGAGGTTGGGATGGCATTCATTTTTTCCATGGAGGAGTCAAGGATCTATCGTGAACCTGGAAGTTTGAGACAAAAACAACATATAGTTACGTGGTAATTATAATGAACCATGTTCATATATTTTTCTCTGGAATTGGCACTCTGTCATTTGAGGGTCATAGGCAGGGTGGTAGCAGAAAGAAGAGTGTTGCTTGTTGGTATCATCGAGACTCTTGACCGTATTGATCATGGCATGCTACCAAAAGGAAGAGACTGCGAACATTTTCCCAACTAATCCTATGCTTGATAAGTGGATCCAGTAACATATCGTCTAGCTTGTAAATAATTATATCTCAAATATCAACACAAGCTCATGACGTGAGCTTGCGTAGCGGAAGGTTACAGAAGAGAATATTGGCCTTCGGAAAAATTGGTAGTAGCATTGTTTCCCTTCCTCTTACTCGTAAGAGAGCTGTTTCTCGTTTCAAATGTGAATTCCTACACTTCTAAATGTTGCTTCTTTGATCTAGAACCGATGCAACGGTTACGAATACAATTTCGTGACCTGCGTTCTATCTCCCACTTGTGACCTGGGTTCTATCTCCCACTTGCACCCGTCCCTGTTTTCTTTTCTTGGATAGTTCTTCCTTTGTTGCATACGTAATCCAATTAAATTGATACTGGACAAATATTGTGGTGAAGTCATTGTTGGATATTTCAATAATATTTTGAAATATGCAACAATAATAACTTTGATAAAAGTTATGACCGCATTGAAGACCATCATTATTTTTAACGGTCACATAATGGTTTCTTAATGATCATATGATGGCTTTTTAATTGTTTTGTAACATTTAATTTATTTCTCAAATAAATCATCTATTATTTTAGAACAGTTCTATTTTGTCTGAATATAAAAATAAAATCTCATAAGACAATCTAAAAAAAGATACACTAAATGAAAGAGAGAATATCCATGAAAGAGAAAATAACCTTTTTTTTTTTTTAAATCTTTCATTTCCTTTTCCTTTTTGCTAGGTTTTACACAAAAGTTATTTTGTTTCCTTCTAATATTCAATACGGAGTATATGTTGTATCGTGGGAGGATAGCCGCTGAAATCGCCTCAGACATTTGTTTTTTCTATTTTCTAATCTTTTGCAATGTGTTAAGAGCTATTATTAGTTTTATGTATTCTAAACTTTTTCCAACAATCATTTCGTCCTAGTTGACTTTATCGACTTGAATTGAATATAATTCAAAAACATGTCAAGAGCACGAACTCCATGGACTATGTGTAATCTCAAACGCAACGCTCTAACAGTTGTCGTATACTGCATAAAAAAGATTAATAAAATATGCACTTTCCATTGCCAACTTAAAATTCGAGTCCCGTGCAAGATAAGCAAAATTCTTACCAACGAAAATTACTAATAAAAGGCTACTTCTAAATGTCTATAAAATCCTACTTCAACTTATTGATGGAAGATCGATTTAGTGCTACCTCAAAATCTTGGTTCAATCCATAGAGGCGGAGATTCAATCCATAGAGGCGGATCAAAATTATAATCAGCTTTTTTGTCAAACTCAATTCTTCCATCTTTCATGTGGTATATTCCGATGTCGTCGCAGCAGCTAAAGTAAATACAGTTTGGCTTGATAACTTGCTGGTTGATCTCATCAACCTGTATTGAAAAGGAAGAGTTGAAACCCACAAAGAGGGATACATTCCCCATGCTCTCAAGCTCCGTCCACTTTCTAGTATCTAAATCAGCGACGAAAACCTGAAAACTGACGGTTCCATGATATTGCTCTCGTTCTTCGAATCGTTGCTTTTGCTCTCGTTGTTCAAATTGTAAGATCAACAATAGACGGCCCGCCGACTCCACCAAGTACTCATTTGGAGCAATATTTATGCTATCTTGAAATTCCGGAGATTCCGAAGCCTCCAATATAACTTGAGTTGTTGGATATGGTCCATCCACATCACAAGTGAATATATCAGCCTGGTAGCCAAGGGCAACAAATTGCCCCTGGTAATGTATGACATCCAAAACACCATTATCTGGGTAGTCCGGGGGTGTCAACTCTTTCCACTCCTTATTGCCGGGTTTCCAAAAGACTAATGGTCCGGAGGGCGAGCAAATGACCATGACCGTATAGTCTGGAGATGAAGCGGGGCTTGCAGACAAGACAAATTTGCGGAGGAAAACCCGGCAATAGTCATCCAGCTGTTCTTCTGCATCGGGAACCCAGTTGGGTAGTGTTTTTGCACTAGGAAGCTCAATGATGTCGTCAGCACGTGACAGGCCACGTGACAGGGGATTCAGCATGTGGATTTTCCAATCCTTGCCGATAGTGAAGATCCAACCCCGTGAAGAGAAGCACCTCTTGCCCTTCACTTCCGGCATTAAGACTCTGTGAATTTGCGAACTGAAGGGGCTGTAAAACTCAGCCCACTCTGTCTTGGTGTTCTCATTGTCCTCGAGCATCCACCATGGGTAGTCGAACCTCTCTTTGAATGCGGCAGCACGCCACGTCGAGCACACGGATCGGAATGCGAACCAGTCCCCTAGAAGAAGCCGTCTCGAGCACAGTTCTAGCAGCTCCGGGAGGAGATCGGGCCAATTCTGCGCCATTGTTTTTTTTTTTCTTTTGGTCGTACTCCGCCTTTGTTGATTCGCGGATTGGAGAGAAAGCAGAAGATTGGCAGGTTGTGCAGAGAGAGGGGGGAGGATTTATATGATGCATAATTCCCAAGGGCAGAGAAAATATTTATGTATTTGCCACAAATAAAAAGATACAGTCAAACCAAATAGGAAATAACAATCTTTTCGAATATACACCACTGAAATAGATAAGTGAAGAATATCTCGTCGAGCGAAAAGAGAAAATCCAAATAATGTAATTCTTGTTAGATAAGTGAAGAATATATCATTGAGCCAAAAGAGAAAATCCAAATAATGTAATTCTTATCAGATTTTAGTATCATGAGGTGGGAGAAATTGCAAATAAAGGGATTTGTTGGAAAAAAAAAAAATTTATCGATTTATTTATTTTGATATAATATGCTTTTGGATTTATTAAAAAGAATCAATTTCATTGTGATCAAATACGGTGACACATTTTATTAAAAAGAAGAGATCCAATAATTTTCATGCAATGAAATTTTATCAACTTACCAGTGATTTGCCTGTTTTAGACACAATTAGTTTTTTGAGGAAATTCTTGGTTATATGCCGGAAACAACCGTAGTTAATAAATCGGTATTAGGAATAAACGGAATAAACTGAAAAATCATCTACTAAAACGGAGCAATCGCAAGCATACTAAAGGGGCAAGTCCTAGATTTCGCCATAATTAAACATAAAAGTGTCCTATCAGTGAATTGAATGTCGTGGTACACTTTTTGATTACCAAATATAAAGTCGCCTTGTTTAGGTAGAGGATCTTTTTAAGTTTAGATATTTATAGTTAGGAATATTTAGTTTCCTTTATTTCGTTCGCTATTATCAATTTTCATTTATTTAGTAGATACCTTCCTTAGTCGAATCTTAGTGACTTTGAACAAGGGATGCAGTATATATGAATCCGGTTCGGTTTCGGCATAATTTTACCGAGTGAAGGTTGTACTGTTTTCTGTTTTTACGTTCTTTCTTTCGATTTTGTTAAGAGGGGCAGTCTGTGACCCTTTTTAAAAGAAAATTCTAATTTCCTTCCAAGGCATTAATTTCCTCGTAAAACATGTGACTAATAATTTAAGTCGAAGTTGTTTATAAGACTTTTTTTTTTTTCAAAATTATCTTAAAACAAGCTCAACTGATCATTTCAATCTTAAAATTTGTCTATTGACTTCATACAGAAACTGCAATGTCTCTCACGGATAATTTTCCAAATAATCACATGCTTCACAATAGGGGTGTGCATGGTCCGAGCGGGCGGTTCCCAACCTAGAACTGGGAACCGTCCGCTAAGGACCGGTTCCGAAAAATTGAAACCAAGATCCACCCATTTGTTGCATGGATCCACCTAGGAACCGGACCGCCGGTCCAGTCCGGTTCCCGGGTGGATCCGTGGAACCGGTCTCCTTTTCTATTGATAATTTCAATTAAAAAAAAACAGAAAAACTAATTTGCACTAAAATATATAAAAAAATTGCTGCTAATTATTTCTATTGATAACCAAGTTTACTACCATAGCAACAGGTTTGTATTACCAAGATAATATTCTAAGGGATGGATAAAAAATAACCATTGAAAACACAATATAGCATTACAAGAGGCAACATTCAAAGACCAAAAGAAAATTCCATGAACCATATAGTCTCATTTTCTCATATTAGGTAACAATACACTTGTTTCCTGTGTCTAACTTTCATATATGCACTGAGTGCTATAATGGGCAGTGAAAATTTAATACACAGTAAAGAAAAGTAGGACATTTGGAGAGAGTATCTATGCAAATTTATAGCTGCAGAGAGAATACACTGTCGACGACCCAAGAAGACAAACTCTTTAGTAGAGAGAGAGAGGGGGGAGTTGGGATGGGAGTACAAAGATGATGTTGATGATGCACGTAAAAAAGAGAAGGGGGTGTTGGAGATTGAGACTAATGACTGATGGCTGATGACTAGAGATGAAGCAAGGAAGGAGTAAATGCAAATCCACTCTGATTTAGCAAATAACTGAAATCAAAGACAGGAAAGGCCAAAGAAAAGAAAAAAGAAACCGAGAGAGAGAGAGAGAGAGAGAGAGAGAGAGAGAGAGAGCTATTTCCATAAAGTCCCAATCCACCTATCAAACCCTTTGTTATAAGTCCAGTTTTTAATATTAAAAATTAATCGATCTGGTCTGGGTAGGCGGGTGGACGGATCTGCCCATGGAACCGAGAACTGGACCGATACCCACCGGTTCCCATAAATTGGAACCGGGAACCGGACTGGTTCCCTCAAGAACCACCGGTTCCGAGCAGTTCCGGTCTGGTTCTGGGCGGTCCGAGCGGATCTCGGTTCTTTTGCAAGGTGGAAGGTAAAAAAAATAAAAGAAATTGGGCATCAATTTCCTTGCAAAACTTGTCACAAAAGTGCACTTGCAAAAAGTACAATCAATTCCTAAAATTTTCAAATTGGTACAATCAAGTCACTCTATAAATTCCATCCAACTTAACTAATGAAAAATACTGATGTAACTTTTTTTAATATCATCTCTCTCTTACATGGCATTGACATGGCTAAAACACAAAACATGAGGTTAAAACTATATCATTTTGGTCTAAATATAATTTTTAAAACATGAGGAAAGGATGGTCCTAGCACTATTGTAACCAGCTTAAACCGTTGGGTTTTTTCACCTTGATTTTATTATTTCACTATCTTCTCATGTAATTTGATGAAAGCGCTATTATCAGCACAAAGAGGACTTTCAGTTTGTTGGCAATTTAATTTTTCTACAGAATTTTTTTGATTTGTGGGAAATGGGAAAAGGGAAATGCTTCTTTGCTTGCAAAATCGAATCTCTTCCGCAACTTCCTAGGAGAAAAAAGAAAACAACACGACCAAAATTAGGATTTTCCACAAAAAACGCAACCTTTTTTTTTTTATTAACCGCTCGGGTTTGTCCCAATGACCACATTTCCTACATAAAAAGAGGAGGTGGAATGTTCAAATCCCCACATTTTGAAGAGAGTTGAGATAGAGACGATTTAATTTCAAATGTGCTTCATGTGTGAGCTTCAACTCTTATGCTCCATAAAAAGTATGACAAAAGTATGGGAGTGAAAGTTAGAGTAAGAATAAAGTAAAACCGATAAAAAAAAAGAATTGATAATCATTAAATGAAAAATAAATAAATTATAGGTGCCAATTAAATTTTTAGGAAAAAGTCACCAAAATCTAAATTATATCTATTGTGACATATTCATCTTGAATTTTTTTTCGAGACTTAAAAAGCTCATTGACAAATTTACTCGAAATTATTTTTTTACATAAGTAACCTCAAATTTGTACATGTATAATACATTTGCCCTTTGTCAAGATTCTGTTCGATAATTTTGGTTTGTTTTAAGGGATTTTTTCTCTATATTAATTTATGACAAATTCCCCGACAAAAAGAATGATAATGATAAATATGCAATAACAATTGATGAATACAATATAGGCCTTCCCTTGCAAGTTGCTTTACAGGTCGTCCGTGGTCAAACGACAGTCTACTTCCCTTCCCCATTTCCCTTTTTGCTGAAGAAAGTACAGGAGCTACAGTGAGGAGATAGCAACAAGGACGTGCGGCAGCAGAGAGGGAAAAAGCAGAAAATCCACTGTTCATCTTCTTCGTTGGATTTCTCGTCGGCGTCCGTTGCTTCACCCGTGCTGCCGCGCTCGCAGGCCACCGCCGCTCCGCTGATCTCGCCCGCGACGTGGAGCCCCTACGCTGACACTCGCCGCTGCTACCTCGCCAGCGACCGACGTCGGCTGCAGCGCCTTCGCCTCGCCTGCAACCTGCAAGATCTCGCACCGCCGCTCCGCCAGCAACCCGCGAGCCCGACGCCACAGAAGCTGGTCCCAGTCGCCGTCGACTCTGTTGCAGCGCCTCTGCACGTCGCTGCCTCGCCGCGCCGGCCTCTCTGTCCGAGAGATGAAGCCTTGAGCACCCGCAGCAGCCTTCGACGCCGTTCCACCAGCCCGACGAAGCCCACTGCGATCTGCAGCCCAGCCCTGTCGCCGACGTCTGTGGGCCCGCTCGCCGCGTCTGCTCAGTCGTGCAGCAGCCCGCCCCCTGCTGCCCGACGCTGGTCACCCCCGTGCGAACAGCCCCGCGACTCCGCCCGCTGCCTACAGGTCCTCCGAGCGATTTCCCTGCTGTCCCTTCCGCCAGCTTGCTGCTGCTCGTCTGCCTCGCACGCCGCACGCCGCCCTCCTCCCGAGCTCTGCCACCGGCTGCCGCCCGAGCCCCCCTCGCCGGAGCTCCGACGACCACGTCCCATTGCCTTCGGTTGCTCACCATTAGCTCCCGTCTTTGAGCCACGCCAAGTTTCCATCGTGATCCACGAGCCTTCATTTGCGAAGCCCCGTTTGAAATCCAAAATTCACAATGGGTAGATTATTTTTATTTTCTATTTTATTTTATTTCTAAATATTTTATTTTCTTTATCAAAAATATTCTTTGATGCATGATTGAAATCCCTGATGCACCGCCTAATTCGCAACCGCACACGAACTTTTTATTCCATCTTTAAGGTTTAAGATCAATTTATCAATTTTATTAGTGAAATAATCAAGTTGAATTAGATATCGTTTTCAAATTCGAACGATGGATAATATCCTTGGTGATCGTGAATGATTTGATGCTTATTCTTTAATTGCTTTATATATCCAAAAAAAAAAAAAAATTACATTTGCATTTCATGTAGATTATAATTGATTTTCCTAGATAAAATTGCATGATAGAATAATTAGTTTTTTTAAATGCATGTTTAGATGGTATCTAATTTAGATAATATCTTTTGAATTAAATTGCATGATAGGATAATTTTCTAAGTTAAGATAGGATTCAGATTAGTCTATTTCCTAACTTAAAATGGATAATATCTCACTTTAGTTAGATTTTATATTTTAGCAATTTTAATTACGAATTTTTATATAAATAATCATGTGCATGTCATATAGAATTAGGTTCATGAAATGTATGTCATTTAATAATTATTGTTAGGTCCATTCAATTAGAAATTGTTTGTCATTAGAATTAGGTCATTTGATCAGATTGCATTGCACATTAGCTTAGATTTCATTAAACAAGTGAAAATAATAAATAAAAAAAGTAATTGCGTGTTAATTAGAAATCATATCTAGGACTGTCGATGTGAATTATGATTTAACATTGCAAATGATTTCGTTACTACGAGGTAAGTCCTGCAATTTATTCACTACTTTATTGTTAAATTGGTGGTTTGCGTACCTGCTTAATAACCTCACGTGTTAAGGAAATAAATTAAAATCAATTTAAATTGCCTGCAAAACATTTTTTCGAGATAAAAGAGAAGGGCACTGAAAAAGAGTTAGAGAAATCAAACTTTATCAAGTCCCCAAACTCACAATCTTTGGTTCGTAGGAGTAATTAAAATCTCCCGTTACTTTACTTGAATTTCTAATCGACCCATCAACAATAAATTAGTGGCGACTTCGGATTAAAAATCAATCGCATGTTAAGAACTTTAACCTAAGTGGCAAATTGGTATGGGCTTTGGAGAGCCTGAGCTAAGTTTAGGCTTAGTAATCCATTAGCTAGATTTTAGGTGGTTCATTCGAAATTTTGGTCGTGACACTGATTTGTGGATTTCAATGCTATTTTTGAGAAATGTTAATATAACGAAAAATCCTAAATTAATACACATATGACAAACTTATCTTAAATTAATTTTTTAACCACAAAAAATCTAAAACCGGTACTTCTTTGACAAATTTATCCTAAATTAGTATACTTGTGACAAATTTATCCTCTGTCAGTTTTAGTTAAATTATACTATCAAATTACTAAGTTAAATGACATATGATAGTTCTCTCCATTTGTCACAGTTGTACCATTTTGATGAATTTTTTTTTTTTTGGTATTAATCTAATTTAATAGAGGGTATATTTATCATAAATGTACCAATTTGGAATTTTTGACCGTCAAAAAATTAATTTTGATTGAATTTATCATAAGTATATTAGTTTGGGATTTTTTTGTGGTCATTTTGGATAAATTTTTCATATGTTTATCAATTGAAGATTTTTCATAGTAAAAAAATAGTCTGAGATAAATTTATCATATATATATTAGGTAAGAGATTTTTGTGTTATTAAGCCTTCTTTTGTTGCCAAGAAGAGAAAAAAATAGTTTATTAACAGTAGTTTTCATATACAATGGTTTCCTTTTTTATTGAATTTTAAATATGTGATGTCTTAATTGCACATATGCTATTTTATCATTCAGCGATGTCTAAAAGCGAACGGAAATTTGAAGAGAAAACGGGAGAATTAGTTTTGCATGGTTTAAACACACTAACGCACACTTTTTAGTGCTGAAGGCTAGTCTTTTCTCAATATATCACAAGCCAAGTCTTTTAATCTTTTATAGGTATAAGGGAAAAGAAGGGAAAAGAAGGACAAACAATATTACATCACTTGTGACGTAGGCACATTAATACCTCATAAAAAAAAATGATTCAAACTATGACACTTATGACTTTTAACCATGACTCATCCTAAAACATTGATTACAAAGTCATATGTCATCACCGTGGCTCTTCTTAAACATTAATTACGTGACTATGACTCATCCTAAAATATTAATGACTCGTGAGTCATAAAAAAAATCAATATATACTAGGAATATTTTGCAAAAAAAGATATATATTTATATATTCTATGAATAATAACACAAATAGTTCATGAATTTTTGCTCAATATTTAATATGGTCTCTGGAATTTTAATTTATTTAAAGTGATTTTTCAAATTTTAGTACATATTCAACTTAATCCCTAAATTTTATCAAAATATTCAATATGGCACTTTCATTAATTTTAATTTAGGGACAATATTGAATATCTTCATAAAATGTAAGAGCTAAATTGAATATGTATTAAAATTTAAAAACCACATCAAACAAATTAAAATTCATGGCTACATTGCACATTGAAGTAAAATCCAAAGAAAACATTAAACAAATTTAAAGTATAGGGATCACATATATATATTAAAAAAGACCAAACCCTTCATCAAAATTTTTAAATTTTTAATTGTTTAAAATTGAAAAAAAATAATGAATTCAAATTTTCAAATATAAATTTTGACAATAATACTAAAAAAATCAAATACATATATATATATATATATATATATATATTTAAAAAGATCAAATCCTCCGTTGAAATTTTTTTAATTTTAATTTTTTTAATTTGAAAAATAATGTATGTGGCTTTTTAAATATAAATTTGAAAATAATGCTAAGAAATCAAATACACATATATATTTTTAAAAAGACCAAACCTTTTGTCGAAATTTTTTAATTTTTATTTATTTAAAATTTAAAAAAAATAATATATGCGACTTTTAAAATATAAATTTTGACAATAATACTAAAAAAATAAAATATATAAATACTTTTTCAAAAGACCAAAATATATTTAATTTTTTTAGCATTTATATATATATTTGTTTTTTTTTGCATTATTTTGGTATTTAAAATAATAATAACAATGGCAAAATCAGAAATTTGAAGAATGAGTGAGGATAGTTTTGGAAGAAAAATAAATAAATTTTAGTATTTGGCCAAATGCTGAAGTTTAAATTGTGTGCAAAAGAATCCACGCGAAAAAAAAAAAAAAAAAAAAAAAAAAAAAAAAAAAATTGTTTCCCTCAATATCATTACATTAAAGGCATATGTAGTAAAGTTTCTGTTTACGAAGAACAATTTTGAACAGAAATAGTTTTTATGTTTCTATTTTCGAGAACAATTTTTGAGTATAAGAATGCGCTTAGTAACTCGCAAAAATTTCTACTCAAATAATAAAAATGCATTTGGTAAGTTTGTATAATTTTGTTATTTTTTTTAGATTTTCAATATTTTTTATTATTTTTTCATTTTTTTTCTTCTTTAGGAGCAAGATTTTGTCGATAGAGGCATTCTTTGGGAGCAAGATTCTGTCGACACCCATAACGCATAGGACAAGACAATCCGCTGAACTATTTTGCACCTCCTACGGATGAATGATGGGCCAAAAGAATAGCAATATCTACGCAGGCCAAAAATGGAAAATTCGAACTTGTTTCCGGTAGAGATTTCGAAGAAGAGCACGAGCGAACCCAAAGATGACTTCCACGACAATTAGGACTTTTTTAATTTTTTTTCTTTTTTAATTTGAATTATTTTTAATTTCCTTTTTCTTTTCTATTTCTTTTCTTTTTTTCTATTTCTTTTCTTTGTTTCCCATCTTCTTCTTTCTTGATTAGTCGTTGGCTGTTGCTAGGCGAACCTTGAACTCGTCGATCTCAAGCTCACGCTCTGCACTCTTGCTTATCATTTTCTTTATTTGCTCTACTTTGCAATTGTACATTGCTCAAACAAATGTCTCTACATGTTTTACTTCTTTTTTCTTTTGTTCTAAAAACACAGGAGGAAAATATGTCACTCAATTGGAAGATTCTCATTAGGGTTGTACATGCTTTGCTTTTTTTCTCTTTTGCTTCTTTTTAAAATTCATACGAATATTTTTTAGAATAGATGGACGTTTGGTAACAATGAAGGAATAAAGATATGAAGTAAGTTTGCCCAGATTTAAAGGCAAGTTCATATTTGATGGATTTATAGGTTGGTAAGTAATGCATGCCTAAACGGTGAAATCTTAGAAAATATTTTCCTTACCGAACACCATAAAATATTGTCATTTTCCTGGAAAATGACTTATGGGAAAATATTTTCGAAAATGGCTAATTTTCCGGGAAAACATTTTATGGAAATGGCTAATTTTCCGGGAAAACATTTTCCGGAAATGGCTAATTTTCCGGGTGTCGCGACCTCCCCAAAGCGGGTTGGACCACCTAAGGGTTCGGCTAATGGATTGTTAAGCCTAGACTTAACTCGGGCTCTCCCAAGCCCATACCAATTCGCGACTTAGGTTCAAGTTCTTAATATGCAAATGATTTTTATCATGGAGTCGCCACTAATCTATTTTTGGTGGGTCGATTAGAAACCCAAGTAAAGTAATGGAAGAATTACTTCACTCCTACGAACCAGAAATTAAATGAGTTCGGGGACTTGGTTACATTAGACTTGTTTAATGCCCTTTCGGTACCTTTTCTTTTTTAAAAAAAATGTTTTGCAGGCAGCTTGAATTGATTTTAATTTACCTCCTTAACATGTGAAGTAATCATGCGGGTGCGCAAACCACCAATTTAACACCCAAGGAAAGCAAATAAATAAATAAAAAATGCGGGGACTTACCTTGTAGCAACGAAAGCATCTGCATTGTTAGATCAGAATTCACATCAACAGATCTAGATATGATTTCTAATTAACACGCAATTTCTTTTTTTTGTTTTCACTTATTTAATAAAAATCATGCAATATGCAATGCATGTTACTAATCTAACATGGAATAATATGACATGACATGATAATATGGCCTAAACTATATGATGCAAATGCGATGTTTTTGTGTTTTCTTAATAAGTATGCAATATATCCTAGAGAATAAAATTAATTCTAAGACAATTCTTTTTGGTATTTTTTTTTTTAAATTTGAAATGAAAATTGTCCAATAATTAAATGTGCAATCTAAATTAACCAAATGGCCTAATTCTAATGACGAGCAATTTCTAATTAAATGAACATAGCGATAATTACTAAATGACATGCATTTCATGAACCTAGTTCTACATGACATGCGCATGACTTTTTTTTTAATGAAAATTCGTAATTAAAATTGCTAAAATATAAAAAATCTAACTAAAGCGAGACATTATCTATTTTAAGTTAGGATTAGACTAATCTAACTCTTATCTCAACTTAGAAAATTATCTCATCATGCAATTTAATTCAAAAGATTTTATCTAACCTATATGCCATCTAAACATGCATTTAAAAAAAAAACTATTTATTTTATCATGTAATTTTATCTAGGAAAATTAATTCTAATCTACATGAAATGCAAATGCAATTTTTTTTTATATTTTTGAAATAAATAAAGCAACTAAAAAACACAAAATCCTCAATGGTTGTTTCGCTAATAAAATCAATAAATTGATCTTAAGCCTTAAAGATCAAGATATCAATTTTATTCACGCGTAATTAATTATTCCATCTAAAGCCTTATAGATGAAATAAAAAATCATTGTGCGGTTGCGAATTAGGTGATAGTCGGGGATTTCAATCATGCATCTAGAAATATTTCAAATAAAGAGATAACATAAATCTATCTAATTTAGTTCAAGAAAACTACCTAGTTTTTGATGATTCGTTTCCAAAACGGGACCGGCAACAAGAGACTCACGAACGACAGCGATTACACGGCCACGAAGCTTAGGGACCTGCGATTCAATTGCTCGCCAGAGGCTCTACGGGTGGCTTGGGATAAGCTGCAGTGTTTGGTTCGAGCAGGAAACGTCTTTCTCCAAAAGACAAGGGATGACCTGCAACACAAAATTTACGAGGAAGGAAAGTCCTCGTAGAAAGCCTAGCTACAGGACTTCATCAGCCAACGTGTATGTCCTGCAAAGAAAAGGAAAGTGGTCTTTTATTCCCTTTTTATTTACTCTTTATGTGCCCCCCTTTCTCTACGTTGGTGGACTTCAGAAGAAACGTGATTCGCCGGTATTGCGACTTCTCAGTTTAGAATGGTCTGGCTCGAGTTTGGACAGCAGCTCGCCGTTACTGCCGGGGATTCCGCGGATGGCTTAACAGGCCGTATGGAAGTGGCTCACGTCGGGAAATGACAGCTCGGACTCGGAGGCGCGTTACAGCTGCAACAGGATCACTAGGGCTCTGAAGATGGCTCGTGGGGCTGAAACTTGGCACCAAGGCAGTGCAGGTGGGCGGCGTCGCCGGTGCGGGACACGGGCAGCGGCGGCAGCAGGAACTGTGATGGGCGAGCAAAGGCGCGGCTGCGGGTGCAAGCGTCGAGACGGTAGTGCGGCGATGGCAGGAGGCGCAGGCGCGGTGACGAGCGAGCAGTGGGTGACGAGCGGCGACGGCAGGGATGGTGGTGCGGCGTCGGAGAACGGTCTGCAGGCGTAGAGGCGGGCGCTCGTGGCATCGGGTGCTCGGAGGCAGCAGTGACGACGATCAGGCTGAGGCGCGGTCACGGGCGGGAAGAGGAGCGGAGATGGCGACGGCATTCGGAGCTCCGGTGACCGCGAGACAGCAGCTGCGGTGGGGAAGTTGCAGGCGTCGCTCGAAGCTTCGAGCTACAGGAGGCGGGCGAGCGGAGGCACGGGACTACAGCGGCAGCGGCGTTCGGAACTCGCCGGGAGCAGGAAGGCAGCAGAGGGTTGCTGCAGCATCTACGTCCTCAGATCACCGGAAGGATGGAGTCAGCGGCGGGTTGCTACGTACGGGCATCAAACGGACGCTCGAAGCCCTCTGGGAAGAAGACACCATGGGGAGAAGACAACCCATTTGCTTTTTATTTTTCTTTTTCTTTTTTTCACGTTCTTTCTCTCTCGCTCTGTTATCCTCTCTGACTTTACCTTCTTTTTGGTTTTTTTTTTTTCTGACAGACTCTCTATTCACCTCTTTATTTTAATCTCCTCATTTCTCTCCACTCGTGTTTCACTCTACGGACTCTCTCTTCTTTTTAATAGCTCTCACAAACCTCTCCAGTGAATGCTTTCTTTTTTTTCTCTCTCTGCTCCCCCCCACGTATTTATAGGGTTCTTGGAGTCCAACTGGCTTTAGTGTGAATAGGAAAATTTTCCTTGCTGTTCACGTTCGGTTCTTTTTCAAATAAGGTGGCCACCGCCTGACACACATTAATTTAGCCACAATTGTTGACTTTTCTTTGCTGGTTACTTGCTTCTTTCTTGAACACACTTCTCCTTGCTTCACCAAAATTAACGAGCCACACTTGAGAGAGTATATTATAATATATTATGGGCTTCCCTTTGCTTCTTCGAGGCTCCTCACGTCCATCGAATTCTTGCGCATGCACGTGCATTCATTAATGAGCGAGAGACAACAGACGTGCAGGAACTTCTTTCTTCTTTTTTCTTCGTGCTTGAAATTTCTTATGCAGCTTTTCTCCGGAATTCTCGCGTGTGCAGTGGAGAATTTTTTTCTTTGCTTTCCTTAATGCGCGTTCAAATCAGTAAAGAGAGAGACCATGCTTTTGTGAATATTATCGACCACGAGCCGCTACGTCTTGTTGTCCTTTTAGTACCGATGCAAATGCGACTACATAAAATGCAACTTTACTATTTATTTTTTTATTTTTTATTTTTTTATTTTTTTATGCAACTAATTACTAAATGATTATGTAAAATTTAGGTGTCAACAGCTGCCCCTCTTTGAAGGTGAGCTCGCAGAGGTTGCATTCAAAGACAATATGATACCTAAATTTTGACCATGAACATGCAATGGATGATACTTTGGCAGGACTATTTTTCTCTTTTGTTTTTGCTTTTGTTTTGTTTTTTGTTTTTTGTTTTTTTTTTATGTGTTGATGTTTGTTTTTTTTTTTCAATGCAATTTATATGATGCATGGAAATGCTAATGCCAGTGATAAAAGGAACTTACCTGGAATAACTTACCTTCGAGGAGGGTAGAGTAACTCGAGATAGTTTGTGTCACATGTCCAGGACCCGTACCATTCTACGGTCGCCTAGAATAGTAACATGACTTTACAAAGAGACTCGCTTTCCCAGGACCCGTACCATTCTACTCTGGCCGCCCAAGATGGCATTGCTTGGTTGTGCCTAGGACCCGTACCATTCTACGGTCGCCTGAATAGATGTTGTCTAGGACCCGTACCATTCTACGGTCGCCTAAACGGGGATTTATCTTCCAGACCCGTACCATTCTACGGTCGCTCGAATAGATGTTGTCTAGGACCCGTACCATTCTACGGTCGCCTAAACGGGGATTTATCTTCCAGACCCGTACCATTCTACGGTCGCTGAATAGATGTTGTCTAGGACCCGTACCATTCTACGGTTGCCTAAACGGGGAAAAGTTTTGAGACATCCAGATCCGGTCGAGATGTCAAGAATTTGGGACTTAACCAATAAACACTCAATGTTAGGTGAGATGAATATTGGATTAAGAGGGTTCAAATACCTAGATCCGGACTAAGGTATAACGAAAAGATCGAAAAACATTCACGTCCGTGAAATGCTTAACGAAGAGTTTTGAGACATCCGAGATCCGTGGGTACCGAGATGTCAAGAATTTTGGAAGATTTCAGACTCTCAATTTCTGAAGATGAACTCGGGCTATAAAAGCACGCCGAATTGATGAAAGGGACCCAGGGCTACGGAAGCACACCAGGTAATGAAAAGGGACTCTGGGCTATGAAAGCACGCTAGGCCAGTATAAAGGGAATCCGGGCTACGGAAGCACACCGAATCAATGAAAGGGACTCTGGGCTACGAAAGCACGCTAGGCCAATATAAAGGGACATCGGGCTACGGAAGCACGCTAGGCCAATATAAAGGGACATCGGGCTACAGAAGCACACCGTGTCAATCATGAGGGACATCGGGCTATAAAAGCACACCGAGTCGATGAAAGGAACTCTGGGCTACGGAAGCACGCTAGGTCGATATAAAATGGGGACTCTGGGCTACGAAAGCGCGTCAGGTCGATGAAAAGGACACCGGGCTACAGGAGCACGCCAGGCCATTATAAAGGGAATCCGGGCTACGGAAGCACGCCGGGTTAATGAAAGGGACTATGGGCTACGAAAGCACGCCAGGTCGATATAACTGGGGACTCTGGGCTACGGAAGCACGCCAGGTCATATCAAGGAACTCCGGGCTATGGAAGCACGCCGAGAAGGACATCGGGCTACGGAAGCACGCCGGGTCGATCATGAGGGACATCGGGCTATGGAAGCACGCCGAGTTGATGAAACTGGCTTCAAGGATCAACTCGATCTTCAAGGAAGTATTATTTGTCAGACATGGTTAAGCAAAACTCTATGCATTCATCAAAGAGGTAGACAATCTGAGCCATTTTTAAATGTACATTTCAAAATTCAGTGAGGCTTTATCAATTCAATGATTTTACCATCTTTGCATCACCCAAATTTCCACATGAGAGAATTGTCGTTCAAGACAATGACATGGATTTCTTAAGAATACTAAATGAGAGACTTTCAGTTAGAAAGGATTTTCACTCACTCTCATTCAGAAGAGCTATTTTAGGAGAATCACACCATCTCACTATCATCATACCAACAAGGGTCCGAGTATTCTCGCAAGCATTACGACCTTACCAATATGAGAGGTCTTTAATACGGACCGTAATGTGGGCTTGGTCAATGGCTTAACAAAGGGACTCTTTGAGTCAAGGCTATTGAAAGGACAACCCCGCAATCATCTTCAGGTTTACAAGTCAAGAACCCTGCAAAATGAGAAAGAAAAAATCTTGCTCGCACTTCTTCGAGCAATGCTTAAGACATGTGAACTCCTACGTTAATTCAAGTGCCCTAATCAGAAGAGACTTTGCAAGGGACGTAACGTAAGCTAGGTTCGTGGGTTAAGAAACAAAAGGCTTGTTAGGCTCAAAATGTGTTTACAGGGTTTTGAGTTGGTGATCATCTTGACATTGCCACCAGTCTTCTTCTTCACCGTCGAAGATTTTCTTTGTATCAAAACTCCATTGATTGTAACATCTCCGCATTTGAGTTCTTCATGTAACGCCTCATAAGGGATGCGACTTTCTACAACCAATGTTTGATTTTTCTCTTGGGGCATTGATCTTGTTTTTATCAAGCACATTGCTTTCATGCCCCTAGTTCTCATTCATTTTTCTTCACTTCTTTTTCATGAGCATTGGCCTTACTTTTACCAAGTACATTGCTTTTTTCATGCCCCTTAGTTCTATTTTGATTTCAATTCTTGCGCACAATGCATGCGTCAAGTGATTACACTTTGAATGACACTCGAACTTTCAAGGATCTTTGTCTGCCTTTTGCCTTGCCCTAGCGTGGGGGTTGATCACCAACTGGATTTAAAGAAGTGAAATTGCAGGCTCAAGTGGGCTATGCAAAGGATATAAGTATTTAGGATAGAGAAAGAAATGCTTTTCGTCATCCTAAGGCACTTAAATCACCACATGAATTCAATGTAATAGCACGACTTGAAGATTGATGCAAGTGAGAGCAAGAAAAAATTTCTTTTCATTTTCCTCACCTCATGATGTTATTTTACCTCCAATTTGCCCCAATGTGGGGTGGTTCTTGACAGGGATAATTTGAAAGAATTCTCCACAAGTGTATGAGGTTCAAAGGGGTTAAGCAATGGATCACCCGTAGTGTTTAGGATAGAGAAATGAATTGCCCTCATCATTTCGGTCATCGTACTTTTTGCGAGAGAACTCTTTACCTTGTAGATATGGAACTTCCTACACTCATCTCACAAGTGTATAAGTAAGGGACTGTGTATTGGATAAGGCTTGCATTTCATCATCCTAACACGTCTCATTCAGCATTCTTAAACATTGATGTCACTCCATTGAATTGTCTATTTTGACAAATTTTCATATGAAATTGGTGAGTTAAATAGGCAAAACCACTATCGAAATTCTCTTTCCAAAAGAGTTCAACAATTTAAGCATGAGAAGCTTTGAGACTTCAAAAAGAATTTACTACACTAAAAAATGCTATCATAAGTATGAAAAACATGATTTCAAGCGTTCATTCAAGGAATTGTCCCAGAAAAGGACTGTTTCAGCAATGGGTGGCCTTGGATTGCCCCTATCGAAAGGGAACAAACACACGAATTGATCAATTGAAGCCGAAAATCCAATCTTTTGATGAATTCTTGCTTTTGCCCCAAAATCTGTTATGCTCCCAATTTGTCATCTGATGTGCCTTTTTCAAATGCTCTGAAACATGAAGTAAATGAGTCAGAAAATCAAACGTAACTAACCTAATGCATGCTTTTGGAAATGGCTTAAATAATGTTTTTTTTTTATGAGGAAGCATGAAGAAGCCCAAATCCTAATTCTTCTTGGATGATATTTTCTTTTTATTGTTGGATATCGTCACCGGACTGGTTTGGTGTACCCCGTCATGTCCTCAAAATTGGAACTAAAATTGTAATGAATTACATTATTGGAATGGAAAATGCAAACAAGCAAATCCTAGATACGAAAGCAATAATTAAAGTCTCAGAAAGCAGGAAATCCTAAAAAACTTGAAAAGCATAAAAAAGACTCCTTTGTAGAGGAGTGTGAAGATAAGAACTTCTTCACTCAGTGACAGCATTTGTGCCTTCGTCATGGTTGGGTAGAAGGTCTTTCTGATCACTGCTGAAAGAGAACGCCTTTGTATCCAAGAGGTCTTGGACCCTATGCTTCAAAACATAGCAATCATCAGTGGAGTGACCAACCTCTCCCATGTGATAGTCACACTTCTTGGAGGGATTATATGTCGGATAATGCTCAGGATTTGGTCGCTTCGGCTCCGTAGAGAGTAATCCCTTCTTTTGGAGGACGGGCAAAACTTTGGATAGGGGTCCAAGAAGAGGTGTGAACTGTCTTCTAACATTACGTCGTCGGCCGAGAGCCGATGTCCTCCACCTTGTTGCTCAGTAGAAATCTTAATTGCTGGAGTGCGATTGGATGTATCATGATTCGATTGAGAATATGTCACATTAATCTCAGCTTCAAGGTCCTTCTCCTTTTTGGTAGAAAACCTCGTGTTAGATGACTCAATAAACCACCCTTCTCTTATCCCCATCTCAATTTGTTCTCCCACGTGAACAAGTTGGTTGAAGTTTTCAACGTATGTGCTAGCCATCCGGTTACGGAACTCATACGGGAGAGTCTTGACGAACAACTTCATCAATTCTTTATCAGTAGGCTCAAGAGTAATTTGAGCTGCTAGATTTCGCCATCTCACGGCATACTCCTTAAATGATTCGCTCCTCTTCTTCTCCATCCTCTCAAGATCTTCTCGGGAAGGTGCAATGTCCATATTGAACTTATACTGCTTGAGAAATGCGTCAGCCACTTCATTCCAAGTGTCGAGAAGATTGACATTCTTCATCACGTACCAGTTCAGTGCAGGTCCGGTCAAACTCGCATGGAATGATTGGATCATGAGGGGCTCATTCTTGACATGTTGGGCCATGCGTACATGGTACATCTACAAATGAGCCTTTGGGCAAGAAGTGCCATCGTATTTTTCGAACTCCGGCATCTTAAACTTCCTCGGCATTTTGACCTTCTCATAAACTGACAAGTCGAACGGGAGTGAATTCCGCGACTCTTGCAATTGTTTCAGTTTCTCTTCAAGTTTGGCGAAGCGTTCATCTTGCTCTGCCTTAGGGACATTGTCAGGTTTAGCTTTTTCGGCAGTGACAAATAGTGGGTCATCCTCCAGTTCAAGCATGTTGTCATCATCCATTTGGGCCTTGTTTGTCTGCTTTGGGACTACTATCTCGGGGAGAGTGGGCGCAAGAGTCTGATTCACTTGGAGGGATTGCATTTGATCTGTCATAAGTTGCATTGAGGTGAGCAACTCGCTGGAGTTGGTTTTCCATGGCGGTCATACGATCACGCATTTCGGTTTGGTCGGCCATTTTTGCTCTTGATCGTGTAATGATAGGCGAACGTGGAGGATCCGTTATCACCAATTTTTTGAAGAAATGAATACACATAAGCATTTCGTATAAAACATGCCGGTCCATGACGAAAGTCTAACTGCTTTTATTTATGAAATTGTTTGACATTGACAATGTAAAAACTTGAAAGGCCCTAAACAAAAAACTAATCAAGTAAAAAGACTCAACTTCCTAAATATTAAGCTTAAAGTAAAAAGACTAAATAGATTCAAGCCACTTTATTTGGCCCGATCTATAAACAATCGGGAAGCCAACGCTCGACGTAATTGCCTCTTTTCCTTAGCGTCCTTCTTGGCTTGCTTCTCAAGTTCTTCAATCTTCCTTTTGTGACGATTAAGCTCTGCTTGTCGAGTGGGCTTTTCAGTCACATCTGGCACTTGTGGGAGAAACTCAGTCGGAATCTTGTGCTGACGGATGTACTGAGCCGTGGCATAGTAAATCTTTTCCTTCCCCTCAAGCTCATCTTCAAGCAAGCTCAATTTTTGTTCATGACATGCGAGCCAAGCTTGTTCGATACAGCGAAGTTCCTTTTTGTGATCGTCATCCTTGGCAGTGAATCGGACTTGGAACAAACCCGGCTTAAGAGGGGGCGGTAGATCCTGCACAACTCGATATTGACGGGCCACTCGGAGTGGGTAGTAGGAAGTGGCACCAGTGATCCCCAATAGCGGGATCGGCTCATCATCGCCATGAAAGAGACGTGCCTTGGAGACTTGGAACCATTTAGCATGCCATAGGAAAATCTTGGTATTCGGATTTTTCAATAATTTGACCCATTTTGAGAAAGAAAGATCTGGAGTTCGATCTTGATGATTTTTGAACACCTTGATGGGATGATGGGAATCGGTAAGATTAATAATTTTCATGCGAATATCGATCCTACTCATATGAGAAAAGAACCAGATTTGTAAAAGCTCAATTGGCGCACGAAAAGTTTTATCTTCATTTTCCTTAAATCGGGTGAGTGACAAGAATGTTTCAGCTAAAATAGTGTTGACAAAACTAATTCCGGCACATACTTGTTTGACCACCCATGTGATAGAAGGATTAATGGCACCTTTACGAAGAGGAAAAACAATAAACCCGAAGAAGGCTAGAAGGAAAATCTTGCTTTTTAAAAGAGTGTCAGCATTAACAAAGCTTTGATCTAGGAAGGAGAAAGGACATGCATGACAATTATCTTTTAACACTCTTTTTAATTGATTCTTATCCATCCTAAGAAAGTCAGACAAAATTGATTCAGGTTCTAATCCAAGGGGTGGATTTATTAATTCCAATTCCGAAGGTTTTCCTATGGCAATGCTGTATTCCTCCAGAGTCGGAGTCAACTCGTGCTTACCAAATACGAACGTTGATGTTTGAGGGCACCAGAAATGAGCGAGTGCTTGCATGACGCCGCTTTGGACATCGATATCAAGGAGGGGAACAAGGCGACCAAGTCTACTTTCCACATAGCTTTGACCATCATTGCCAAGACGATCCCACCATGATTTGAGTTCAACCTTTGGTGCAGGCATGAATCGAATGTCGGACCTTCCCATTGTTTATAGACCAAGACTCAACCAACCTAGTGTCATGGACCGACCAAAGACATAATAAGGTAAGTAAATTGCAAGAGTAAAGGGTAGAGAACTTACTTTACCAGGCGATTAAAACAATCACATAGACAAGCGCATGAAAAGTGGGGTTCGATTTCTAACTAGGAAGGCTAAGCAAAGTGGAGTTAAAAGGGTAGGATGACTAGTCGCAGCCTCGCGTACTAAATCAAATCCTCTTAACTCGGCTCGCCAAGGATGATACCCCAATGCGGCGCAGTCTCGCGGGCAGAGGTAAACATTCCTAACACCAAGGAAGAAACTTTCGGGATTGAGTTGGGCAACCTCTACTACGCGGCCTCGCGGTCGAAATCGTATCCAACTCAATACCATCCTAAGTGTCCTAGTGCGGCCCAGGTCCGGGGGCGGGTTGTGCGTGCAAAAATGTAGTGTAAATGCAAATCATGCACATCAGTTTATACCAAGCAATACTGCATATGTGAAAGTAAACCATACATTCCTGCACCTCCCTGCAAAACAAATGTCAGCAAACACTTCCCCTTATACCTCCCATCCTGCAAGAACATTTAACACCTTAAATATTAGAGATGTACCTAGAATCCTCGCTGCCAAAAAAAATATTTTTCAAAAAGAAAATTGGTCTAAGTCCACTAAGAGTTTCAACTCAAGTCCCCAGTGGAGTCGCCAAGCTGTCGCGACCTCCCCAAAGCGGGTTGGACCACCTAAGGGTTCGGCTAATGGATTGTTAAGCCTAGACTTAACTCGGGCTCTCCCAAGCCCATACCAATTCGCGACTTAGGTTCAAGTTCTTAATATGCAAATGATTTTTATCATGGAGTCGCCACTAATCTATTTTTGGTGGGTCGATTAGAAACCCAAGTAAAGTAATGGAAGAATTACTTCACTCCTACGAACCAGAAATTAAATGAGTTCGGGGACTTGGTTACATTAGACTTGTCTAATGCCCTTTCGGTACCTTTTCTTTTTTAAAAAAAATGTTTTGCAGGCAACTTGAATTGATTTTAATTTATCTCCTTAACATGTGGAGTGATCATGCGGGTGCGCAATCCACCAATTTAACACCCAAGGAAAGCAAATAAATAAAAAAATGCGGGGACTTACCTTGTAGCAACGAAAGCATCTGCATTGTTAGATCGGAATTCACATCAACGGATCTAGATATGATTTCTAATTAACACGCAATTTCTTTTTTTTTGTTTTCACTTATTTAATAAAAATCATGCAATATGCAATGCATGTTACTAATCTAACATGGAATAATATGACATGACATGATAATATGGCCTAAACTATATGATGCAAATGCGATGTTTTTGTGTTTTCTTAATAAGTATGCAATATATCCTAGAGAATAAAATTAATTCTAAGACAATTCTTTTTGGTATTTTTTTTTAAATTTGAAATGAAAATTGTCCAATAATTAAATGTGCAATCTAAATTAACCAAATGGCCTAATTCTAATGACGAGCAATTTCTAATTAAATGAACATAGCGATAATTACTAAATGACATGCATTTCATGAACCTAGTTCTACATGACATGCGCATGACTTTTTTTTTAATGAAAATTCGTAATTAAAATTGCTAAAATATAAAAAATCTAACTAAAGCGAGACATTATCTATTTTAAGTTAGGATTAGACTAATCTAACTCTTATCTCAACTTAGAAAATTATCTCATCATGCAATTTAATTCAAAAGATTTTATCTAACCTATATGCCATCTAAACATGCATTTAAAAAAAAAACTATTTATTTTATCATGTAATTTTATCTAGGAAAATCAATTCTAATCTACATGAAATGCAAATGCAATTTTTTTTATATTTTTGAAATAAATAAAGCAACTAAAAAACACAAACTCCTCAATGGTTGTTTCGCTAATAAAATCAATAAATTGATCTTAAGCCTTAAAGATCAAGATATCAATTTTATTCACGCGTAATTAATTATTCCATCTAAAGCCTTATAGATGAAATAAAAAATCATTGTGCGGTTTCGAATTAGGTGATAGTCGGGGATTTCAATCATGCATCTAGAAATATTTCAAATAAAGAGATAACATAAATCTATCTAATTTGGTTCAAGAAAACTACCTAGTTTTTGATGATTCGTTTCCAAAACGGGACCGGCAACAAGAGACTCACGAACGACATCGATTACACGGCCACGAAGCTTAGGGACCTGCGATTCAATTGCTCGCCAGAGGCTCTACGGGTGGCTTGGGATAAGCTGCAGTGTTTGGTTCGAGCAGGAAACGTCTTTCTCCAAAAGACAAGGGATGACCTGCAACACAAAATTTACGAGGAAGGAAAGTCCTCGTAGAAAACCTTGCTACAGGACTTCATCAGCCAACGTGTATGTCCTGCAAAGAAAAGGAAAGTGGTCTTTTATTCCCTTTTATTTACTCTTTATGTGCCCCCCTTTCTCTACGTTGGTGGACTTCAGAAGAAACGTGATTCGCCGGTATTGCGACTTCTCAGTTTAGAATGGTCTGGCTCGAGTTTGGACAGCAGCTCGCCGTTACTGCCGGGGATTCCGCGGATGGCTTAACAGGCCGTATGGAAGTGGCTCACGTCGGGAAATGACAGCTCGGACTCGGAGGCGCGTTACAGCTGCAACAGGATCACTAGGGCTCTGAAGATGGCTCGTGGGGCTGAAACTTGGCGCCAAGGCAGTGCAGGTGGGCGGCGTCGCCGGTGCGGGACACGGGCAGCGGCGGCAGCAGGAACTGTGATGGGCGAGCAAAGGCGCGGCTGCGGGTGCAAGCGTCGAGACGGTAGTGCGGCGATGGCAGGAGGCGCAGGCGCGGTGACGAGCGAGCAGGGGTGACGAGCGGCGACGGCAGGGATGGTGGTGCGGCGTCGAAGAGCGGTCTGCAGGCGTAGAGGCGGGCGCTCGTGGCATCGGGTGCTCGGAGGCAGCAGTGACGACGATCAGGCTGAGGCGCGGTCACGGGCGGGAAGAGGAGCGGAGATGGCGACGGCATTCGGAGCTCCGGTGACCGCGAGACAGCAGCTGCGGTGGGGAAGTTGCAGGCGTCGCTCGAAGCTTCGAGCTACAGGAGGCGGGCGAGCGGAGGCACGGGACTACAGCGGCAGCGGCGTTCGGAACTCGCCGGGAGCAGGAAGGCAGCAGAGGGTTGCTGCAGCATCTACGTCCTCAGATCACCGGAAGGATGGAGTCAGCGGCGGGTTGCTACGTACGGGCATCAAACGTACGCTCGAAGCCCTCTGGGAAGAAGACACCATGGGGAGAAGACAACCCATTTGCTTTTTATTTTTCTTTTTTTTTCTTTCACATTCTTTCTCTCTCGCTCTGTTATCCTCTCTGACTTCACCTTCTTTTTGGTTTTTTTTTTTCTGACAGACTCTCTATTCACCTCTTTATTTTAATCTCCTCATTTCTCTCCACTCGTGTTTCACTCTACGGACTCTCTCTTCTTTTTAATAGCTCTCACAAACCTCTCCAGTGAATGCTTTCTTTTTTTTTTCTCTCTGCTCCCCCCCACGTATTTATAGGGTTCTTGGAGTCCAACTGGCTTTAGTGTGAATAGGAAAATTTTCCTTGCTGTTCACGTTCGGTTCTTTTTCAAATAAGGTGGCCACCGCCTGACACACATTAATTTAGCCACAATTGTTGACTTTTCTTTGCTGGTTACTTGCTTCTTTCTTGAACACACTTCTCCTTGCTTCACCAAAATTAACGAGCCACACTAGAGAGTATATTATAATATATTATGGGCTTCCCTTTGCTTCTTCGAGGCTCCTCACGTCCATCGAATTCTTGCGCATGCACGTGCATTCATTAATGAGCGAGAGACAACAGACGTGCAGGAACTTCTTTCTTCTTTTTTCTTCGTGCTTGAAATTTCTTATGCAGCTTTTCTCCGGAATTCTCGCGTGTGCAGTGGAGAATTTTTTTCTTTGCTTTCTTTAATGCGCGTTCAGATTAGTAAAGAGAGAGACCATGCTTTTGTGAATATTATCGACCACGAGCCGCTGCGTCTTGTTGCCCTTTTAGTACCGATGCAAATGCGACTACATGAAATGCAACTTTACTATTTATTTTTTTATTTTTTATTTTTTTATTTTTTTATGCAACTAATTACTAAATGATTATGTAAAATTTAGGTGTCAACACCGGAAAATGTTTTTCGGATTTTCCGGCGTTCGTTTTACGAAAAATGGATTTATTGGGAAAAATGTTTTCCATGAGAGGAAAAAAGTTTTCTAAATTAATGGAAAATGTTTTCTACTTTTGAAAAGTTGATAACATTTTCCTCAATTGATCTCTCTTATCTCACACCTCTACAAATCTTTACTTCCTCATCCTCTTTCTTCTTCTTCTCTTCTTTTTTTATTCGAATTATTTTTTAATTTTATTTTTCTTTTTTAATTCGAATTATTTCTAATTTCCTTTTTCTTTTCTATTTTTTTTTTCTTTTATTTGTTTTCCATTGTCTTCTTTCTTAGCTAGTTGTTAGTCATTGCTAAGCGAGCCTCGAGCTCGTTGATTTCAAGTTCGTGCTCCGCACTCTTACTTATCATTTTCTTTATTTACTATACCCTACAGTTTTATATTGCTCAAGTAAAGGGCTTTACATACTTTGTTTCTTTTTTCTTTTGTTTATTAGAACACAAAAGACACGAGGGGAAAACGGGCCACTCAACTAGAAGATTCTCATTAGGCTATACATGTTTTGCTTCTTTTCTCTTTTGTTTCTCTTTAAAATCCATACGAACATTTTTTAGAGTAGATGAGCATTTGGCGACAATGAAAGAACAAAGATATGAAGAAAGTTTGCCCGGATTTAAAGGCAAGTTCATATTTGATGGATTTATAGGTCGGTAAGTGATGCATGCCTAAGTGGTGAAATCTTAGAAAATATTTTTTTACTGAACACCGAAAAATATTTTTCAAAACATTTTCAGGTTAGTCGAACATTAGAAAATATTGTCATTTTCCTGAAAAATATCTAAGAAAATATTTTTCGGAAATGGCTAATTTTCCGCGAAACGAGCGGATCATTAGTGTATACTTCTTTTCAAGTCGAATGGTAGTGGGCCAATTATTTCTGAACGATTATTTCTTCTGAAATAACAAATGTGACATGAGTCTTCTGCCTGATTAGATTACGTTATAGAATCGTTAAATGGAATATTTTAAGAGATTGTATAGAATAGAGTGCAAGGAATTAAGGAAGAACACCTAACATTCGCACTTCAGTCAATCTTTAAATGAATCGACTCGATCCAGTGATCAATGCATTCATATGTTGATATATATATATATTATGTAATTGATTCCCCTATTTAATTGTACAAGCAAATGTTGAGTTCGGAGTATCTATTAGTGTAGAAGACTATCTATATGTATGTATATTTATATGCAATGTACAGATGTTTAGATTTTGAGGACCTGAGGTGATATTTTGCAGTTTAGATACTAGTGTGATTGTTTGCATCTCATTGTTTTTGCTATTGCACCTTACCGTCTCATGAATTTTAGGGGGTTTATTACTTAGCATGTTTACTTTGCTGCTTTATCATCAGGTTGGATTACCAAATGTTGGCAAATTAATGCTCTTTAATACCCTCACAAAATTAGCTATACCAGCAAAGAATATCCCCTTTTGCACCATTGAGCCAAACGAGGCCTGAGTGAATATCCCAGACGAGCGGCTTGAATGGCTTTGCAAATTGTACAAACTTTTTTATGATGTGATGATGATTCTTCTCAATTATTATTGTTGTCCTCTTGATGGATGGTCCATGGGTTTTCTATCTTTGGAGATCTGATTGAGTGTCATTTCCATGCATCTATCTTCAATTTTCGACCCTCCCTTCACTCTTTCGCCCTCACTCGATTTTGTCATTTCTTATTTCATATAGATTTTCCTAATAAAAGTTTCTTAACAATATAAATCGGGGTTGGGAGTTGAGTATGAATTGGGTAAGATATTAATTATTAGATTTGTATTAAATGGAAATAGACCAATTTGGAATAAACCATTTCCAGCCCGACCCACTCATTTAATGAGTCTATTATTTGGCGATTGAAATTGATGCAGCATTTTTTTTTTTTTTTTGTTGATCGATGAATCACCGGAAATCACCCTTCAGGGATCACACAACCCTCTAGTATCCATGTGGCATTTCATTGCTCCATATGAAGAATATTTGTCTCAAATCTAGTTTATATAAATTGAATTCATCACAGTCGCTTATCAAGCTTGGATTTATGACGAACTTGATCCAATCAACTCGGGACTTATATCTTAATCGGATTCCGTAGTATGGGATTTTTTATAATTCAAAGTTGTGGTCGAACCATTTATGTAACGAGACAGTTTTCCCCCTTTCCCCAACTAGACCATGTCCGGTCAATTCTAGGGAATGATGTGGTCTCCACTCCTCATGTTGTAAAGTTCCCAACTTAATGAAGCCTATGCGGATTGCTGTGAACTAAAATTGAGCCCGTTAGCAATGACTCATATGAAGCAATTCATATGGAATTCCACGTGTCATTATTCTTATCATGATCATATTTTTTTTTCAATCCTTCCCTTTACAATGGATTTTTTTATTGATGGATTACATATTGTCAAAATTTATATTTAAATCCAAAATCTTGAGGAAATCCCCGTGTTATAGTGATTTTCAATAAGCAAGGAAACTTCAATTTTTTAAAAGAATAAATATTTTTTATTCTTTTTCTTTATATATTAAATTGCAAACTATCACCCCATTAATTATTTCCTTATAAACGGTTTCTAACAATATTATTCTCTATTAGAAAGCAGATACCTGTTTAATTTATCAAAAGTATGTACTAAATGATCTTGGCGTAAAAGGTGAATTTTTTGTTAACTTTATTGTCAAAATTTAAATGTTATCGAAATATGAAAAATTATTAAAAATCTTGTACAAAATTTTGTTATTTACAATGAAATTCAATCGAAAAACATTTGAAGTTTCCTATTTTAGAACTTAGAAAAGTCGAAGGGCATGTACCATAAAATATACGTAACGTTGGAATTATACAATGAAATTCAATCGAAAAACATTTGAAGTTTCCTATTTTAGAACATTGCATCTTGTACATATCGTCTCAGTCTTCCTATTTTAGAACGTTGCGTCTTGAAGTTTCCTATTTCAGAACGTTGCATCTTGTACATATAGTCTCAGTCTTCCTATTTTAGAACGTTGCTTCTCGTTGCCGTCTCCTTGCTCTCTTTTTGTTGTCAAGAGAATTGTCTCGTTGCTCTCTCGTTGCTCTCTTGTTGCTGTCTAGAGATTTGTCTCTCTCTCTCCGCTTATACTCGTCCGACCATGAATTCTATTGCGGCGAAGCCTGTCTGCGCAATTCCACTGGACAGGCGTAAGGCTAAGGGTAAGGCCGTTCTCTGCACGAAAGGCGTTGAATTGAAGCAGATGCGCAATATTCTGGGCTCATGTCGCGCATCAAGATAGGGCATCTCAAATAGTACGTCTGCTGCTCTTTTTTCTTTTTCTTGTGGTGGGGGAAGGGGGGGTGCGCATCTTCTTTCTTTTCTCTTGCATGTTAGTTCAAAATCTCCTTTCATTACGATTTCTCTGATGGGTTTTATGATCTTGCTTACTCTGTTTTTTCTGATGATTTTTCTGACTAGTCACCAATGCCAACCAGTCAATGCCAAGATTTATCCGAATAAATTTCCAGCCAATGTAGTGTATCGCCAACAAAGTCCATCTAGTGTTTGTTCTCTGTTTTTGTGATCATCGATCCCTGTTTCTGTATGGAATAAGTTTACAGTGGTCTTGCTTCACTTACGTTAGATGCATATGCATTGACAATGTGATCTGTATAGCATGCTTTTCTTTGCTCAATCCAAGTCATCTTATGTGCTTAATATGTGTCGCATGTATCGTCAGACATTTGCGTGTATTTCCAACTCTTGATGGAAACATCTATCAAACTTCTTAGAAAGAGCATGATTTACTGGTTTGCTGATTGTGTATACATTGTTGATAAAATTGATAGTACCTCAATTCCATAATTCGGAAAGGTGGATGTGCTTTGTTGTATATATCATTTTCCATGCGGTTTCTTGATTCTTCTTAAAGTACGACTGTTGTACTTTAAATCTCACCTCTACCTAAGAATAGATATTATGGAGTTGGTTTCCTATTCTTTGTGCAAGTAGAATATTCTTTCAGGCGTTTTGGATTTGGGGCGAGCAGAAGTTGTGATTTACTATGGAATTATTTTTGTTGTCGAGGCCTAGAGAAAAGCTTACTTATAAGTTTAATTTGAAATGCAGAAGAAAAATTTTTATGAAGAATCTCCAAACAAGCCAACAGATCCCCTGACGAAAGATACTTCTAGTGACTTGTTGAATAACAGTGGTATGTCACATTTTTTGAAAATGTTATTTTCAATTACATACGCACTTTTGAATGATGGATGTGTTGAAATAAAGAGGTGTGCCAATTCCCTTTTCCTGCAAGTGCTTTGGATTGTATTAAAATGCAGACTACCGTTGTGGAAGTAGACCTGACTTTTGGAAAGTAACTTTTTCCATCTGATGGTGGATGTTTCTGCAAGTTTTCTGCTTACATTTCCGTGTCTTTCCATCATGTTTGTGGTCTTTCAATTTTCATTTAGAAATAAGTATTGCTTGGTTGTTCCACGAGCATCTATATTTTATAGGGATAAATATTGCTGGGCAGTGACCAGCTCATGTCCTTGTTTCTTGTTCATTGACTAATACTTCTGTTTATGTTTAACAGGAAATTGTGTGGGATCAGAAGACCGGAGTGCTTCCTCTGTGCGAATTGGTGTGGTAAAGAAAGTTGATCCAATCTTCAGCATTGGACTCCAGTTAATATGTCAAAATTACAAAAGTAGTGAAGATGGCGATTGAATATTGGATTCCATTCATTATCCTGTTGTATTAGCAGTTTATTGAGTCTATCTTCCGTGTAATTACTCACTGAAGGAAAAAGAAATGCATAGTAGTATTTTCTGATGGGAACTTTGCTCTCATCTCGTATGCCAATGTTTTCGTTTTGAAATTTTCGTCTTGGTGCATACTTCTCATGATTCTGCAATTTATGTTGCGCTTTTGTTCTTAACACTGGCACCGGACTGATTAAAGAATCACGTCATGGCATTTTTCACCAATACCAGTGAGAGAGTTGAATCGAATGCTAAACTAATCATTTCACACTTTGTTTCTGAAAAGCTTCGAGCAATTGCCCACCATCTCTCCGGGAGATGATCGCAGGGGTTCCAATAAAATAACCACATGCAAAAGGGTAAGGCTTTGTTAGCAGGAATTGCAATCATTCATCACGAGATATTGGAGTTTCTTGGAATTAAACTAGCAAAATGTTAGAACAATATTACCTTATAAGCATACTTAGACCGGGATTCTATCAAACACGTTCACTCTTGATATTTGTGTGTAGATGTACTCCTTTCTCATTCTTTCCTCTTCATGTTTTTTTTTTTTTTTTTTTTTATCAAAGATACTTCATTGATTCAACTAAGACGGTGGATTACAGGTAGTAGGAAAGTCTAAACATAAAATAAGATAAAGATCATGCGGAGGCGTAGCGATCCAATTAGACGGGAGAGAACCGGTTTGAAAGGATTTTGCAATCCAATCAGCCGCTCGGTTTGTTTGTCGCGGTTTGAACTGCAGGTGAATTTTCTCCATTTGGGCCAGCATCTGTCGGCAATCAAGCACCAAAGGAAGAGAAGCCCAAGACGGTTCTTGTCGGCCCATAATCGAATCCACCGCTTGAAGACAATCGCTGGAGAGAGTTACGGGCAGTTCAGTTCGTGCGTCTTGAGTTCCTGTCAGAGCACTTCGGAACTGCTTCAGCCACAGAAGCCCTTGAAGGATGGCTAGGGTTTCGCCGATACAAGCCGATTGGGCGTAAATTTTTTGCGCGAAGCCATCGATGCAGATCCCGTTTGCTCCTCTGCATATACCAGCGACAGAGCACTCGAAATTTCTTCCCTGCCAAGAGCAATCAACATTTAGCTTCAACGAACCCGGATCGGGAGGTACCCATGTGTCTTGTTTTGAGGTAAGCGGTTCCTTTCGTGGATTCCATTTCTCGTATAACTGCTGGGAGAGAAGGGCTTCGCTGATAAGTTTTGTTGGGTATGATTTGCGGCCTTGAAAGAGCAAGGTGTTGCGGGCCTTCCATATTAGCCAAAGGAGATGCGCAAAGATCGCCTTTTGGTGTGCTGAGATCCCAGAGAAAAGGTAGTTGCTTACCCATCTGTCCATGCGTGTAATAGACATTTGAGAGACATCCATATTTCCGCAGTACTTTAACCATACCTCTTTTGTCCACCGGCACAGCACGAAGAGGTGCTCGGATGATTCTGGAAATTGATGGCAGAAGGAACAAGTTGGCTCAAGTATGATATTACGCCGATGTAGGTTAGTTTTGGTAGGAAGGCCTTCATTACATAAGCCCCACATAAAATGTTTGATTCTGGGATAAGTCTGTAGCTTTCAGATTTCTGTCCATAATCGTTTCGGAACTTGGTATGAGGAGGATGCCTGATTTGCTGTGGTGATTGCATGATTTTCTCGTAATTTGTGATACCCGTTTCTGATTTGGTACCGTCCCGAGATATGCCCTGCCCAGACTAGATGGTCGGGTCTGGGGGTAATGCTAAGGTGAATTGCCTGAATTTCTTCTGAAATATTGTTGTCGAAAATATCATTTATAAGCTGAGTATTCCATGCACGCATAGTAGGATCAATAATATCTGCAACCAGCTTTGGATCATTTTGATTTGCTGGACCTCCAATCTTTCCTGACGATAACCAACGATCTTCCCTTATATTAATAGATTTGCCATCCCCTACCTCCCATTTCATATCAGCTTCTAGTACATCTCGACCTATAAGGAGACTTTGCCAACCCCATGATGGTTTGGATCCCTTTGTGGAAGTCCATAGGTTACCATTGGGGAAATAGAGGCCTTTAAAAATTTTGCTCCATAAGGCTTCTGGAGCTTGACTTAATCTCTAGGTTTGTTTCCCCAGCATAGCCTTGTTAAATTCAACCAAATCTTTGAAGCCCATTCCTCCTTGTTCCTTTTTCATCTTCAAAAATTCCCAACTCTTCCAGTGGATCCCTCTTTGTTTAGCATGTTGCTTCCACCAGAAAGCTGAAATTTTCCTCTCAATTGCTTTGCATATAGAGATAGGTATTTTAAAAATATTCATGGTGTATTGTGGTAACGCCTGCACTACCATCTTAATCAGCACCTATTTTCCCGCCTTCGACACTAATTGCTATTTCCAGCCCTCTAGTTTTTTCTCAACCCTTGCTGTGATCCAATCAAACATCTATTTCTTAGTTTGGCCCCAATCAGATGGTATCCCTAAGTATCTGCCAGTTTTATCCAATATAGGAACCCTCAATTCATATGCAATATTACTTCTTAATTGCTGTGGACAGCTTGCCCCGAAAAACACACCAGATTTATTGAGGTTAACTGACTGGCCAGAAACAAAACAGTAGCAATTCAGTAAATTGGCTAGGTTCTGAGCTTCCCTAATTGTGCCATCCAAGAAGAAAATAGCATCATCCGCAAAGAATAGATGGGATAGGATAGGACGGTGAGTATTCAGTCTGATTCCCTTTAAACTTCCATCCATTACAGCATTATTCACCATGTGGGATAAGACATTAGCCATTAAAATGAAAAGATAAGGTGAGAGAGGATCACCTTGTCTTATACCTCTTGTTGGATTGAAGTCTCCACTAGGCTCTCCATTAATAAGGACACGAAATGTAGGTGAAGAGATGCAAAATCTGACGAGGTTCACCCATTTATCATTAAATCCCATCCTCTTCATACAATCACAAAGAAAATCCCACTCCACTCTATCGCATGCTTTTTGTATATCCAACTTCAGAACCGCTTGGAATCTGTGCCTTCTCTTCTTAACCCTTAGTTGATGGAGAACTTCTTGAACAATGAATATATTGTCTTGTATCTGCCGACCTCCAACAAATGCACTCTGTTCCGGGGAGATAAGAAGTGGTAGCCAAGGTCTCAGTCAATTCGCCATGACCTTTGTGATAATTTTATAGCTGAAATTACATAAACTAATGGGTTGGAATTCAGTTATACTTTCAGGATTGGCTACCTTTGGAATTAGTGTAATATGGGTCTCGTTCAATCCAGGATCAAAGGCTTCTTCATTAAAGAAAGATTCCACCATTGTAAATACATCCTCCTTGATAGTATGCCACTGACTTTGATAGAAAAGACCACTCAAGCCATCGGGTCCAGGGGCTTTGGTTGCTCCCATTTGAAAAACTGCATGCTGAACTTCCTCCATGGTGATTTGCTTTGTTAGACTCTCATTTATTTCGTTGGAAACAACCATTGGACACTGCTCTAGAACCGGCTGATAAAATCGGGGCCCCACGGATGTGTATAGATTTTTATAATACTCTGTGATATGCTGTCTAATTATTTGAGGATCCCGACTCCAAGCATTCTCCTCAAGCCTTAGCATTGTAATTTTATTTCTTTGTCTCCGCTGAATCGTCATGGCATGGAAAAATTTTGTATTCCGATCACCCCATTGTAGCCAATTTACTCTAGATCTAATACCCCAATACATTTCTTCCCGACACCAAAGAGCACCCATTTTCTCAACTATGGCAGTATGTTCCTTACCCGTATCTGATTTATCTGCATTGTTCATAATTTGAGTGAGCTGGTTTTTGAGATGGTCTATCTGTTTTGATGCATTCTGGAAAGATTTTCGGCTCCATTGTCTTAAATCCCGAGCAACCTTTTTTGTCTTCCTAACCATAGTTGCCTGATTTTCTATTTCTATCTTCCAAGCCTTGGCTACTACCTCTTCACATTCAGGGTTATCCAACCAAAAAGCCTCAAATCTGAATAATTTTTGTTTTCTCGGTTCAACTGGAGCTAGACATAGAAGTAAAGGGCCATGATCAGATCCAATGGCTGGATATGCAAACGCTTCAGCACTAGGAAAGAGAAGCCTCCAGTCTAGATTACATAGAGCTCTATCAAGGCGTTTTTTAACTAATTCATCTCCTTTCCTTCTATTCGTCCACGTAAAAGCACATCCCTTGCTCTCAATGTCTATTAAGGAACAGGTATCAATAAATTCCCGAAAAGCTGTCATTCTAAATCTTTCCACTACTCGGCGCCCCACTTTCTCCCAATGATATAATACTTCATTAAAATCCCCGATACATAGCCAAGGTACTGTTATAGTTCCATTTCCGTCTCTAAGTAGGTTCCAAAGAGAAACTCTCTCTTGGAAATTAGTTGGCGCATGAAGGAAAGAAATCTTCATTTGAAAACCAGATCCAGCATCTCTACATGAGAGTTCAATCACCTCCTGACAGCCATATTCTATGTTAATCTGCACCAATTCATCCCATAATAAGGCCAAACCTCCTGCTAATCCAATTGGATCGATAGCAAACATGGAGGAAAATTTAAGTCTTCTTTTAATATTCTCCACCTTCTTATACTGATTCTTGGTTTCCATAAGGAAAACCAGATTAGGCCTCTCTCGAGCCACTAGGGCTCTTAAGTGCTGGACTGTCAATGGAGAGCCTAAACTTTGACAGTTCCAGCTTAACACCTTCATGGCTTTCTTGGTGGCTTATTAGGGCTAGCCACCAAAGCCCCTGCTGTGCTACCTTTCCACATCTGAATTGGTGTATCCAAGAGGTTGTGCATATCAACAAGAGATGTCAGAGAAGCCTTTTTCTCATAAGGCGAAAAACGTTTTAACTTTTTAGGATTTTGTTTCTTTGGGCCAGTTTGTGCTATAACCTGTATCCCCATCCCTGCATCATGAATTTTGGATTCTTCTTGCTATTCCGGAGATTGCTGTGTTCTGTTGCCCTTTTTCTGAGCAATTAGTTCTTCTGATGCTGATATTACTTGTGTTGGCTGTGTTGTGGCATTGTAAAGCACTATGGCCTAGCTACCATCTGTTGAAGAGTTGATGTTCGAATCATCCCCTGATGGTATAATAGGAGTCTCAGGAACCATATCCATTTCTTCTAAGGTAAAATCAATTTCTCCATAGAAAGTATTCCAGCAAGGGCTTAGAGTCTTCACCTCTGCTTTCAACCAAGACCCGTAGAGACCTGGTTTATCTTGAGGAAGGCCTGATTCTTCATATGGATAGGTCGGACAATAATTTGCATAATGACCGATATAACCGCAGGAATAGCAAAAATGTGGCAGTCGTTCATACTTGAAATCAATCCACCAATTTCGATCCCCAACATGAATAATAGTTCCAGTTTTTAGTGGGCAAAGCAAATTTAATTTCACCCTTACTTTCCCTATCTTGCATGAACTATTGTTTTGAGCTTCAATTCTAACTTCCTCTATCTCCCCAATTTTTCCAGCAATCAGCCTAATACATTCCTCCGACAGAACAGCACGAGGAAGCCCCACAAGGTGAACCCAAAAGGAACAATATATGAATTCATAATAGTGCTCGGGAATGGTAGGATCTCCTTCTTGTAAAACTAGTAAATTACTAGCAAACGACCATGGGCCTGTCTATAAAATTCGTTTCTACTCTGCCTCTGATTTGAATATGAAGACAAAGCGACCCGGTTCTATCACCTCACATTTAACCTCATCTACTTTCCAAGCCTTTTGCATTATAGCCTAAAATACCGGAAAGTTTACATTAGGTTTTGAAAATAGTTGCCCATACAGCAAATACTCATCAATCTGGTTTTGTACCTCAGGAATGTTGATGTTCAGCTCCGCGATTTCATCGGTGGTCCACAGATCCCCCATCCGTTTGCAGAGTGTCAACAAGCAAAGGTGATTTTCGTGGGTACCCTCCATGACGGAAGATCTTCTTGCCGGACTACAAGAGAAATTATGTAACTCTTGGGTTGGGTAATCAGGGATAGTTAGAGATTTTGTTTGGAAGATGGATTGAGTGGGGAATGAAGGGAGCTCTGTAAATCATTCTAAAATGATTGGAACAGCCGTGATAATTTTCCTCTTCATGTTTACTCTTTCATGGTTTGACATGGGTGATGTCAGTTTCATCGATGAGCATGGTTGGGTGAGGGTCATTGGTCGAGAAAGCTCGGATCAAGACTGTGGAAGAAAATTTTTGCCCTAAAGAGGTACAGAATGAATTGTGTATGAAATGGCTTGGCAATGAAATTATTTTTCTTGTGAAGATTTGTTGATAGGCTCGAATGGGTGATGCATAATTCCTGTGCCTTCAATCCTGAACCTGTTTTATTTTCTCCAAATCGTGATTAGCTAATATGAGAAGATGTACTCTCAGCTCATTTTCTGACGACATGTTCTTGTTTTAGAACATAGGTGGAGGCAATACACTTTTACAACATCCAGGAGTCGCTGGAATCGTTGTCGTGGGAATACCTGAAGCTCGCCTGATTGAGATGGTTGTTGCCTACCTGTATTCATGCGATTAACTGGTTAAGATCTATGAGTTTTGAGGGATAATTTTAATCTATTGATTTATAGGAGGTTACATATGATATAGATTATAAAAAGTAGTGTATAATTACTGTTGAGGGTGAACATCATCGAGAACAAATTCCTCATATGTACTCTTTCTATTTATCAATGTTAATTCGTTTTAAATTCCTGTCACTTGCAGTCTTTTATTTCTAAATTCATCATTTTTCGTCTTTGCTACGCAATTAAATTCTTGTCCGAATCACCATTGAACTTGTTTAACATGACGCCAAAGTTCAATCTTTAATGAAAATTTTTTCACCATGTCCATTTTTAGTGAAACGATTTCATGGAAAAGTGAGTTGAAGAATTAAATCCGTGAGGCGAGCTCACACGATTACAAATCTAATTTGTGGAATTAGAATATGTTATTGTATCTACAAATTAAGATTGCAGAAAAAGCACGGCAAAAGAAGGGGGTATTTACTGTTTGTTTTATATGTTTGGATTTTATCTATCCTTCTATACTTTTTAGGAAATTGTGCAACCTTCTGCGATGATTCTAACTAATGTGGTGCTCACCACTCAACATCACTTTGATCTTGACATGGAATTATTAGGAAAAAAAATTCCTTACCCCATCAATTCATGGTAGGGATAACAACCTTATAGAGTGGTTTACTTTACAGAGATATCTCATAAATCCTTATTTGTTACCCAAAAATAAAGATGGAAGACCAAGGGTATTCTTCGGATTCTTGATGTTTGGTTATAGGGTTACCTAACCAAAGAACGAGATGTTTCCACCCGAGCTAGGGTCGCCCCGCCTGACCAATTGCCTGGTTGGACTAATAGGATTACATTCCTTATTTTAACGTACTGATGCCTGCATGCCCTGTCTCCCAATTCCCTCAATTTTTTTTCTTCCCGAATAGAGGGAATACGGGGGTGACATTGCGGGGTCTCCCACTTCAAGATGGATCTTTTGCCCGTTTCTTCCCCTTAAAGCCTTCTAGGGACTTGCTTAGGTCCAAATTTCCTTAGTAATATAAATAGACTTTTATTTAGTGCTTGAGAAAAGTTCACTCACTTTAATACTTACTCAAGAATCTGAAGTAATAATACCCAGTTATAGTCTCATCACGTCATTTTTGTACTACTTTTCTAAGTTAGATATTGCATCTCCGTATACCTTGAACAATAAAATATTCATTTACAGTGTGTGGACCAAATTCTATACCCCGAGGTTTTAGAAGTATCATTGCAGTGTTTGGTTCATTTAGGGGTTATTTGTTTAAATTTGTTTCTGTTCCCCGGAACACAAATTTTTGTTCTTCGAACACAAATTTTTGTTCTTTTGTTCTAAGGAACAAAAAAAAGATAGAAACGCGTTTATTTACACTTTTGTTCCCGGAAATAAATTTGGAATAAAATCAAGAAATAGAAAAAACTTGTTTCTTGTTCCCAGGAACAATTCCGAGAAACACTTCTTGTGTTTCTCATTTTTCTTCTTATTTTTTCTTTGGCCGGTCGCTGGCCTCGGCCATGGCTGGCGACCGGCCGTCAAGGGCCGGCAACCTCACCGGAGCGTCACCGGCCCCTGGCGAGACTCGACCTCGCCTTGGCTAGTCGAGCTCGACCTCGCCCAGATCTAGTGAGGCCAAACTCGCCCAACCACCGGCGAGGCCGCCAGCCCTCGTCAACCGGTCGCCGGCCATGGTCGAGGTCAGCAACCGGCCAAAAGGAAGAAAGAAAAAAATAAGAAAAATAAAATAAAAATTTTAAAAAAATTAAAAAAAAAAAAAAATTAAAAAAATTATACAAGTTTACCAAACTTATTTATGTTATTGTTCTATTCCGGGAATAGAAATTTTGTGCAGTTATTAAACCCGTTTTTCTATTCAAAAATTATTTCCCATAACAGAAATAGTTTTTTCTATTTTTGTTCCCAATAACAATTTTTGAACAGAAACGTTACCAAACGCGTCCTAAACTGCCTCTTTAATATTCCAACCCACCACATGACTAATATCATTCATGAAGCTTATGTTGCTGACACTCAGAAACACACGAGTACGACAAACCCACCTGTAGAGCTTCTGTCACATACACCTCACCGCTTGGCATGCTTATTGCTCTATGAAGTACAAATGTGTTACAAAAAAGAGATAAAAGCATTGCCATGCCCCTAACGCCTTTGAAAGAGCAAGGTAGACACATTCTTTCCCAGCCCCAACGACAACAAGGGTCTTGGGTTGCTTTTTGAGGAAGTCATTAGAAATTCTGACAACATAACTTAGTACATCTTCTTTGGAAGGGAATCTGAAAAGGACCAATCTAAACAAACACTCGGCATAAACAAGTTGTCCAGGTAAAGCACATTAACTCGTTGGTTTGCAAGAAGAGGGCAAGTTTGCATTGCATCGGTTTTGAGGGTCTAGGGTCTCCTGTGTGCAAGTAGCATAGACCAATCGACAGATGAAAGTGAATAAAAGCTGCACATGTACAATGATTAGCTTCTAACAGTGGGACTCTTAACTTCAGCTATATGATGGTCTTAGTTCAATTCTAGAGGCCGGATAAACCTGCTTACACAGGAAGCACATAAAACTGTTGTGAATACACTCTTAACATTCTGCTGCGCAATGTGGCAGAAACAAATGCTTCTGGAGTATAAGCACGAAAGGAGAGAAAAAGGAAACAGCAAAATCCAATTGTCACTATGGATTGAACGAGCCAAGCAGTGAAAGGGGTGCAATGAATAGGGCCGCGGGACCATCCCTTGCTAAGGCCACCATAGTGATCAGCATGAAAATGTGGGAGAGAATATGCCGAACATCCTTCAACACAACCTTAGCGGAGCGAGTGCATCAACAGTGAATGGCATCCCTGAGAAAACACCAAAACATGTCCTAACGAGCCATTTTCACTCAACAAATTCAACCCCACAAAAAAAGAATAATAATAATAATAATAATAATAATAATAATAATAATAATAATAATAATAATAATTTTCTGCATTTGAGGAACCATCAACACCGGTGTGTAAGTACGCATTAACAAACAAAGACCACTCTCAGCTCCGTAAAATGTGCATCCATCACCACCAGGTGAAAAGAAGGAATTATCAAGCACCAAGAAAGTCCCGACCTGGAATCTTTTTTGTAGAATGGGCAGAGCTCCAACGTTGCTCCCCCATTCAACGTCCTTAACCTCTCAATCGCCGAAGCCAGCTCCAGCTCCAGCTCCAACTTGCTCAGCCTTGTGGCCAGATCTTCTTCCGCCATAAGTGGAAGTCGAGGAGGATCGGGACGAGTGATGTTTTTCTGTTTCATGCTTAGATGCATCACCGCCAATCGCCATGTTCGCCGTTATGGCTGCTCCGCTGCGGCTTCTGTGTTTGGGCACTGGGCTTTGGTGCTGGCTTCACCGTCTCGTTTGCCCGGGCTTCACCGGCCAAAGAGAGATCGGCGCTCCTCAACCTACAGCTCATGGCGGTTGTAAGAGCCGCCTTGGACACTCGGTGGACGGACCTCACTTGCGCCTCAAGTCCCGTCACCTCGAACAGCTGCTCGCGCTACAAGAACAGGGTTTTCTTGTGTATTTATTTATATAATTAGATGAGGGAAAATGGGAACGGTGTTAATTTTGAAAAGCAAAAAAAGGAAAGAGAACCAATTGTATTTATTCATACAATTGATTTGTGTCAATAACCCTTAAAAACTTGCTTTTTAACACTTTGGTAGGACAATTCTCTCCCAGCACCCGTGAAACTATTATTAGATATCTTTCAAGATTAAAATGCTCTCCTTTTTGTGATCACAAGTAGTGAGTGAAAATTGTACCTAATATCCTCGAGTTAATTTTATAAGTGAAGCGGTCTAATCGGCCTTAATTACATTAGAACGGTTTGATATGCTCTTTTTCTTGTTATATTTTGCATTATATATAATGGATTTCTATTTTGCATCCCCAAGCACGATGATGGAGGGAAATGCTCTCTGCAGAATTACTGTTTATTAGGCAGGCCGAGACCGAGTTCGAGTTCGAGTCCGAAGGTCAAGCTTAATATATCCCCCACGCCTACCCCTAACATAAATAGTTGGAAGTTTTCAGGTCAAGTTTACACCAAAGTAGGGCCAGTTGGACTTCCTTGCATTAGTATGCTCTTTTTGTTGTTGTATTTTGCATTAGTATATAATGGACTTCTATCTTGCATCCCCAAGCAAGATGATGGAGGGAAATACTCTCATCAGAATTACTGTTTATTAGGCAGGCCGAGGCCGGGTCCGAGTCCGAAGGTCAAGCTTAATATATCCCCCACGCCTACCCTTAATATAAATAGTTGGAAGTTTTTGGGTCAAGTTTAGGCCAAAGTAGAGCCGGTTGGACTTCCTTGCATCAGTATGCTCTTTTTGTTGTTATATTTTGCATTAGTATATAATGGACTTCTATCTTACATCCCCAAGCACGATGATAGAGGGAAATACTCTCTTCAGAATTACTGTTTATTGGGCAGGTCGAGGTCGAGTCCAAGTCTGAAGGTCAAGCTTAATATATACCCCACGCCTACCCCTAACATAAATAGTTGGAAGTTTTTGGGTCAAGTTTAGGCCAAAGTAGGGCCAGTTGGACTTCCTCGTGTAGGCAGCCCCGCTTGTGCATTTAATTTTTATCATTAGAAACTACTTTGGTTGTGTTCATAATCGTGTTTTATCCTCCACAACCCAGCTAATCGGGTGGAAAATCGTCACATCTATTATTAATCCATAAAATTTTGATGCAATGTCAGTTGACTTCGACAATTTGACTTTTCGTTAACAAGATGTTTGGAAAGAAGATCTGGTTGCTTATCGAATCAAAGGCCTAGCCCAGGCCATATCCATTATCCATCGAGGCCATAGGCTCGAATCCACAATATTCCCCAGTTCTGTTTCTCGTCTACAAGTCCATCGATGATCCTTTCCATTCAATTTGGGCTATTTAATGAAATCAATTAAATCATGGCTCCTTTTGTTTTGCACGTATTTAAACTTAATTACAAATGGGCTATTAAGTAGGCATAATAATTACCCCATGTAGCAGTTGAATAATTGATATCGATTGCTTATCTAGGCTTTTCTTTTCATGCAGAAGAGGCATTTTGTCAGTTATTAGTACTTACATTTTTCAAATAACATTAATATATCGAACATTAAAGGCCAATGAAGAACCCGACTTGCAAAAAAATCACAGGCGCATTAGAAATCAAGGCCAACTCCATTCAATTTGACCGTCACATCTAAACATTACTCCTCTTCTTCAATGAGGCCAATTAATTGTAATGTTTTGAATTTATTATATCATTATTTATTTGTTGTTTTACTTGATATAATTACACGTGGCTATTAATTAGGGAAAATGCCAAAAAAATTTGTGAAGTGAGATAATTTCTCAAAGTTTTCGGCAAAATGATGTTACTCGGAAAGTGTGAGGACTTTTTCCAACAATGGAAACTATTTCATGAATTTTTATAGTTCAATAACAGAAATTGTTTCGCTTTTTTTTTTTTTGATTGCCGTGCAAAAAAGAGAAATAATTTGGCAAATGAAGCAAATTCTAGTGTCCAAAAGGCTCTTTCTGTAAGCAAGATTAGCATGAATAACGTTCGGGCCACTAAAATTATATTCGATTAATTATGGAAAATTATGTTTGCCTATTTTCATGCTTCTCAATTTTCTTGCTCTTCCTCAGATTAATCTTTTAATCCCATCGCCTAACCCAAAATTTAGTAATCTGATAAATTCTAAATTACTATAGCAAATGAGTGGTAGCAAATTGTAATAGGTTCTCCGTCTAAAGTTTAAAAAAGCAAGTGATTCACTAATCAACTAAGTTTCAAGGTGTGGTAAATATTCCTTCCTGACAACTTTACACCTATTTCGACAAATATTTACTCAAAACTTTTTGTTTGACACGCTTTTGAGCATTCCATAAAATCGTATATGATTATAAAACCGGTAGAAGAGCATACGCTTAAGTTCATGAAAGGAAAGTGAAAAAGTTCCAAGGTATGGTGAATTAAAATATCTATAATATTAAACCTTTGGAAAATTAAGCAAATAATTGTAAAATGAGAAAGATTCAATCGTGATTGAAAATTTGTCAAGTCGAAGATTTATGGGATTGTATGATAACTACATTAGGATCGAGGAATTTCAAATCTTAATTTTGTTTTTAAGATAAGAACGCATTGTCATGTCAAATATTTGATTATCATGCATTGGCTTTCATGGAGGTTCCTTGCAAAAGTTTGTCATTGGAAATATTCTCATTTTTATAGGGAAAAAATCATCAAAAACCCTAAACTATGTCCCCGTAGTACATTTATCTTCAATTTTTTTTTTTTTTAACATGAAAAACTCCAAACTATACTCATTATAACATGTTTACCATAAATTTTCTTTTTCCTTATGATATAAAAAACCTCATGTATCCATGAGATACATTTATCCTTAGTGAAAATTTCATTAGATGATTTTTCAGCCAAAATGACATGTTTTTATTTGATTTAAGTCTCGTGAGCACAATGTGTCACACAAGTATAAATTTGGGATTTATGATATAAAAAAAAAAGAAAAAGATAAATTTGTCATGATGAGTATAATTTGGATTCTTTAGGTCTGCTTGTTAGCTTGCCCATTAGTGACTGATTTTATTTTTTTGTTCCTGGTAACAAGAAAAAAACAAAAATCCGTTTGATAAATTTTTTTAATTCTGAGAACAAATTTATTCTTGGAAATAGATTTGGAATAAAATCAATAAATAAATAAAAAGTTACTTCTTTGTTTTCTGGAACAATTTCAAAATCAAGTCCAACTTATTTTTCTTATTTCTCTTTTATTTTCTTCTTTTCTCCTTCTCTCTTCTTCTTGTTCCTCCTAGCTAGTCACTAGTCACCGCCTCCGCTACTGGCAATCGTTGGAGGCTCGGCCTCACCCTAGCTTGGTGAGGCCTAGTCTCGCGTCAACTGGTGAGGCTCAATCTCACCTAGGCAACTCAAGGTCAGCTACGCCCTAGCTTCCTGGTGGGTGGGCAAGGCTCTCCTCACTAGATCGAGCAAGGCTTGGCCTCGCCAGGCCAAGGTGAGATCGAGTCTCCTGGTGGCTAAGTGAGCCTCTAGCGATCAACCACAAAGAAAGAGGAAGAAGAAGAGAAAGGAAATAGGAAAAAGAAAAAGAGAAAATAGAAAAATAAGAAAAATAAGAAAAATATAATAAAAGTATTAAAAATTAAAAGGGACAAAAAAAGTTTAAGAGTCCTACCAAATACAATTCTATTTTGAGAATACAAATTTTGAACACCTTCAAATGCTTAGAAATCATTCTCGGGAACATAATAAAAAATAATCATTTTTGAACGGAAATTGTTCATGATACAGAATGGTTACCAAACACGCCCTTAAAGGTTTTTCTCCATTCTTTTATGACATCAAGAGATATATTATGCTAAACATAATGTCGAATTCTTCACCAGTAAGTTCCCACGTCACACAAGGCAAAAGGCCTTGAGATTTATGGTAAAAAAAAATTGAGGTGATGAAACAAACAAAATTTAGGTATTTTTCTTATTTTACTATGGAAATTAATATAACGATTTATTTCAAGATAAACACAATTCTTCATGTCGAGTTGAATATTTTTTAGAGGTTCTTTTATTCACAATTATTTTCTTAACTAACGCTAGCTGTCGACCACATGCTATGAGCGTGTGGTTGCTTTTGCTTTCATGCTTTTATTTTTATTAGTGAATTAGTTCGAGCAAAAAATATTAGCTTCCTGATGATCTTTTGAATGAATAGATAAATGGTATGCATTTCTCTAACTTTTTTTTTTTTTTTTGCGGGCAATGAGATTTTAGTTCTTAATTATAGATCTCAACAAAACTATAAAAGGAGAGGAAAATTAAAGAAATTTTTGTAAATATGGGGTTGATGCCAAAAGTTGGCTTTATATATACTGAAAAAAAATATAGATTATCATAAGCTTACTTTGTTTGATATACCTCACTCAATCTTGCAATATATGATCATTTTAAACATTGGAATACTATGTTAATGAAATATAATAGGTGCTTTATAACAAAACTTGCGCATCATGCATACTGAAAAGCTAGTTTATATATTAGGCGAAAATCTCGTTCTTTAGTAATGAACTACACTATTGTATTTTTACTTTACATACGTGAGTACTTGCAATTGTGTACAATTCTTCTTGATGGAAAACATAAAGTTATGTCTATCTAAATTATAATAAATAATCATTATTATTATTATTATTATTATTATTATTATTATTATTATTATTATTATTATTATTATTATTATTATTATTATAAAAGGAATTTTCTTTTTCTTTTTTGGGATTCTTATGCACATTTCATAAAGAAAAAGATATGCTTTTCACTTGTCACGGTCAATCTTGTTGACATAGCTGAAAGTGAAGCCAAAATATATTAATTTTTTCAAATTATCTAAAAATAGGATTATTTTTTTGGTAAATCATGTATTTTCAGTGCAAAAATATAATTTATAGGCAAACTGATAATTTGAAAAATTCAAATAGGATGGTACCCAATTTGGATTACTCTATGAATGACTAACTGAAAAAAAAAATTAAGTTATCAATTTATGAATGACAATTGTAAAAAAATCATATACAAATTTATTAGCTAATCTAGCTTATTTGTTGTCTCTTGTAACAGGTCATATCCAAATTGAAAAATCAATAATTATTCAAGTTATACTAATTTAGAGAAAGCGTCAAGTTTTTTTTATTTATTTATAAAAATTTCCTTATGAGCTATTAACTAAACCTTTCAAACGAGTAGGTTAGGTTGGATTTGGGTTGGGTCATAAATGATCCGATCCAAATCGACCCATTTAACCCATTTATAATCCATTTATCATTGTGCAAATTTTTTTACCCATACCCAACTTAACCCATTTCCAACCCATATATGACCTATTTAACTAAATCTAATAAAGCTTATTTCTTATGATAGTTTTTTAAAAAATGGTTTTGCTAAAACACTTTCATGCAATACAAATTTAGTGGACAATTTTTATAATTTTTCATTGGCCTTATCAGCCTTATGTGGATACTTTTCGACATGAGGCTGGTTCTGCTCACCGTGAGGGAAACGGCATCACCAGTAGAGTGGACAAATTGTTGACCGTGGAGACGAAGTAGTTGAAAGCTTCTCTGGTTCTAAAAGCGCAAGCAATTCATTTTTGGCTTCTGGTTTGTTCTCATAAATAGCAACATTTCATAGGAGGCCAATGCAATTGGAGGGTGCTGAATCTCTTGTGAAACAATGGCAAACAATCAAAGCTGAGGCTTGTGGGGTCCAGCCATCAAGTTCAGTTCCTTCCTGAAATACTTGATGAGTCCATGCTAGTTCAGGTAAATGTCCTTTTTGTACTTTCATACATTCACACAGCGATGGAGATATTCAATAAGCTTTCGCTGTATTGTGAGATACCAAGCTAACTTACCAGGCTGGTTATTGCAAGGAAGTGAGGAAGTAAAGTAGCTTTAAGGCAATTGATTGGTTTTTGCATTAGCTCAGTCAAGAACCCCATGGTCAGATTGGTTTTTGGGACGCACTCAACAAGCCATAATGTGACCATCTGGGATCTGATTTTATACCAATAATCACATGGAGAAATATTTTCTGAAATAACCTGGAAGGTTATGCTTGTGCCCTTATTTTGCCCATCCCTCTTTGTGCCGGGCTTCATTATTCATTTTGTTGCTTAGTCCCATATCTACTCGGTTTATTGTCACTTATGTATATATAGGATTACCGGTATTGCTACATTGTCAAAACCATTTGAAATTCTGCATGTAAAATATAAACTAAACCCTTTATTTTTGGCGTGATCAATCTCAAAGATCCTCTTTTTGGGATTTCAATACGCCTGCTTTGTGAGGGATATGTTTTTCGTCAAGGTGCAAAGACACGGGACCTCTCCTTTTTTCCATCTTTTCCTCTTGATATTTACTTGTTTGGCGATGTTTTTTGGGTCAGTGGCAAGCTCTGGCTGACAAGGCAAATGACAGGTCTTGTTATTGGAGATTTGTCCTGTTGCAACTCTCTGTCCCTCGAGCTGAGATTCTTTCAAATGGGATGGGCATAGAGATGGCTCAAATTGATGGTCTGCTGGAGGGAGTTGCTGAGCTTGTTGATGAATCTCAGCCAAAGCAACCCAAATTACTACAGGTAGGTTAAGTCTTTATTACCGATAGGTTAATCGAGTACAATGCAATAAGGAACAAATCTGTGGTCATCTCATACCTAAGTTCCGATTTTCTGTAGGTTACCTAGGTTGGATTTGATAGACTTGATCTTGCTCCATCTATCTTCAAGCATGTTCTCTTACTTGGCTATCAGAATGGTTTTCTTGACACGGAGGATGCTTCTAACTTCACTGAGCCAGTCTCAAAGCACGACAGTCCTGTTACATTCTTGCAAATGCAGCCGTTTCCAGTAGACTATAATGTTCCTAAGGATTCAGAACATCACACCCTCTGCTATTGGTTGTCTCTGGGGAAAATGCCAAAAACGCAAACCCTGTACACAGTCAAGATGGTCATATGGAATCTGATTTTGGACAATTTGTACACTCTCCAACTGCTATTCAGTTTTATTCGCTGAAGACTCATTGTTATGTACATATTTTGCGGTTTAGATCGGCCATTTGTATGGTTAAATGCAGTCCTTGGGTCGTAGCGGCCTTGCTGCTCAAGTAAGCACTAGCTAATTCTTTAGCAATTGCACTACTTTATGAGCAGGCGGTTAAATGAAATTAAGATGAAGTTTTTTTAATATGGAAATCATGCAGGTGGAACGTGGAAAGCCACCATTTCAGCTTGAGATGGATTTCCTACGAAGTAGCTGATTGACTATGCTTTCTCTTACAGTTTTTTTGTTTTACCTTGCTAGAAATTTTTCGGTTTTAAATAGTGGGAACTCTTAATCATTTTATTCTCTCTAGTGTTTTAACTAAAAATTTATGATTTGGCTTGTTGCATGATTTGGTAATAGAGAGGTAACACATTCACTGAGGGACTAGACTGACACCAACTATGTAATGGCAAATTTACTGCTTTGACGTGGTCATGCTTGTTAAACATTCTCACATGTATTGAGGAATCCTCAGCTCGCAGGACAGGGCAATTAGGGTTAACTTTGATTATGGACTAATGGTTGTTGGGCCAAGATAGTTAGCATATGCTTCCAATAGTGTTTTTAGTTGATTTGTTTAGTCTCAGGAGACTCGCCAAAAATGTTACAAGGTGACTTCGAATATCTTTTGTAATTTGGGACAACTTATACACATCTTGATCAGCTAGCCAGATGTCACACCCATTGGACGTTTTAAGACTGTGTTTTCTTAAAAATTGTACATAAATCAAATTTGATTAATCATAACTTCGAGGATTCTTTGGGGATGACTAAGGATGAATAATTGAGGATTGCTTTTGACAGAATGCGTAAAGGAAGTAAGGTGCAAGAGACGAAGGATTGAGAGAAGTTTTTTCTATTCCTTCAATTGTGTATTTCGATATACAATGTTTTGTAATTATAATACAGAGTGTACATGAAGAAAGGAAATAAAGAATTCTACAAATCAAATCTACAATTCTGTCTAATATTAATTGATCTGATTAGATCAATTAAGATCAAAATACGCGGATGATCAATTTAGACCAAATCCGGCCGATCTTCAGGCATATCTTCCAACACTCCCCCTCAAGCTGGTGGCTTGTAGATATCTAAGACGCCTAGCTTGCTTAGTAGATATGCATGCTGTCTTGAACATAGAGGTTTGGTGAAAATGTCCGCCGATTGTTCAACAGTTCCAATTTCTCTTGTCTCGATTATCCCTTCTTGAATCTTCTCTCGAGTGAAGTGACAATCTACTTCTATATGCTTGGTTCTTTCATGCATTATGGGATTGGCTGCAAGTTTTAGTGCCGACTCGTTGTCACAGTACAGTTTTGTCGACCCTTTAATTTGTATTCCAAGATCTCCAAGTAAACCTCGTATCCACACAATCTCACATGTGGTCTTTGCCATGGCTTGATATTCTGCTTCGGCTGAAGATAAAGAAACCGTTGCCTGCTTCTTGGTTTTCCATGAAAGAAGTGATTCTCCTAGTTTAATGCAAAAACCAGAGACAGATCTTCGACTCATAGGACAAGTCGCATAATCTGCATCACAATATGCTGTCATTTCCATGTTGCATTTTCTAGACAAAAGTATTCCCAGTCCTGGACACTTCTTCAAATACTTTACAACCTTCAAGGCAGCATTCATGTGAGATTCCTTCGGTTTGTGCATAAATTGGCTGAGATTTTGCACGCATACGATATATCGGCCCGGTCATAGTCGGTATATGAGTTTTCCAATGAGTTTCTGATAACTTGTTGGATCTTTAAGAATAGGATCATCCCGAGATGTTTCCTTGTCATGATCCGCTGCAATTAATCTGGTATTCTGCTCGATTGGAATAACTGCTGGTTTGCATCCTGATAAACCTGCTTTTGATATAATTTCTAATACAAACTTCCTCTGACTGAGAGAAATTCCTTGGTGAGATCTGGCAATCTCAATTCCAAGAAAGTATTTTGGTGCTCCCAGATCTTTTATATGGAATGTGGTATGCAAATATTTCTTAAGATTCTCTATCGTAGTTTCATCATTTCCCATAATAAGAATGTCATCTACGTATATCATTAAGTAAATAGATGACGTACCTTTAGTCCATGTGAACAAGGCATAATCATATTTGGATTGTTTGAAGTCCGCAGTGATGAGAGCCTTAGCAAATTTTGCATACCATTGCCTAGAAGCTTGCTTTAGTCCATAAAGGGATTTGTGGAGACGACATACCTTATTCTCCCCCTGTCTCCGTAAGCCCTGAGGAATATCCATATAAATTTCTTCATCCAAGTCGCCATGGAGAAAAGCATTGTGGACATCCATTTGGTGTAAGGACCAATCATGGATTGCTGCAACTGATAAGAAAGATCTAACGGTGACATCTTTAGCAACTGGTGAGAAGGTTTCATGATAATCAAAACCTTATCGCTGAGTATAACCCTTGGCCACTAACCGAGCTTTGAAACGCTCAATGGATCCATCAGCTCTATACTTGATCTTATAAACCCATTTGCAGCCTATAGATTTTCTATTGGAGGGAAGGTGGACCAGTTCCCAAGTTTGATTATCATTCAATGCCTGTAATTCTGCTGCCATAGCCTTTTGCCATTGGGGATCTCTAGAAGCCTCATTATAACTAGATGGTTCCCTTTCATCGGAAATCCGACTAATGCAACATCGGTGTTCAGACGAGAGTCTATCAAACGAGACATATGAGGAGATTGGGTAGTGAATACCTGCGGGTGAGAGAGGCACAGATATAATCCTTGGTCCTGGTCGGTGGTCGGGTGGCTCGTCCCGTACGACGTGGAGGATGCTCTGTAGGTGAAGGAGATGGTTCTCCTATGGCCGTGTCTGTCGAATCCTCAGAAGGGTGGTCCACACTAGACAGAGTTCTAGGCATACCTTCCATCTCTTCCTCATGATCTAACGGATGAGGTGAATGAGATGATGGGTGCGGAGGAATTGCTTGAGCCGGGGGGATAGCTGGAGCTGGAGATCCTGTGAGAAAAAATTCAGGGAAAACATCTTCCTGATGGGAAGAACTACGAGAATTATCTGAAACTGTTAATTTTTCCTTGTTTTCCTGGAATGGGAAAATATCTTCATGGAAAATAACATCTCTGCTCACAAAAAAATCCCCTGTGGATGGATCAAGAACACGATAGCCTTTCTGTAGATTGGGGTAACCCATAAATATGCATCGTCGGCACGAGGACTCATTTTGTCCCGAGGTCCCACGGTTGCGGTAAAGCATAAGCAACCGAAAACTCTTAAATGATCAAGTGCTGGTTTTTTTCCATATAATAAGTCAAAAGGTGATTTACCAGCCAGTATTCGAGTTGGCATCCGGTTGATAAGATATGCTGCAGTGAGGATACAATCGCCCCAATAAATATCCGGAATGGATCCCTGAAACTTCAGTGCTTTGGCAACCTCTAATAGATGACGATGCTTACGTTCTACAACTCCATTTTGTTGTGGAGTGTAAACGCAAGAACTTTCATGGATAATCCCATGAGATAGAAACAGTGAGCTGCATTCATGATTAAAAAATTCCTTCCCATTATCAGTGCGAATCCGTCTGATTGTCTTTCCAAACTGATTTTTGGCCATAATGATAAAAGATTTCAGATTAGGATACACTTGAGCTTTGGACTGCATTAGAAATATCCAGGTAGCACGAGAATGATCATCCACAATAGTAAGAAAAAAATGCGAACCATCACGATGTGCCGTGTGGTAAGGTCCCCAAACATCGACATGAAGGAGTGAAAAAACAGTAGTGGAGTGACTCTTACTGGTAGGAAATGGTGTGCGAGATTGCTTTGCCATAGGACATATATGACATTTAGAATAGGGAAAAAAAACACTATGACCCATTCTTGAATGTAAAAGGAAGCTCTTATCATCGGTAGTAGCATTACACAATGATATTTTATTCAAGGCAATTGATGAAAAATCAAATTGATTTGGAAGGTCATTCCAAAAAAATAATCCTTCTGAGAGATTACCCAAGCCCATCAGTTTGCCAGTCGAAAGGGCCTGGAAAAAACAAGCATCATAATCAAAGAAGACTCGACAGGAATTTTCCTTGCAGACTTTGGACACTGAGATAAGATTGAATTGAAATTCAGGAACATAGAGGACATTTCGAAGAGTAATTTGAGGACTCAATCGAACAGTGCCTATCAAGGTGACATTAGTGATGTTGCCATTTGGTAATTGCACAGAAATAGGAATATTCAGCTCCTTATGTATATCAGAAAAATAACTTTTATCACAAATAATGTGATCACTTGCTCTTGAGTCCACTATCCAGGCTTTCCTTGAAATAGAATTTATCAGGCAATGAGATATACCTGAAAAACTGCCTCCTTTACTTGCGATGTCTGCCTTCTATAGAGCCTGCATTAATTGCTCATATTGTCCATAGGAAATTGGCCGATCATTACTAAGCCCAGTAACTTGGTAAGCTGCAGAATATTCTTTCTTTTTTTCTTTTTCTTTTGGCTTTCCATGCAGTTTCCAGCAATTGTCTATAGTATGATGCGGGCGTTTGCAATATTCGCAATATAGTTTACCTCTCCCTTTCGAATTTTGGCCAAAATTCCTTGAAGATGTTGAAAAGATCTGGCCGTCCGATGCTGAAAAAAACTGGCCGTTCAATTCTCTTTTCGCGGGATTATATACGCCGTTGGATTCGGCGAAGAGATCAGCCTCCTAGACACCGTCAGATCTGCGAGACAAATCTGGACCGTTGGTGCCTCCCTTTTTAATCGTCTTCTCGCCACTCCCGTGAAACCCTAGGGTTTCTCGATTCTCTCTCTCTCGCGTTAGGGTTTTGAAACCCGATCGCTCGCCGCGAAGTGCAAGTGCGATACTGTCGCTTCCTCCCTTGTGCTCCGGCGCCGCAAGTCGCTGGTTTTCTTCCTGGACAGCGAGTTGAAAGATCCTTCCGAGAGGAGGGACGGGATCCATCGCCAGGATCTGTGATCGGAACGTCAGGTAATTTTCGTTTAAGATCAAAAGGAAACGAGTGGTTTTCTCCCTCTCCTTTATCGATCTATACTGTTCGAGGGTCTCCGCTGGTCCCTTGAGTTTTTCTTCTGTGGCTTCGAGCTCGTTCCAAAGCGACGAGAGCTTGTTGTAACAAGCTGTGACTGTCAGATTTCCTTGCTTGAATTCACTGAGTTCCTGCATGAGTGAAAAAATTTGTGCTTGATCTAATTTTCCATACATTTCTTTAATATCCTCCCACATTTTCTTCGAATCTTCTGTTGGTGGGAGACCAGCCGCGACGTCTGGAGAGACGCAATTGCCAATCCACGATCAGATTAGGTGGTTGCATTTCCTCCAATGTCGGGCCAGTCGCTCGTCCGAAGGAACAGGCACGGTTCCGTCGAGGAATCCGTCCTTGTCCTTTGTCACGAGGGCTCACCGGAAATCCTGTGACCATCTGGAATAAGTTTCTGGTCCAGTCAGTTGCAAGGTGATTAATCGCAGTTCTGGACCGTCGGCTGTTGATACATAGAGGGGATCTCCAGATTCCGGTCGGCCGGTGGCTGCCGCGATCGGAAAAGGAAGAAAATTGGGCGAGAAACTCGGGTAGGGATTCGTCCCTGAGCCCGACCCGCCAGATCCGATTCCATGACCCGCATGCGAGAAATTTGGGTAGGGATTCGTCCCTTGTCCCAACCCGCCAGATCCGATTCCATGACCCGTATTCGGGTAGGGATTCGATCCCAGACCCGCTTCGTCCGACCCACCAACTTGTTCTGCTCCGGCGGTCTGGTTTGCCCCATTCGTGGCTGGTGGACCTCCGCCGGACTGAACGCTACTTTGGTAGCCTGTAATCCCCGGCGATGATGCATTTGGTCCAACGTACCATGGATACGGTACCCATTGGTAAGGATGGCCCGCAATGGGCAACCCCATATTTGACTGAGCCGGGAAGAATGGCCATTGCACGCCTTGAGTTTGAGGTTCTTTGTTGAGTTGTGGGAATCGGTGCGAGATGGCTTTGTGCCTCTGAGATTTGTGGCGTAGTTTCTTCTGTGGATGAAACATCAAGGGCTGAGGATGAATTTGCTAGGTGAGCCATGGTAATCGTTTGTGCTTGCTTCTTCTTCCTTTTAGCAAAAAAATGATTCCTTCGTAAATCTCTTTTGCAGGTTAGAGAGTTCGAAGGACAACTGGTGCGGAAGCGGGTTCAGAAGCTTGAAGGCTCTGATACCATGACAGAATGCGTAAAGGAAGTAAGGTGCAAGAGACGAAGGATTGAGAGAAGTTTTTTCTATTCCTACAATTGTGTATTTCGATATACAATGTTCTGTAATTATAATACAGAGTGTACATGAAGAAAGGAAATAAAGAATTCTACAAATCAAATCTACAATTCTGTCTAATATTAATTGATCTGATTAGATCAATTAAGATCAAAATCTAGCGGATGATCAATTTAGACCAAATCCGGCTGATCTTCAGGCATATCTTCCAACAGCTTTGATGCACACTGCGAAGAAGTACATGTTTCTTGTCATTGTAGTGCAATCCTAACGCCACTCCATTCTCCCTTTTACATGTGTAAAGGAGTGTCGCACAACAAGCTTACACCAACTATGTAATGGAAAATTTACTGCTTTGACGCAGTCATGCTTCCTCAGCTGGCAGGATAGAGCCAATTGGGGTGAACTTTGGTTAATGGTTGTTGGGCCAAGGTTGTTAGCGTATGCTTCCAATAGTATTTTTGTTTGATTTGTTTAGTCTCGGGAGACTCACCAAAAATGTTACAAGGTGACTTCGAATATCTTTTGTAATTTGGGACAATTTATGCACATCTTGATCAGTCACATTGGACGTGTAAAGAATATGTTTTCTTAAAGATTGTACATAAATCAAATCTGATTAATCATAACTTCGAGGATTTTTTATTCGGCTTCAAGCGCTATTTAATGAATGATAATTTTTTCGCCTAATCAAATCTTTTGGGATGACTAAGGATGAACAATTGAGGATTGCTTTGATAGTTTTATCATGTATGTTTGTTGTCATTGTAGTGCAATCCTAAGACCGCTCCGTTCTCTCTTTTACCTATGTAAGGGAGTGTTGCACAAGCTCCTACACCAGCCCTCACGCCAGTGCCACCCACTCCTTTGCCCATCTTAAAAGACTTTCTCGCGGTCCCTAATACCACCACTGCAGTTTATCTCAGAAAGGGTTTCTCCTTGAAAAAATTTCTCTCGCACCACCACCCTTGCCTAGATTACTAAAAACCATGGATATGCCCAAGTCTGGTGGCCATGAAGTCACCGGTGAGAGGAGCATACCTCGAGGCGCGCCAAGAAGTCTAAGATTCATGGAGATTCATCTTCGGGCAGCCAAAGGATGTTCCGGGGAGTGAGGCGGACTCGGTCGGGGAAATGGGTTGCAAGGGTTCAAGACAAGAGATTACGTCAAACCTTCGGCACCAACAACACGGCTGAGGAAGCAACGCTTGCCTATGACAAGGCGACAAGAGAGTTAAGGGGAAATGAGCCCATCACTAACTTCCTCACCGATTCGCCACCCCCGACGCTACCGAGCGAGTTGTTTGATTTCCGGTGCTCAGAATTATTTGCCAATATGGATGAACTCTGGCTAAGTTTTAGGTATACGAGCGGAAAATATTATTTCTCCAGTGTCGAGGAGGTGGTGGAGTCGATCCAATGAAGAAAGTCGGCCATGTGAAAAATTATTTGAAATGAATGTTCATCAGCTCAAGTATTTTTTTTTTATTTAAAACTTAGTGAGAAAGTTGGGATAACGACGGAAGAAGACCAGGAAAAAGGTTCTGGTATTGTCAAGGGGTGCTTAAAATGCTTTGCGCTTGGTTATTTTGTTTTGCCCTCTTTTACTATCAAGAGTGCTTGAAATGCTTCGATGAAGGTTTCCTGAAATGACCTTTCTTTTTCTTTTCTTGCAAAAGACCTTTCTTTTTCTTTTTCTTTTTTTTTTCTTTTGGAAGTAAGTTTCTAGAGAGAGAAGCTGTGAAAGAGAAAAAGGAGCCTTTTATTACTTAATAGTTGAATGGATACAAATAAGGAGGAGGGCACCCCTTTTTATACTTGAGGCCTTCAGATTATAACCATTGATCGAGATTTCATCCGGCGAACGAGATCGTATCACCCAACCTACCAACTACCGACACTAATGGCAAGAGAATTCTAGACCTCATTGCAATTACCATATCACCCTCCCTTAGAACGTTCCGGAAGCTCTCTTGTGGAAAACCCTAGCATTCTCAGGAGGTCTTCCTCGAAAATGCACAAGCCTTTAGTTGCAGGAACCTCGTGACCGTGACACTAGTCTCTAGGAATCAATTTTAGTAGCATAAAAGAGGATCGTTTTGAATGTTTTGTACCCTAAACTGAATCAAAATCCTTTCAAGTGGGACATCTAGCCTTCTATTTTATTTTCAAGGCCAATATTTCGTCAGTCTCACCTTGTTAAATCGTGAAGACGAAAAGGAAAAAGATGTTCTACTTCATTGTATAAGATTCTTCATTTTTGACGAAAGACGAAATTGGTAACAAAGAAAGATTATTTTGAACTGGTATAATGTTGCTTTTGGCAAAAATACAAAGAAAATAAGGAGCAGGTGCTTCTTCTTCTTGGATGATGTGAAAGAAAGTAGTATTGTAATTTTTCAATTAGCGATGGACTGACATGCCTTGATTAGAAACTCACTTGCTTCATGGTTAATCAACACATGCAAAGACTAAAGATGCAATATTGGAATTCTCAAAAACAAAGTCACGTTTACTTATTCATTATCAACTTTAATATTACAATCATTGTCTCATACTTGTGCTAGATCTATGAATAATACCGTCATCTCTTCCCATAATAGAACCACTTGATGAATTCATAGGTCTCATCAATAATGCTGTTCTATCAAATGGGAAAAAAAGTATTTTTGCTTGCTACATAATCATCTTCCATCTCTCAACATGTGGAATTGGAACTGTAGACATTGGAAATTTAAAAAAATGTTTTCGTATAAATTCTTTTTAGCGAAACCATGGTCGTTATTATCCCTTACTATAGTTTTTCTCAAGTTAATAGATATCATTAGCTATAATTGTGGAGATTAAAATAGAATTTCCATATAATACAACAAAGTTCATTGATAGATCCTGCTAATCAGCTTATAAATCAAAGCTGGCTCTTTTCAATTGATCCTCATTGAAGTTATATATATATTGTGTGTGTGTGTGTATGTAGATAGAACAATTCAATTATAAATTTCGATTTTGCTTGGGATCTTCATTTAGAAAATCATTGGATCAAAAGCACAGATAACAACACGAGTAACAAAAATAGAAATAAAAAACTTCTTTTATGAGCCTCAGTATTAATATCGTTGACCGAAACGCGTTATTCTGTTCAGTTATCAAACGCGTTCTTCTATTAAAAAATTGTTTCTCGGAACAGAAATAATAAAAAAAAAACTATTTCTTTAGAACAAAATCGTTATCAAACGTGCCCTGAGGTACTAAGATGAGATAATTTCTCCTCCAACCTAATATAATACGAAGACCTCATCATCCTCTCTGTTTCTCCACTTCCACGAAGTCACCACCCATGGTTACACCTCACGTGCAATAATTGCAACAATTTTAGTATGTCTTACTTTTAGTTTCCATTACACAGTATTCCATTCCTGCGTGGGCCTAATTAAGATTTCACGTGTATAAAAGGTTTAGTTATTCATTATACTAAAATTGTCGTGAAGTCGGCTCATGGTGGACTGATGTCTTGCCATTCTTATGTACCTAAAATTTGATGAGTTATTTTCCAATATCGAACATGAGTTCTTGTTCTATCCAAATTATGCATTCACAAGTGCATAATTGCCAATACAGTGGACTTAATCCCTTCACTGACTAGTTCTGCAGAACATGACTCCCCCATCTGTAGTCTAGAGAAGCGATGATCCCTCCAACAAAAGCAACAACCAGTAATAACCACCTCAAGTAGTAATCACTAACTTGAGAACACCATAAAATTTGAGGAAGAAAAAAGGAAAGAAGGAATCATAGCTCACGCTAGTAAGGGAAGAAATGAGTGATCGATTCGTCAAAGCAAGAACTGAAGCTGATGATCGGTACTGCAACATTGATTCTAGTCATCTCAAAAAATCATTAACTGGATTTCTATCCCATTTCAAGTTCCGCCCAACTACATCGATTCATCGAAGACTAAGGTTTGTCATGATAACTCTTTCTTGGCACTCCGCAACGCGAAATGACAGGACAGAGGCATTCTTTGGGAGCAAGATTCTGTCGACAACCATAACGCATAGGACAAGACAATCTGCTGAACTATTTGCACCTCCTACGGATGAATGCTGGGCCAAAAGAACAGCAATATCTACGCAAGCCAAAAATGGAAAATTCGGACTTGTTTCACGCAGAGATTTCGAAGCAGAGCACGAACGAACCCAAAGACGACTTCCACGACAATTCGGACTTTTTTAATTTTCTTTTTCTTTTTTAATTCGAATTATTTTTAATTTCCTTTTTCTTTTCTATTTCTTTTCTTCTTTCCTTTTTCTGTTTTTTTTTTCTTTTTATTTTCTTTGTTTCTCATCTTCTTTTTTCTTAGCTAGTCGTCAGCCGTTTCTAAGTGAAACTCAAGCTCGTTGATCTCAAGCTCATGCTCTGCACTCTTGCTTATCATTTTCTTTATTTACTCTACCCGGCAATTTTACATTGCTCAAGCAAAGAGCTCTACATGCTTTACTTCTTTTTTCTTTTGTTTATTAAAACACAAAAGACGCGGGGGTAGAATTTACCTAAAAAAGACGTAGGGGGAGAACATGTCACTCAATTGGAAGATTTTCATTAGGGTTGTATATGCTTTGCTTCTTTTTCTCTTTTGTTTTTTTTTTTTTAAATTCATACGAACATTTTTTTAGAGTAGGTGGACGTTTGATGATAGTGACGGAACAAAAATATAAAGCAAGTTTGCCCGAATTTAAAGGCAAGTTCATATTTGATGAATTTATAGGTTGGTAAATAATGCATTTCTAAATGGTGAAGTCTTAGAAAATATTTTCCTTATAGAACACCAGAAAATATTTTCCAAAACATTTTAAGGTTTTAGCCGAACACTGAGAAAATATTGTCATTTTCCTAGAAAATGACTTTTAGGAAAATATTTTTGAAAATGGCCATTTTTTTGGGAAAACGTTTTTCGGATTTTCTGAAATTCATTTCACGGAAAATAAATTCATTGGGGAAAATATTTTCCATGAAAGGAAAAAGTATTCTAAATTAGGGAAAATGTTTTCCACTTTTGAAAAGTGGACAACATTTTCCTCACTTGATCTCTCTTATCTCACAACTCTACAAATCATCACTTTATCCTCCCTTTTCTTCTTCTTCTTTTCTTTTTTTATTCTAATTATTTTTTAATTTTCTTTTTCTTTTTTAATTCAAATTATTTTTAATTTCCTTTTTCTTTTCTATTTCTTTTTCTTTTTTTTTTTTATTTGTTTTCCATCTTCTTCTTTCTTAGCTAGTTGTTAGCCGTTGCTAAGCGAACCTCGAGCTCGTCGATCTCAAGCTCGCGCTCTGCACCCTTACTTATCATTTTCTTTATTTACTCTACCGTACAGTTGTATATTGCTCAAGTAAATGGCTCTACATGCTTTATTTCTTTTTTCTTTTGTTTATTAGAATACAAAAGACACAGGGGGAGAACAGGCCACTCAACTAGAAGATTCTCATTAGGGCTATACATGCTTTGCTTCTTTTCTCTTTTGTTTCTTTTTAAAATCCATACGAACATTTTTTAGAGTAAATGAGCATTTGGCGACAATGAATGAACAAAGATATGAAGCAAGTTTGCCTGAATTTAAAGGCAAGTTCATATTTAATGGATTTATAGGTCGGTAAGTGATGCATGCCTAAGTGGTGAAGTCTTAGAAAATATTTTCCTTACCGAACACCAGAAAATATTGTCATTTTCCTAGAAAATGACTTCTACGAAAATATTTTCCGGAAATTGCCAATTTTTCGCGAAATGAACGGACCATTAGTGTATACTTCTTTTCCAGTCGAATGGTAGTGGGCTAATTATTTTCTGAACGATTTTTTCTTCTGAAATAACAAATGTGACATGAGTCTTCTGCTTGATTGGATTACGTTATAGAATCGTTGGATGGAATATTTTAAGAGATTGTACATAATAGAGTGCAAGGAATTAAGGAAGAACACCTAACATTCGCACTTTAGTCATTCTTTAAATGAGTCGACTTGATCCAGTGATCAATGCATTCATATGTTGATACACACACACACACACACACACACACACATATATGTATGTATGTATATTATGTAATTGATTCCCCCGTTTAATTGTACAAGCAAATGTTGAGTTCGGAGTATCCGTTAGTGTAGAAGACTATCTATGGGCGCATTTGGTAACGTTTCTGTTCAAAAATTGTTCCAGGGAACAGAAATAAAAAATAAAAATAAAAATAAAAAAGTGTTTCATTCCGGAAACAATTTTTTATCGAAACACGCGTTTGGTAAACTTGTTCCGGGAATAAAAAAATGAATAAAAACACGTTTGGTAGATTTTATATTCTTTTTTTGTTTCTTTTAATTTTTTAATATTTTTATTTTTATTTTTCATTTTTTCCTTTTTTTTTTTTTTTTCTTCTTTTGGCCGGTCGCCGGAGCCTCGCCCAGACACGGCGAGGCTCGGCCTCGCCTTGGCTGGGCGAGCTCGGCCCTCGACGGCCGGTCGCCGGCCATGGCCGAGGCCGGCGACCGGCCAAAGAAAAAAGAAGAAGAAGAAAGAACAGAAAAATGTTTTTTGTTTCTTCAAAAGTGTTTCTGGAGCAAGAAACAATTTTTTTTTTGTTTCTCATTTCTGTTCTTTTTGTATTCCAGAAACAGAAAATCTGATTTTGAACAAAAACGCAAACAAATGCGTTTCTGTTCTTTTTTTGTTCCCAGAAACAAAAAACAAAAAAACTGTTCTTAAACACATTTTAGAAACGAAAACATGTAGGCCCTATATGTATGTATACTTATATGCAATGTATAGATGTTTAGATTTTGAGGACCTGAGGTCATATTTTGCAATCTAGATACTAGTGTGATTGTTTGCGTCTCGTTGTTGTTGCTATTGCACCTTACCGTGTCATGAATTTTAGGGGGTTTATTACTTGGCGTGTTTACTTTGCTGCTTTATCATCAGGTTGGATTACCAAATGTTGGCAAATCAATGCTCTTTAATACCCTCACAAAATTAGCTATACCAGCAGAGAATTTCCCCTTTTGCACCATTGAGCCAAACGAGGCCTGAGTGAATATCCCAGACGAGCGGCTTGAATGGCTTTGCAAACTTTTTTATGATGCGATGATGATTCTTCTCAATTATTACTGCTGTCCTGTTGATGGATGGTCCATGTGTTTTCTATCTTTGGAGATTGAGTGTCGTTTCCACAGTCAACAATTTGTCCACTCTGCTGGTGATGCCACCCTCGCAGTGAGCAGAACCAGCCTCGTGTGGAAAAGAATCCAGGCGACAGACAATAGATCCTGTATCCCTATCAGATTATGCTAGTAGAGATCCATCTAGATCCATTGGTCATCCTTATCATATTCTTGCTGAGTGGCCTAACAATTAGCAAACCAAAACTGTGTGAGACAATCCGTCCAATTATATCGTTCTTAGTGAACAGAATATCCAAAATGGTGCTATGGTATACAGCAAGCCTTCTTTTCATTTGAACAGAGGGTGAGCTAATGTTGCTTCCACTACTGTTCTGACCGACCATATCCATGCTCTGAATATCAGTCAACTGATTAATGGCCAATCCAGTGTGTCGGGAGGAACTTTAGGTAGGCAAAGATTCATCAAATTCTCTTGCGCGTGTTGCTAAAGATGTGGATAGTAGCCTGTAGTTCACCAATGACATGTTTCTTTTGCTCGTTTGCTTTTCTTTTGAGCAGATTTCTTTTACCACTAAAAGAAATGAACCTGCAGAGGAATCCTGTACTAATCATTTGATTTTTCTGTGTGAAGTTATCTTGTGTCAGTGCGTCACAAGTCAGATGTCAAAAAAAATTCTTACCAATGATGGAAACAATCTTGGGTACCTGCAAATACTGCAAGAACTGCATCTTTCAGCCATTGTTCCTGTTTAATTTAACATGAAGAGTTAAACATATAAAATAACAACGGAGCATGAGGGAAATGGAAAAAACAGCAGAAAAGCAACGGATCAAGAGAGAGCAATGTCCACCGTATAGCATTGTTTGAATTCTAAATTTTTTGACATTATAGTCAGCAGAGCAACATAATGCTAACTTGCCTGAAACCAGAAAGTTAAAAGAGACATAACATAAATGCTTTGTACACCATAACTTAAGCTCATATCGTTAGCGCCAGCTGACATATCAAGAGGACGAGACACCATTTGGCCCAAAAAGAAAAGTGCAATACACAACATAATTTTCACAGGTGGCAGATCCAGTACGGCTAAAGATGTTAGTTAAGTCATTGCTGCACCTTATATTGAGGTAAATAAGTTAAAAATCCAAATCAAAGAAATCCAAAATCTAATCAACATCTTTGCCCTTTTTTATCTAAAGCTGAGAAAGTGCAAGTCAGATGACACTTCCCATAGATGAAATGCAGTGCATACAGTAAGAAGACAGAGGTCAAAACAAGGGCCCCATACTCTGAGAAAGCTTAGATAGGAAGAAATGAAACAAAAGCCCATTTTATAAGGTGCACACATCCTTGGAGGAAAGCGTAGACTTCTACTCGTAAATCAATATAAACTTATAACCCTATATAAGCTCACATTAAAAATATTTGATGGCCTGAGGCTCCCAAGGCACAGATCACCAGCAAGAACGTCACCTTTTATTATGCGACTCCTTGGCTATTATAACTACGAATGTCTACTCATCTCTTATCTAAGATTTACGCTCAGGAGGCAAAACGATACACTGAACTTTTGCATGTTTGTGTTGTCTAAAATAAAAGAAATAAAAACTGAAGTCTAGAGGATAAAAGCAGGAATAAGACAAACCAACCAAAGTGAAAACACAACCCACTGGGTTCTATGATGACGAGCTGATCCTTTGCTTATACCTTAACCTAAAGCAGCAACCAAAATATACTGAGGACTTTTTCGTTTGTAAATTCAAATTTGTCCTATGTTCTGATAATCTAATTGAGGCAGCAGAACTTAAAAACGTCATGAAAGAAGCTGAGGATATTGACTGATGTTGTTTGCCCAATATCACGAAGTCAAAGAGAAAGACATCTAGCTCCGAAGATTAGCTACAAGAACACTTACTATCATGTAAAACTTTTTTCAAAATCAATCAGCATCTTACCTGTGCATGACAAGGTAACAACATGAAAATAGGTAATTCCCTAGCTACGTATCATCAATATAGAGATATCCAACAATTTTGCAAAGACATGTGCATCATTCTGAGGTTGTTTGGAAACAGTATTAGCACTGCAAAGCCATTAGAAAGACACGCATTGGTTCTCCCTGATGACCACAGACCACATACACTAACTGCACTGCCTTCAATATATTTACATTAAGAGCCTCATGTAAACCACATTTTCCCCCCCATACTTCAGAGTTAGGTCAAACATTAGAGATCTGCGGCCTAATATGTGACTGGTGCTTGCTTCCCTAATTTTTAAGATCAAGTAAGGAAACCAGTTTATCAGACTAGTGGTATGCAGAAGACCTATAAAATTAGTACTGGTTCTCAGATTTGGTTCCTTTAGACCCCAAAAGTTAAGACTATAAACTGCCTCCCCACATGACAGATATAGTTCATGATGCTTATTATGCTGACACTTAGAAACACACGATCATGACAAACACACGATCATCAATATAGAGATATCCAACAATTTTGCAAAGATATGTGCATCATTCTGAGGTTGTTTGAAAACAGTATTAGCACTGCAAAGCCATTAGAAAGACACGCATTGGTTCTCCCCGATGAGCACAGACCACACACACTAACTGCACTGCCTTCAATATATGTACATTAAGAGCCTCATGTAAACCACATTTTCCCCCCATACTTCAGAGTTAGATTAAACATGAGAGCCTCACGTTGGCCAGCGACCGGCTAGACAAGGTCCAATGACCTCGCCAGAGCCTCGCCCAACCTCTGCAAGGTCGATGTGGCTTGGGTCAGCATCACCTGGGTGGGCAAGGCCGACCTCAAGGTGGCTGGCCGAGTTCGCCTTGCTCGGCCACCAATGAGGCTCCCCAAGGCGGTGACCTCGTCTGGCCGACCATCGGCTGGCCATGGCCTAGGTCGGCGGCCGGCTAAGAGGGAAGGGAAGAAAAAGAAAAAAGAAAAAAAATGCAATAAATTATTAGTAAAGCAAAAGAAATTCTGAGTCACAAAAATATTTGGGATCATACCTAACGTATTTCTATTTCAGGAAAAAAATTTATATAATTACTAGATGTCTTAAAACACTCAGAAACTGTTCCCAAAAATATAAATAGAAAAAAATGTTTTTGAAAAGTAATTATTTTAAAAAAAAAATATCAAATGCACCCTTAGAAATTGTCACTTTAGGTTTTCTGGCAAGATTTTGATGCAGGGGAGGTAAAGGATATGGCAATATTTGGCTACATGATCGAGCTACTTTCAAGGAGTAGATATAGTATGCCAAAAGGTGTTTGATAAGATAAGACTGATTGGATACTTTCTTGATTCCAATGTCATTGCCATCGACCTGAATGCTTTTGGGAAATCACGAGAATTTGAAATGGTCGATGCAATGTAAGTGGAGTTCTCGAAGGAGGGATGCATTCTTTTTTCAGATTAAGTTCACTTCCAAATGCTCAAAGTCTATGGTGCAAGAAAGGACCTTATGACGGCAGAGTCTCTACTTCAAAGACTTGACTCTGATCATAACATTACGGTCCGATAATCATAAGTCATTTTTATGTTCGATGGGAGTAAATAAAAGAGCTCCAACTCGAAAGGGACATTACGGTCCGACAATTATAATTTTGAAAATTGATTAATTAGCCAAATCAATGATCATGAAAGGACGAGTCAGTGAATTGTGCAAGTTTAAACTGCCAACAAATTGAAAGTCTTGTCTTCTCTGCGCTGATAATACGACTTTCATCATCACTTGAGTACTAAATAGATAGTGTCCCGAAAATAATAAAATCAAGGTGAAAAGGCCCAACGGTTGAAGCTGATTACAAAAGTACTAGGACCATCCTTGCTGTCTTAACTTAGACTAAGAAAAATCTGCAAGACACACTAAGCCGAACTGTAGTGGTTTGCGTCAAAAATCTAATGTCTGAGATCCAATACATAATGCCGTTGCCAAGATGTTCTAAGCCGGGGCTCCCATTTTGCTGGCCTTTCTCCGCCTTTTGACCTCGGAATCCATTGCTTTGCAAGGCCCGCCACGCCATCATCTCCTGCATTTTGCAGCTCGTCGGAGCTCATCCATCAAAAGATGGGCCACGGACTTGTACCCCATTTCCCGAGCTTTGCTTGCAAAAGGTAGAAGTCAGTGATCAGAGCTGAGTCAACAATGTTACAACAAGGATCGTAGATGATCAGGAGAGTACGCTGTCCATACCTCTGTATACTGCAATTCCTGTCGGTGCCCTATTTCGCTTCTTCAAGCATATTGAACTTCCAAAATGTAAAGGCAACGGCGAATTTAGAATCAATCGTAATGGAAAATGGTAAATGTGCATAACCTGCAATTCCATAGGTGAGATTCCAAATTGTTGAGTGAATGACCGATTAAAGGTTACCTATTACATATCCAGTATGGATTTGATCCAGTTGCTTCAACACAGTGAGGGCACATCCAATCTTTGTTTTCTCTTACTTCTTCCATCTCTGAAACATAGGGAGAATTTAGAATATGATTGGCATGCTTGACGGCAGTTGGAAAGCTCAGTGCATGAAATTGCCAGTTTTTTGCCAATATATCTCTTTAATTGCAGTAATAAAACATGATCTTTTCACACATTGTTTCTTTCAGACACAACAGCTCATAGCCATGAATTTACAGATTCTTTTCCTTCAACTTTCCATGGGAACGCATCTTACCCTCGCCATATCTAACCTTGAGACAAGCACGGCAGAAAACACCCAAGGCAGAATGGCAAACTGAACAATCCGTCTTTCCTGCACGAGACATGGACAACCTTACAAACCACGGGAATTCTTGGCTTTTCAGAATGCATCAAGTACTAACTGACCTATACATGGTTCATCCATGTCAAGATGACTGCATCGTTTGCAATCTTCTTCACCGCACAGTTTCTTTTGCCTGCATTTTTGCAGCTTTTGTTAGCAGCTATTTCTTCACTCAATCATTGAATGATGGTTTAATTGTCACATCACATCATTTACAAGAGCAACTTCATGGTACATTCACTATAACCTTGGAAAAAATGTGTACATCATGCCAAAAGAGAAAAGGAAATAATGACAACCAACACCCACGAAATTTTTCAGAAGCATCTGCCATGGATTAGTGAAGCCACAAGATGGTTATCGATCGCTATCTAATGGAAAATAGCTGATGCTATAGATTATTTGTAACGGCATTACTTTTCAATTAAGATAAGTAAAAGCTGATCTTGCTTTATCTTGCAGAAACATGATGAATAGCAAAAAATTTTACAATTTAGTGCTGGATTTCGATTTGCAACTTTTGGCTCCAATTCTTGTTTCTATTTCTTCAAGGTGTCAATAATCCAGCTCCAAATGCAGAAGTAATGGAACCAATGAACTTCTTAGTTACGTCTCATGTATTTAATCAGAGGTTGAATAAGTTCCGGCATCAACAATTCCATGTGATTCGAGTATGGCCTTTCGGTGATTTAACAATATAAGACTACTACTAAGATTTATGAACTCCATTGTGCCGGGACATTGGCCTCCTCCCCAATCATCCTCTACTCAAAATGAGATTCATGGGAATAACGTGAATGCGTGAAAGCACAAAGCACCTGCAGAAATGGCAAGAAATTCCAAAGACGGGATCGTAGATGCTGCCCCTGCCCTTGCTGTTGCAACGTCTGGAAGAAGCATCCGGTGAAAGCTGATACTCTAACCCCTGTAATTTCAGCAGCGGTTTATTGGCAGGCCTGATGCTTTTACTTCCAGTAGACCAAACCTCTCCACCTTCATGACCACTCCCTGTTTTGCCATTAACCCACATAGAAAGAGCTGAGCTTCAGCATAGATACAGTGGATGGATTTGCTCTGAAAAAAATCTTACTTGGCGAGGTAAGAAACACTTGCTAAAGCACATGATCAATTCGCTACTTAATCAAGATGTCGTGCCCGAATATCGGCTAAACAAAAGAGGAAAAAGAGATAAGAGGGTCACGAGCGATACCTTCAAGTGATGATTCAGATGAGCGGTTTGAAGAATCCGATGCTGCGGGTTGTTTTGGCATCGACTCAGCAGCTACTCGTTTGAAACGATTGGAACGGCGCAGATGGCTAATTTCACCTGATTTTCCTCGCATAGCAGAGCAGACCATATCAATTATACCGTTAGATGAACTATTCAGAAAGCATATGCCTCTCCACCTCCAAACAACAAATACCCAGAAACCCATTTCACATCGATTGCATCAAGACAGTTTAGTTTTTCTGATACCTTTCTCCATCTGCGCGTCAGCCGCGAATTTCCCCTTCGAGCGGTCCGACCGGCGCACCGGCGCCGAAGCACTTCTCGAATCAGGCTTCCCTCTCAACCGTTCAGAGCGACGCAACGGACCGATGGAGCACACCTTCGTCGGCCGCGCCCTAACCGGTTTCGCCGGCGAAGATAGAGAGCGGAGCTCGTGGATCGTCTTCTGCAGTCCCAAAGACGCCAGCCGAGCCTGTAAAAAAAAAAAAAAAATTCTGATCCCCATCACCGCGGCGAAAGACAGAAGCACTAAACGCCAAACCCTACCCCGGCCAAATGGAAAAAAATAGAAATAAAAAAAAAAAAAAAAAACGGCCGATTCCTCAGAGACATCAATGGACGGACCCTACCGACGGAAGGGGAGAAGCGATACCTGGTTCTCCAGGATCCGAGCGTTTCTGAGGCCCTCGTAGTCGGCCGGCGCCGGAGATCGTCCCATTCCCACGGCGGCCGCGACGGCGGTGTCGACTGACGGACGACGGGTAGCTGGCTGGCTACGGAGAAGGCGAAGCCGGTGCCAGTTTCAGCATCAGCTACCTCCGTCGTCGTCGTCTCCTTCTTCTTCTTCTTCTTCTTCCTCACTCTACTGTTGATATTTACTTTTCGCGAGCAGACGAGACGTCTTTCTTCTCTCCCGAGGCGGCGTCGTTTCTCGAAGGACGCGTCCGGCGTGCGTACCGCGTACCAGTCCAACGGCTACTTCGTTCGAGCGGGAGCGTCCCCGGCCCTCTTTGTTCGAAGTTTGGGAAAGGGGCAGGAGCCGCCGATGCGTGCAGGGATCTCGGACCGATTGGGAACTAAACCGACCGAACCCACCGATGAATCAACCGATCTTATTTCCCCCTTCATGTGTGGAATCGAACTGAACCGCTCAGACCGATTGTTCAGTTCGATTGAGTCCATATGTTTTTTTTCTTTCCTTTTATCTAAAGAGCAAAAATAAATTAGGGAAAATGTCACAAATGGTCCATATACTATTACCTAATGTGCAATTTCGTCCTTAAACTTTCGATCGGCCGATTTGGTCCGAATTTTCGATCGGCGATTTGATCCCCGAACTATTGATAAATGTCTAATTTAGTCCTTCGTTATTATTATTATTTTTTTTTTTGTTATAGTAACGAAATTGAAAAAATAATTAAAAAAATAACGAAAAAAAGAAAACGAAAAAATAGTAACGAAAAAATAGTAAAAAAAAAAAAACTCTAGCCGTGACTTTTCATCTTCCTCGCGCAAGCGCGGGGACTCTAGCATGGCGGGGCACCTAGGCGAGGGGCGTCGCGGGGCGCGAGGGTTCTTTGTCGGACATCGGGAGAGGCGAGCAACGGCGGTGTGGGCTCGGTGGCGTCGGGTCACGGCGGGGACGACGGCACACGGCGGCGGTTGAGCGTCGGGCGGAGGCGAGCAGGGCGTTCGGGTCGTGGGCTGCTGCGGGGCTCTCGAATCTGCCCGGCGTTGGACACTCGGCGGCGAGATCGGGACAACGATGGCGTCGCCCAGTCGGCACGGCCGGAGCGGGGGATGTCGAGCGCCGGTCGCGGCGGCAAGGATCGGCTCGGCGAGGTAGCGAAGCGTCGGGTCGTCGGGTCATCGGGCGGAGCGTTGAGGTGCGCGGGGACGCGGAGGTCGCCGGATCTGGAAGTTGCGGGCGGCCGAGGCGTTGCAAGGTCGACGGGCGGCGGACGAGACCGGTGGAGCGGCGGTGGAGCGAGAGAGGGCTCGTGGGTCGGCCGACGCGGTCGAGGTCCGCCCGCGCAAAGGGGCCGGTGCGGGCAAGGCTGCTTCCACGAGGAAGATGAATAGTACCCGCTAGGGTTTCTTTTTTTTTTTTTGTTACTATTTTTTTTTGTTGTTTTTTTTTCGTTATTTTTTTTAATTTTTTCAATTTCGTTTCTATAAGCAAAAAAAAAAAAAAAAAAAGAAGGAAAAATAGTAACGAAGGACTAAATCGGACATTTATCAATAGTTCAGGGATCAAATTGAGCCGATCGAAAATTCAAGGACCAAATCGGGCATTTATCAATAGTTCAGGGATCAAATTGAGCCGATCGAAAGTTCAGGGACGAAATTGCACATTAAGTAATAGTATAGGGACCATTTGTGACATTTCCCCAATAAATTAATCCGATTCTCAATTCTAAAATAAAATTAATTCAATTCAGGAACCGATCACCCTTAATAGGAGCGATCACTTTCACCATTCGAACTTTACAGATTTAACGGATTTTGGTTTATGTTGACACAATCTATACAAAACGAATCGTGGTCAAATTGATTTGATATTATTCAAAATTCACTTCGTCTAATTGAATAGATGATGTTGACCAACTGACAATCCAACTTCCATTGATTTATTTTAGTATACATTATCTATATTTTCTTTTATATTTTTTACTTTCATCGCAACAATACCAATGTTAACATAAAATTGAAATTGTCATTACACGCTATTATAACTTGGGAAGAGTATTAAATTTATAAGATTTCCCATTTAATATGCAAAATGGATGATGACGTGGATAAATTGCTTCCGTCACCCCTAAGATGATATAAAAAATAAATAAAAAAAGACGTTTCTACATCGTGGATTTTCTTTTCTAAAATAACCTTGTTGAGTTTAAATAATTATGACAACCTATTAAACACATCAAATTCAAGAAAAATAAATTTAAATTTAAATTTCACTGAAATATGCCCACGCTTTGATGCAAAAAAATATTTTCAAATATTAGACTTTATTGATTTTCGTTTATAAGTTATTATATCACGATACCAGAAAATCTTTGGTCATATTAATGTCAATTTTTCAAGGTTGCATTGGAAAGCTTTGCACGTCAGCTTAAACGAAAACTTGTTTATTATGGCTAAATAAAAGCAAAAAATAAATTGTGTACAAAAAACAATTAAGACTATACTAATTTTTTTCAATGATAAAAAGTCAGTTTCACTTGGTATATTATAGATTACAAATGTGCATAATTTAGTATTTTTGGCTTTCCGAGGGAGAGAGAGAGAGAGAGGAAACAAATCTGAGTAACTATTATACTCTAAGAGCTGTATTGATCTCAAATTCTCAATGACTTGCTTGTGCAAAGATCAAGTGAGAATAATTTTGAGAAAATGACATAAATGATCTCTAAATTTTGATTTAATGTATAATACTATCCACAGACTTTTAAACGTTCAATTTAGTCTCAATACTATATAAAATGTCCAACGTCGTCCTGTTATTAATCCAAGTGAACGAAATTTGCTAATGTGACTTTTAATTCATTAAGTTTAAATGGACTTCCAACCAAAGAAGAAGAAGAAGAAGGAGGTTATGCGTGAATTATTCAAATAAGATATTCACCTTAAATTATGATATAACAATCTACATCATCAAATAATGATGAACATATTAGTTTGATTTTATTTCTCATTTTTCTAGAGTAGATGGATAAAAAGTTAAAAATCAGACCCATGTACGTTGTCAAATAACATCTTATTTTTACCTGCGGCCGCCACATCATGCCTGTTCATCTTCCCTCCCAGATCCCATCACATGGATACGTCGATCCTTGAAAATGTAGTTTTGACAAGTATAAATAGACAAATTACAAATGACATCACAAAAATTGGTTTAAATTCTCATATATAATGACATCACAATTGATCTGGGCGAGGGCACACGGGCCCTTGCCACCGGTCAGCTGGGGCCATCGGCTCTCGGTCAGGGTTCAACAACCCCGGCCAATCCTCCCCCACCTTTCGGCGACGATAGGAAGGCAACGACGACGGCGAGAGTTAAGCCCTTAGCCGCCGACTACCTTCTTCTTCTTCCTCCTCCTCCTCCTCCTCCTCCTTTTCTTTAAAATATAAATTATTATTATTATTATTATTATTATTATTATTATTATTATTATTATTATTATTATTATTATTATTATTATTATTATTATTTTGTTTTTTAAATTTAATTTAATTAGTTTTATATTAAAATTCAAATTATACCAAAACGATGTCGTTTTTGTGGGTGTTTTTTGAGTCAACCTTCGACAAGCCATATAAGCGAAAAATTAATTAAAAAAAATGTCATGTAGGATTTCGGCGGGATTCACCAGATGTGGCACTCAAGTGTCTCATTTTTCATAAAAAAGTGACACTTAAATGTCACTTTCGTAAGTTTTGACATTTAAGTGTTCTTTTATGCCTAGCACTTGAAGCATTCTTTTGCCAATTTTAGTTTCTCTCTACATCTTTTTTCGTCTCTTCCACTTCTGGAGGGAAGGGATTTGACTTAGATCTCTCCCTCCCCTCCCAATTTCTTTTCCTTTTATTTCCTTTTGTTTCTTTCCTAATTCTCGCAATTTAGTTTTAGATCTGGGAGCTTTACTCTCCCGATCTAATTCTAGATTTTGGAGTTTCAATGAATAAGTATTCAATTTCTTTTAATTTTAACCTTTTTCTTTTCTTTTTCTCATCTTCTTCGGTATTCGCAAAAGTTTCGATGTCAAATTTGTACTCGTTTAACATTTTTCACTCAAAGTTTTGATACTTCGCATTAGCTACAAGTCTCGGTCTCACAAGTGTCAAATCTGAGATTTTTCAATATGTTTATGTTGTGTCTATACAGTGATGGTGTTGGAGACGCCAAACTTAGGCGCACATCGCCCAAAAGTAAAGCCATAATTACATATGGAGATCTTGGTATGTGCTTATTACTAATGATATTATGTGATTCAGTGATTAGCCGTCGATCCTTTCACTTGAATCGAGTTATAGATTGTTCTTGAAAGACGAGTTTGTGATAATCTCTACCAACCATACATGATGAAACGTCTTGTTTTCTGTTTTTTATTTATTTTAGAGATCTATGGGTTTATTTTGTTACCGTGACTTTTGAAATTCCCTTTCATGTATCAATTTGGTAATGAATAGAAATTTCCTTTTGACAATATAAAGTCAGATTTTGGGAAAAAGAATGTAAGTCAATAACGGCGGGCTCCGATCTTATATTAGTGCCATGATTGAGAAAAAAGAGGGGTGAAGAAAATTGGAAAGGAAAAAGGATTTCTCCCTCAAGTCCTATCTCACCGGACATCCGAATTTCCTCCAATTTTCTATCCGAACACGTTTTTTTCTCTAGTAAATCAAAGATTAACTTTTTTAAAGTCATTTAGAAGAATATGAAGGAGCAAAAGGTTGTATTGGCTGCCCGCCTTCGAGGAATGGCGGGCCAATTCAACCCACAAAAGCCAAATCATACAATAGGAAATGCGATTTCTCAAACTTGGGAATTGAAATCACTAATTCAGCCTAAATCCCCTTAATTAACGTCCAACTTTATATCCAATCTCAATTTTGCCCGATCATAAATTGTTTACACTAGCCTAAAATCTATCTTCATTAATCCTCCGTCTAAAATTATCATAATTTAGTTTAACATGGATGATTGTTATTGTTTACCAACTATTCATAGCCACTTCCCCACATTTGATGCCTTTCCAAAACAAAATTTGGAGCGGCGCCACAACCGCAATACCCTTTTGCTTAGCCGCCACCATATGACTATTTGCCTGCAACCCTTGGGCTACCTCTGAGAATGGATTTGGAAGTCGTGACTTCAGATTTGGTCTTTTGAATCTTTAAACAGTTACGGCGTTTGCCGAAAATTTGTAAAAGATCACATGGCCATGGTTGCCACGAGTTTTATGGCTCAAAACACTAACGGAAGCTCCAACTGTCATGACCGCTGCAAGCTCTAGTCACCACCTCATGAATGCATCATTTTTTCATTCTTCTTCATCAACGTACTTTCATCGCAGCAACATCTTGGCCACCTTCAAGTTGTTATCTAATGGAAGAGGTCACGGCTGTGAGTTGAGGTCGCATGGCCTCCTCGCAATGCCGACCTCAGAGAGATCAGCCCAAGAGATCAAAGAGAGAGAGAGATATGATGAAAACAACAATTGAGGAATTCCAATGAAAATTTAAGAGTTTTCAATGAGAAGAGCCCCAAACAAGATTTCTCCTCTACTCTGATTCATATCAGGCCTAATGAAGAAGAACTCACGAGGTAGGAAGACCATGAAGAGTGGCTTAATCCATGTCAACAACTAGCGTGTATTTAATTCTGACATGAGAATGTTAGGCTGGACCGACTAAATTTGGGTGGAAGGTTAACGAGACAGATTTGAGATGTGAATATAAATAGATTTTTGTTTGTAATTCGATAAAATTGGAATCAAACCTAAAATTGAAATTCTTTATTTTTAATAATAATGAGGCCCCATTAAATTCTTTAAAAAAAAAAAAAAAACATCCCATTTTCATCTATGAGTATGAGCACCACATCCATACTTCTCTCTCTCCCATAGTGAGAGCTTGGGCACTCACATAAACATGTGACAAGGATTGCAGCTCAGCCCTAATTTGAGATTCAATCCTAATGATCGATGGCGTGTCAACAGAATTATACACACAAGAACCGAGAGCGGCTTGATTAGCATAGGATCGAAACTTGAACAAAATCCAACGTGCTTTTGCATTCACTAATCACTGCTTACAAAACCAAAACCTATTCAGCCAGCCAATCCAGGCTTACCAAATCACAAAGACCCAAAACCTCAAAAAATACCCAAAAAAAAAAAAAAAAAAAAAAAAGAAGAAAACTAGAAAGTGAAAATGAGAAAGGGGTGCTAATTGGTCTTCTTGTTCATGTTGGTCACGAGCTGCTTCATCTGGAACCTCCAGAACGTGAAGTAGGCCAGGCCCAGGCCCAACACCACGTATATCCACAGCTTCTCGTCCTTGCCCTCCCTCTCCGACCTCACCTCCTCGATCCCGAACCACTCCCTCCTCCCGGCCGTCGCCGCCGCATCGGCCGCCGACCTGCCCAGGCCCTCCAGCACGTGCCCGTACAGCACGTACGCCCTCTCCTCCGCCCCGACCGCCACCGACGTCGGGAACCTCTCCACGTCCAGCTCCGCCTCGTCGTACACCACCCCCTGGCCCCACCCGTCGTCGCTCTTCAGGAACCACAGCCTGTTCATGGAGACCACCAGCACCACCCCGTCTCGCCGGACCGCCACGTCGTCCGCCAGCGGCAGGTCCCGGTCCAGCAGCACGACCCTCGCCGTGCCGTCGTCCGCGTCCACCTTGTACATCTTCCCCGTGTTGGACTGGACCACCAGGAGGTACCCCCTGCCGACGTAGGCGATGCCGTTGAGGCCGCAGTAGCTGTGCGGCGCCTCGCGGTCGACGGGGAACGAGGTGAAGGCCGGGGATCTAGAGAAGATCGAGGCGGCCCCGTCGGGGCTGACCTTCCAGATGAGGTCGGCGAAGGAGTTGGTGACGTATGCGTTGCCGTCGAAGTCGACGGCCACATCGTTCGCGCCGTCGTGGCCGGAGGGAGAGGGGGAGGAGGGAGAGGAAGAGGCGGCCGGGGAACGGAGGTCGTAGGCGGCGAGGGCGTTGAAGGGGGGGAGCGGGGCGATGGAGTGGACGACGGCGAGGACGCGGTTGCGAGGGCTGTCGACGGCGACGCCGCCGATGGTGGAGTTGGGGGGCAGGGAGTCGTCGCGGATGAGTTCCTCGACGACGCCGGCGTCGGAGACGGCGTGGATGGAACGGCTCCGGAGGGAGCCGACGACGAAGTGCTGGGCCGACGGGTCCCAGGCCATGGCTTCCGGGTAGAGGCCCGGGGATCGGAAGGCGATGGCGTGGGGCTTCTTGGCGTGCGCGAGCTGAAGATGCGGGTGAAGCAGAAACAGCAAGAACAAGAAGGAGAAGAAGGAGGTCAGGTTTCGATTGGGATGGGCGGCGGCGGAGACGAACATGGCGGCGGGATTCGATTCGGTCCGAATCGGAGGTGGGTATGTTTCGATCGGAGACTTTGGGGTGTGGGTCGCGTTAGAGATGATCGATCGATCAGCGGAGACTGCAGAAAGCATGGGATCTTGCTATGGTGTTGACGACGAGTTTGGAACTGGAGCGACGAAGGGCTTTTTTAGCAGGTGCGGCTTGATCCACAAGGCAAGCCACGTCCGGCTCGGTCCAATGAAGACGACGAGCTCGTCATCGTCCTTCGTCCATCCTCCATCATCCCGAAGCAAGACTCTTCTCTTGTTGCCCAATTTTGACCGAGGGAGCACGGTCTTAAAGCTTCGACGACAGCATCGTGCATGAATTTTAATGGTCTCAAGATTCATGCTTTTCGACGGATTTGGTGTTGATAGATTGTTGTCCACGCATGTTCGCCAAAGGGGGAAGAGATCAATGGATAACAATATGGTATGAACATGAAAATAGGAACCAGATATCGATAAAAACAAGTTTTCACTAAAAGGAATTCCCGGCGTCAAAATGAGAACCTAATAGCTTTCTTTGCCACTCGATTTATCTTATGATTGATATATTAGATACACGATAAATGCAGCAGTTTATTTCATACAACAACAATATGATGGAGGTCAATTTCTATGATGCGAAATATTGGGACACACTTGACAGGAAGAGCTAGCGAAGGTGGCCAAAAGATTCATCAAACATTATGGATAATGCTGCAAAATGAAATGAAGTGTGTATTTCACCGAAAGGTGTTGATGAAGCACCTTTCAAAGTATGGATCAATTTTGACCACAAAAAAATAAGGATGGGTTGACACTCACTAGGCACGCGGCCTAGTGGTAAGGGAGTTTGGGTGGGTGAGAATATTTAGTTTCATTTATGGGGTTTGATTTCCATGCTCTGTAAAAAAAATAAAAAAAAATAAATAAGATAATGAGTTAAAATAAGACAAAATCTAAAAAAGGACAAGGATAGACCAATCAACTGAGGATGTGAATGAGTTTTTGTGAAAATTTAAAATCAAGATCGAATGCAATCGTAGCTAGCCATGTAAAAAATAGTGAAATCATAATAAAATCTCATATCTTAGAACAGTCAGCAGTGATCCTACAAAATCTCTTATATCCATCATTACCAGTTGTGTATGTCCACTCATCACCACTAGTTGTTTAATTCTTGAAAACACCTTATTCAACTAACATATAATTGCAAAACATCCCAGAGCTCATCTAATGACTTGTAATGCCCATCTTAAAAAAATACTAAACTCTCCCACAAATCCTCTTTTCCGTGGAATTTGCAAATTCAACCTCTCCAAATCTTCCCGGATAAGTTCCCATCCCAAAATTTGCAGGTTCCCTCTCATTCTTTCCTTGTTGAAGCTCTTCACAATGAACGTCGACCCTTTCATTTATCCATGTCAATGCAACCTACAAATAGATACATTTGACCAAGGAGGAAGGTTACAGGCTTCGCTTCCAATATGAAAATGACAGAACATTTGACTTTTGTTCTCCTCGTACGATGCCTCATCGGATTCGCTCTCAGCATGATGCTATTCATTTTGACCCCGGTTTTCCTACGTCTAGCTTTACCATGCGAACCCCTCACATGGATGACTTGAGAGCAGAGAAAACCAAACAGAAAATAATCAAGTACTTGAGCCAGAGTCTTCCCTTTAGCAGCAGCAATCTCCTTAACTAGGGGACTCTCCATAACAGCTAATGAATCCCAAGATGCTCCATTCACTCCCAAAGCAGACAATACAGTCACATGTATTCCCTTCTCTCTACAATACTCCCTCAGCTTCTCTTGTCACCATCCCACATTCATCTCCAGCTAAACATGATGAACCCATGAAGGAAAAAAAATGCAAATTTCGAAGAAAATCTTGTTTTGATTTCTTTTTCGACTTAAAGATTGAACTAGAATAATTGAATTCTCTTTCAACTGATTAACAGCAGGAGGGATTGTGGCATGCATGAGGAGTTGAGAGAGCTTCTTGGTGCCAAAGTTGCTGACTCCAATGGACTTGGCCAACCCTAGTTCGGAGAACTCTTCCTTGGCCTCCCATGTCCCTTTCATGTCAAAATGGCAACATTTTGCCCTTGAAATGAACCCTTCGTTTTTCTCCTTCGATCTCAGTGGCCAGTGGATTAGATACTGATCCGCATACTCTAACCCTAGCTTCCCATATAATCAATCATACACCAAGTGCCAAACAAAAGAAAAAAGCAACATCAACACAACAGGACTAAACTGAACAGAAAGCGGAAAAATAATGTGGAGGAAAATTGGAAAAAAAAAAACTAATGCATGCAACTGATAATTATATACCAAAGTGAGAGCTAATGTTTATCCCATCTCCCATGAAAGAAATTCTTGTGTGGTCTATAAAAATATTTGACGACATAGCAGTACAATAAGTAAGAGGTGATCATGAGGCCAATTAGCAAATATTTACTGAAGAGACTTCTTGAGAGCGGGAAGAACGAGATCCGGATGAGCGTCAGTGCACCAGAGCTTGATGGTGATGAAGATGTGGCTGCAGTTCTCGATTAGCCCTCGGTCCAAGGCCTCGCCCAAGGCTGAAGAAACATTAAGGGAGTCTGCCTTTGACCCGTAATTGGACGTTTTCCTGCATGATCTTTCCTCGTTTGCCAAGACAAGCGACCTGGAAAAGAAGGCGTCCCTGCAAGATTAAAGGGCCAAAACAGCCCAAAAGAAGAAGAACTAGGCCACTTTCTTCAGTCTCGACTCCTGTCTTCCTTTTTAATCCTTTCATGAAGCAGAGTCTATTTTGAAGGGAGAGAGATTGTAAGAGATCCAAAGAAAGAACCACCCCTCCACCTTCGTCTTTTTCTTCCTCTCCCTTCATTGTGGCCGATCCCCCGTCTCTATCTGTACCGCGTTTCCTTTAAAATCTAAGCAGTGGCGTCCCTCAAGGAAAGAACCAGTATTTCCTTCCTCGTTTCCATGACCGAATTAGTTACATAGCCGAAGGAGTATCGACCCCGTGCACGCAATTCAGCCGATTATCACCTTCCATTTAACTTGTTTCCAACAATTTTTCTTGGTATGAACTTCGGCTCCCATATGCGTATTAATTGTGAACTTCAGCCATCATATTCTCTTTGGGCTTGGACAAACATTTAATATTTTGGGCTGAATCCGGTTGATTCGATTAAGCTCAAGACCATTCACTTAAGTCCATCGCCGATCCAATAGATACGCAAATGTTCCTAATACCTACATGCAATTTCACCGTACTACTTGTATTAGGAGCCGGGATCGGTCCCTAATTTTCTATGCAACGTATATCTATATGATTAGCCAAAGTTTAAGTGTCAATAACAATTCAAATGAAACTTGATAAATGAAAAACTAGCTAATTTCAATATACGATAAAAAGTTGGTAAATTAAGAAAGGCCAAATTTTGGTAAGCAACTCAGGTACCCAAAACTAATTGGTAATTAAGCGGAAAAAGTTGGCAAGCCGCTCAAATAAAGACCAGCAAATTTATAGAGGAGTTAGTAAATTTATTTGTCAATTGCATATTACTGCTTCTCCTCGCACTTATTCTCTTCTACATTTCGCAAGCTGATTTGAATTTGCAAAACACATTCCGATGGCTTCTTCTGCGGTTAAAGGGAATGTCCGAGATGAGTTTTCCTAAGTTGCGTGCTCTGGTCATGATACTAATATCAAGGTAGACTTGTTAAGTGTGCCTAAAAAGGTTAAGATTTGTCTAGCGAAAGAAAAAGGCGACAATGCAGCATCGGTTGACTAGGTTTGAGGGGCATTTCTAATGCTCCCGGGGAAAACTATGCAAAAAAATCTTAAATATATTGTGGGAAAAATTGTCCAAAAAATCCTAAACCTATTATACTTTTGCCAATTCAGTCCTAAACATTTTAATTTTACTAATTGAATCATAATTTCACTTTTTGTCAATTGAGTCCATCCGACCAATTTTGGCCAAAATTCGCTAACATGGATGCTAACTATCTTACATGGCACGGCTGGCACAAACATGGACAAAATTTATTATTTTTTCGAATTTTTTAAAATTTTCTTCTCTCTCTTCTTCGTCTTTGCCGATCGCCTAGCCTTCAATGACCAGTTAGAGGCTACGATTGGCGAGGTGGCCCTCGTTGGGGATGGCAAGAGGCGACCTCGCCAACTTCACGCGATGTTGCCCTCATGGGGATCTAGCTTAGGCGAGGCTCACCCTTGTCAGATCTGGCGAGAGCGAGCCTTGCTCACGATCGGCAAGGCCAAACCCTCTCGTGCTTCAAGTGAGGGGGAGGGTCAGCCTCATGGCTAGCCCGCGAGGTTGTCCCTCCCTAAATCTTGGCGAGGTTGACCCTTGCTAGCCTCTAGTAGGGGCAACCTTGCCTAAGGCCAATGAGGCCAACCCTCGCCAATCACAACCTCTAACCAATTGCTGGAGGCTAAGCGATCAACAAAGAGGAAATAAATAATAAATAATAAATAAATAAAAAAGAGGGAAAAAAAGATAATTAAAAAATTAAAAATTCGAGAAAATAATTTAAAAATAATAAATCTTGTCCACGTCAACATCGGCTAAGCCATCAAGTCAATGGATTCTAGCCAAAATTAGCATAATGGACTTAATTGGAAAAAAAATGAATAGGTTTAGTATTATGAAATACATGAATGAATATTTATTATATTTATCTTATCTAATGTACTTATTATGGTACATTTATATCATACATTCTAAGTACATCTCCCTATACAATGAATGTCTATCTTCCTATACTATACATATATCATTTGATACATTGATATTGATGATAAGTACATTCTTGTTTTCCTATAAATAAGAGTTTAGTTTTTGTTGTAGACATAACAGTCATATAACAGTGATACATTGAAAATAAAATTCTCTTCTCTAACTTTCTCTACAATCTTTGATGTATGATTTTCTCTACTCAATCTCTATATTCTTTCTATTATATATTTGCAACATAATGTTTTACAACACGTTATCAGCACGAAGATCTACCAACTAAGTAAGTATATTTTGCAAGGTAAATATTCTTTTTATTAATCAACTTATACTTCATCTTCTTCTATCAATTCTTCATTTTTATTTTTCTTGGCTTGAAGCCAATTTCAAATCTAAAAATATCCTTCTTTTCCTGAAATGGCGGTGGATATTTGGAAATCCTTTTAATTAATAAGGATTTATTTTTGCAAAGATTATGACAAATATTGAAAAGCCCAAATTCCACATCCTGGAAGTGAGTGGAAAGAATTATCTATCATGGTGCATTGACATGGAAATGGACCTCCAATAGCAAGGTCTCGCTAATGCATTTACAGAGGATGTAACCTCAAATGAAAAGGATAAAACAAATACGTTGATTTTATTTGCCGTCATTTGCATGAGAGCCTGCAAACTCAATATTCATCCATCCGAAACCCTCAAATCTTGTGGAAGATGTTGAATGATAGGTATGATCATATCAAGATTATTATCCTCCCTCAAATACAATATAACTAGCAAAATCTCGGATTATAAAATTTTAAATCAGTATCTGACTATAATTCCGCTTTATTTGATATTGTTTTTCAGCTTGAATTATGCGGTATCAAACTTGTTGATGCAGAATTACTAGAGAAAACTTTCTCCATATTCCATACTTCGAATATTGTATTACAATAGCAATATCAACAACGTCAGTTTGCCACATACTTTAAATTAATTTTTATGTTCTTCATTGCCGAGCAAACTAATGAATTACTACTAAAAAATCATGATCTTAGACTTGCTGGTTCAAAAGCATTGCCTAAAGTACATGCTAACTTTGAGAAAAATACTAGCCATTAAGTGCAGGCAAAATGGGATTAATGAAAGTATTTGTCCTCGTTGTGGCATAATTGGGCACTGGTCACGTACTTGTCATGCGCCAAAGCACTTTGTTGACCTATACCAGGCATCTTTAAAAAATACGGGCAAGCGTGGTGAATCTCATGCCATTGAAATCAATCTTATTGCCATAACCACTATTGAGACCAACAATATTTTCGTTGGTGGGACTCCTTTTACTCTTGAAGTAGCAAATGCATCCATGGATGTCTTTGATTACTTTGATGGGGCATCAGATTGGTGGATGATAATTTGAACTTCAAATTCTATGATTCTAATAATTTCTTTTTAGTTGTTTCGCTTTAAATGTATTACTTTTTATTGTTCTTTCATATGGTTATGAAATGCTAATGAACCTTATATAATATTTATTTGACTCTACAACTAAGATACAAGATTGATTAGCCCTAGAAGTGGTAATATGGTTCAATTAAGGAGGAAATATTAACTATGCATTGCAGCATTGGTATGCGGTGAGTTCACAAGATGCAAGATTGATTAGCCCCAACAGTGACTATATGGCTCAATTGAGGGGAGGTATTATGAACTATATATTGCACTATTTTTTCTTTATGTCCGGTTTTTTTTTTTTTTTTCCGGCCTAAAGTTTTTAACGAGACAATTAATGCATCCAAAAAAAGAGAGAGGTCATAAAATTTGTGCTCTGCACTCTTTTCCCTTTTGTATGGTTTTTATCCCACTGGATTTTTCTGGCTTAAGATTTTTAAAGAGACAATATCATTCGATGCATATTCGTAATGTATACAATGAATATTCAATGGGGAGTGTTATGAAATACATAAATGAATATTTATTATATTTATCTTATCTAATGTACTTATTATGGTACATTTGTATCATACATTCTAAGTACATCTCCATATATAGTGAATGTTTATCTCCCTATCTAATACATGTATCATTCGATAATACATTCTTGTTTTCCTATAAATAGAAGTTTAGTTTTTATTGTAGACATAACAGTCATATAACAGTGATACATTGGAAGTAAAATTCTCTCCTCTGACTTTCTCTATGATCTTTGGTGTATTATTTTCTCTACTTAATCTCTCTATTCTTTCAATTATATATTTGCAACGCAATATTTTATAACATTTAGTTCGCTTCCTCTCGGAGGATCCATCTCTCGAGAGAGGTTGTGTGTGTCGAGCTCATGCTCATTTGATTGACCTCGTGATCCCCAACCCATAGCCTCCCGAGTTGAAGCACGTGGTCATATCGGTAAGATGCCAGCGCTTGCAAAAGCATCATCATTGCAACCCCAACTCCTAATCTCATTTCTCTTTGACACAACGGAAGTAGCGTGGAACTAGATGTCAACGATACCCATCGGCTTGCAGAACTCACAGTCTGTAGATTCACCTCCCCAGCTCGAAGCGCTCAATCTCTGGGTGCCCAAAGCTGATTTAGTGTGTATAGTGCGGGGTAGAGGACCCACTTCCTATCCACAATGAAAGGAAAATTCCCGGTGTCATCTCTAATGAGACCCGTCTTTTTGCGGTTTTTAGTATTTGAGAACCTCCCTAGCGTTGAAGATATGTCTCGATACAATCTAGGATTCAGGTTGATTGACTGAATCAATTTGTGATTACAATCCATACTCCGTATCTTTTCTTAACCCTTTCATTAAGTTCATACATTACTGTATATACATAAAAAGAATGTAATGAAATCATCTTGCTTTAAACACCCAGTGAAGTGTACCGAGAGGCAAGTCAATCCTCGAAATGTTCTTTGGGTGCTGATTTTCATTATCTTAATGACACGACCTTCTTGTGATTACTGTTTCTTTGTGAGTAGTTAAGCGCCATAGCAACATATCCCTTCATTTTCAACATGCGCCACAATTGTTATGACAAGAGTATTAAAGTTAGGGTGGCTGAGGATTAGTTCGGAATCCGAATGAAAAGGGAAGGTTTAGTCAGGTTTAAGTTATCAAACCTCACCTTGCTATGTCTTACACCGTATCACAATTTCTCATTCTCATGGAAGAAACCCCACACATACCTCAGCAGTGCTATTAGTTCATAACACGTAAGATTTTGCCTAGACTCTTTAATGATTTCATGTAACATACCAGCATAGGTGTGGTTCTGGAATCAAAAAAGCATTTTGATTTTTAGATGATTGGATCAAAATTATAAAATTTCACAAAATCATCAAGCACTTACTCCGTTCCACGCAAACTCGTTGAGCTCGATTAGTCGCCTCCTAATTCATCGGCTCTACAATACATTTTAATTATTATAATTATTTATAATGTGACAGTATTTTCAGAGAGTGAAGGAAGATTCACTGTAATTCTTGGGTTGCTGCCACACTCTTCAATATAGTCGATATATGCATGTCGTAAACCATTCAGCCCAACTCTTGGCGCCCAAAATTCATGATGGCCAATTCAAGAAACTTCTTGAGCAGATGAAAGTACTTCTCATCCATAAATCAAAAGAATCATTTCCACGACTGGTGGGTTATGGGTGGCAATCCTACGGTAGCAGTTGGCGATGACAGTCAGCAGTTGTGTGTCGGTCGTGAGCCGATCGTGCCACGATGCGTCTGCGCCGGTCGTGCCACGGGGCCGTGCCCGGTCTGCGCGGTCGTGCCACAGTCGTGCCGCGGTCATGCAGAATCTGAATGAAAATGGGAGGTTTAGTTGAGTTTAAGTTGTCGAACCTCCACCTTGCTATGTTCTACGCCATATCACAATTTCACTTTCTCATGGAAGAAACCCCACACGTACCTCAGCAGTGCTATTAATTCATAACGCGTAAGATTTTGCTTGGACTCCTTAATGATTTGACGTAGCATACCAGCATAGGTGTGCTCCTAGAATCAAAAGAAGCATTTTGATTTTTAGATGATTGGATCAAAATTATAAGGATTTCACGAAATCATCAAGCACTTACTCCGTTCCAAACGAACTCGATGAGCTCGATTAGTCGCTCCCTAATTCATCGGCTCTACAATACATTTTAATTATTATAATTATTTATAATGTGACAGTATTTTCAGAGGGAGAAGGAAGACTCACCGTAACTCTTGAGCTGCTGCCGAACTCTTCAATATAGTCGATATATGCATGTCGTAAACCATTCGGCCCAACTTCTGGCACCCAAAATTCATGACGGCCAATTCAAGAAACCTCTTGAACAGATGAAAGTACTTCTCACCCTAAAATCAAAATAATCATTTCTGCGACTGGTGGGCTGTGGGCGACAATCCTACGGCGGCAGTTGGCGACAACGGTTGGCGGTCGTGTGCCGGCCGTGCGTCAATCGTGCCACAGTCGTGCGCCGGTCGTGCCATATTCGCGCGGAATTCAAATGAAATAGGAAGGTTTAGTCGGGTTTAAGTTGTTAAACCTCCACCTTGCTATGTCCTACACCGTATCACAATTTCTCCTTCTCATGGAAGAAACCCCACATGTACCTCAGTAGTGCTATTAGTTCATAACACGTAAGATTTTGCCTAGACTCCTTAATGATTTGACGTAGCATACCAGCATAGGTGTGCTTCTGGAATCAAAAGAAGCATTTTTATTTTTAGATGATTGGATCAAAATTATAAGGATTTCACGAAATCATCAAGCACTTATTCCGTTCCACGCGAACTCGATAAGCTCGATTAGTCGCCCCCTAATTCATCGGCTCTACAATACATTTTAAGTATTATAATTATTTATAATGTGACAGTATTTTCAAAAGGAGAAGGAAGACTCACCGTAATTCTTGAGCTGCTGCCGCACTCTTCAATATAGTCGATATATGCATGTCGCAAACCATTCGGCCCAACTCCTAGCGCCCAAAATTCATGACGGCCAATTCAAGAAACCTCTTGAGCAGATGAAAGTACTTCTCACCCTAAAATCAAAAGAATCATTTCCGCGACTAGTGGGCTATGGGCGGCAATCCTACGGCGGTAGTTGGCAACGAAGGTCAACGGTCGTGCGCCGGTCGTGCCACGGTCGTGCCATGGTCATGCGGAATCCGAATGAAAATGGAAGGTTTAGTCGGGTTTAAGTTGTTAAACCTCCACCTTGCTATGTCCTATACTGTATCACAATTTCCCATTTTCATGAAAGAAACCTCACACTTACCTCAGCAGTGCTATTAGTTCATAACGCATAAGATTTTACCTGAACTCCTTAATGATTTGACGTAGCATACCAGCATAGGTGTGCTCCCTAAATCAAAAGAAGCATTTTTATTTTTAGATGATTGGATCAAAATTATAAGGATTTCACGAAATCATCAAGCACTTACTCCGTTCCACGCGAACTCGATGAGCTCGATTAGTCGCCCCCTAATTCATCGACTCTACAATACATTTTAATTATTATAATTATTTATAATGTGACAGTATTTTCAGAGGAGAAGGAAGACTCACTGTAATTCTTGAGCTGCTGCCGCACTCTTTAATATAGTCGATATATGCATGTCGTAAACCATTCGGCCCAACTCCTAGCGCCGAAAATTCATGACGGCCAATTCAAGAAACCTCTTAAGCAGATAAAAGTACTTCTCACCCTAAAATCAAAAGAATCATTTCCACGACTAGTGGGCTATGGGCGGCAATCCTACAGCGGTAGTTAGCGACGAAGGTCGGCGGTCGTGCGCCGGTCGTGCCGCGGTCGTACCATGGTCGTGCGTTAATCGTGCCATGGTCATGCGGAATCCGAATGAAAAGGAAAGGTTTAGTAGGGTTTAAGTTGTCAAACCTCCACCTTGCTATGTCCTACACCGTATCACAATTTCCCCTTCTCATGGAAGAAACCCCCACGTACCTCAGCAGTGCTATTAGTTCATAACGCGTAAGATTTTACCTGAACTCCTTAATGATTTGACATAGCATTCCAGTATAGGTGTGCTCCTGGAATCAAAAGAAGCATTTTTATTTTTAGATGATTGAATCAAAATTATAAGGATTTCACGAAATCATCAAGCACTTACTCCGTTCCACGCAAACTCGATGAGCTCGATTAGTTGTCCCCTAATTCATCGGCTCTACAATACATTTTAATTGTTATAATTATTTATAATATGACAGTATTTTCACAGGGAGAAGGAAGACTCACCGTAATTCTTGAGCTGCTGCCGCACTCTTCATTATAGTTGATATATGCATGTCGTAAACCATTCGGCCTATATGCATGTCGTAAACCATTCGGCCCAACTCCTAGCGCCCAAAATTCATGACGATCAATTCAAGAAACCTCTTGAGCAAATGAAAGTACTTCTCACCCTAAAATCAAAAGAATCATTTTTGCGACTAGTGAGCTATGGGCAGCAATCCTACGGCGGCAGTTGGCGATGACGATCGGCGGTCGTGCGCCGGTCGTGCCATGGTCATACGGAATCCGAATGAAAATGGAAGGTTTAGTCGGGTTTAAGTTGTCAAACCTCCACCTTGCTATGTCCTACACCGTAGCACAATTTCCCCTTTCTCATGGAAGAAACCTCACACGTACCTCAGCAGTGCTATTAGTTCATAACGCGTAAAATTTTACCTGGACTCCTTAATGATTTGACGTAGCATACCAGCATAGGTGTGCTCCTGGAGTCAAAAGAAGCATTTTTATTTTTAGACAATTGGATCAAAATTATAAAGATTTCACTAAATCATCAAGCACTTACTCTGGTCCACGCAAACTCGATGAGCTCGATTAGTCGCCCCCTAATTCATCGGCTCTACAATACATTTTAATTATTATAATTATTTATAATGTGACAGTATTTTCAGAGGGAAAAGGAAGACTCACCGTAATTCTTGGGCTGCTGTCGCACTCTTCATTATAGTCGATATATGCATGTCGTAAACCATTTGGCCCAACTCTTGGCGCCCAAAATTCATGACGGCCAATTCAAGAAACCTCTTGAGCAGATGAAAGTACTTCTCACCCTAAAATCAAAAAAATCATTTCCGCGACTGGTGGGCTGTGGGCGGCAATCCTACGACGGCAGTTGGCAACAACAGTTGGCGGTCTTGTGCCGGTCGTGCGCTGGTCGTCCATGGTCGCGCGGAATCTAAATGAAAATGGAAGGTTTAGTCGAGTTTAAGTTATCAAACCTCCACCTTGCTATGTCCTACACCGTATCACAATTTCCCATTCTCATGGAAGAAACCCACACATACCTCACAATGCTATTAGTTCATAACGCGTAAGATTTTGCTTGGTAGCATACTAGCATAGGTGTGCTTCTAGAATCAAAAGAAGCATTTTTATTTTTAGATGATTGGATCAAAATTATAAGAATTTCACGAAATCATCAAGCACTTACTCCGTTCCATGCGAACTCAATGAGCTCGATTAGTCGCCTCCTAATTCATCGACTCTACAATACATTTTAATTATTATAATTATTTATAATGTGATAGCATTTTCAAAGGGAAAAGGAAGACGCATTGTAATTCTTGGGTTGTTGCCGCACTCTTCAATATAGTCGATATATGCATGTCATAAACCATTCAGCCCAACTCCTGGCACCCAAAATTCATGACGGCCATTTCAAGAAACCTCTTGAGCAGATGAAAGTACTTCTCACTCTAAAATCAAAAGAATCATTTCCGCGACCGGTGGGCTATGGGCGGCAATCCTACGGTGGCAGTTGGCTACGACGGTCGGCGGTCGTGTGCCGGTCGTGCCATGGTTGTGCCGCGGTCATATGGCATATGGCAGTAGGCAATAGTCGGCACTCCATGAGTAAAAAGAAAAAGTAAATAAATACGAAATTTTATAAAAAAAAATTTGGCAAATCTAGCTTGTATGCGACCTTTCTAACCCGTTGTAGCGCACGAAATGGCCCATTGTAGTGATGCATCAACCCTTTATGCACATCCTTGTATCGAAGAATCGCGTGTAGCTTGGCTAACACCAAGTCCCCAACTTAGAACTCCACATGCTGTTGCTTTTTGTCAGCCCACTTATTCATACGCTTGGAGGCCTTGTGTAGACACGCCCATGCTAAGTCAGCTTGATCTTGCAAATCCTTGACGAACTTGTACACGGGCAGGCTACTTGGAATTCCACGTGAACTCGATAAGCTCGATTAGTAGCCCCCCAATTCATCAGCTCTATAATATATTATAATTATTATAATTATTTATAATGTGATAGTATTTTCAGTAGGAGAATAAAGACTCATTGTAATTCTTGAGCTGCTACGAGACTCTTCAACATAGTCAAGAAACGCATGCCGTTACCCATTTGGTCCAACTCCCAATACCCAAAATTTATGACGGCCAATTCAAAAATGTCTTGAGCAGATGAAAGTACTTCTCATCCTAAAATCAAAATAATCATTTCCAGTTAGGTTGGATTGAAAAATAAAGAAACAAAGACTAAGCTCATGCACATAACAAAATCCCCCACTGTATCGCGTAATATGCGTACTTTAAAAGGAGATCTGTCGTGGCTCTACCAGCCATTTCTTGGTCAACCTTTTGGTGTTCACTCTTGTCACTTGAAGAAGTCCCTAGTTCTTGAGCAAAAAATGCGTTGGGAGCCATAGCTTCATCCTGTAGTGGTAAATCAAACCCATCGTCTGCGAGTCTCCAAACTTACCATTAGAACTATAATGCAATTGAAGCAACAGGGAAAAATAAAGAAATGGGCATTACCCCAGTTTTGAAGTTCTTCAGCATCGGTGACCTTAGGTGTTGTCATTTTATCTTCTTCCAAAGATGGTAAATCTAGAGGGAAGCTGTCCCTTGTCTCTATATACAAAAAGGTTACCATTAAAATTGGAAAACAATTGAGACCGAGAAAAAAAATTAAAGAAACTTGCATTATCCCACTCCTCAAGTTCTTCACCGTCCATGACCGAGGGCTGAAAAATATTTTCGAGACAAATAAATTGAGAGTCAAACACAAAGTCAAGTCATGAGTAGACAGAAGATGATCGACGGTCGCACAAGAGGTTTTCCATTGATGATCGATGGTCGCGCTAGAAAGAAAAGCTCTAAACTTGTATTTCACTTGTAAATGAGATGATACAATGAATGATGGAGATGAGACCCTATATATACAAGTACAGAACAAACCGTCTCCGTAGATTTCTCATCGATCTTAGAACTCCACATGCCGTCGCTTCTTGTCAACCCACTTATTCATATACTTGGAGGCCTTGTGTAGACACGCCCGTGCTAAGTCGGTTTGATCCTGCAAATCCTTGGCGAACTTGTATGCGTGGGCTACATGGAATTCCACGTGAACTCGATTAGCTCAATTAGTAGCCCCCAATTCATCGGCTCTACAATATATTTTAATTTTTATAATTATTTATAATGTAAGAGTATTTTCAGCAGGAGAATGAAGACTCACTGTAATTCTTGGGCTGCTACGAGACTCTTCGACATAGTCAAGAAATGCATGTCATTATCCATTTGGTCCAACTCTCGATACCCAAAATTTATGACGGCCAATTCAAAAAACCTCTTGAGCATATGAAAATACTTTTCACCCTAAAATCAAAATAATCATTTCCAGTTAGGTTGGATCGAAAAATAAAGAAACAAAGACTAAGCTCATACACATACCGGAATCCTCCACTATATCGCGAAATCTACGTACTTTAGAAGGAGATATGTTGTGGCTCTCCCAGGCAGTTCTTGGTCAACCTAGTGTTCTCTCTCGTCATTTGAAGAAGTCCCTAGTTCTTGAGCAAAAAATGTGTAAAGAGCCATAGCTTCATCCTGTAGTGGTAAATCAAACTCATCCTCTACGAGTCCCCAAACTTATCATTAGAACTATTGTCGCGACCTCTTTTTTTTTGGCGCCCCCGATCGGGTACGAGCGCCTAAAGGAGGCTAATGGCTCGGCTGAATTTTGTTATGCCAGGACTCTCCCAAGTCCACCAATTCGCAACTTAATGGTTCAAGTTTTTAACCTGCAAGTTAATTTTTAAAATGGAGTCGCCACTAATCAATTTGGGGTGGGTTGATTAAACCCAAGTGAAGATCGGGAGAAATACTCACCCCGCGCAAAACTGAAATTAGGATCGGGGACTGATTACACTAGTTAATCACTAACGCCCTTTCTGCACTAATCTTGTTTAAACCTTAAGGTTTTTGAATGTTCGAGGATTTTCCATGCATTTTTTGGAGGAAAAACATTTTTTGAGTCTTTTTCTAATTTTTTTTTAACACAAAAGGGATTTTTTGGGATTTTTTTGGTATTTTTGGAAAAATACAAGTCTTTTTGGCTTTTTTCTGAATTTTTTTGGTTTTTTTCATGAATTTTTGACTTTTTTTGGATTTTTGGCATTTTTTGGAAAATATGAAATATTTTTGATTTTTTGGAAAATAAAATATTTTTATCATTTTTTATTATTTTTCGATTTTTCTGGAAATTAAAACATTTTTTAATATTTTTTGAAAATAAAATATTTATTATTTATTTATTTAAAATATTATTTTATATTTAAATAATATAAAAACTGACCCGGGTCGGATCCGCGGGTTGGGTCCGACGCGGGTCAACGACCCAAAATGCAGACGGGCCCGCAACGCGGGCCCGACTCAGATTTTTTCTCTTTTCTCTTTTAATCGCAGGCCCACACGAGATAAGCCCGCACACAATCAGCCCAAGATGGCCGGAGCCCTACCCGGCTGAGACCCACGCCCGACCCACTTTCGGCCAAACCCTACCCGGTTCCGACCCGGGTCGCGACCCGACGCGACTCCCTCTCTTCTTCGCCTAAACGCGGCGCCGATGGAGGAACTAAGGCAGCGGCTTGCGTCGACGACGGCAGCGACGACGGTCTTCGGCAGCGACGACGATCTTCCACGGCGACGACGATTAGGCGACGACAGGCGACGTTTGGCTTTCTCAGAAAAGACCGCGGCAACGTCTACGGGTGGCTGCTGGTTTCTCGAGGGGGAAGCGACGGACAAAGTGCGACCGAGGAGTGGATCTCGCGGTGGCTCGAGGTAGCGAAGACGGACGGCGAGCGAGAACGACGACAGCCAAACGGGGTTGATACCTGTCTGTGGAGAGGGTATGGCGCTGCGGTGCTGCTGGTTGGCGAGGTGTCGAACCAGAGGGCTTCACGGCGGCAGCACGGCGGGATCTGGGGCAGCAGCGGCGTCGGGATCTCGTGGTGTCGGCGTCGCGGAAGGGCTCGGTCGCCCTTGATCTGCGACGCTGCTCTCGGCCGGACCCTCCTCAGGCTTGATCTTCTCTCACTCAGGCCAGATCCGAGCCTCCACCGGCCGGATCTGACCTCCTCGGACTCGCTCGCCGGCGGCCTCCCCCGAAGTCTCTCAGTGGGAGGTCAGCCGAGCTCGCGACTCGAGTTCTCTCTCGCTCGCTCTTTGATTCCTCCCCCGAAGTCTCTCAGTGGGAAGATCTCGAGTTCGCTCGTGCGCTTCGACGACCGAAGTGCTCTGCTATTTATAGGCGAGGAGGTCCGGTTGACGGAGCTTCGACCGGCGGTCCCCTTCGCGCGCCGAGCGGTTCTCCTTGGCTGGACCGGCGTCCCATTCGAGCTTATCCAGCGAAGTGTGCTCGGCATTGATGGCGCTCGCGATCTTATCTTCTCCGGCCGACGTCGGCCTACTCCCCTCGGCCGTAGGCCGTCCTTTGCGCGCGTCGCCGACCATCGCGCGTGAGTTGCAGAGGCGTAGGGGGAAGGCGCAAGGAAGAAGAAGAAGGAAGAAGAAGGAAGAGAGGGGCCGGGCCAGAGAAAAAGAAAAACTGGGCTTGGGCCGGCGAAAGGGAGAAAAAGAGGGGGGCCTGCCAATTTTTTGTTTTTGCTTTGTTTTGTTTGTTTTTGGTTTTTTTAATTATCTTATTTATCCGAAATGACAAAATAAAAACTTAATAAAATTAAATTAACCTAATTAAAATTGAGGTGTCAACAACTATAATGCAATTAAAGCAACAGGGAAAAATAAAGAAATTGGCATTACCCCAATTTTGAAGTTCTTCAGCATCGGTGACCTTAGGTGTCATCGTTTTATCCTCTTTCAAAGATGGTAAATCTAGAGGGAAGCTGTCCCTTGTCTCTGTATACAAAAAGGTTACCATTAAAACTGGAAAACAATTGAGACCAAGAAAAAAAATTAAAGAAATTTGCATTACCCACTCCTCAAGTTCTTCTTCACCGTCCATGATCGAGGGTTGAAAGATATTTTCGAGACAAATAAATTGAGAGTCAAACACAAAGTCATGAGTGGACAAAAGATGATCGACGATCGCGCAAGAGGTTCTCTGATGATGATCAATGGTTGCGCTAGAGAGAAAAGCTCTGAACTTGTATTTCACTTGTAAATGAGATAATACAATGAATTATGGGAAGGAGATCTCTATATATACAAATACAGGACAAACCGTCTCCGTAGATCTCTCATCGATCTTAGAACTCCACATGCCATCGCTTCTTGTCAGCCCACTTATTCATACACTTGGAGGCCATGCTAAGTCGGCTAAGTCGGCTCAATCCTACAAATCCTTGGCGAACTTGTACACGAGCAAGCTACTTGGAATTCCACATGAACTCGATCAGCTCGATTAGTAGCCCCCCAATTCATTGGCTCTACAATATATTTTAATTATTATGATTATTCATAATGTGACGGTATTTTCAGCAAGAGAATGAAGACTCACTACAATTCTTAGGCTGCTGCGAGACTCTTCGACACAGTCAAGAAACACATGTCGTTACCCATTTGGTCCAACTCCCGATACCCAAAATTTATGACAGCCAAATCAAAAAACCTCTTAAGCAGATGAAAGTACTTCTCACCCTAATACCAAAATAATCATTTACGATTAGATTGGATCGAAAAATAAAGAAATAAAGACTAAGCTCATGCACATACCGGAATCCCCCACTATATTGCGAAATATGCGTACTCTAGAAGGAGATCTGCCGTGGCTCTACCAGACAGTTCTTGGTCAACCTCTTAGTGTTCGCTCTCATCACTTGAAGAAGTCTCTAGTTCTTGAGCAAAAAATGTGTCGGGAGCTATAGCTTCATCCTATAGTGGTAAATCAAACACATCCTCTACGAGTCCCCAAACTTACCATTAGAACTATAATGCAATTGAAGCAATAGGGAAAAATAAAGAAATGGGCATTACCCCAGTTTTGAAGTTCTTCAGCGATCGATGACCTTAGGTGTCGTTGTTTTCTCCTCTTCCAAAGATGGTAAATCTAGAGGGAAGCTATCCCCGTCTCTATATATAGAAAGGTTACCATTAAAACTGGAAAACAATTGAGATCAAGAAAAAAATCAAAAAAACTTGCTTTACCCCACTCTTCAAGTTCTTCACCGGCCTCGACTGAGGGCTGAAAGATATTTTCAAGACAAATAAATTGAGAGTCAAACACAAAGTCAAGTCATGAGTGGATAGAAGATGATCGATAGTCGCGCAAGAGGTTCTCCAATGATGATCGACAGTCGTGCTAGAAAGAAAAGTTTTGAACTTGTATTTCACTTGTAAATGAGATGATACAATGAATGATGGGGAGGAGACCCCTATATATATATATACAAGACAAATCGTCTCCGTAGATCTCTCATCGATCTAACAGTGGAGATCGTATTTCCCCAACTACTATCTACCTACATATATTGCATAATTATACGATTACCGTATCGCCCGCCCCCAAAAGTGTTTTAGAACACTCGAGGAAACCCTAGCACTTGGGGATACAAGCCGAGGGTCGCTTGTTCTAAGGATGGGTCACGGCTGTCGTTTAGAACCCTCTTGGATCGTGCTTTCCTTCGCCCATGACATTCTCCCCCACCTAATCAGGCGATGTCCTCGTCGCGTCTTCGGCATGGAAAGCATCAATCTCCTTCTTGAACTGCCAAAGACCCTCCGCAGGTTCCCAGCTAGCTTCACTCTCTTGAAGACCCTTCCATCAGACCAAGTATTCCTACTTCGGCGCACAGTACCGCTTATGTATGACTCGATCCGCCATTATATATTCGACTTATAGATCATATGAGGTTTTTACCCCGAGTGGCGCTCGTTGCGACTCCCCTCGATCCGGACCTTCCTCGCCTACCTGGAGAGGCTTAAGCATACTCACATAGAAAATCAGATGTACCTTTAGTTTTAGTGGCAACTCCAGCTTGTATACGACCTTTCCGACCCATTGTAGCACACAAAATGGCCCATGCATCAACCCTTTGTGCACATCCTTATATTGGAGAATTGCGTGTAGCTTGGCTAACACCGATTCCCCAACTTAGAACTCCACATGCCGTCGCTTCTTGTCGGCCCACTTATTCATATGCTTGGAGGTCTTATGTAGACACGCCCATGCTAAGTCGGCTTGCTCCTACCAATCCTTGGCAAACTTGTTCGCAAGTGGGCTACTTGGAATTCCATGTGAACTCAATGAGCTCGATTAGTAGCACCCCAATTCATCGACTCTATAATACATTTTAATTATTATAATTATTTATAATGTGATGGTATTTTCAGCAGGAGAAGGAAGACTCACTGTAATTCTTGGGCTACTCCCCCGATAACCCGACGCAATTGCGCTTGGGGTTTGTGGTTGTTGCCCAGTCGAGATCTCGAATGGACTCTAGCCAATCGACTCGCTCCACTGCAAATTATAGGAGAAATGGGCTATATCAATCAACTTTGCCCAATTCGCTTGCGTTGTGCTCACATAATGTCGGAGATAAATCTCCAAGAGTGCATTGACCCGCTCCGTCTAACCGTCGGTTTGGGGATGCAAGTTCGTAGAGAGGTTTAATTCTGACCCCAACAGCTTGAAGAGTTCGGACCAGAAATGCCCCGTGAACTGTGGATCACGACCGCTCACAATCGTTTGTAGAACTCCCCAGTACTTGACCACGTGCTTCATGAACAGCTTGGCCGCCTCCTCGGCTAGACAATCCTTTGTTGCAAGCACGAAGATCGCATATTTGGAGAACCGGTCCACCACGACCATGAGAATTTGACACCCTTCGGACTTCAACAAATTTACAATAAAGTCCATGGAAACACTTTCTCATGGACAAGTTGGAATGGGAAGCGGCTCCAAGAGCCCAGCAACGAACGTTGTTTCAGCTTTTCTTGTTGGCATACAAGACACGTCTTCACATAAGCTTCAACTTCATCCTGCATCTAAGGCCAATAATACTAATCTTTGATGAGGGCCAATGTACGGTGGATCCCTAGGTGACCTGCCCACTTCGAATCATGGTACTCGTGCAATATCTTTTTCCTCAGCTTCCTATGGAAAGGCATGTACAATCGCCTCCCTTTGGTGTAGAGAAGGTCATCCTCACACCAAATTTGTCGGTCTTGCTTTCCCACGCATACCCGATGAGGGCTTAAGCTCTTTGGTCGTGCTTAAGCCCTTCCCTTATGCGGTCAATCCACGAACAACTTGGTTGACTCATTGTGCTCGCCAGCTCCATCTTTCGACTTAATGTGTTAGCCACAGAGTTAGCCTTCCCAAGCTTGTACTCTAGCACATAGTCGAACTCCGCTAGAAAATCCTGCCATCGAGCTTGCTTCAGACTCAGCTTCTTCTGAGTTTGGAAGTAACTTGTGGCCACGTTGTCCGTCCTCACGACGAACTTAGATCCCAGAAGATAATGCCTCCATGTCCAAAGGCAGTAGACCACCATGGTCATCTCCTTCTCCTGGATGTTATACCAACAACCAGTATCATTCAACTTTTGAGACTCAAATGCCACCGGATGTCCACCCTGCGTGAGAACACCTTTAGAAGGGGGTTTGCTAGGCTCCATAACCCTCATTTTCTTTTTCTTTCAGTTCTATGTTTCAAAGCAATAATTGAGCGAAGGTATAGGGTATTGGTATTAATCCAGAAAGAAGCTTTATGAAGGAGCTTTGGTAGGTGACAAGTGACGTTTCCTATTTCATATTCCAGGTTTGGGATGTGATGCTGCAGCGGTTGTCAATATTCTTGCCCATCGGAATGTCACAAAGCGCGCTCTTATTCAGCAGGAATATCGCACCATGTATTCTGGTGACCTTTTGAAACGCTTAGAATCGGAACTGACTGGCAAATTAGAGGTCTCAATTCTTCTCTCTCTTTCATAGTTTGTTCTGCACTTTTAGACACAATTTTACCCTTTTTTTATCTTTTCGTTTGTAGAGAGCTATTCTGCTTCATGATCCTGTGTTTTGTTTTGTCCATTTCCTTTTCCCAGACGGCTGTTTTGCTGTGGATGCATGACCCAGCCGGACGAAAAGCCATGGTTGTGAGGCAGGCCTTCACGGCATCATCAAAGTAATATGTTCTCGAACTTCATCTCAGATACAGATGTTTAAGCAACACTGCTATTCCAAGTTTGGGGTTCATCTCAAGCATGACATTGAGAAACAAACCTCCGGGGACCATAAGAAGGTGAGAGCTCTTCCCTTTTCGTAGTTCTCTTCTGTTTTTAGCTCTAGGTCTGTGTAGTTAGCCTTAGGGAAATCGCACTTGATCTCACAGAAATCATTGCGGTTTTTTTTTGGTAAGGAAACCATTACGGTTTTGATTTCTTAGTTGAGGACTTCTTTTTGACGCGTTCTGTTCTAAACCCTACCCACCTTTTGATTTCTTTCCAAGATTTTGTTCATGCATGCTGGTGTAAGGATGTTCCCGAGGTAGGTCATGTTAATGAGAACGTCTACGTTCAGATTGCATCAAGAAGCTTCTCTATTAATTTTTGCTTCAAACATGTTTAATGCGAAGCTATTTGCCAACTTTTAAATTTGTGTCTACTCAATAAAAAAGATGCATAGGGAATTTAATGATCTAAATTTTGTACTAGCTCTTGGAATCTTTATGCAAATAGGGACAAGCTTCTATCAATCTAGATAAGTCACCAGTTTCTGAACCTTAAGGCTTTCCGCAGCTTCTGCTTAAATATGTTGGTACACCGAAGGCTTTGAAGTCGATAGGATTGCCGCAGAACATGATGCAAATGCTCTTTTTAAAGCTGGGGAGAAGCGGCTGGGGACCGATGAGAAGACTTTTATCCAGATATTTAGTGAGAGAAGCAGGGCACCATTGGCTGCTATTACTTCTGCTTATCATAACATGTACGGCAATTCGTTAAAGAAGGTGAGTTTTCTTCAGATATACTAACATATTTCCTCCGTCATTTATTTTGTTAAACAAGATGCCTAACCAGAACATGAACCGAATCAGGCCATGAAGAGCGAAACATCAGGATATTTTGAGCATGGTATCTTGACAATCTTACAGTGCTTTCAGAACACTACCATGTATTTTTTTGCAAAGGTAACTTTCTTCGATATCATTTCAGGCCTAACCCTTGCTTGCTTGGCTGCTGCCTAAAAGTTTGTAGTCCAGCGGAGTTGCATTCTTCATGCACACGTACTTTACTTTGCAGGTATTACACAAGGCGATGAAAGGTCTGGGGACCAATGACACGACGCTGATAAGGGTGATCGTGACGAGGACTGAAATCGACATGCAGTATATAAAAACAGAATACCATAAGAAGTACAAGAAGACTCTAAACGACGCAGTTCACTCCGAAACATCAGGCCACTATAGGACTTTCCTGCTTTCGCTTCTTGGCCCCAACCGCTAGGATCATCGTCCATAAGAAGCTAGTCTCGGTCAGAAGTTTGGTGTGCTCATTTTCTTTCAGCTGGATGAACTTGTACTTGGGGGAATGGGTTTGGTCAAAAGTATATTTTGGTGGAAGTGAAAAAGGAAAATTGCCTCGGTTTGTAAATTTCTCTCTGAGAATTGTACCGCTGCCCCCGGCGTGCTTAGCGTACCCTTTATAAGGATAATGCCAGTGTGTTACGAGACCCCTTAATTCTTGAAAGGATCTTGGTGGGACAATGTGATATAACACGAGTACAATCAATTTTCAAGGTACTAATTGTGCATAATACAATCAATGTATTGAAAATTGTAAAATTTCTTTAATTGATTGCTTAACAGGTGTTCTAGGACACTCAATTAACAAACTCTTTAAAATTTTGAATTTTCATTCATCCTATTGATCATCTAATGAATTTCATAAATCAATTAATTACACCGTACAGTTGAGGGAGCTAGCTCGGTTTCTCGAGCGATAGGTGCTGGCAATCTTCGTTCCAAATCTTGGACAAAATTGCCCAAAAAGGTCAAAACCACTTCAAAAAGAAGGTTTATTGTTGTAGGGATAATTCTTATGAACGGTATTTGAAATTTGGCTAAATGTGTAATGTGATATTTGAACTTTTGGTAAATTTTCAATCAAGTTCATGTACTATATAAAAATGTGCAATGCTATCCTTCTATTGATTTAAGTCCACAAAATCTATTGATTTGGATATAGATTTAGCGGATTTTGGTTTATGTTGACACAATCAATATGAAACGAGTCATGGTCGGATCTAGGGGTGTGCAAAATACCCGGGAACCGCCCGGACCGCCCGGAACCGGCGGTTTTTGAGGGAACCGGTCCGGTTCCCGGTTCCAATTGTTGAGAACCGGTGGGAACCGGTCCGGTTCTCGGTTCCGTGGGCGGAACCGCCCGCCCGCCCACCCGGACCGGACCGATACCTATTTATAATATATAAAAAATTACTAAATGAAAGTTACGAAGCCCTAATTCACGAAGCCCTAATTTGCGTCTCATATCTTCCAATTTCTTCCTCGCTTCGATTCTCTTTTGTTTCTTCCTTAATCTCTTCTCTTTGTCTTCAATTCCTTTGCCGAGCATCCACGCCGCCGCTCCTCCTCCTCTTCCTCATTCACGTGTAGTTGATTATTATTTAATATTGAGCATTCGTCTATTAATTATTGTTTTAGATTTTGGAGATTGAACTTGGAATTTTAGAGCTCAAAACTTGGGAACTGGACCCGGACCGGTGGTCCGGGGAAACCAAAATTGTTTCGCGACCGTTTTATGTTGAAAACTAAAAATTTTCGCGTCAAGATCGGTTCCATGGATCCACCCGGGAACCGGACCAGACCGCGGTCCGGTTCCCAGGTGGATCCATGCAACGAACGGGTGGATCCGGTTCCAATTTTTCGGAACCGGTCCTTAGCGAGCGGTTCCTGGTTCTAGATCGGGAACCGCCCGCCCGGACCATGCACACCCCTAGTCGGATCGACTCGGTAATATTCGAAATTGACTTCATCTAATTGAATAGACAATGCTAACCCAATTGACTCGCCAACTTTCATTGCCTTATTTTAGTATAAATTATCTATTTTTTCTTTTTTCTTTTTTAGACAACAATACCAATGTCTACAGAAAACTGAAATTTTCATTACTTGCTATTGTATCTTGGAGAGAGTATTGAATTTAGGGAAAATTCCAAATAAGGACCCGAAGTGGACTAATTTTCTCAAATAAAGATCCGAAATGAACTTTGTGTCAAATAAAGACCTAAAGTGGGCCCATTGTCTCAAATAAAGACTCGAAGTGATTGAATCAATTCCAAATAAGGACCTAAGCTTGCTATTCAACCAAATATTCGTTAGCTATCAAGCATGTGACATTTCCAACGACTGGAGTTTGGGCAATTTTGTCCAAAAAAAATCTAGGGAAAATTAACAAATCCTAAAACATAAACAAAAAAACCTAGGTTTTCTACGGTCTCCCCGTTCCTTGTACCCATCCTCTGCAAAGTCAAAACCCGAAGTTCTCCCCATTCCTTGTACCCATTCTCCGCAAAGTCGAAGACCCAAATTCTCTGCCAGTTGAGGCACGAATTCAAAAACAAGAACAAACCAGATTCTTCTTTCTTTATTTGTGGAGACGCAAATTCTCCACCAGTCGAGCAAGGCGAGGAGTGACGAGAATCGAGTCATGACGATGACCGGGCAACGATTTGGTTGAGAAGCAAGGGGGAAAAGAAAGAAGAAAACGTAAACATCTAAATAAATAACCTAAACTTAATTAATTTAGAATTTTCCATTTTTTTTCAATCACAAATTTCTGACAAAATTGCCCCTATATTAATCTTCGGAAAATGTTTGCTGGCAAGCTAAGGTCCTCAATAGAAATTAATTTGATCACTTTGGGTTATTATTTGACACAAAATTCACTTCCGGGTCCTTATTTGAAACAATGGATCAACTCCGGTTTTTATTTGACACAAAGTTCACTTTGGATCCTTATTTAAGAAAATAGATTCACTTCAGGTCTTTATTTGAAATTTTCCCTTGAATTTATAGGATTTCCCATTTAATATGCAAAAGGGTTGATGATGTGGATAAATTGATTTCGTCACCCCTAAGGAAAAAAAAAAGTTCCTATTTTGTGGATTTTTTTTTCTAAAATAACCTTGTTGAGTTTAAATAATTATGGTAAACTATTAAACACATCAAATTCAAGAAAAATGAATTTATATTTAAATTTCACTGAAATATGCCCACGCTTTGATGCAGAAAAACATTTTCGATTATTAGACTTTATCGATATTCGTTTATAAGTTATTATCTCATAATAACAGACAATTCTTCAGTCATATTAATGTCAATTTGTTAAGGTTGCATTCAAGAGCTTTGCACGTCAATTTAAACGACAACGTGTTTATTATGGCTAAATAAAAGCAAAAAAGAAACAATTGTGTACAGAAAACAGTTAAGTAAGACCATACTAATTCCTTTCGATGAAAAAAGTCGGTTTCACTAGGTATATTATAGATTACGGATTGTGCATAATCCAGTAATTCTGGCCTTCGAAGAGAGAGAGAGAGAGAATCTGAGTAATTATTATACCATAAGCTGTATTGAGATAAGGTATGGTGGGAATATTTGAGAGAAAATGACATAAATAATCTCAATTTGGTCTAAAAAAATCAATTTCTGATATTAGTAATAAAAATTCAAAAATTATCCTCATTCTCATAATTTTACCAATTATATCGAACGCAATTTTGTAATTTGTAAATTTAATCTACAATACAATTTCAAACTTTTAATTTATGCAACGCGGTCCCTAAATTATTAGTAAATGCTCAATTTAATTCCAATGTTATATAAAATGTCCAATGCTATTCTTCTATTAATTCAAGTGAATGAAATCGGCTAACGGGACTTCCAATTTTTTAAATTTAAATGGATGGCCAATAAAAAGATAAAAAAAAGATCACGCTGAATTATTCAAGTAAGATATTAACCTTAAATCATGATATAATAATCCACGTCATTAAATAATCATGGACATGTTAGCTTGATTTTATTTCTCCTTTTCTAGAGTAGGTGGATAAAAAATTAAAAATCAAACTCACATACATCGTCAAATAACATCTAATGATTCCTTTGAGCAAACGGGAGGATTACATCAAACGTTTACAAATAGTTCGGGATCATATTAAATAAATTAAAAATTAAAAATAACAATATATGTCTTATTTAAAATTCAAAAACAATTCGTGTCTTCCCATTTGTTAATTTAAGCACGGTGAATAACAGATATTTCGGGTACGTATTCAGTTAACCTCTTGAGAACGATAATTGCCATCGAATTCTTTGAACTTGGCTCAGAAAAAAAAAATTCTCCTTATTCGGCTGCCTTGGTGGGAAGTTCTATGGTGTAATCACAGCGTTCCTTCGGCCGCCAAATCATGCCCGTCCATCTTCCTCCCAATATCCCATCGTACGCATGCATCAATCCTTGAAATACAATTTTGACATTTATAAATAGGCGAAGAAATTACAAATGTAATAACTGCAAAATCGGTCTAAATTCTCATAAATAATAACATCACAATTTCTAAAAATAAAAAGTCTATTGATCGAGTGATCAAATTCGAAAAAGCAGGGCAAGAATGCTTAACCCGACTCGGTTCTTACTTCGTTCATGACTCGTGATCATAAAAATTTCAACAAAAGAAAGGTTTTCAAGAGAACTATTCAAGTATGGGAACAAATATATATGTATATGTATTTAATTGAAATTTATTTATGGGGAGATTGATGTGTTTCAAATTTCAAACATAATAAATGTCCAAATTCTTACTTATCTACCATGATAGATAGGGATACCATTGCTAATCTGTTGCTGATCCATTCCCCCATAAATTGACTAAAAAGATAATTATTTTTCATCAATTGTCGTATACCAGTTTCGAGTGATTCTTCTTTTTAATTTTTTAATTTTTGTCAATGCCACGAACCCACACTTTGATTCTTATTTAACACGAAGATCCCGACATAATATATATATTATATGAAATCATGGGATTTTCTCGTGATTAGGTGAAGCTTAAGGTGATCGTTCCTACTTTTGACTTTCAATCAGCAAACCACGGCCGGTTCAGGCGTGCAGGCGAACGGGTCCCGCAAGCAGACGCGAAAAGACGGCACGGGTCTCGCCACTCGCGATCGAACGGCCAGCAAGTGGCGGACCGAGTAACCTCCCCCCGCCCCCACGGGGTCGTCTGCACGCGGTCGTCTCGCGTTCCCGACAAGAGCTCGTCTCGAGCTCGTTCGCAGAACGGGACAAAAGAACTCAGTCGTCATCATCATCATCATCATCGCCTCTCTCCCGCTTCGGCTCACCCAACTCGCTCCCCCAACTCACCACCCTCCCCTTCCCTTACCTTCTACGCCCCCCTCTCTCTCTCTCTCTCTGCGCGCTTATATAGCGCGCGATCCCGTCGCCACCCACCAGCAAACTCCCCCACCAGGCTCCAGCACAGAGGTGGAGAGCAGCGGCGGAGGGAGATGGAGCCGAGCCGGAGGGTCGCCGGCCGCGAGAGGAGAGGACAGGCGGCGGAGGAGATGGCTGCCCGGGAGGCGGCGGCGGCGGAGATGGCGGTGCATAGCCGGGTGAGGAAGATCAAGCGGGAGTCGGACAAGGTCGTCGACTGGTGGCCCGACCCCCTCGAGACCAGACCTCATCTCCGGGAGATCGCCCCGTCGCCTCTCGGGCTATCCGGCGCGGCCATCGCCGTCGGCGATTCGTAGGACCGACGGTGGAGATCTCTCTCCCCTTTCCCTGTGTCGTTGGAGTTTTTTGGTAGGTGTTGATTGAGATCGGAGATGCTGTAAATACGTTGTCTTTGCCGAATACACGACAGCTTTAATTTCTCAAACCCGCAATTCGGACCGAACCACTGAAAAACAATATCGGGTTAATTTCACTTGGAAATTCGGCACCTGTCGTCGCAATTTGACTAGATCTTTTCGATTATTAGCCTCTTGTACCCCCCCGATGCTTGGCTCGAGAAGTCAACATACGAAAACTGACTTCCACGATCGTTTCGAATGGTCCTATTCCAATCTGCTCGACGATCCTATTGGGTCGACGCCAACGTGCGGAACGCACTTCACCGCACGTTAGTTCGGGCAAGCAAATCATCTCAGACTTATCTTCCAAGTCGTATTCTCGGCATCGGCGCGGAACCCGATCTAAATCAAAGCGTGCTATTTGTGGTTGGAATGACAGACGATTTTCCGTTCGAGTTTGCTTTCGAATTTGACGAAAACGAGTTACATAAAATCGAAGCTCATCACATAGTCGAAACAAAAACCGAAGATCGGCCCAGCAAAAATCCATCGATCGGGGTGCTCTTATGGGCTTTTTCGAAGAGTCCAGCGACGAGGGAGGGGATGATGTCGCTATAAATATGCCCTCCTCCCTCTCTCTCTCTCGGTCAGTCGCTCGCTCGTCGGGTCGGTTTAACCGTTTTGGAGGAAACCCAAAGCAAGCTCAGCCCAACACTCAATTCTCTTTGCCTTCTCCCCCAGGGTAGAAAGACCTTTGCTTTTTGGGACCTGAAAAATCTGCGGGAGAAGGAGGAGGAGGAAGAGGGGGGAGTTGCCATATCGGGATAGAGGATCGTGGGTGGTGGTCCTTGGGTAGTTCCCGGGATTTGTGCAGAGGAGGGTTCTTGAGGTAATCATCATCGCTCTCGCCCCCCCATCGGTCGAACGTTTTCCGCGAACTGGGGGTCTCGTTCATTTCCCCCTTGCGGGGCGTTGGAATCGGCGATTTTCTCACGTCTTTCGTGTTCCAGTCGTCCTGCCCGCGAGGTGTTTGCTGGTTTGTCTGTGAAGTTTTTTTTTTTTCATGGGTAGCTTTTTCCTCGGCCTCTTTTAGGAGATTCGTGTCTATAGGCCTGCATCGTGTTGATTGTTTGGCGGATGAATATTGGGGAGCGATGCGATTTTTATTGTGATTGCGATCCCTGTGTGTTTTTCCTTGTTTTACTTTCTGGGCGATGGGTTGTGATTCTGATCTCATCAGCTTTTACTTGGCATTTTCGAGCTTTTTGATCGTTTTCATTCCTGTTTACAGCATCGAAGGGATTTGGACCGAAATTTTGATCCTCCGATCCTACTTCGTGTTCGTTCAATCCGCTCGCGCTCGAGTGGGCTTCGTCAGGTAGTATACTTCGGAATCGGGATTCGGTGAGGACTATGAATCACCATGCCAGAAACAATAGAAGACCTAGGGTACCTGCTCAGAGTGCCCGTCAAGAATGGGTCCCCAGAGGATCTGTACCAAATGGTCCACCTGCAAACCCTCCGGCACCGGCCAACTTGAATCCCAGTTCCGATGATGGAAATTTTCCTTCCGATAGTGGGCACACATCGAGTTTTCGCGCTTTTCCTCCCGATAGTGGGCATAGAGGGAACTTGCGCGGAAACAATGGGTTTGCAAATCACAGTTCTGGTCCCAGGGGTAATCACGGTCCAAGAGGTCACCCTGCTCGACCTTTGAATCAGAGAAGGGAGAAGGAAAAAGCGAGGAGCGAGTTCAGTGGAGATAGAGTGTCCAATGACCAAAATTTGCCTCAGCTGGTGCAAGAAATTCAGGAGAAGCTGATGAAGGGTACCGTGGAGTGCATGATATGCTACGACATGGTCCGGAGGTCTGCACCCATTTGGTCTTGCTCCAGCTGCTACTCCATTTTTCATCTCAATTGCATCAAGAAGTGGGCTCGGGCACCCACGTCAGTCGATCTTTCTGCCGAGAAGAATCAGGGTGACAATTGGCGTTGTCCTGGATGTCAGCATGTGCAACTGTCGTCATCAAAGGAGATTCGATACATGTGCTTTTGCGGAAAAAGGACAGATCCGCCGTCAGATTTATATTTGACACCACATTCATGTGGAGAACCTTGTGGGAAGCCATTGGAAAAGGACATCTTGCAGCCTGGTGAGAAGGAGGAGGATTTTTGCCCCCATCTTTGTGTCTTGCAATGTCATCCTGGTCCATGCCCTCCTTGCAAGGCATTTGCCCCTCCACGGCTGTGCCCTTGTGGTAAGGAAACAATTACAACTCGATGCTCTGATCGCAGGTCCGTTCTTACTTGTGGCAAGTGTTGTGATAAGCTTCTCGAGTGCGGGCGTCATCGCTGTAAGCAAATTTGCCATGTGGGTCCATGCGATCCTTGCCAAGTATTATTGAATGCTTCATGCTTCTGCAGAAAGAATATAGAGGTTGTTCTTTGCGGAGACATGGCCATGAAGGGAGAAGTTGACGTGGAAAGTGGAGTTTTTTCTTGCAATTCAACTTGTGAAAAATTGCTTAGTTGTGGTAATCACATGTGCGACAAATTCTGCCATCCGGATCCTTGTGGGGAGTGCGACTTATTGCCTGGCAGGATTAAAACATGCTATTGTGGAAAAATGAATTTGATGGATGAAAGACAGAATTGTCTGGACCCCATTCCGACTTGCTCACAAGTTTGTAACAAGTTACTCCCTTGCGGGATACACTTTTGTGCGGAAATGTGTCATGCAGGGATTTGTCCTCCTTGTCTGGAGAACGTTGCCCAAAAATGTCGTTGTGGCTTGACTTCTCGTACTGTTGAATGCCACAGAACGAGGGAGGAGATATTCACTTGTGATAAACCATGCGGACGGAAGAAAAATTGTGGTAGGCATCGTTGTAGTGAGCGTTGCTGCCCTTTGTCAAATTCTAGCAACCTTCCTCTTGGTGATTGGGACCCTCATCTGTGCTCCATGGTTTGTGGCAAGAAGCTTAGATGCGGGCAGCATTCATGTGAATCACTTTGTCACAGTGGCCACTGCCCTCCTTGCCTCGAAACGATCTTCACCGATTTAACTTGTGCATGCGGTAGAACTTCAATTCCTCCTCCTCTGCCTTGTGGCACTCCCCCACCTTCATGTCAGCTCCCATGCTTGATTCCTCAACCTTGTGGGCATTCATCCACCCACAGCTGTCACTTTGGAGACTGCCCTCCCTGTTCGGTCCCAGTGGCAAAAGAGTGCATTGGTGGTCATGTGGTTCTTAGGAACATACCATGTGGGTCCAAAGACATCAGATGTAACAAACCCTGTGGTAAGACCAGGCAGTGTGGTTTGCATGCCTGTGGTCGGACTTGTCACCCACCACCTTGCGATTCCGACAACTCCGCCAGTGAAACAAGTCTCAAAGTTTCATGTGGACAGGTATGTGGTGCTCCTAGAAGAGATTGCAGACACACTTGCAAAGCGCCTTGTCACCCTTCAGCTTCATGTCCTGATGCGAGATGTGACTCCCCTGTCACAATCACTTGTTCTTGTGGACGGATAACAGCAAGTGTACCTTGTGATGCCGGTGGGGCCAATGGCAATTTTAGCACCGACACCGTTTTTGAAGCTTCCATAATGCAAAAGTTGCCTGTGCCACTTCAACCCGTAGAAGCTACTGGGAAGAGAATTCCACTTGGGCAGAGGAAGCTGGTGTGCGATGATGACTGTGCTAAAGTAGAGCGCAAGCGGGTTCTTGCAGATGCTTTTGACATCAATCCACCAAATTTGGAAACCCTTCATTTTGGGGAGCATTCTTACGTGTCAGAATCAGTTGTGGATCTCTTCAGGCGTGATTCTAAGTGGGTGTTAGCTGTTGAGGAGAGATGCAAGTTTTTAGTTCTTGGCAAGGGCAGAGGAAGTGCCACTAGCCTCAAAGTTCATGTTTTCTGTCCAATGCTGAAGGAAAAAAGAGATGCAGTGAGGCTTATTGCTGAGAGGTGGAAGCTTGTGGTCAGCGCAGCTGGTTGGGAGCCAAAACGTTTTATTGTGCTCCACGCCACATCAAAGTCTAAAGTACCAGCTCGTGTGCTCGGAGGTAGGGGCTCTATAACCTCAAACGTGCCCCACCCACCCACATTTGACCCGTTGGTTGACATGGACCCTAGGCTTGTTGTTTCTTTCCTCGACTTGCCTAGGGAGGCAGATATAAGCGCTCTGGTCCTGAGATTTGGTGGGGAATGTGAGTTAGTCTGGTTGAATGATAAGAATGCACTGGCCGTGTTCAGTGACCCCGCTCGTGCTGCAACTGCTTTGAGGAGGTTGGATCACGGCACAGCTTATTATGGGGCTGTTGTGCTTCAGAATGGAAGTGCTGCATCATCATTGACCATGCCCAATGCATGGGGAGGAGCTGGTCCAGCCAAGGAAGGAGCTTCAATTGGAGCTATAAAGGGCAATCCATGGAAGAGGGCTGTCGTGCAGGAGGTTTCCGATTGGAAGGAAGATTCATGGGGTGGTGAGGGGTGGTCTATTGATTCCCAGAGCTCCATCTTGAAAGAGAAAGAAGCTCCTATATCTGCTTCTGTTAATCGCTGGAGTGTCTTGGATTCTGAAAACGCGACGAGCTCCTCTGCTCCTTTAGTCGGAAAGGAGATCAATTCAATTAAATTTGAAGATCAGGTTGTGGTAGGACCGGAATCGAAGGCTGCTGGGTCTAGTTCAGAAGGAACGCAAGGACTAGTTTCCAGTGGAGTGGAGGCCACCGAAGTAGTTGATGACTGGGAGGAGGCTTGCGAATGAGGTGTTAACATTTCAGCTTTGTGGATCAGGAGCACCTGTTGACTGGTCGACGTTCTTGAACCACCTTTTTTTTTTTGGCTTTGGATTTTCAGGTAGATCAACCTTTGGTAATGGGGCTTCGACAGTTATCGTTTTGATATATAGACTAGATAGAAGAATGTTCTTTGCCATTTTTTTTCCTGGAAAGGACGTTCATGCTTCTGCAAGTAATATCGTGTTGTATTGAACCGAGGAGTTGCTTCAGATCTTGCCTCTTGATTCTATAGCTTTCTGTTTCCCTCAATTTGTTCAAGCATATGAACACGTGTAGTTTGCAGAATTAGTCCAGTAATCACAAAGATTTGCAACTCTCTCTGCTAAGTGATGTGATTTAAAGGGACTCGATCGCTGGGGAAAATGCTGCTATTGGCTTTGGGCTTCTGAGAGTCCGAATGTGGAAAATTTAGATTGAATAAGACGGAGTGGTGAACACTTGAAAGAATTCTATTCCAAGGTTAAGTAAATCGGTTCACGAAATTGGTATATTTAGTAACATGGTATTCCGAATGTTTAAAAATTCCTGGCGAGGGGGATTAAAGAATTTTTAGCATTTCAGGTTAGAGAATGCTGTCCTTTCATTACGACGGAAATTCTGGCGAGGGGGATTAAAGAATTTTTTAGCATTTCAGGTTAAAGAATGCTGTCCTTTCATTATAACAGAAATTATATAAATGCAAGTTGGTGATGATAACATAACACGGGAGGCCGTAGCGTCGCGGCTCTCCATGTTTCGATCAATCTGGCACTATGTTTTGTTTTTTGCTCTCTCTCTCTCTCTCTCTCTCTCTCCCCGTGTGTTTTTATTCCGCTTCAGAATTTCGAAAAAAAAAAAAGCAGCAAGAAGGGTTTAAAGTTCAAGAATCCAAATGGAAGAGCATGTGAAAATCTTAGGACTTGGACTTGAAATGAACACATTGTGATTCGAGGATTTCTTTTTCAGACAAAAATGGCCGTCTTTGTCATTCCGGCTTTCCCTCTCAGACACGAGAAAAACTCCAAAATAAGAACATCTCTGCAGTCTCTAGTCTGTTGTGTTCCTCTCTTTGTTAATATCAGCCAAAGCTTTGAATCTACAAGAAGCACAAAGGCTTTAGTTATCCATCTCGTGAGTCTCTCTCTCTCTCTCTCTCTCTCTCTCTCTCTCTCTCAAAAAAAAACTTGGTTTTCTCAGTTGGACAGTTATTGGCTGATAGCTGGCCATTCTCATCTGCCTGATCTCTCACAGGAGAGTTCACTCCTCTCTTTTCTTGACTAATATCCAATTTATAGTTAATGTCAAGTTCGCTCTCTATCTCTTTACAACAAGCTCTGTTTAGTCATGGATCCTACGCTGAACCATGGGACTTTCTCGTGTCAGCCTCAGGTAAAGTTCCAGTCCTTTTGAGATACAGTTAAATGTCTATAAAATCGCAGGTGATTGTCGGATTATGGTTTTTGAGGTGTGGCATCAACCAAATTTATTGTTTGTGGTGCTTATTTCGGCAAATAGTTCCGACTCCGTCATAAGATTATCACTGTTTCCTGGAAGAGGGACCAACTGGTGAAATCAACTATTCTAATACTCGTGGTGTAAACCCAATGGCCGTCGTTCTTTTTCACTTCTCTAGCTTATTTGTTTCAAGTCTGTCCTGCATATGATCTGTATAACTTCAGCCTCAGATGTGCACGCAGTTTATTTCTTTCTTTTGGTTTGATCAGCATCTATATATATCCAAATCTATTGCAGCCATTTGTGTTGGCTCTTGCATTTATGTTTTTGATACCTTTTTCCATGGGTGAATCGGTTACACATGCAGAAAGAAACATGGAAGCATGTGGCCCTTTTATCGTTTCAGACCCTGGGAGTAGTCTATGGCCGTTTGAGCACGGCACCTTTGTATGTTTTTGAAACGATCTCTCAAGAGGATTTCAAGTCAGATGAGATTCCATTTGAGTTCCTCTCCTTCATCTTCTGGACGATCACTATCATTTCCTTGCTGAAGTATGCCTTAATAGTCTTGATAGCCGATGATGATGGAGAGGGTAAGAGATTACATGCTTCTTTGAGCATGGGGACTGTTTTTACAGTGGATTTTGCAGAGCGCTGATATGGCTTGCAAATTCTCGCAGGTGGTACATTCGCTTTATACTCGCTATTGTGTAGGCATGCGAAAGTGGGTCTGCTTCCAAATGATCAACTTACAGATGAGGCTGTGCATTTGGTGGAGACCTCATCTAAGATGAAGTGGCGATTGAAGGCCAGAAGGGCTCTCGAGAAGCACCGATTTAGTCACTACTTGATGCTGTTCTTGGCTCTGTTTGGTTCCTGTATGATTATCAACGATGGAGTGCTTACCCCCGCAATATCTGGTTCCGAAATCAATCTTGTTAATTTTCCCATATCCTTTTGACTTTTGAGATTATTTCAGTTGACTTGAATAAGTTAGTTATTTCTTCATCCTCCAGTGCTGTCAGCTTCTAAGGGGGTCAAGCGGTCATTGTCGGAGATTGTCAATTCATGTAAGATTTACAAGATATATCCAGTCGTAAAATGACAAGGAAATAATGATTCGGATTTGACCAACTTCTCATGTTTCTTGGTATTTGGTTCTTACCAGCTTCCTCTTTGAACGCCTCTCGAGATTCCATAACAAAGGCCTTGGATAAATGTGAGTGTATAGTCATCTCAATAACAAAACTGGGTTGCGTTTAAATATCTTGCTGTATTGTATTCTCTTTCTTGTTTTCACTCTTGATCTACAATACAAACCAAATAATTTCAACTGCCCCAAGCACCAATCTCTGTTAATATTCTCCTTTTTGATTTGTAATGTGTGATTGGTCACCAAATGCTGTTTGCCCTATATGAAAGGCAGAATGTAGCGGTAATGCTTGTTCTTGAAACAGCATTTAAATACTTCGATCTGTTTGTTTGACATTTATCCTGTATTCTCCTTATGTGTCCCAGATGTTCCGGTCCCTTCTGCATGCATCATACAGATAGGCCTTTTCATGCTGCAGCAATATGGCACTGATAAAATAGGGTTCCTGTTCGCGCCAATCATCACCATTTGGCTCTTATTTATTGGTGGGGTAGGTTTATATAATATCTTGCACTTTAACCCTAATATTCTTCATGCCATATCCCCGGCATACATGTACAGTTTCGTGAGAAATATCAATGAGCATAGTTGGAGATCTTTGGGAAGCATTCTCCTTTGCATAGCAGGTTGGTGTGACCAACCATTTCTTCTCCCTCCCACTTCTTAGCCACTACGAGGAACATTATGGTCAGCCTGTGAAAATGTTGACCGCTTTCTCTGCTGGTGTGCGATTTTGACAGGATCAGAAGCGATGTTTGCGAATCTAGGTCACTTTTCAAAGAAGTCAATTAAGGTTGCTTCGTAGAGAGCTCAAGCTCTGGTAATTTCCTTTACTCCATGCCAAAGACCGACAGATGACTTTCTTGGATTCTGTCTCTCTGCAGATAACCTTTGTGTGCTGCATTTATCCGGTTCTTCTCATATCCTATGCGGGTCAAGCTGCATTCATATCCAAAAACTGGCAAATCATCCCAGAGTTCAATCATCTCAGTAGCTCTATGCCGGGTAGGTACTAATACAATCATGGCGTCTTTCTCGTTTTCCTCCTCCTTTTTAGTGTCTTCCGACCCCCCCTTCTTTTTCAAATCCCGGATTGCTTAGAAGGCTTAACTGCATGTCCAGATCATACTCGGCATGCCTTCGTGGTGTTATCTCTGTTCGCTTCAGCGGTCGGGAGCCAAGCATCAATAACAGCCAGCTTCTCAATCATAAACCAGCTCCTGGCCCTTAAATGCTTTCCCCAGGTAAAAGTGGTGCACACGTCAGAAAAGATACATGGACAGGTCTACATCGCAGACCTCAATTGGCTGTTGATGATTCTAAGCCTCTCAGTGACGATCGGTTTCCACAATGTTGGGGCAATTGGATACGCGACAGGTTCGATTCCATGAGAGCAACATGTATATACATCTATAAATTTTTGGGTTCTGAAGGGTTACGATTTACCTTATTCTATCTGTAAGGCTAAATGAATGTCGGTATGTTCGATGCATTGCTTGGCAAGTACTTAGTTTTACCTACTTATCTAGAAAGATACACGAATAGACAACATATAATGTAGGACTTAGGACACTCATCTCTGTTTTTTAATGAGAAACTGGGTCAAATTTCTGCAGGAATGGCCATTGTTTCAGGAATGCTTGTAACAACCTGCCTGATGTCACTTGTGATCTCTGTGTACTGGGAAAAGAGCCTATTCATATCTGCGTGTTTCCTGATATTCTTTGGCTTCATCGAAGCCATGTACCTATCAGCGTGTATCTGGAACTTCCACCTAGGGGCGTGGTACCTCGTCATGCTCTCTGTGCTGTTCTTGACCATCATGCTCGTGTGGCATTACGGATCGATGAAGGAGTATGAGTTCGATCTAGAGAACAAGGTCTCATTTGAGTGGCTCACCAACTTCGGTGCAGGGCTCGGGATCTCCAGGGTCCCTGGGATCGGCTTCATCTACACGGACATAGTGACTGGGGTCCCAGCATTCTTCTCGCACTTCATCGTGAATCTTCCCGCATTCCACCAGGTTCTCATCTTCGTGTCCTTCAAGCCTCAGCCGCTGCCTTATGTGCCCAGCGACCAGCGGTTCCTCATTAATAGGGTCGGCCACAAGGACTACAGGATCTACCGGTGCATTGTGCGATATGGATACTGCGACCGCACCAGGGACACAGATGATTTCGAGGAGCAGATCATCCATTCCATCGGGGAATTCATTTCCCTGGAGGAGAAAGACTTCGAGTCCATCACTTTTGAGGAAGGTAAGATGACCGTCGGCGGGAAGCCGGGCTCAGATGGGAGCACGGCATATGCCCTCATCCCGGTTAACAACTCCATGTCCACTGCGTCCTCAAGCCGGGCCAACGAGGAAAACATGACCGTTTCTTACCACCCTGGGTCAGAAAAAGGTCCTAGTACTAATGCCCCAGTGAGGAGGAAGAAGGTCCGGTTCGTATTGCCTCCAGAGAGTCCTAAAATGCAAGCATCCGTGCGGGACGAGTTGCGACAACTAGTTGACGCCAGGGAGAGCGGCACTGCATACATCCTCGGCCAGTCCCATGTAGTGGCGCGTCAAGGCTCCAACTTTTTCAAGCGGCTCGTGATCATGGTCTACGTTCTCCTGGCTAGAAACTCCAGGGAGCCTCCGGTCGTGCTGAACATCCCCCACGCCGCGCTCATTGAGGTCGGGATGGTGTACACGATATAATCAAGAATCGAGGCGGTCCTGGAATTTGGGCTTCGATTTTGTGCATATATATTTCATGAGAAATGAAGGACGTTGTTATGTTTCACAGGGTCACCTTCAGTCCATTATAGCATCGTCATCAGCATAATTTCCATATGTAATGGCCAAAATAACGGTTGACGTTTGAAGCGTCATCCTATACTTTCACTTTCCTTTCAAGGGTTAGTTTCTAACTCTCTTCAACTTTTTCCTGGTCGCCACACCGTCTTACATTCAACAATAGTAGGTCTGATTTTGAGAATTGAGAGGAGGAAACAAGCAACTTCGAAAGCAACGACAGGGCTGTCGTTCGTTCCCCCGATCGCCGGCAACGGGAACTTCTTATCCTGTAATTGGTTTAGGACATGGTATTCCACGATCAGTCTGAAAATATGTTTGGTTCAGTATTGCCACAGCACTTTGGGGCTTCAAGTCCTTAAGCAAATGCAATTGGCTTTAGGTAAATATTGTGGAGAGTATTGGGAAAATGTCATGACATTTCCAAAGGCCTAGACCATTGGCCCAAGATAGGTTTAGAGGTACTTTGGAGTTTGGAGTGCTGCATTTCTGCAAAGCATATATAATTTTTTTTCTCTAACCTTACCCTTATTCAACTTTTATAATTCTGCAAATGTTGCCACCTCAAGCAACCTCATTTAGGCTGCCGACAAGGCAAAATTTGGCTACCAGCCACTAGTTACACTTGGGTCGCTAGAACCCAGGCGACACTTGAGGTTGGCGACCACAAGTGTTGGCTCAGTGGTGCAACTCAAACAACTCTTGAGGTTACACAACCATAGATGAGGCTAGCCAGCGGCTAAATTCCTTGGGTAAATAGTTTAGGAGTTTCCTTTAAAAAGAACTAGCAAAAGTTTTTACAAAGTGTAATTTTTTCTAAATGGTATTTAAGTCAATATTGCTTCCCAATGTGTTCTTAAAATACACCCCACCAAACATTAGTGGTATTTCAAAAAAATTTCATTAAAACCGAAGCAAACACACCCTTAATATTGACAATGAAAACTTAGGGTCTATTGGTTAACACTCTTATTCGAGAGAACAATTTCTTTTCAAAAATTGTCTTTTTTTATTTCTATTTTTCGGAATAATTTTTTAGTAAAAAAACGCATTTAGTAGTTATACAAAATTTATATTCTCGAAATGGAAAAATAACGAGAATACATTTGGCTGCGACAGCCGGCGTCTCGCCGTCAATTGGCTAGTGACTACGGCAGTGGCCCACAATCGGTTGATTAGCGATGACGACAGCGATCAACGACAGGCGATAGATAGCCAAACAATAGCGGGCGACAATAGGGGCCAGGGAGGAAGAAAAAAAAAGAATAAATAACTTATTTCTTGAAATTGTTATATTTCTTCCACTTCTTGTTTCTACTTCAAATATATTCTCGGCCACTTTTCTATAGAAAAATTAGTTGATATTACCAAACGGATTTCTGTTCTTATTTTATTACGGAAAATAGAAAAACAAAAAAGTAGGAACATTAACAAACAGGCCTTTATTCTACAGGAATTATTATTATTATTATTATTATTATTATTATTATTATTATTATTATTATTTGAATCAAACTATAAGAGATGGTAATCGGTTTTTAATACCAGTTACGCATTTCACTGTCAAGATGACTAGTCACTTGCTAAAGTCAAAATTATTCGAGATCAGAAATATGATGAATTAGAAGAAAATTCATCTAATGTTCCTTAGAAGCATTATCAACATAATTCACCTTTTGCATAACCAGGCGTGAGATTCGAGAGATCCGCTTATTTACATGATACACGTGTAAAAGGCATGAAAATGTTCGGATATGGAATTGGGCGGCGCCCGCCATGTCTCCCACCATACATAGGACGAGAAAAGGGCAAAATCGGTAATTCAGATTCTCCCCCTCGTGGAAAACGCAAAAGGAAGAAGACGAAAAGCTCCCCCTCTCCACTGTCTTTTGCGATAGATTCGTAGGCCTTCCTATTATCTTTTTTTTTTTTTTACCCAATTAATTATTTGATGGCAGTATAGTTTCCATGGAATCACCTCATAATGTCCATCTTATTTTACTCCTCATCACACCCCACCAACATCCATCTCTTTTCTCCCCACGCCCACGCGCCGCCTATGTCGCCTGCCACGGATGGCCCTACCACCTAGGGGTGAGCAGCGGTCTAGGGTCGACCACTGGACCCTGGACCTGGCCAACCCTACCTGGCCCTGGTCAGGTTCCCAGGTTCGGGGGTCGTCCTTGGTCCCCGAAAATTTGAGCACCAACACTATGCGGGTTGGTCCCCAGAGAGTTTTGGGTTGGTTCAACCCCCGGAACCCCGTATATTATATTATATTATATTATTTATATTATTTATATTATTTATATTATTTATAATTCTTTTATATATTCAAACTTAAGTAAAATGTCTCGTTATATTATATTATATTGACATGTTCTATCAATAGTAGTAATAGCAATTTCAATTTAAAACTTTTGTTGAGTATTAATTATGTATTGTTTGTTTTGTTTTCAGGTGTTTAGAAGTTCAAGTGAATTCGTAAGATGTGAAGTTATATATTCATGGTTTATATTAAGTATTTTGAACTTTTTATGGTTTAATTGTATTTTACTAATGAATTTCACCTACACTTTGCTTTTCAATTTGTGTCAAATGGTATAAGTTTTTGAAGAGTAGAGTAGTACTGCAGTCGCTACGGTGATTTACTAGTCAAGTGGTGTGTGAAGCAAATTTTTTGGTTGAGTGGACTCTACATGATCAAATGCTAGTCAAGTGGTGTGAAACTCATTTTTTGGTTGAGTGGATTCTACATGATCAAATGTAGGAAAACGCTTTTGCATATGGTGTTATGAATATTAAAGATAGATGATTACAATAACTTTCCATCTTGTCCCATATCTCAATGAGCGGTTAGCGGTATGAAATTTCTATTATTGTGTCATCTTAAATTTGCTAAATATGTATTGATATTTATAGTTTAGTTGCATAATGTCGCATTGTCGATGGATGTATAATTTGAATTTGTGGGTTTGCTTTTTTAGGGAATATAAAAATTAAGACGAAAAATTATCGATCGGTCCCGGATTGACCAACCGGACCGAACCCATTGGGTGGTCCGGTCACTTTGGCCCCAAGCTTCAATAGGGTCGGTTCTCGGTCCTAAAATCAAGGCCGTCTGACATACGGGTTGGTCACAGGGTTAGGGGGTGGCCCGGACCATGCTCACCCCTACTACCACCACTATCATGGCAACCGCTGCCAGCCCGCCATGCCCGCCCAGTGCTGACGGGCCTGATCATCTTTGGAGCTCTAGCGTCGTCTCCTCTCATTCCTCCTTGCTCCGTCCGTGTCTCAAGCTCTCTTGTTTGCTTCCCTGCCAACCATAGGTCATCGTGGCTCGAGGGCGCCGACGTAGAGCTTGTAGCCAGTGGTAGAGGTCGCGTCGACCCTATCCTATCACTGTGCACAAGCAATTCGCTCAGCAGCAACGACAAATCAAACATTGCTTGAGGATAGGATAAGGGTAAACAGTTTCAGGTTTTAGATTTAAAACTGATTTCTTAATTTTTGGAACTTGGAATTTACCTTTATCACGTGTTCAATAGTCAATTTCAAGGCATATTTAGGTTCTTCCTTTACTCTTAATTGAACATTTATAATGAACCATCATATATAATGACAACCATTTGTTACAATTCACTAATTGCAATTCATATTTAGACACACGAAAATTATAAAATATTAACACAATAAAAGTATACTATATAATTTCAAATTACACACCCATCATTAAACAATATCGCACGAAGACATAAATAAGAAAAACACAAAGGCCTGTCTCAAATTCCAAGTGCTAAGTTTCCAATTTCACTTAAAATTCAGAACTTATTTGTCAAAACAGGTTGTTATTAGTGTAATACTCATATTTCCAATTCTATCTTAGAATTTATAACAACTCTTGTTCTTATCGATTAACCCACCGAATCCCATATATATGATAAAACATAACGTTACATCAAGTGGTGGCCTAACTAGACAATTAAGAAAACACCGACGCACATATCCCCTAACTTACCATCTAAGTAGTAATCATATCGCAATCGATTGCGTGCATGCATTTGTGGAAAACATTGAATTCGATTGGGCTCGGAGGGTGGGGCGGGGAGGAGGAGGCGGAGTGGGGCGTCTGGACTCTGGATGGAGACGTAGGGGCCGACTCGTCGTTTCTCCCTTCACCTACGATTCAACTCCTGTTTTTTTTTTTTTTTTTGGGTTTTTGTGCCCTCTTTTCGAGGATTTTTGTCCGTTTTCGCATGAGGTTTAGAAGCCGTCCGGAAACATCCCCACGTCGCGTGGATCACAATCGCAACGCACTCTCTTTGCCCATATCATCTTTTTCCTTTCTGTCTCCATCGGCCAATCAATGGCCGCCATCCATTTTCTAAATCCATCGGTCTCACGACAAGCACCCCCTCGTTCTTTCTCCGAAGATTCCCATCTAGCCACCCCGGCCCGATCCGATCGGGTCGAACAACATCGACCGTCGATGGGATGGGATGGGATCCCTCGACAGTACCCACATCGTCCGATGATTATCTTACGTGAGGCCATTGATAGAGATCTGGGTCCTCACAAGGAAATTCAAGTTATCAATAATAATGATTTAGAGTTTCTGATTTGTAAAGGCATCGTTGCTGTCACGGCATATCACACCAATCCAAATGAGGATGTTTTTTTTTTTGGTGAAATCCAAATGAGGATGTTTGTCTAAAGTATCCTAAAACAATTATACGGCAGTCAATTCAGTTCTAAATATTTTAATTATGTCAATATAATCCTAAATATTTTAGTAATTTATTAATTTAATCCTAAACCTTTCAATTGTGTCAATTTAATCATTATTTTTTTATGATCTATCAATTTAATCCCTAACCAGTTATTGAATATTTAGCCGATATGACTATATCAACAAACCATCAAAAGATTTGAACTAAATTGACAAATTATTAATATGTTTAGGACTAGATTCGCACAAAGAAATTTTAAGACCAAATTATCAAATTGTCAAAATATTTAAGACTAAATTGATATAATTGAAATATTTGAAACTAATGATGATAAGTTTATGGCTTTTTAGAAAATTATCCATCCGGATGAAGCCGCCTCTCGTTGAGATCTTTCAACAGCATCCATCTCGCCACGATAACCGCACAACATTCGAAAAAGATCTTTCGGCTCAATTCACTTTAAATATATACACACAAACCATCTCATCCACGTCGGGCAACGAGGCCCGGTAAGTGCCACGGGTCGCTGTCCCCCCCTACCCCCACACTTAATTTTGCGACCCGTGCCTTTCCCTTTCGAGGTGGCTACAAACCCTTCGCAAGTTGCGGGAAAAGAGAAGGTGCGCAGAACCAGCCCATCGAAAGGAACATGTGTTCCAGAGCCATTTTTTTCTGTATAATTCCAAAAGATGTCGCCATCCAACGCTCCCTTCACTTTTAAATTTTCTTGCCAAAGTGAAAAACAAGGAAGCACGTGCAATTTGTGAAACCTGCGGGGGTGTTTGCTTGCACGTTCTTTCTTGAGCCTCCCCAAGAAATCGAGGGATCCTTCCCTCCTCCTCCTCCTCTCGGTCGCCCTTGTCGTGCACAAAGATCTTTTCTTCCTTTTGCATCCGAATCTTCAAATTGAAAATTGACCAGAAATCACGATTCCTTAGACCATCTTTGAATTGAGTTCAAGCTAACCAAGTCATGGAGTTGGAATTGGGTCAATTCTAGGAGTCATAAAGTATTTTCCTTTACTCCGACTCCCAATAATTAAACCCAGTAATTCACTGGCCACAAGAAGAACACCCTTAAAATGAAACGCCCTCCTCGCCCGTTTTCTTAATCATGAAGAAAGGATGTAAAATTTAATGGCGATTTTCTCTCCACCCATGATTTAGCTCGGACGAACCTTAAAGTCTACCGCTCTTTAATCGGTTTTCGCCCTACAATCGATTGATTTTTGGAGAGTTTTCGAGTCAAAAACCCGAGAATTAGTAAATCTTTTTCGGGAATCAACCCTCTCGATGGTCACCAAACTTCGAAATTAAGTAACGAATATTCACAAATATAGCCAAGTGAGGAGAGAGAAAGAGAGTTTAAGTTGAACTATTCAAGAAGCCCTTCATTAGTTCTCGAACAGCAATTTCACTGCCGGAAGCATCCTAAAGAGGACATTGAAAAATAAAAAAGAAACAGAGAGAGCCCGAATTTGCGACCCGAAGTCCGCCCTTTATGTACAAAAACTCATTGCGAAGCGAATCTCGACCCGACCCGTACTTGATTTGTCCCGGCCGGGCCCGTTCTGCGTGCGCCCGCCTCGACTTCCGGGTTTTCCAGCGGTAAAATACTTTGCCTCAACCCGACCCGCGTGCTTCCACCTCACAAGGATCCCGCCGGATCTTTACCGCCGGCTATGAAAGGGTGGTTCAGCAGCTCCGCCACCGACCACCGCTTGCTCGACTCCTTCTGCAGGCAGCACTCGACGAAGCTCCGGAACTCCTCCGACGACCCGTCCGGCGACCTCGGCGGCTCCCCGAAGCAGATCGCGCACATCAGCGTCGCCCAGTCGGGCCTCTGGCCGGGGCCCAACAGCGGGAAGTGACCCAGGTAGAGCTCCAGCAGCGTCAGCCCCAGGCTCCAGATGTCGCCGGCGTAGCCGTCGTAGTTGCCGCCGTAGCTGTCCGGGTCGAACCGCTCGGGGCTCATGTACGCGCACGTGCCGACGTAGGAGTTGCACGCGTCGAGGGTCCGGCACATGATCTTGCTCACCCCGAAGTCGGCGATCTTGACCTCCATCGCCGAGTTCACGAGCAGGTTCGACGGCTTGATGTCGCGGTGGATGATCTTGAGGGAGTGGAGGTAGTGGAGCCCGTTGAGCACGTGGCGGGCCACGGCGGCGAGTTGCTTCTCCGAGAAGGTCCCGGAGGCCTCCAGGAGCGTCTGGAGGCTGCCGGCGTCCATGTTCTCCATCAGGATCGCGATGTCGCCGTTCGGCTTCTCGAAGATGCCGTGGCACCGGACCACGTGCGGCGAGTCCGTGCGGCGGAGGATCTCCATCTCGCGGAGGACCTGGCGGCGGACGGTGGCGTCGCAGCCGGCGTGGACGACCTTGAGGGCGTAGACGACGGAGGTGCGCCGGTGGCGGACCTTGTAGACGGTGCCGCCGTTCCCGTGGCCGAGGACGCCGAGGCTCTCGAGGTCGGACAGGGAGGTCGCGGCGGCGCCGGAGCCGGCGGTGGCGGTGGCGGTGGCGGCGGCGGCGGAGGGAGGGAGGGGGAGGGAGAGGGGCGGCGGGAAGAGCGGGCGGCGGTTGGGGAGCTCCGTCAGCGGGAGGCGGAGGTTAAGCTGCCGGCGTTCGCGGACGAGGGCCATCAGAGGGAAGGAGGGAGAGAAAGAGCGAGAGCGGAGAGATAAGATCGATGAGTGGAGTGAATTTATGGTGGCGGATTCTGGGAGGGCAAGTGGAGAGAGAAAAGCACGTGGGATGATTAAAAAAAATGAAAAGAAATCATTTAGTAAAAGGCAATTGGAATGTGATGTTGATATATGGAAGGAAGCTGGGTGGAAATGGGATTAACGCCATTCATTTTCAATTTTTCGAGGATAATTTGAATATTATATATTATTGTTATTACGATTTAATGGGATTCCGTATTTTTTTTTCAATAATGCTTTGTTTTCTTCCTAATAAACTAATGGCATGTGACAACATACAGCCAACTACTCCCAAAAACGAAAGTAGCCTATCAAATCCAACATCATCAACAAGTTAAGATGACAGTTTCTTTGTCAAAACCATGTGCCCATGCATCTAACTCCCAAAATTCGAGAATTAATTAAGTGGAGTGTGTACATGATATATATATAATCGTGGCAGTTGATGGGGGTGGTGGGAACGGGATACTGAGGTGACAAACATGGGCATGAATTACATAATTTGTAGAATGCAAATAAGAAAAGATAAATAAATAAATAAATAAATAAATTATGCATCCATGAATTAGGGGTCAATGCATAAAAAAAACTTTACCTTTTAAAGAGTCATATTTAACAATCCTTTGGAAATGATGCTTTGTTATAACCATTAATCTCCTTAAATTTTTCTCGTTGGTATTTATCATGAACATAGACTTCCCTCTTTTCAAGTAATAAAGCACAAATTACTTAAATTTTGAATAAAAAAATTGAGAAAATGTCATTGTTGTAAGAAAATAACAAGTAATTTTATAAAAATTACCTAAGTAGAGTTACCCAACATAGATAACTAAGATAAGTAACTTGAGAACATGTACGAAACTAGATTGCCAACTTGTTGCTTCCAACTCATGGTATCCCCTTCTTAACTTCTCTCGGGTCCCAGGCTTTAATGTGCATTTTTTTTTTATTCTTTTAATCTTATTAATATAATAGCCTGACAAAAAAAAAACTGATTAATATAATAGATATTATATGTTAGATAAGATTAGATATTTGCCTATATTTTGCTTTGGTATCAAGCCAAAACCGTGACCCGCACGCCGCCCTCGTTTTCCCACTGCTTCAAATTAAATAATAATATGGTTGGCGATGCCGTCCGATCCATCTCGGGTGTGGGACATCAACGTCCACCAACCGTCATTTAACAATCCCTTCCCCCAAATCATTGAGGAGATTAGCAGCTGGAAAATAGAGAAGATGAAAAAGAATTATAATTTAATCTGCGCGATTTTGAAACCCAGAGACACCAAGGCTAATCAAAATTATCTAAAAAGTCATAAATTTATAATATTTTTATTAATTCAATTATAAATCTTTTAATTATGTCAATTGAGTCCTAAATATCTTTAAATTTGACATGGATACTAATCATCTTAAGTGACATGGACGGCTTTGATATGGATATAATATTATAATATTTTTCAAATTTTCTCATTCTTTTCTTCAATTTTCCTTCTTCTTTTTTTTTTTTTTTTTTTTTTTTTGTAAGTTATCATAAACCCTCGTTGATGGCCAACGAAGGTCATCGCTCTTAGACAAGGGGCGCCCATTCTTAGGTTAGTGAGGATTGCCCATCCGAGCAAGGGCAGTGCACACTCGCCCAAGCAAGGGCTCCCCTCTTCAAGCAAGTGTCAAGCAACTCCTCATTCACTCGCTCCCATCCTTCATGCTAAGGGCCGTAACACAAGGCACAAGCATCCCTTGTCCAAGGCTAATGACATCAACAACCAATGATGGCCAATGGAGAGAAAAGGGCAAAATAAAGAAAAAAAATCATAAATAAATAATTGAAATAATAAAATATTACTAAAGATTATCCACATCAATGTCGATTATGCCACGTAGGATAACCAATATTCAGTTGCAATTTCCAATTAAAATTAGTCCATTGACTCAATTGACAAAATATAAAAATGTTTAAAATTCAATAAGCATAATTAAGAGATTTAGGCTGAATTAGTAAAAGTGCAGCAAGTTTTAGCTTTTTGAACAATTTCTTGATTACAATGTTAGGAAATTTTTAGCTTAGGAACTAGAGGCTGCATATTCAAATATAATCAATTTGGTGCAAACTACTCTAGGTTACGCTTTCTAGATTATAAGAAATGAAATAGGTATGATCATAAATAGATTTATTGACTAATCCAAAGCATTTCATAAAGTAGGCTTTTGTCCCCACCCATTCATATCCGTTTTCATATTAATTAACGAAACGACAATTAACACAACTATTTATTTCGATTCGACTGGCTATGTTGGTCACATGAGGCATTCATCTAGTTTCGATTGTTGCTAATTATTCCTAATCCATTCTATGACGAGCACAACACGGGACTTTTCTCATAATAACGTTGGTGGGTTTAGTTCCCTCTCACGTTGCATGGTATGATCCTAACTATAGGTTATGGGACAAGTTTTCAAGGTGTGAATTATAGTGCTTTGCATTGTCTCTCTTACTTCAATAGCTAACTCTCAGGGAGTGGCTCCCTTACAAGTCTACATTGAAACACGACTTAAATAATTAGATAACTTTTAGCAAAAAATAATAATAATAATAATACTAATCAAGATAAGGTTGATTGAACCCCATTAGTATTTAATGGTGTAGGCCCTGATTTCATCCACTTGACGTGGGTTATGGCGCCATTTCCATACTGACCAACTTCACGACTTTGTCTCTAGCGAAAAAACGAAAACAAAATCGAAAACTTTAAGATTTTGTCACTAGAATTTGCCACGTGGAGTCAAGAGGATTGGAAGCTTGAATCTTTCAAAATAGTAGGTATAAGCAATACAGGCCAAACCGCTTGATACGGACGGGCCGATTTCTTGACAGTTCTTGAAGGCATCCGTTCGATTTCCAATTCCATGAAATTGGAACCGAAATTTTCGATGAAAATTGAGTTGACGATTTATTTATTTCTGACGCAAAATTCTTTCCATTCCCATTTCACGCGTTCTACTCTATTGTCTCCTCTTTTCCCGGTTTCAAGGATATTATTTGTAAATAAAACCGTCCTTTTGAATGAACACCATCATTTTCCTGTACCACGCCCTTGTGTTTCAAGGGGGAAGGCATCGTGGGAATCAAATATGCTGGCACTGGTCCATCAGTGAGGAGAGCATCTTTTTTGAGTCTTCTCCCATACTCTAGTCAGGGGCTAACGGGTCCCAATTTCTTTAAGTAGGGTTTCATTGAACCATCAAAGAATTGGATCAAATCGGTCTTTGATTTCAAAAATTAGGAACTAATGGGTCCCAATTTCTGGGTGAGATCAAACGGACCCGAGCCGACCACTCCTAGAAATGATCGCCACTGTTCATAGGCCTCCTACGTTTAATTAAGGATTAATAGGTAAAAAGAAAAAGAAAAATCGTCTGAAAGGAGCAAAAGGCCCATAAGCATCGCGACCCCGCCTCCACGTCATTCCTCGTACGGCGAGGCTAGAACTCATCTAGTCCCTGTCCTGCTGACGCCAGCGGAGCCCTTGTCCTGCGCGACGTACAGCATGACGTAATCCATCTTGGCTCTTCGGTTAGCAGAGAGAGCGTCTCTTTTTTTTGGGGGGTTTTACAAGTCGAGCTTTTTGGCAAAAAGCAAGCAAGCAAGCGACCGACACGTCGCTGTGAAACCTGCCTGGCCTGGCCTCCTCCCCCTCGCAGAAGAAAGTCGGGACCCGACAACCGACGTCGCTTGCAGCGAAGCGAAGGGGAGGCGACGTCACGAGTGACGTCGATGTCGCGTCCCTCGTCATGCGTGACGTCAGGCGCCACTCCGTTGCCTTGGGATTGACGTCTCGAGTCCTGCGAAAGTTGACGGGGGGAGAAGACTTCACCTTTGACAGAGATGCTGTTGGCTCACCGACGCCGACCGTTTCATCTTGCGGACAAGAGCTATTTGCTTTCCGACTACTTTAATTTATAGATTAAATGTTTATTATAAAATAAAATTAAATTAAATATATAAATTAAATAAATTTTTATTTTTTATTTCTTGAATTAAAATTAAAATATTATATATAATTTCAATTTTATTAATTTAATAAATTCGTTATTTGAGAAAAATAACTTTTCTATTATGAATATTATAAATTCTATCAATATTTATTTCACATCTCTCATGAGATAATTTTATCCTGACGATATCCTCATTATATCCGATTTTATCCTGTCTTGAGTGAGCATTAAATGTAGGATAAGATAAATCATATCTTATCCCGAATTTTATCTCGACTACCAAACGTAGCCTTTCTTAGATTTCTTTATCATAGGAGAAAGATTTTGCAGCACCTCTAAATAAGAAATATCACAAGGTAGAGGATGAAATCAATTACTTCACTTCTTTTGAACGAAAATGTATGTACATCAATTGTCCTTAAATTTACTCGATAATAGAGCTTACAGATACAACAATTCCAATAGAATCGAACGTACATAAATTACGTCGGAGTTTAATTAATGATAAAACCCAAGAATGTAAAGATGCGACGCTAAGATTTAATCAATTATGAAGTAATTAGGATAAATGGCAATGATACACGCCATAATTTAATCAATGATGCAATTTTGGAAGTTGCAACTACTATGCACGAAAGTGAAGATAATTGAAAGAGTAACATGTTTATTTGTTTGTGTTTGAAATGTGACTATTTAAAACTTATAATTGACAATATCAATGGAGGTTATAAAGGGAGATTAAAAACACTTACCAAATGATTTTATCAACAGTTCCATTGACTTCATTACCTTCTTCAACTCCACTATCTAAACAGTTGCTTTATTCCATTCCGTTGGAGATTACTTCTTTAATGGTCGCATCCAAAATTATCAACTCCACTTTTTGTTGATTTCCTTAAGCTGTCAATTCATCAAGTTGTTGATATTTTAAATTGTCAGTATTCTATTTAAATGATCAAATTCTATTCTTATCAACTAAGTCTATCACATATCGATAATAATAAAAAATTAATCATTTTTTGTGCAAACACTACTCATATTAACTTTGGAGGCTACGCTCATTACCTCATAAATGGATCCTCAGCCGATGCAGGCGTGTATTTGTGAGGATCGGTCGAGCTAGAAGATTCAAATACCTCGTGTTGTGAAACAAGTAATCGGTTAATTATACTGCATCAATTATACGAGCCTAAAAGTAAAATACTTTTTTTCTTTTTAGAAGCTAGCATAATGAATACATCGTGCATTAGTCGTTAGAGGTGATTCTTAGACCGGCCCGATGCAAATGCTGAGCTTGAGACAACATAGAGCAAGGCTCACTTTGTCATGTACACGAACCCACTGACTTGACTTCTGGTCAACGGGGTCGTCCGCGTGTTTTTTATTTCTGATGGGTGACCTAGAAAAGATGCATTCAAATGATAGCCGAACAAAGAACAGAGAAGTTCATAAAAGTGGGCTCCACCATCGTACGGGTTTGTTCATTTTCTACAGAATTAACCATATGACAATTATTAAAGTGCCAATTGTGTTCCGACTTGCCACGTTTATTATAATGCTGAAGCAAGGACAATGCCACTGTCGAGGCATCCATCTCGCTCCTAACTATCCGCCATCAATTCGATAACATGTAGTGATGATTTTAATTACAAGGGAAAATTACAGTAAATGTCCTTGAATCTTGGTTAAATGTGCATTGATATTTTTGAGCTTTTAATTTATTTAATATGATTATCATGTTATTCCTTAATGTTCAATTCAGTTTTAGACTTTTAATATGTAATCTAATAGCTCAACCTTTCAATTTATTTAATCCAGTACCTAAACCTTTCATAATAAAGGTATATCTTTATTATTATTTAAGGTTGAGTGATAAATCTCGGTTCTTGGAAAGAGAGTTTCTGTCAGGTTCACACTTTGAGCCTTTCTAAAGTAATGTTGCGTAAACTAGTGTGAACCCTGTTCAAAAAAAAAAAAAAAAAAAAAAAAAAACTAGTGTGAACCTCTCAGCTCGTATTAAAGATTGAAAACGGACAAACCCCATGGATGACGCCAGTTCCTTTACTCGTCATGGATGACGTCAGCTTGGGGTTACTGGTTCCCTTAGAAGTGATGTCTAATCCCTGTGAAGTTGATGGGGGCGGAAAAGACCTTACGATGAGGGGGAAAAAAAGTTGTGATTAGCTTCAAGACTCCTAAAGCCCGTTGAGTGGTTAGGGGTTTAATTTGAATTCACTAGGTCATGCGTTCCCATCATCTCGATGCCGCTAAACCTGTTAAAATGGGTTCAACTTCTATTTACGAACATCATTTTGTTTGAATGGGTCACTTTTAATTTTAGGGACCAATCATAATGAGTTTTAAAAATATGGAAGCCAAAATATACATAGATCCATTTACAGCCCATTTTACCCATTTTACCCATTTCCAATAAATAGCTTGTTTTAGTTCTTCCCTCTTCTTTTTTACTCACTCATGAGGCAATTCGGGATCTCACTTCTTAGACACTTTGCTCTCCCCTCTTTTGCTTCCATGAATCTAGTTCACTGCCACCTCCACCGCCTATCGCCGACTTCGCCACCACCCTTCTCCAATGGCCAAGGCTCAGCGACTGGTTAGAGAAAGAAGGGAACTGAAAAAGAAAATAAAGGAAAAAATTCGGAAAAAATATTAACAAATTGTTCACATTAGCGTCCTTGGCCACATAGAACGATTTGTGTTCATGTTAGTAATTTCAAGTCAAAATTGATCAATGGACTTAATAAGCAAAATATGAAAATATTGAATATTCAATTGGCACAATTAAAAGATTTAAGACTTTTTGGATAATTTTTTTCACTTTATAATAGACACAAAAACTAGGAACTTCTACGGTATTATCATCGTTAGGATGTCTCCTCATTAGTAACTACAAAAATGTTGTAAGATGTGATCCTTCTATGTGGGGATTTGACTTATGTTTTCGTGATGTAGTACAAAAAAAAAACATGGTAAACCAAAGAATCGTACACAAGAGTATCATAGCAAGTCCTCGCAAAGTACTTTCTCCCTCTCGTTACTCCACCGCCATTAGATTCGCTAAGGCCGCTTCTTAGTGGGCTCTCCGGCCTCCCCTAGACGACCAAATGGGCCTGAAAAGGCCCATGATATTCTTATCGGGCTTGGACAGACCAGGTGGCCCATTGGGCCCGACCCGCTTGTGGAACTTCTCCTTCGACAACAAAACTAAAACCCTGCTAAGAGCCTGACAATGATGGAAATTCCCAATTCTAACCGTTGAAAATAAAAACGTGGAAGAGAGAATCGAGAGATTTCAATATATTTCCATATATATAAAGGATTACAATGATAACTTATTTATAAGGCTTAAACAGAGGAGACAAGAGAAAATCAAATCAGATATGTATAATCAAAATAAATATAGAAAATCAGGGAAAAGATCCTAAATATCTCTGAAAAATACTTTAATATAGCTATCAATTACCAACGAAAAGGAAAGAGGACAACAGCAGGAGAGAATGTCCAAATCGAAAAGAAAGGCCGGTGTCATCTTATCATCTATCACGTCAATCCTCGAAGCTCAAAAATTAGCGCATCCCGTCTCGTGGGCCGATAACGTTGTACGCACATATGGGCATCGAGCCTAGCCCGCTAAGGTTTCGGGCCAGATTCATTCTGGTTAACTTTTTCCAAACAGGATATGCCTCGACGGCGCCGGCTGACGATGAATTGAAGGCCACCTGCTCGAATCTGATTCGGCCTCGAAATGCCTAAAAGCATCATATGTTTGGTCGGCCGGGCCTCGCGATCCGTCGTTGCTCTCGCCAAACGGTTGTCTGCGCGTGAAAGGAGAGAATCGTCGCATGGGACCGGGGGCATAAATAGGCCACATGAAGGATAAGATTTGGAGCCGCTTTTGGGCGATTCTTTTTACTGAGATGAATGATGACGAGACCTCATTTCGACGGTTTTCTTCACGTATCCAGCACCGAATAACGCAAATGGCTACACGGTCGATAAGACCCGGGGGGCGCACCTGGGGCGATGCGCGCACAAATGAACCGAACTGCGCACACTAAATTCCAGGATTCTCTCTATCTCCGAGGATCTCACTGTGCCGATGATTAGGCTCCAATGTGCACGGCCAATCCCTTTTAATGGCCATTGTGCAACGAAAGTGAAAAGGAATCATAAAAGCTGTCGCCATTGGTACTCTCTGTCTGTTTCTCTCTCTCTCTAGATCTCTCTCGATCGCTAGCTTGTGAAGTGTCACTTTACAAACGGTACGAGCGTCATCCCTTAATTAATTCCTGCACTCACATGAAGGATATCGTCTTTGCCTTTCCATCCATCTCCAACGGGTTTTTGCTCATCCTTCTTCTTCTTCTTTCTTCTTCTTCTGTGCCTGAGCTAGAAGGTGCTCCAGCGCCCGGTCGATGTCGACGATGCACGAAGGAGGCAGGATAAGGAGGGGAGGAAGACGGGGATCGGAGGAGGAGGAGGAAGACGACGATGAGGTCGTGCCGCGGGGACGGGACTCCCCGAAGCGGTCGTGGAGGTCGTGCTTCGGGGTGATGTTGGGGAACGAGGGTTCTCGGCGGGGATCGATCGCGAGATTGGAGTCCTATTATAGTTATTCCTCTCCACCGCTAAGGTGTATCATTCATCCCGATGACTGGTAAACTCTCGTTCTCTAGAAAAGCAGGAGCTCCATGACACGATTATGTTCTTGTGGTGTGTGATTTACTCATATCGTATACATACTGCCATCTCGATTGTGCTTGGTCGGAAATCGCTGCCAACGGAATCATTTTTTTAATAATATTTTAATTTTTGAAATTTTTTCTTTCTTTTTTCCCCTTTGAAAGGAAATGAAAATGAAAGGAAAATAATTATAAAAAAAAAAAAAATCATTTTTTTTTTAATTTGTCCATATCGGGGTCAGTCGTGCAACGTCAAACAATCGGCGTCCATATTAATGATTTTTGATCAAAATTAGTCGGATGAAGTAAATTAACACAATTATAAAGGATTTAGGACTAAATTGGTGTAAATATAATAAATTTAATTTTTTAAATTTTTTTTTATCAATTATTAATGAAGAGTGGTCTCAATCGATGGTACAAACACAGGAAAAAGATGTGGGTATAACCTCGTCATGAGCATGATATTCTTGTGGTGTGTGATTTACTTATATCACATCACTTATAAAACGAGTATATAGAATGGTTTTTCCGTGCATAGCTACATATTGCTATCTGGATTGTGTTTGGGCTATTGTGGTTGCAAAAAATGGTAGGACTGTACTCAACTCCCTACAAAGGAAAAGAGACGAAATCGAATAGTTATCTCATTCTTGAATCTTTTGCATTTGTGCAAATTCAGTTGATCTGGTCAATCTTGGCTAGAAATTGCTGACACGAGGATTTTTAAATAAAATTTCAATAACATTATGGATTTTTTTACAAGTTATTTTGTTTTTTTTTTTCCTTTCCTTTTTCCCTTTCTAAAGGAAATGAAAAAGAAAGAAAGGAAGAAATTATAAAAAAATCAATTTTTTTAATTTATTCACATCAAAGCTAGTCGTGCAAAAAATTTAGAATTGAATTATTACCAATGCAAAAAATTTAAATTTCTTTTTTATAATTTCCCCAGGTTTTAATGAAGAAAGAGCGGTTTGGTCAATGGTATAAACACATGAAAAAGATTTTGGAATAACCTTATCATGAGCATAGTATTTTTAGGTGAAGATAGTTTTCTAAGAGTGATTTTTTGTGATATATCTTGCGGATAGATATTTTTTTTCTTTTTTGCCGACACGTAAATGATCTTCTGTTTTTAGAAACTTTTTATAGGAAAGAAATATTTTCATCCTTTTTTGCCAACACGTAAATGATCTTCTGTTTTTAGAAACTTTTTAATTGGACGCGCCTTTTTGTCTTTTCACTTTCACGAGCGGGCCATAGAAAGTAGCTTTCTACGGACATGCACGTGACGAGGTTTCTCCATTGGGGCCCAGCGCCCGACAATGTACGTGATGGTCCCACGCGAGAAATCATAAATCATAATTTCGACAACTTCGTTCGAATCATATATTTTGCAAATGTCGGGTAACTACAGAAAGCGCAAAAAAGAGAAATGCGGAAATTTTTATCTGAATAATATGGACCATGGAGATAATTTCCAAACGGTGAAAAAGCAAAAAAAAAAGAAAAAAATAGAAACAATTAGATGATTTTCGATTCATGAACTCAATTGGCGCCAAAAGCAGAGACGCCATGCATATGCATACACGCCGGTGACGTCGTTGTGGGGGAAATGATGCAGGTGGTACGTGCTGTGGACGCACTTCATCCTGCTGTGGGCGGTGTACTCCTCCTTCTTCACCCCTCTCGAGTTCGCCTTCTTCCGGGGGTTGCCGGAGAACCTCTTCCTCCTCGACATTGCCGGGCAGTTCGCCTTCCTCATCGACATCCTGATCCACTTCTCCGTCGCCTACAAGGACTCCCGCTCCCACAAAATGGTCTACGATCGTTCCCAGATCGCCCTAAGGTCGGCTCGGCTCGGCTCGGCTCGGCTTCCCTTCCCTTGGCTGTGTCGTTGTTCGCTTCGTGATCTTCGAATTTTGCTGGGTTTCGGCGTTTCTTGAACGTGGAGTAGTAGTGGGGTGTTCTTGACTCTTGTCGTGTCTGGCACTTCATGTTGCGCTTACTGCTTGTTGCTTTTTAAGGTACTTGAAGTCTCGATTTAGCGTCGATCTTCTGGGTTGTCTCCCCTGGGATTATATTTATAAGGTATTGATTCTGTCGCCCTTGTTCTTACCGCCGTCGCCATGTTCTACGTCGCCCTGGGAGAATGGTCAATGGTTCCGCTGCCATGCTGTTGTTGAGTTTCCTCTTCTTTGATCAGGCTTGCGGGAGGAAGGAGCCGGTCAGGTACATGCTGTGGATTAGGCTAAGCCGGGCGGTCAGAGTGACAGAGTTCTTCGAGAAGCTGGAGAAGGACATTCGAATCAATTACCTCTTCACTAGGATAGTGAAACTTATCGTCGTCGAGCTCTACTGCACGCACACGGCCGCTTGCATCTTTTACTATCTCGCTACCACTATGCCTCATTCCAAGGAAAGATACACGTGGATCGGGAGCTTGAAGATGGGTGACTATAGCTACTCGAACTTCAGAGATATCGATCTTTGGACGCGCTATATCACGTCTCTCTATTTTGCCATCGTCACGATGGCAACCGTCGGTAAAGATCTTTCCTACTGTTTTTCGGCAATATGACATGACTAGTGACTACTTGTTTGACAAGAGTTAGGGGTTTGAAAATACAAGGTGCATTATCACCTTGACAGTGTTAATCTCTGGATGAACCGGTTTTGTGATTTTCAAGAATAGGTAACTTCTCGATAATTTGGGTGCGCGCAAGTGCTAAATAGTGATTCTCAGCTAACTACTTCAGATGAAAATGCCATTTTTCAAAAGAGGGAGGAAGATAAATTACTTACTTCAAATCGAGGTGAGAACCTTCTTATATGGACTGATCCTGGTTCTGTTTTTCAGGCTATGGAGACATCCACGCGGTAAATGTCAGGGAGATGATATTCATAATGATTTATGTGTCTTTTGACATGATCCTTGGTGCTTACTTGCTTGGTAACATGACGGCATTGATAGTGAAAGGATCGAAGACGGAAAAGTTTAGGGATAAAATGTCCGGACTCATCAGATACATGAATAGGAATAATCTTGGAAAGCAAATTAGCAATGAAGTCAAAAACCATTTGCGACTCCAGTATAGTCACCAGGACACTGAGGTCACCGCTCTTCAGGATATTCCAAACTCTATCCGCACAAAGGTATGACCATGTCTCGATGCATCTCTCTGTATTATTTCTGGAAAACACTACCCCATATCAAAGCATTCCATATTGCAGTGGAAGATGAACACCATTTTGCTCAATCTCGTGTTTTGGCAATTTGATATGAGTCGTGTCGATGCGGTTATACACAGTTTCCTCGACATACAATTTCAGATATGTTTGACCCTCACAATTGAAAATATAGCAGCAAGTATAAAGTTGCAGCAAAAAGCAACGTAACCTTAAGTGTGAAGTTGGGGACAAGCAAAATGAAGACTGTATAACCAATCTTTTTGCCTCCTTGCTATTTTTCAGGATAGAAGATAGCTATGTGCCCTCACCCAGTCATACTTAGGATAAGGTTCTAAAGTGGATTTCTCGTCATTGGTAAACAGCATGCCTATTTCTTGCCTTAACTAGATTGGTACTTGATATACGTATCGTTCAGCACTTAAAAAAATATATTGAGATGCTTTTGGAGTCGTCGTTATTCCTTCTCTTGAGATGAAGAGAGTCAGGGTCAACCTTTACTTTAAGGTTGAACAAACAGACGGACAGGGCAAATGTCGAGCTGCATTTTCTGGCTAGCATCTCAATCTCATGTCAATTAGTATGTGTGATTTGTAAGCCTAGAGATAGAAATAAGTCCATTGTTCAGACTTCCAATTAGTATGCAGCAGAAATAATTTGTCTACAAAGTATGTTTCATCCGGTCTCTATTCTTCTTTATTGAAACCTTTCATGAAAAGAATCAGCCAGTGCATCCTGTACTGCAGTCTCATTGTCTGTTTACACGGCTATAACTCATGAGAGACCAAATCGTTGTGTTTGATGTCATTTGTGGTTATTAACTGTATAGCATTTGATATGTTGTCATGTATCAGTTGCATAATTTTCTTTGTTTCTGCTGTAAGTCAGTAAAATAAATGTTTAATGACTAATCCTTTCTATGCTGCAGATCCAGCAAAAGTTGTATGAGCCAGACATTACTAAAGTCTCTCTTTTCAAGGGCTGTTCTCCAGGATTGATCAAGCAGATAGTAAGCCGATTTGTTAAACGTACTCAATTACGTTGATAAGCTAAAAGACGGTTCTGTCTGCTCTTTTTTGCTTACCATCTACTTAATAAACAGTAGAAATAATAATATAACAGGAAGAAAACTTGGTCATTTAAGCCTCTTCTTCACTCTTGTTTATCAGGCAGTGAGAGTGCATGAGGAACTTTTCCTCCCGAGAGAAGTGATCATAGAACAGGAAACTGCAGCTGACCAGCTATTCATCCTCTGTCATGGTACTCTGGTATGACTTCCCTACCAGTGAATCTGCACTATCTACTTCATTCCTGTCCATCTCCATAAAGAACTGTTTGTATTTCCCTTTAACTAACTCAGCTATCTAAATATGGCGACAGTTCCTGGATGTTACACTTTAGTAAAATTCACTTAGTCTTGCGAAGATATACTTTCTTGAATGGAAATGAGCTTAGGATGACACCATTTCAAGTGAGGCAAGCCTCAATTGACTTGCACTGTGAATAATTTCTTGCATTTAGGCTTATTATTTGTCTGTATGTATGGAAACTGAGCCAAGTTGAAGTATAGATACCACCAGAATGCATGTCCGGGGGCATCACTGAGGTCAAGTCTAGATCCCTCACTGTTTGAAACTGGGACACTGTTCAAATGTCTGTGTATGCGATCAAACAGTGGAAAGAAGGAAGTTTTAGCGTCACGATACATTTGCTATTTTGATTCTGTGATTTGTATGGACATCAAGTTAAAGTTTAGCACGGTAACCTTTGTGTTATCATGTTCAAATTGGATTAATTTGCTATGCTCGATTGATTTGTTGCAGGAAGGAATTCGAAAAGAAGACGATAAAGAGGAACTTGTCCAGATGGACTCGCCAAGTTATAGCACGCTAGGAGCAATCCAACTGCTCTGTAATACCACTTTTCCTTATACTGTTCGAGCTAGTGAACTATGCAAGATCTTACGCCTCAGCAAACAATCCTTTACTGAGATCCTCGAGACACATTTTTCTGATGGACGCATTATCTTGAACAACCTTACTGAGGTGATTCATGTGCCGATTCTTGACTCTTTCACCAGTCCAAGTTCCTATGATTAATCTGGCAAAAGAGAAAAATTAACAAAAAAAGAAAAACAGATTTACTCAATCGCGACGTTTATGAAACTGACAGGGAACCGACCCGAGCGTCAGCAAGAAGCTGTTGGAATCAGATACCACACTTTGTATCATGAAGCATGAGTCAGAGCTCGCGACAAGGCTGAACTGTGCTGCCTATGATGGAGATCTACACCGCTTGAAGCACCTGGTAGCTGCTGGAGCGGATCCCAGCTTGACGGATTACAATAAGAAGTCGCCTTTGGTATGATTCCTCGATTGCTTGATCATCTTGGCATCTATAATCTGTATGAGGGTGGCTGAAAAATCCAATTCTTACAAGTATTAAGCTCCATCATGGGCCTCTTTCCTTTAAATCATGATTATGCAAGTGCTGAGGGGGACCGCAACATTTGGCATTCCTAGAAAAGATTATGGAGCCAGCTCCGTGAAACATACAATTTTCTTAGCACGCCGCCTGAAATTCTTCTTGTTTTCTATTAACAGCATGTTGCTGCTTCAAGGGGACATCAGGAAATCGTTTCTTTCCTAATCGAACAGCGTGTATGCATTGACAGTCCAGGTTAACCATTTCGTTGGTCATAATGGCTTGTATCTATATTATGCATTGTGTCTGCTTTTCATATTGACGGCGTCCTTCACACGCGATTAGTAAATCATTGCAGTTGCTTGCTGTCTAATCAGATGAATCTGGAAATACCCCACTGCTGGAAGCTATCAAGCATGGCCACGATCAGATCGTTCCTTTACTTGTCCAAGCAGGCGCTTCACTGATGATAGATGATGCTGGCGGTTTCCTCTGTACCGCCGTCGCAAGAAGGGACACAGATCTCTTGAAGAGGACTTTGGATAATGGAATCAACCCCAACGCGAAAAATTACGACTCCCGAACCCCACTTCATGTGGCTGCTTCTGAAGGGTCGTACTCGGTTGCAAATTTGCTTCTCAAGGCAGGAGCAAGCGTTTTAGCTAAGGACAGGTTCGAACCCGAATGCAATTCATTCAAAAGCAATTAGCTGCTAGTTAAGAGGATTTTATCATCCCAGATGCATTCATATCTCGCCATAAGTAATCAATATCTTCATTCTTGTAGATGGGGAAGTACTCCACTCGATGAAAGCCGTTTAAGCGGAGACAAGAATCTCATCAAGCTGCTCGAAGTTGCGCAGACTCTTCAAATCTCTGAAGTTGCTGACTCAAGCCATCTTCAAGGTGACTACATCTCTTAATAAATCATAATATGCCAGGATACAGCCGGGGTACAGTACGAAAATATTGTATCATCTGCGGATTTATGATCGAATCCAAAAAGGATTGGACGCGTACCCGTTTCTTTCGCAATCTTCCACCTTTGATGGTCACAGGATGGCAATATCATCTACATAGTCCTTTTCTTTCTTAGGAGATGGCATTCTAGTTGCTTATTACAACTTCATCACGTCTTTTTCCTGTACCTGGGGCGGCTCAACGTATGAAGAAGGCCATTTAGTTCAAGACCATCTTTGTAAACTACAAACAATCTTTCGTTGTGCGCAGCAGTTAGGTTGCAGAAGAGGAAATGCACCGTGTTTCCTTCCCACCCCTGGGACGCGAGGGACGAGAGAGGAAGGCAAGGGATCATACTATGGGTTCCGCGGACCTTGCAGGAGCTGATCGAGGAAGCGAAACAGCAGCTCGGCGTCGAAGCGGACTCGTGCATCTTAGCAGAAAACGGCGGCAAGGTCACCGACGTTGACATGATCAGTGATGGCCAGAATCTGTACCTGATGAGCAGCGGCGCACGATGAACGGCGGCAGCACCAAGTCGGATGATGGTCGGCGCATTTCCTGCTGTGGACTAGCTTGCTCGCAGTGGAAACTTCATCATTCCTCCTTTTTGTTATTGTATTAAGAACCATTGCTTGCTGAGTATCTATGCTAGCTTTCTTAATTACTACGGGTGCATTTGATTCAGCTTTACAAATGAGCTTTCGATATAATGTAAATGCTAAATATCAAAGCTATTTAGGAAGATGTATTTTATGTTTGATAATATCTCTTTGCAAATGGACTTTGAGTTAAACATGTGTTTAGCAAAAAAAAAAAAAAAAAAAAAGCTTTTGTAATAGGCTTTAGATATATTTTATTTATATACATATTTATTTATTATTATTATTTAAAAATGAACCATGCCCTTTGTCAAATCGGCGAAGAGCTATGGCCGTCGAAAAGCTAGATCTGGCACCAACGGTCATCAATTGAGGTCGCTTGAGGCTCGAGCAACCCTTGATGATCTCCAGTAACCCTCAGTCAGGTCACGTGGCCATCACCAGAGGTCGCCCGACCTTAGGCGACCTCAATCGACGGTCGCCGACACCAAATCTAACTCGCTGGCTGTCATAGTCCTTCGCCGGTCCGGCAAAGGGTTGTCTCCTTTATTTAATAAAAGAAAAATTAACCTAGGGCAAAATCGAAAATTTGAAGAATTTGTGAGGACAATTTTGGAAGGAAAAAATTAGTTTCAGTATTTGGCAAAATGCTGAAAGTCAAATGCTAATTTTTATTAGTATTAGGCTTTTAGTTTTTCTAAGATCAATATTTAGCCGAAAGCTTATTCAAAAGGGTTGTCAAAGCTTTCCTCAAGAGTTTTGGAGGCTAAAAGTCTATTAAAAATGCCACTGAATTAAATGCACGGTACAGCCTACATTCATGCCAAAAGCAACCATCCATTAGGTAATTTACTTACTAGAGAGAAAAGAAATTTACTAGAAACTTAGGCAGATTATTATTTTTCAATCGAATATCATGAACCATATGACCCACAAAATTTATGACAGAAAAAATGGAAATTGCATTATATGAAGAAAAGCCACGGGAAGATGTGTATCGGATAAATTACTTACTATCGGCCAGGAAAAGTTGCGAATGCCGAAAAAAAAAAAATTGTTATCGGTTAAGTTGAATCAGTCCCGTCTTTAAGAGAACTATCCAAGGACCTCTAAATTCCAAAACCGGTAAACCGAGCAGCGCATTCGTATGACCAATTTCTATTTAGCATGTGAATTTCATATATGGAACTTCATATGTAATATTTTAAAATATTGTTGCGAAAATGCAATTAAATTTTAAAACTCTCAAAAATATAATCAAATCATGAAAATCTTCAAATCGGTGCGATTAAGTTGTTCTATTAACTTCATCCGACTTGATTAGCGAAAAATATTAATGTGATATTTATTTATTATTTTCTCTCTTTCACATGATGATACCAATTTGATGAATAGTTCCAAATTTCATTTAGGTTCCATTTAAAACCTACCTGTCAAAAATAGATTCCCTTATTTTGGAATTTGAAATCTACTTGCATATATTAGAGCCTCGAATTGGATTAGTTCTTACTTGTCCGGTTCTACATTAGAACCATTCGCACTCTTAGTACTGACGAGGCTAAAATATGAAGGACGGAACCAAAATGACACCATTTTATTACAAATCTGATTTTTTTTCATCTCGATATTATTTAAATCTTGTCGTCATAACTTGCTTAGTAACGTGAGGAGAAAAAGAAAAAAAGAAAAAAAGAGGGATTTAGTTGTAATTCCACGTAGGATCCTTGAAGCACACACACAAGGGTATCATCCATTTTCCTTTATAGCAATAAATCTCCTTTTTTTTCCATAATAATAATACTATTATCGCTATTCATACAATTACAGTTAATAAAAAAGCCCTTCCTGCCTAGACAAGATTGTAAAGGAAATAACGAAAAGAATAAATGCAAAACCTTGGTTATTAAGAAACGAATTTTGTGACAAAAAAAAAAAAAAGAAACGAATTTGACGAAACAGAAAAAAGAACACCTGCTGCGATCTTTCTCAGAAGAAGACGAAGACGACGAAGACGAAGAAAGAAGAAGAAGGAAGAAGAAGAAGCAGCGAAGGGTGGGGGCGTTGAAAATGGCGTTGCAGTGGATGATCCTGACGTACGTCGTCGCCGCCGAGGCGGCGGTGGCGTTCCTCCTGACGCTGCCGTCCCCGAAGTTCCTGAAGAACCACCTCGTCTCCTTCGTCTCCCTCGTCCTCCAGCCCGCCCTCTTCGTCGTCCCCTTCGCCGGATTCCAGCTCCTCGGTCAGTCCCCCTTCCCTCCCCGGTCCCCCGTTCCTTCGATTCGACGCTAGGTTTCCGGCGGTCCTCGGTTTGCTCCGCCCGCCCGCCCGGCGGGAGCGCCGATTAGATTTGGAATCGCTCGGCTTCTCTGAGATCTCGTCGGCCGGTACGGCGGAGGTTTGTCCGTGTGCGCCGCCGTTTCTGAGGGCGTGTGTGTGGGGTGTTTTTCTGTGCAGATATATATTGGAAGAGTGAGCACCGCTTGATGTGCACGTCCGACATCTGCACCGCTGCCGAGAGAGACCGATACGAGAAAGCGGTGAGTCGAATCGATCTTCTTCCCGCTCCCGTCTTGAAAGTTTCTGAAGATCGATTTCGTGTGAGATCTGGGGGTTTTTGGCCCCCCTCTGTTTTTTAGCCCTTAGGGGAGAGCATTGTGGTGTGCATAGGGTAGGAAGCGCTGCAATGCTTGCTCTGCTGTTGAAAGTTGCTCAATGACCGGCTGCAAGGAGAGGGGTTTGGCTAGTGATGAGAGAGGCACGAAGTAATCGAAATTTATTAGTCGAAATAAAATCGGATGGCGGTATATGTGCACAGTTCCGTCTGGAAAGATGGCACGAAAACATGACTGTGTTTGAGATATCCTGCAATTCATTTATAGAATTGAAGGCTTCGTGTGGAGAGCTTACATGAATGCCTTAGCAAGCATTAGATGGAATTACTGAACTTCCACGTTAAGTATCGCGCCGCGGAATTCAGAGGTGGTATTTTAATGATAAAGAAGGTATCAATTTCATCCAAGAAGTTCACTTGATGGCATGAAGAAAAAGTAGCCGGAGTAGGATGAGTTTAAATGCTTAGGTGATCTGCAATAGACTTTTCCTAGAAGAGTAATGCTAGCTTTACTAAGACCAGTTCCCCATTGGTATATAAATTTATATGATAGACTTTTATTGGGTGTTAATTGTGATACACTTGTATGTATGTCCATTCACTGTCTGCCACATTACTTAGGTACCAGCTTCGAACTCTAACCTTAATACACTTACTGTTTCCATGAGAAAGGATTTCCTCATTAATGTTTTTGTAGCTTCCATACTCTGGCGAGTCTAAGTCATTCACCTCAGTTTGGCTGCGTCTGTTTTTTAAGTTGAAGGAAAAGGGAGCACCAAATTGTAGTTTTGCCATGAGCTTGTGAGGGAGCTGTTTGAATTTGCTAGATGGCAGCTGAATCTTCCACAATGATCTGCCAGACACTTCCATCTTCTTCTTGAGATTTTGGCTCGCAAATCAACTTCATGTAAATGACGGTGTTTGATTGCCTAGTTTTATTCTGCCTTTGACTTAAAGGTGCCTTTGCAACAAGCTTTCCTCTGCTTCCAAAGAAGATTAGTCCTCCTTGTTGCAGAAACTTGAGTAGGCTCACATCGAGTACATGCCTGTAGTGAGCTAATCATTGGCACTTTCTTCCCGTCATTTTTTTTCTCGCAATTATTCTGTTTCTCATGTGTACATTTGCCAAGTCAAATGAAGGTTTTCTTGCTACTCCACAGCTTTTAAAGGGCATTGCTACTTTCGGTTATGGTAGGCATCAAGTGAAAATATGTAGCGTGATGTGGGGAAATTGAATATGACTTCCACTTATTTTGAGTTGTTGTCTAGCTTCTGATAATTACCAGGGTATTTTAGCGGTAAGAGTGAACTTAATGGGTCCAATGCACTTATGGATTTGGAACTCATGAAAAGATGTTTCTTGAGACATTTATCCACAATTGGCATGCCAAAGCTCTATTGCTGTAGGCTGTGGGTTTGTTTTGGCCTTATCTAGATCTTTATGGATGATGATGGGCTCAAATACTGGTAGTTTTCTTAACTGGATTAGGAACTTTACATTGCTATATTTCCCTTGATCTCATTGTGAAGAATGTTCATCAACTATCATTTACCTTTTGCCAATTGACTTTTGGGTGCACTTATGGCTTCCATACAGATCTATAAAGCTCAAAGGAATGTGATTCTATGTGCTTCAGCCTGCCTTCTTTACTGGTATGCAGCCATTTCGGGAAACCTAATAAGTTTCTTTCATATAATATAAAGTTGCATGCAGATGCTAATCATGCTGATGTGAACATGTATGCAGGTGCATCTATCGCATTTGCAAATACTACAAAGAAATTCAGAAGTTGGAGGAAATAGAGAAGAGGTTCAAGGATCAGTAATATCATCCGTGTTCTCTAGTTCCCCCGGATGCTTGACTGAGTTACCTCTGGATGAAGTGGCTACTGCCTCTAGAAGTCTCCTCTTGCCTTGACCTCTTTTCTTTTCCCCAATCTTTGTGTACTTTCCATACTTGATTTTCAGGTACCTCAAGTTTCTCCAGCTTAGACTAGATACTTTACCGATGCATAATATGACATGCCTATTTGTTTCTTGCTTGTATTCATCGAGATATATTGCTGATACCGGATTTAAGCAGATTAGAATCCTATAATTAATTTAGTGTTTTAAGTAGGAGTCAGGCTTGTTTGGTAACCTCTCAGTTTTCGTCTAGCTGCTTGACTAAATTGCCATCGAGCCTGATCCTGGAAATATTCCAAACTTAATGGATAGTTTTTCATAGTTCCCAAATGCAAAGTTCCCTCGGAGGTGCTGTTAAGGTTTCTCAGGTTCTTTCAGAGTTTCCCAGATTTGCTCAATAGATGAACCTTTCCTTCCTTGTTGCAAGAATCATGGGTTTTAACCCCGTGTGATTTGAGACAAAGTGCATATTGTGTACAAACCGCACTTCACTGCAGTGGGAGAAGGTGGACGATTTGCTGGGGGCCATGTAAGCCTTTCGAAATGCATTGACTTGACAGGTTGGTTGACCATCTCGGGCCTGCTTTATGGGACTAGTAGTTGCAGTCCAATATGACAACGTCAGTTGTATATTAAATGGAAGCAAGTAGAGCACTTCCATATTAAAATGGGAAGTGGTAGCGGACCAGGTTGGTAATCAGATCAAAGGAGATGGACTCGCTGACCAAAAACAAAGAAATATATCTGGGGTAAATTGCAAGTAGAGCACTTCCATATTAAAATGGAAGTGGTAGCGGACCGGGTTGGTAATCAGATCAAAGGAGATGGACTCGCAATTTACCCCAGATATATTTCTTTGTTTTTGGTCAGCTTTTTTCCTTCCTTCACGTTTTAGATATATGACGGTGAGAAATCCATGTTCTAATGGGGAGCATTTAACCACCGGAAAAGCACTAAAAGGGAAGGAAAGGACGAATGCGACAATCCATCCTCCTTGAGACCAGATTAAGATATGGCACCTTTTTAGGGGTGTATTCAATTGGCAAAAAAAGAGCAAACTGGAGTCTCCAGCGGACATTGTCTCCAACTGTTGTGGTTCATTTGCATGGCTATGGGTTTCATTAGGATTAAACCGTTTTCTCGATGTCGGATCTTGTGTTACTTTTTCTGGACTGACTCACTGGGCCGATCTATCATTCAGACAATCAACGGCGGGGTTCAGGATCGTCAAACCAGACAAAGCCCTGTGCAGGCGGTCCCGCTTCTAGAAATCTGACATGATAGTACTAAACAAAGTTGTGATGCCATGTTTGCTCAAAAAAAAAAAAAAAAAAAAAGTTGTTGTGATGCCATGGCCCTTGGTGAAGTCCTCACCTATCTAGAATCGTCAGACCTAGAAACATTAAACATTCGCAGTTTGAATGCTCCTACATTGGTTTGAAAATGAGAAGAGTAAAATCAAATTATCAAATTTTTATCTAGAAACGTCAGCAAGTACAATCGAAGTAAACTCAGACGTCAATAGTTAGTTCCAAGACCCTGTGTAGGGCCCTAGGAGCACTTTCTTCAGCATATGGCACGTCTGAGTTTTTGAGGGTGTTGATCGCGAGTATAATGAGAAAATTCGGTCGCATAAAATCGCAACTTTCTTTATTTAGCTGTTTAGAAAGTTGCCCTAGAGGTACTATTTAGCGGAATCTCTTCGACCAAACTCTCAAATCCGCAAATCAGATGGCGAGCGAATATGCGGGACTAATGGAACGACAGACTTGGCTTTTGGGAAAAATGGTCGGTTTTATTGCAAAAGAGTGGCTTGAATTTCTCGTGACCGGAGCATGTGTAACAGATGGTTTCAAACTAATAACCCGGGGTGTCGCTGTGGATGGCAGGTAACACGCATTTTACCTGTTCAAAGTTTCTGAGATCACGTCTTCTGTTAGAGGTTTTTGGACGATTTTGTCAATGTATTCAATAGTCAAGTCTCTTCAGGACCCATCTGTCATGGCAGAATATGCTGATCCGGCGGGGAAATCAACCCCTCTATTCCCATCGAACCCGTTCGTAGCTCCAAGGAACCGAAACGACCCGACGGTCCGTGGTAAAAACGAGAAAAAGAATTGCCAGTTCCTCCTCCCCATTTGTGGAATATAGTGTGTGGGGTCTTCGATACGGTTCACGAGGGGGAAAAAATTCCAAGAGCCCGGCTTTGCACCTTGGAATGAAGGCTTTGGCCTCGCTGACTCTGCCGACCTGTGCCGGTCATTCTGATTCATGTTTGCTGGCAGCTTCTTTAGGTCGCCTCTTCCTACAGTGATCCTGATCATTTTATAAGTACTTTGGTTGAATTACTCCTATCATATTGAAACATCTCTAAGAATATCTATGTCATTCTGAAGATACCTAAGTGCGTGCGATGCTTTGTCTATTAATAGCTTTCATCTGCGCGTAATACATACGTAGGATGATACGAGTGTGTCTAATGAATCACTTAAAGCATTCTTGCAAGATGGGCGAGGTCAGTCTTTGAGTGATGAAATTGATGGTGAGTGTGAAAAGAAGCATGGTTTTCCTGATCTCTTTCACATAGTAATAATGTCGGTACATTTCAATTTTCGGAGTAAAGACCAAAACTTAGTACATCAGTAAGCTCAAGCAATCGGTTCTCGACGTACTATAATTATATAATAACTTGTGTGAAGACTCGGTACAATTTCTTCGGAAGTGTTGTTAGAAGGAGACATACAACCAAACCTCAAAACCTGCCTTTGGCATCCAAAAGAATACTGAGAACAACTAATAGCTATTCATCCAAGGAATAATTAGTCTCTACAAACAAAAAAAAGGGGAGAGGTATAACAATAACTAATGACCAAAAAATGATTCTCCTATTCCAAGGTTCAAAATGATCTCTTGAGGTTCTTGAAATCCGCCGATTCGATGCATTCCAATCCAGCTCGATACGGATTCATCAGTTTCAGCAGCTCGGTCGCCTTTTCCTTCGCTTCGTCGGCGCAACCCACTTGCAACAGCAGCAAGAGCTTTTGAAATGCACCAACTTGAAGAGCCTCTACCAAGGTCATCTCTTGATGATCTCTGCTCTCATTCTTGCAAAGCCTCCAAAGAGACAATACTGCGAACTCAGTCGCCGTCCCTGGCACACGCAAGATCTTCTTCACTAGGACCGGCACGGTCAGCAGATTCGCATAAGCCTTTTCTCTCCCTTGTTCGCACCCTATCAGTCCGTGAAGAACGCCGAGAGCCTTCTCGCATACGCTCTTATCGCTGGAGTCGACGAGGATTTCCAAGAGCTTGGAGACCAAAGACATCTCGACAAATGCCAATCTCTCCTCATCACCGCAACATTCAGAAGAAACGAGGTTGAATGTCACCGAGAGAGAGGCTTTCGTGATCGTCGGGCTAATCGGGTGTTCGATGAACTTGACCAAAGTTTCGTGTAATCCTTCCGTGTATGCCAATGCCTCGGTTTGTTTCTCATCGCGAGAAAGCTCATTGAGGGTTAAAATGGCATGTTTCTTGAATTCTGTATCTCCATTCTTCAAGAACCAAACCAAGCAATTGAGAGATGACCGTGATGCCAAGTAGTGACGAGCATCAACATCAAGTGGGAACATCCAGCTCAATGCACATAATATTTCTTCCAACAGATTCGCGCCGATTTGGCTATAATTAGATGCAGCCGCGAATGCATCGAATGCTCTGCTCAACGTGCTCGCCGCCCCGTTCGCGACGATGCAGCGCCGGTTCCGCTCGCTCTCGCCTCCCCACTTCTCGATCTTCTCCACCAATTTGGCGCACTCGGCGTGATCGACGCACTGCGACGCGTCATCGATAGCCGAAAGAACCTCGGACACCTCAAATGGGGCGACGGGGACGCGCGGGGTGGGGATCCTATTGACCCCGTGGCGGCAGTTCTCGGTGCACCACTCCTGGATCATGCTGCGGAGGACGTGGTTCGGTATCTGGTCGAAGCTCGAGAGCATCATGTTGGTGACGGGGCACGTGAAGTTGCCGGCCTCGAGCCACCGCTCGATGCTCTCGCGGTCGTACGTGATCCCGGACGACAGCGTGACGGGGTCCCTCATGAGCTCGAGCGAGATCGGGCACACGAAGTGGTTCGGGATCACGAGCTCCTGCAGCTCTAGCTCCCGACGACGACCGCCATTGCCGCCCTCTTGCTTCTTGCCTCCGTTGTCGCCGGCATTCGATCTCCTCCTCCGCCAACCGAAACCCATTTCGCAACTCCCCCTCAACTACCAACCAACGCAGAAAAAGAAGTGATTTTGCAGAGACCCGGACGTCAAAGATGGGATTTTGAATTGTGGGTTCGACTTGGGAAGGGAAAGAGAAGAGGGGAGCGGGAGCCTTTATATGTCAATAAGTCTCGGCTGCTTCCTTACAATTTTCACACGGTATTCAAAGTTCACACAAAAGTACGGCCTAGGATTTAATCCGACAACCGGTCGACGACTTGAACAGAGGAGTAGGAGGAAGGATTCAAGAAAAGTGTTCAGACCGACCGACCGACCGAGGAGGGGGAGAACGAGGGACGCGAGTCGTTTGATCAGGAGCGCAAGATTTTGAATATTGACCGTTGAATGGGATTCGCGACGGTATGAATCCGACCGTCAAAGAAGGGCGGGGAACGGTGAGAAAAAGGGACCAGATCGCTGAACTTGTCAAAGGCTTCGGCTTAATTATATATAAATGTAATGCCCCAATCGAGGGCGGAGTCGCAGGGACGGCAACGCAATTAAACGGAATGCTGTTGCTTTGACGTTTGACCCTGAGCTTGGCGTGACTTGTGTATAAGGTTTTGACGAGTCAACGGAGGAGATCCTGCTGCTCCTTTGCCTCCTGTTACTTTGCATGAGCTCTTGTTGCCTCGTGTCGTATGAAAGGGAAAACTTGTCTTTGCTGGGTTTTATCAAGCACATCCGTTGGTCACCGGTGGATTCAGTACTTTGCGAAATTTCAAAATAGCCATTTCGATCAATTTTCACCGGAGATTGCTGACATAACGGTCTAGTCATCGCCAACCATCCTACGTGGCACATCATAGCGTCGGTGATTTCCAACAAAAATAAGTTAGGAGAATTATATTGGAATTTCGCGTAGGGTTTAAGATTCAGTTGGTAATATTGAGAAGTTTAAGATTAAATTGGTATCCATACGATAGGTTATATCAACTGACGAGTTTATGATCAAATTAGTGTCCATACGATAGGTTTAAGAAGATAATTGGACAATTTTCCTGTAATTTTGGGTCTATGATCTAATGTGAATACTCAATTGTAACGTGGCAAATATTTACATTGTTTAAAGGGAAGCTTGGATACTTAGCGAGGATTCTTGTACATGGTGAATAACTAAATTCCAATTAAAATGAAATCTTTAGGAGAAATTAATATTTCACGTTGTAAGGGAAATCGTGTGTATGAGTCGACTAAATACTTTCGAATGGGCTTTAGGTAATGTAGACCTTAGGAGTGGAGGAACAAACATGTGCGTATAGATTAGGTAAAGTCTAGTCATGACAATTTTTGGCCTTGCATATCAAGACACTCAAGTACGATCCAAATTCACCAAGAGAAGCTTGAACAAGATAATGACACAAGGTACTCGAAACCGACCGAACTTGAAATGCTTTTTACCAATCAACCCCGTATTGATATTCAATATACATTGGTAATGATACGAAATGACATGAACATGACCGCGCAATGCTTTGCATGCTGTGCATTTTTCACACTACTAGACATATATGATTACATATTTGAACTATCCACGTAAATTTCGAATATCATATATCTAAAATCTAAGGATGATGCAAGACACGAGTTTCTCCGTGGAGACAGAATTTTCCCCGGTCAAACATGTGAAAGCTCTTTTTTTCACCTTGGTATGTGATGATTTGCTTTGTCGTTTGTTCGTTCGTTTGCCTAAATTGCGTGTGAAAGAAGTTGTACAACATGGTACTAATGCGACTACTCTAGAACCATGGCAGTCCACTCGTGACATTTCGATCATTCACATGCACTCATGCTGAGCTGAGCTCGTGAGTAGTCCAGCTTTTGATTCCCTTTTTGACTTCAAAGGCCTACAGAATCGAAGTGTCGAGCAGGGTTGTCTTCGGCTTGTCTAATTTCTCGGGCCCCCCTTTTCTTTTGTGCGTCCAAAAAATGATAGCACTTACTTGAATGGATCTAGAAGCCTAGAAGGGGAAAAAATAAATAACAAGCAAATGAGAAAAGAAGAATCATCGCACATGCTTGTCCATTGCAGAACAGATTGCAGGAATGATCTCGGTTGCTTCACTTGCATTGATGCACACCTATTTAAGTATTACCCTTGATTTGAAAAGTCTATCATGCAATGAAACGAGATGAGAAATTGGAATTCTATATAGATTTGCATGAGGCGCCTAGGTCATTCGGAGGTCCTAATGTTCATCATATTGTACGAGGATTAACACGATGATCACCCCGGTCGTCAATCACACTTGAAAAGGGGAGGTTCGATTCTATACGAGATGTAATCTCACTCTCTGGTATATGCTTAATGCTTAGTGATTAGGGGTGAGGCTTTGTTGTTTGAATCAAGTCCTAAATCGAGGGAGGCAGAGCTAGGGAGTCAATTTGCCTTGCCTTGTAGAAGGGGGACCGAAGTTTACCCAGGTTGAAATTTCCAAATTCTCGATGTGGAAAATCTAAATCTTTGATTCCAAACACGATTACCCCTTTGCATCAAATTTCCAACTAATCGCCATATTCGTACACGGAAGCAGCCTTGACAAAACCCCAAGTTTTGAAGTCGTCAAAACCCCCCCATTGAAGAAGCCCCTCTTGGGCTAGTCTCTGCAATTGCTGACTAATTCAATCTCCTCCCTTTGTGCATGGCCAACTTAAAAACACGTCTTCCGTCATTTGACCCCCTCAACATGCGTTTCCCACGACAAGGTCAGAGAATAACATATTCCAACGATGTCGACGTATGTTTAAAAGCCTCAAGAAAAGTGCACATAAGACGAGCACCCGGGACACGGGAAAAGCTTTCCAATCAAGTGGATCTTTCTCGATCGAGGGAAAGCGACCACCATCTTTGGGCCCGTTTTGGTTCGGCTTTTGGGGAATACATTTTTGCATAGTGCTTTGTAAAATTCTCTCATGGCTTTCTAAACTCCTTCTTCTTCTCCAGCCTAGTAAGATGCTCTGAGAAATGCAGCTCGGATAGTTAGGGATATTACCATCCCTGGTTATAATTAGATGTCTTTAAACTCTAAACTAAAAGGCAGAGTAGTTTCTTGTAAAATGTTATTCCTGAATGGCTTGAACAAGAGGTTCACCCAACTGTGGGAAGGCATACTTGCAGGAAATTGACTTCGTCCTCCCTAGTTCTAAGTCTAGGTCTATTTAATGGTATTACCTTTGAGTGACGAGGGTTTTTCGAAATGCAAATATCGTTTAGTAAAATTTGCGTTGAAAAACAACTTTTGCCAAAATACTATTTAGTAAAATTTACATTTATAATTGATTTTTATTAAATTAGAAAAGCATATATATATATTTGTATTTTTTTTTTTTAGGTTCGGCCACCGGACCGCCAGATCTGGCAGCTAGACCGCCGAATCTGGCAGCCGGATGATCGGATCTAGCCCTCGAACGGTCGTCGGGGTTGGGCGACCCCAGGCGACAGTCGCCCAAGGTAGTGCGACCTAGGCGGCCGTTGCTTGGGTTCGCGGGACCCAAGTGACGGCCTCCCGAGGTCACGCGACCCAAGCAACTCACCTGAGGTCCGGCGATGGTCGCCAAGGTCAGGCGACCCTCAAGGGGCGATCACCAGCACGTAGCTGGCACGCGCAATCCTTTGCCAACGATCATCGGCCTCCGATCGGCTTCTCCACCGGCTGCATGAACAATGATGAAAGGTACAACTTGCATTCCGAAAATGTAAGTTCCCAATGGACCTCTACCCCTCCATTCCCCCAAAGGCCTTTGAAGCCCCTTGAAGATGCAATTGCATCTCCCCAAAGTTCTCAAAAAATTGAACCAAACACTACTTGCATTTGCCCAAACCCCTTTAGAGCCCCAAAGCCCCTTCTCAATGTTGAACCAAACAGGCCTTTATATCTTGTAACCGGAAAACAATCTTTGTTTAGAGATTTAGAAAAAAAAAATCAGACGCCCTCTCGACGTCAAAAGTTCTCGTGCAGATGTTACAGATGACCAACCTGAGTCGGGAGGGGGCCAAATCGAAACTGTTTTCTACCGCTAACACTCAATTCACCAAACATTTACATCAAAATCTCACGACAACCATCTACGCTTGGCTTTATTCACGCCGGGGAAATAAATGCTATACAAATTCGAACACATCACCCAAAAATACAACTTGCTCGTCAGTATGCAACTCCCATGTATAAATCACTCGTCGATCCGCCTTTCAGGCAAGCGGCTCAGTCATCAGTTTCTCTTCAGAGCGGCAAAATCGCATCCCTCTTCTTTCACTTGGCACTCTGTTTGCAAAGACAGATACAATCACGACTTTGCATGGTCCATCACAGAGGGCTAACCGGCTCCGTGCTTCCATTGGTTTGCGACTTGCACCAGATTCTGTCGCAGACTCACATTAGATCCGATGCTTACTCTTGCCTAATATAAGGAGAGTAACTCATTTCTGTGCTGTAGAACGACTCATCTGCCCCAAGCCCGTACATGTTGGCATCCTTCTCTTCATCCCATTTAAGCACCTCTCTTATATATCTGAATGCCTCATCAACGGAAGTACGGTCCCGAGCTCTGGTCTGCCACACAAACAACTTTCTGTCACTCAATGAATAATACAGCTCCTTGAACTTCATTGCCACGAAGAAGTACGCTTGCTGAGCCAGTGCCTGACCATTGTGGTTGGGCTTTACGGGGCTGAAATTGGTAAACCATTCACAAGTTGATAAGGGAGAACGGATTATCTTGTCTTCAAAAGCATCGTACTTGTTCAGAAGGAGCACGAAAGGAGTGCCTCTGAATGAAGGGTGCATCACTAGACTCTCGAATAAATATCGGCTTGCCATCATTTTGTTACAGGGAGGACCAGCACCTTGGGCCCACATTTGATCATAGTCACTCAATGAGATGCAGAAGATCACCGCTCTCACGTCTTCAAACATTTCCAGCCATTTACAACCCTCATTAAGTCCTTTGGAGTTTACCCGAATCAGTTGGTACCTGATATAGGAACAGTGATTGAGGTAAGACAGCTTCCACCAAATCAAAAAGGACAAACAGATTAAGCAGCAAAACATGAAGTTAGCAATAAGTACTTTGTCATGGATGGGGGGCCTTCAAAGTTTTCACTGTACAATTCAGACATGGGACTTCTATCATCAAACGAGAAATCAATAAAGGTGAGTCCGTTGCTTGGTGTGACCCCTTCAGCATATAAGATATCCTTTTCAGAAGGTTCATACTCGTTGCTTGATATCTCAACGGCCTGCGTGAGATCACATACCAGCATCAATCGACATCTTAAACGAACAAAGATATGTGCATGTTGTTAAGAGCATAGACTATAAGTAATGTTCAACCCACCAAATTTGTGGCATACTACAGTAAAGAGCATAAACTATAAGTTATGTACAACCCACAGAATTGGCTGCATGCTATAGAGCAGGTTGACATTTTCAAACAAGCTCTCTGTTTCCGCCTTATAAGAAGAAATGATGAAGTATGGTTCATTAATCGAAGTAACACTGTCAGTCAGTTCAAGCTAAACTATGGAATTTCATACTAGGATAGACGCAGGGCCTCAGACCATGAATGAGCACACCAGGGAAATGGATATTTGACTCCACTAAAGATAACATAAAAAATGATTCAATAAATACATGCTCCTGTATAAGTTTTAAGCACTGAATGACCAGAGAGTTATTTGGATCTTAAATTAGTGCCAGTCATCAGATTTTAACTCTCAAGCTATTATGAATAATTTCTGGCCTAATTCCCTAAAAATCCCTAAACTTTATGTAGTCCCAATGCTGGAGAGACTTTCACAAACAAAATCAATATAGGTTAAAGTTATATCAAGAGGCTAGCAATGTCCAAGGCCTGGCCGAATGAACAATTTGATAGTATTTAAGAGGCTCAGGAAGTAAGCAATGAAGATACCCGATCTAAGAAGTATTTTGCAACATCAGGAAGAGAATTTAGCTCCTCCCGTCTCTTGTATGTTTCCTGCATGGCAGAGTCTCTCCAGACCTCATCAACAATAGGTGCGTATTCACGTGTTGCAGCAGGAAAGAATGCATCCAAGTCTCCAGTTGCCATGATATCCAGTAACCAGTCAGAGAAGTGTTTACACCTCGGGTTGATGGAGTAAATGCATCGCTGGCTTTCATGAACTCCCTCCTCACCTAAATTTATTCCACAATTAAAATTTGACTAAAGCATCTTCTTTGCAAGCTAAAGCATATCTAACCTGGACCTTAATATTTCAACCCAAAAAAAAAAAAAAAAAAAAAAACCTAGACCTTAATATCTGAGGAAAGAGAGGAGGTAGAAATAGTCCTGACTTAGTTATACCCTATTACTTTTAGCAGCAGCTGCAGGAAGAGGCCAAAAGATCAGCATTAGATACCTGATGCAGACTCTTCGGTTTCATTGGTAGCATCTTCTCTCTCCATCAAAGCTTCCTCTTCAAACCGCTCTCGGCCTTCAAGTAGTATGCTGAGATATTTGTACATATTGCTTTGAATCATAAGCTTAATATTTTGCAGCTCGTCAGGAGTAAACTTATTCCCATACAAAAATTTAGCCTGTCACCGGGGAAAAATAATTCACAGATCATCCTCCAAGAATAGAGCCGAATGTCAAAGAGCCATAACCGTGCAAATGGATTGTCATGTTACACTGAAAGTAAAATATGATGGTGAGAAAACACAAATCCTCTCCAAATCTTCTTTAATATGTATAAAATAAACATCCAAATAAAGAAAGTTTGTCATAACCAAAACAGTATTTTTCAGTGTTATGCACAATCAGTGCATTAAAAATGATAATCTTTCTTTATTAAGTATAGTTTTAACAAAACCATACACATAAAGTGAAAAATATTGGTTCAAAATGGTGATTGAATGTTGAGGACAGATGAGACCTAATAGAATGGTGTGCCATTGCTAAAATCATCACCGTTTGATGTAAAGAATAGTCGTATTTAAATAATACCTGCTTAAAGATGGTGCTTGTTCCTGATCCCTCCATCCCAAACAACAGCAGTTTCTGAACTCTTCCCTGTTCCAAATATTCCGGCACTGATCTACTTGAGTAGGTCGTTGGATCTTCCTTAGTCCCATGAGGATTTGCAGGTGGTACAGGTAACGAAAACAGCGAACAAATGAAACGTGTAGACGCCTGCCTACCGAAAAACAAATGTTGAAGGTATAAAAAATCAATTTACATATATTCCAAATTAACTTGACAGGTGGTGGGAGTAGCTTGTTGCTAGAGATAATGAGAGAACCTTTCCCCATATGTTTCCTTTTATATTATTTTGACCTTCTTCCTCATAAGAACCATCATCGTACACCCAAAAATGAGTATCACGAGGACACTGCACATTGGCCATCTGAAATAAAAAGGAAAAGATCACATGTTTAACGACACGTTCAAAGTGATAAAGCACGAAAATGCCCCAGTACAGAGCACATCTGTCGAAATGAGCAGTATGAAATGTGACGTGAAAAGAAAAGTCAAGATCCGAAAGGCAGCACACCAGCATAGCAAAATAATTCAAGTCAAAGGAATCCATATAACCCCACCCAGAAAAAATTAATCAGCCTAACTCCTAACCTAAGGGCAAGAGGTAGAATCAAGATATTGTTGAAGAGGTAAGAGGCAGTTGATCTATCGGCCCGTGAATTGCCAAGGCAAAAATTTCTCAATCATTTAAAGCTACACAAATCTCTTTTTTTCTTGTCAAGTGTGGTTTATGCTGCAGAATTGAAGAGATACGTGCTGGTGAACAAATTTAGTTGTGACCAATGGCATGGATTCTCACAGATTCTGCAATATGATAACTTCTGTGGGAACAAATCCGCCGATGCATAAAAATATGGACGGTAAGGCCAAAAACTCCTTATCCAGAGATGGTTCTAAATGCCAAAAAACAGCCACCGTCTCACTGAATAAATACAAGGGCAATTGTGGGATAGTTATAATGACTTCTGGTACGTAAATAGTAAGTAGCTTCATTACATATATCTTTCCCAGAGGATGAGGTACTCGCACGAGACCGATATAATACAGTGAGGTGGTTGCTTTATGCTGGCAAACTACATTCAGCATTTGATTGGTCAAAGAAAAGCTCACTGCCTACTTCATAATTTTATTTGATATGCGATGTGAATACTTAGTCCAGCAGCTAATAATCATCCACAATGTTGCTAAAAGGGATAGGAACCAGCAATTAAAGCTTTTGCTTCACTCATACACTTAGCTGATAGTGCAAAACAGAGGAAAGTAAAACATCAGGGTAGGCCCACTGACTAACATTAGGAAACACTTTTGTTTCCAGAGAAATTCCATGGGTAACAACTTCCAGATCATTTTGGCAAGATTGTTTACCATTTAACAAAGTAAAGTGACCTTACAGCCAATTAGTCAAGACGGTTTTGAACTTCGTTCTCTGTTCCGTCACCCCTATTCCTCTTTTTGTGAATATTGCAACTCTTGCTTATCATGTACTAACAAACTATTTGCAACTGCAAGAGATGCGCATTTAAAAAACTTAGATAAAGAATCTACATCCAGTTCTCCAAAGTCAAATACAAGTCAAACAGTTCATATTCCAGATTTGATCTCAACTTCAATCTTTCAGTCTTAACTCTCAGTTAATCTTTTTCCAGTGTGTTTGTCTCTCGTACTACGAATACAAGTGCCTTTTGTCCCTCTCCAACTACAGCCCAAATGACACCTTTTTTCTCAAGGATCAAAGTTCTGAGTAAATTAATGGTCGCTTTGACAATACACATACTTGACGAGGAAACAACATCCACCAACAAATTACATTTTAAGAAACCATGCCAGACATTACAATAAATTCATAGAATCTTTTAGAAAGACTAAAAAGCAACGAATTTTTCCAGTAGTCCCACTTTATCTAATCTTTAGAACAATAATCACGTATATGCCTATGAAGGTGCGAACAACGCAGTGATCATAAATGCATGCTTATAACCTACAGAGAGCATATCTTCTGCTAACAGATATTTTCCATTGCATTATCGACCAAAATTATTCCAAAAAACTGCACTAAGAAAATGCATAAGCACAAAACCCTAATCCATTAATTTACTTTTGATGATGACATCTTCACGATAAGATATGAGGAATGTGCATTTTACAGTTACCTTCAAAACCCTCAGCTCAACCTTTGTAATTTCACGCCCATTTATATAAACCTTCGTATTCCCTTCGCTTGCATTTACCCGGAGCTTGCCCCCGACATTAAGTTTGGAACTTATTATCCGGTCAGGTTTCTCCCCTTCCTGAGAAACAAATATAAGAACATCAGGAAACTAAAATAATCAAGCAATAAAATCACAACCTCAAAAGAAATGCAATCATCAGCTGTGCATCAGCAAAATGCTTTCTTTTACCTTTCCCCATAACCCTAAATCCTTATCATACCAATACTTCCCAGGCTTCAATTTCTGCGGCGGAATCGGGCACCCAAGAATCTCAGCCAGTTCCTCTTGCCTCAACTGCCTCCCATTCACCACGAGCTGCTCCGGCCGCAACTGGTTCGCCGCACACTCTCTCTCTGCCTTCATTATCTGCGTGACCTCCAGTGGACTGCACACCCGCGCCAAAATCCTTGAACACTTCCCCAAACCGGACCGCTTCGCTTCGTCAATCGGCTTCCCAATGCAACTCACGCACTTCCTACCTTCCGGCATTGATCCCATGGCCTTCAAAAGGCAATTTCCGCAATACCGTGCGTCGCAAACCAAGCACGCCTCCCTCTCCTTAAATCTGTTCCCCTTCCCACACCTACTGCACCGCCCTCGCTTCCCCGGCGTCTTCTTCGCGACAGCCGGCGAGTCGGTGGCGGCAGACGACACCGGAGAGGAAGAGAAATCGTTCGCTTCCTCCTCGTCTTCCTCCGAGTACTCGGAGTCCCTCGGCGTCGTGAACGTCACCACCGCGGCGCGCTTCGGCTCCCCATTCTCGCCCCCCGCCGCCGCCGCCTCGCCGTCGTTCGCCGCATCTAGGGCACCGGCGTCCGCGCTGAACAAGCTCCCGCTCTCGCCCCCGGCCCCGTCCCCATCCTCCGCCGCCTCCATCCGCGCTCTCGAGGCGGAGGACGCGCGTCGACTCTCCGCCGGCGAGTCCCTGGAGGCGAAGCCGTTCCCGGGGCGGCCGAGCCGGGGGGGGAGGATCCTGGGGGCGATCGGGGCGGCGACGGGGATCGCGGACAGATCGGCGAGGAGGAGGGGAGGGGAGCGGGCGCCGGAGACGGGCTCGGCGATCTCGACGGGATCGACGCGGGGGACGTCGTAGGGCACCGGGGGGCCGTCGTACTCGACGGCGATGGAGTAGTCGAGCTGGTCCTCGTCGAGGAGCGGCGCGCCGGCGGGGAGCATTTTCCGGAGGGCTTGCTCCCAGGCGGTCTCGCGGTCGTCCTCGGCGTCGGAGGCCATGTGGCGCGGCGGAGGAGCGAGTTGAAAGCCGCGGGGATTTTTCTTACTTAATTTTCAGTTTGATTTTCTCGAGAAAGTTGAAGAAGGAAAGTAGCAGCAGTAGGAGATGATGAGGAGGGAGCAGAAGGGAGATCGCGTTGAAAGTCGAAGCTGGAGGAGAGAGAGAGAGAGAGAAAGAGTCAGAGAGAGAGTTGTTGAGGATAGAGAGAGAAAGAGAGAGAAAGTAAACGGAGCTGACTTAACGGCGGCGAGGGGAAGTTGACTCTCTAGCTCCGTTAAGCGGTACGGCCGTCGAAGTTGAAACTGTCGTCGCCGCTGGCGGCGGAGAGAGGCTGCTGCTGAGGCACGCGATAGGAGACCGAAGAAAAGAAGTACAACAACGTGGGAATTGTGGTGGTGCTATTCGTCCCCCTTTATCTCGCGCAAATGCTCAAAAACAAAAGGGGCTAGGTCGTACAAATCCGCCGTGGAAGGGCGGCGAATGGGCCGGCCTAGCAGGAGTCACCGCCACCGCGCATAGGAACCCTCATGTGTCAAAGCAGCTTGGCCTGTTCACGGAGCAAGCCATGCCGTGCTCAAGCTGGCCGTGTGATGTTTTTGGGAGCGGCTCGTCTTGGTAACAGCCGGACTCTTGGGTAGCGTATGGTAACGCTCCTGTTTTTCCAAATTTCTTCTTTTTTTTTCCTAACAAAAAAAAAACCCGTTTGAAAAACATTTGTTCTAACAATTTCTAAGTAAGTGATTTTCTTTTTAATTTTATTTTCTTGCCGCGACCACCATCAACCGCCCGGAGCCACCGCCCACCACCACCGCCGCCGCCGATCGCCGGTCGCCGCCGCTTGTCGCCGCCGCCGCCGCCAGCGGCGATGGCGATCCGTCAAAATAAAAAATGAATAAATACAAAAAAAAAATTTATTACGTTACCAAACGCATTTCTATTCTTTTTCTATTCCATGAGTAGAAATTTTGTGTCGTTATCAAACGCCGAAATTGTTTCCTGGAGCGAAAATGAAAAAACTATTTCGAAAAAAAAAAAAAAAAAAAAAAAGCTCTTCCCCTAACAAAAGCATTGTTATACGCAGCCTTAGAGAAAATTACTAATAAAGAAAGTCCTAAGGGTGAGAGTAACTTTGGAAAAAAAAAGAAATAATTGAAAAGGAAGGTATACTTTTAGAAAGAAATGAAAATGGAAGTTGAAACTATCGAACATAAATGTTAAATAAATAATAGCTAATATATTGGCATGTGGCTCATGCGGCTCATTATCGAGGAGGAATGGGAGTCGCAAGAAAGGCATGGGAGTCACAAGGGTAGCGCCCCGAGCTAGCAAAGAACTTTTAGGTTATATTTAGCAATCGAGATAAAATTCAAATTAAAATAAAGTTTATCGTATCCTATGTTAGGTACCTACTCAATACAAGATAAAATTGATATAAGAGAAATGTAGTCAAGATAAAATAGAGATATGATAAAAGTAAATAGGACTTATAATATCTATTATAGGAAAGTTTATTTTTCTCGAATAATAAACTTCTTAAATTAATAAAATTTGAATATAAATAATATTTGAACTCTAATATATAAAATTCAAAATAACAACAAAATATAAACAAATTAATTTTTATGTATTAGTATTTTTATTTATATATTCAAATATATTTCCATCTTCCATTATGAATTTGATATATAAATATATATTTAGTTTTTAGGGAGCGACTCGTCTTGGTAGCAGCCGGACTCTTGATCTTTTGTCAATGGCTCGATCATAGTCTAGAGAAAATTACCAAAAATGAAAGTCTTAAGAGTGAGAATAACTTTGCAGAAAAAAAAAAGAAGAAGAAATAATTGAAAAGGAACGTATATATTTAGAAAGAAATGAAAATTACCAAAAATGGCTCGATGATAGTCTAGAGAAAATTACCAAAAATGAAAGTCTTAAAGAGTGAGAATAACTTTGCAGAAAAAAGAAAAGAAATAATTGAAAAGGAACGTATAAATTTAGAAAGAAATGAAAAATGGAAGTTTAAACTATCCAACATAAATGTTAAATACATAATAGCTAATATATTGGCATGTGGCTCATATTACTCATCAACAAGAAGGCATGGGAGTCGCAACAAAGGCATGCGATAACTCCTCGAGCTAGCAAAGAACTTTTAGGTTACATTTGGCAATTAGCATAAAATTCATAATAAAATAAAATTTATTATATCATATGTTTGGTACCTACTCAATACATGATAAAATTGATATAAGAAGAATATAGTCAAGATAAAATTATATTATAGAGATGTATGATAAAAGCGGATATGACTTATAATATTTATTATAGGAAAGCTTATTTTTCTTAAATAACAAACTTCTTAAATTAATGAAATTTAAATAATATTTGAATGTAAATAATATTTGAACTTTAATATATAAAATTCAAAATAACAAAAAAAAATATAAACATATTAATTTTTATGTATTAGTATTTTTATTTATATTTTTGAATTTATTTCCATCTTCCCATATGAATTTAATATATAAATATATATTTATTTTTTATAATTATTGCACATTTTAGGTATATTGGTATTTTTTACTATTTAATAAAATTTTATTAGAGAATGATGGAAAGGGAAAAAGAAATTAAAAAAAGAAAATAATTGAAGAAAGAGAGGGAAAAAAAAGCTAATAAAAATGAAGTCGACAAGAGTATCATAAGAGATTCTTACTGTCTCTATTTATGCACTTTTTAGGTTTATTTACACCAATATATCATTTATGCGAAACAATTGACATGATAAAATATGAATATACCTATCTTTAGCACCGGGATTCACCAAACAATTAATAAAATGTAGTAAAATTCTTAAATTTCGTATTCTATCTTATCCCAATTCTATCATAATTAAAAATTCAAATGACCAAATGTAACCTTATAGTCTAAGCTCATATTTTATTGGAAATTACATTATTTATTTTTCTCGCTTTTATTTATATTTTATTGTGATTTCTTATTCTCGCTTTTATTCTATATTCCATTGTGATTGTACACCAAATCTGAACAAAATAAATGTATTGAATGGATATGTTATTTCAAAGATTAAGTAGTTATGTTCGAAGAAACACGACTTTTCAAATATTGTAGAGCACTTAATAACCATAATAAACAATAATTGGTGCCAATCATGATCCCGAAGGAGCACACACCAAATCTGAACAAAATAAATATATTTGAATGGATATATTATTTCAGAGATTAAGTAGTTATGTTAGAAGAAACACAACTTTTCAAATATCGCAGAGCACTTATTAACCATAATAAACAAGAATTGGTGCCGGTCATGATCCCGAAGGTGCAAAGTGCACTTAAATTACTCGCACACCCAAAGTAGGTATTGTAAGGTCAAGTCCACTTAGCCTATTAGCCTATTATTTTCAATTGTAATGTTAGAAGACGTTCATACTTAAATATTAGCTCACGCACTCCCAACCTTCCTATGCAGGACAATGTGCTTTTATTCGTTTTACAAACAAGGTTCCAACAATTCTCAACTCGAATGGAGCTCCCAGATACTCAAGCTTGACTCAAGTTCGGCTAGATTATAATTTAATCATATACCAACTCCAGCATTCACTCAAGCTTAATGAGCTCGGCTACTTGCCCTGCAGCTATGTATATGAAGATATAGCACGTAAATTTAATGATTTTTACGTCATTTTTTTGTATACATAAAATATTTTTTTAAAGAAATAATAGAAATTCGATTAAACTCATGACATTGTGGAGCTTAGTATTAGTGAGCTTGAACTCAAGTTGAAGTTAGGATGTTGATCTCTACTGTTTCTCATACCAAGGCCGAGCTACTTGAAAGTAGCTTGACTCAATTCCATGAGATTACAATATGTGAAAATCAATTATTATTCCTTTTCCCATTTCAACGAGAGAAATTGATTTGGAATCTTCGTTCCATGTCACATCAAATTTTGATATTATGGAGAATAATAAAAATACCTTTCACGGATTGTTGACATATGGTTAAAAATCAGGGACGAAATCATATGAAGGCCACGTAAGAGCACACCCCACTTGCCATTGGATACATCAACCTCGAATTTGGACTAAACCTAATCTATTTTTTTGTGCCCCATTCGTGAGATACACACGATAAAAAATCTACGAATTTCGCCTCGACTATCATCGAATGTGCACGTACCTTCTCATTCACTCGCAATGAATCACGTTTTCCACAAAATTATGAAATTTATCCGGATATTATAGTGATTATACGTCGCCGTAATTCGAACACGGAATCTGCCTTATTGCGCTTATAAACCTCGTGGGTTCGAGGGACGAATCATGTCGAGTTATGAACCACGAGTTCCTCGACGATTATGTGAACGTCAACGAGTGAAATGGCGAGTGGGCCCCTTTCTCCGCACAAGCCCAGAAATCTCCAGAACAGTGGTCCGGGCCGTCCTTACGCTGCACCCGGGAATAGATCTCTTGCCCCTGCTTAAATTACCCACAAGTCCCTCCCGACATCGATATATGTATATTTTGTGTTTCTTATAAAAGAAACAGAATTTATGATTTCTTTAATAACACGAATGTTTTTATGAATTTTAATCAAATATATAATATTATAATAACACGAATGTTTTTATGAAGTTTAATCAAATATATAATATTATTCTCAAATTTTTAATTTGTGTAACGTGATCCATAAATTTTGACTTAATAGCACCGTTATCTATATAATTTTTATTTGTCCCATGATGCCTAAACTATTGATTATGCTTAATATAGTCCATATACTATATGAAAACATTTTAAAATTCAAGGAACATGTTGAAAATTTGATCAAAGTTCGGATATCATATCGAACAAATTAAAACTTAAAAAACAAAAAAATTAGAGATAATTTGCTTCATTTCCCCCTTTTTTCCCCCTAAATACAATCATTTCCGAACTATTTCTCATAATTATCAACAAACAAAAAAACTATTTTTCATAATTCACTACTTTTCCAAATATATTTCCTCTAATTGATAGTCTATGCTTCCGACGTCATAGTTTTCATATATTAGCAGACTTTCTAAATTTAACTCAATATATTTTTCAACACTTGTGATCAATAAACCAAAAAAATTAAGGACAATTCCAATTTACAACGACAGGTGTGGCTTCCCGATTGAAATGATCAAGATGTTAAAAACTAATCTTTCTTTCACCCATTCACACTTGCATCTCTACCTCTCAATTAGCAATTACTTTATGATAAACCCACAAAATTGGTGGGTTTGGTTAGGTTTGAGTTAGGTCGAATACGGTTCGAACCAAAATAAATCCATTTAATCTATTTTTACACATTTTTTATGGAATAATGACTAATATCAAGACCATATTTGACCATATTCATATTATTAAAACACTTCTATATTCAACTCAATTTACGGAAAACTCATTTCCAAACTGAGTGAAGAGAGTGGAATAAGTGAGGGTGATATTGAACAAGGGCAAAAAAGAACAAGAAGAGAGTAAGTTGCAAATCCATTTATTGAATATAAACAACTCATCAAACGTCTTGGCCCATCATAAATGAATTAAGAAATTGGTCTATAACCCATTTTGACAGGTCGACTTTCCCTATCAATACACTATTTTCTCTATAGGAATTACTCACCTACAAAATAAAAATGGAGAGGAGGACATCATAAAAACCAAAAATATTAGAGGAAGAAAAACGTGGGGGAGAGAAAGCCATTTTGGTAATTAAACGGAAACCCCAAGGGCACGATGGACCGGCCACGTGGCAACGCGCATCGCCCCATCCACAAGCACGAACGCTATATATAAACAAACCATGCTAATTCGCCCACAGATATAACGCTCTTATTAAAACCGCCCACGTCGCCCGAATCCCTCGCCGTCCAGATCCCTCCGCATCCTCTCCACCCCGCACTCGCTGCCGTCACCAACCTACCCCGCGCGTCGCCGCCACTCGCGAGGGTCTATACCCGCCGCCGCTCCGCCGCGGATCCCCCGCCGGTCCCGTCTCCGCCCGATCGGTCTCGCGAGGAGGTACGATCAATCGCCTCCGCCGTCGTCGCGGCGATGCGATGACTTCGGGGTTTTTTTTCCCCCTTTTGATTTGAGTTTTTTTTTTTTTTTTTTTTTTTGGGGTTTCGCAGGAGCCGAGGTGAACATGGAATCGGCAGCAGCGACAGCGTTCCGGTCGTCGACGGTCGGCGCGTTGAGGCCGTCGCCGTGCGCGTCTAGATCGGCCGTCTTGGCGGCCGACGGGCCTGGCTTCGTGCGGTTCGGCGCCGTACTGCCTTCCCCGTCGAAGGTATATCCTTTTTTTCCCTCGCCGGTTTCGTGTCCGTCGCTTTCGAATTCGTTTTAACCCGGTCGATGGATATGGCTTGCGATTCTGAGAGTTCTGCTGGTCGCATGAGATGTCCGGATCTCTAATTTATTCGATTCTGCGGTTTTGGTTTCTTCGTGAACTTTTTTCAAACAGGTCAAATGATTTGGTAATGTCTTTTGGCTCGTGTTCGCTTGCGTTCTCTTTTAGGGGCGGCTGCACATGTTTTTTAGCTGGGGTTTGTGGAGCGGTGTCTTAGATACGAGGGAAAAAAAATTCAGTAAAATGGGTGCTGGAGGAATATTTCTGGGGGAAAAGCTCAGGGCCTGTCTGGTTAATGTTGTCATGTTCAAGCTTTCGAATTTTATTGCTTCTATCCTGTACTCTACTTATCAAGTGGCTCGGGGAAACTTCAAGTTTATATTTGTCTACATAGCTCCGAATGGAAATGAATGTTCATGATCTGTATTGGACTTGTGGATGGAGCTTTGTCAAGATTGTCACCTCAAGCTTCTGGTTTCTCTACTGCCAGCTTATTGCTTCTTTAAGTTAGTGGGATATTTAACTCGTGTATTGTGGATGCCGACAATTCCAGTTGTTTCACAATCAGCTGGAAAGAGCTGATGTTACAGAAAGGATATTTATTCTTCGAAGTTCATTGTCTGATAGTGTTTTCCTTTTGCAAACTCGTGCTGTCTGAACACTTATTGTGGTTATAATATGATGTGTCGGTATTTTGACTTGTTCATTTCATTGATCGAGTGATGTATGGTGGCAGCATCACACTTCTAGTCTTCACTCAAGGGCAGGTCATAGGAGAGTGGCTGTGGGAAGCAGGAGATGTATGGTTAGAGCGTCGGCTTCTTTTGAATCGGCAGGTTCTAGCGCTCCTATTGCACCGCTTAAGCTGGAATCACCCATTGGGCAGTTTCTATCGGAGATCTTAGTGAGCCATCCACATCTTGTGCCTGCTGCAGTAGAGCAGCAGCTTGAACAGCTCCAGACCGACCGTGATGCTGAGACAAAAAAGGAAGAACCTAATGCTTCTGGTACAGAGCTGGTTTTGTACAGGTTAGAAGAACATTACTCTCGATGTATTCAGGTAAGGCATGAAAATCTTTTCAAATGCTAATAATGTATATATTATTTTGGTCCATCAGGAGAATTGCTGAGGTAAAGGCTAATGAAAGGAGAAAGGCTCTGGAAGAGATTTTGTATGCATTGGTGGTGCAAAAATTCATGGATGCAAATGTATCCTTGATTCCATCCATAAATTCTTCTTCAGAACCTTCAGGTCGAGTTGACGGTTGGCCTATTCAAGAAGAGATGCTTGAGCAGCTTCACTCTCCCGAAGCCTATGAGATGATCCAAAATCATCTGGCTCTCATTTTGGGGAATCGCATGGGTGATAATAATTCCGTTGCCCAGATAAGCAAACTCAGGGTTGGACAAGTCTATGCAGCATCGGTGATGTATGGGTATTTCCTCAAGCGGGTTGACCAGAGATTTCAGCTTGAGAAAACAATGAAAATTCTCCCTAGTGCGTCCGATGATGATGAGGTTAATAATGTTCAGCAAGTTCTTGGAGAAGACAGAAAGCCAGACACTGGAGATGATACTTTCCAGACGGTGCAGTCCCATCCTGAAGTTTCATCGTGGTCTGGAGGCGTGAGCCCTGGGGGTTTTGGTAGTGGAATAAAACCCTCCAGGTTGCGCACCTATGTGATGTCTTTTGATGGAGAGACACTTCAAAGATATGCAACAATTAGATCGAAAGAAGCTGTGAGCATCATTGAGAAGCACACAGAGGCCTTGTTTGGAAGACCTGAGATTGTTATAACACCTGAGGGTACAGTAGATTCTTCGAGGGATGAGCATATCAAGATCAGCTTTGGTGGTTTGAAGAGACTTGTCCTGGAAGCTGTAACTTTTGGTTCTTTCCTTTGGGATGTTGAGAGCTTTGTTGATTCTAGATATCATTTTGTGATATGAATTGAAGCATGTTTGCTGGCGATTGTGCTAGGCCAAAGCCGATGAGGTTGCACAACTGGCTATCTTGGACAAAAGAGTGTAACACATCGGTGGTGGATCTGGCTTTAGCTTCTGCTACTTGTCTGTACATATGCATGGGACTGTTCTTGCTAAGGATGGAGGAGAGTCAAATTTGGTACTAATGCATTCACTCATCTGGTCGTCTCTTTGGAAACTACCTTCTCCTTTGACCCTCAAATATGTTATAGGAAATGGTCTTCATATGCATCTTAAGTTGATGATCAATTATTTTGCTGGTGATTGAGAAGCCAAAGAAATTCAAAGTCCAGGGGGAAAAATCAATGTCCACTTCTGATAGCTTAGGAGGAGAATAACTTGCACATTTGTGATGACTTTGTCGTTGAAATAAACTTGCTGAGTATTAATTAACCAGCAATATTCCATACGTATGTCCAGTTTATCTATATATTTGGTTGAGCAGTGTGATGAGATGACATGTGTTGGAGTGTTAGTTTTTAGGCCAAAGCAGGTATAAGCTGCATTGAAGGCTACAACATGGTACTTGAAGGATATGCAAAAGTTATTGTCTACTAAACTTTGCAAAGATGGTATCTATCCCCTTGTTTTTTGTCATTGTTTACTAATGACACAGAAATTCTGTCAGTGTTCAGTGACCACTTGCTGACATTCATGTGCGTTTCCATGAATAATGCATCCATATCATATACTGAACTCTTGCCTGGTAGATTGATCACTAGCTACTTTGTTATACGTGTCTGCTAAAGCACCAAGGTCCATAATTTAATGTGTGATCACGAGTTTATCACTCTGTCTCATGCTGATAGAAACTCTTTCACCGAGTTAAATAATGGGAAGAGGAATTTTTTCTCTCTCATGATATTTAATATTTGTGGGATGGTCCCTTTACCCTGCTACATGTTTGAGATTATTAGCGGAAGAGGTGTCTCCTGGTCTGTGGTTTGCATTTTCGTTTTGTCAGTTAGTTTGCTAAGTTGGACATACGAACCGTTTCACTTATACTGGAGGAACTTCGCTAGTGAGCAATTCATAATGACCGAGCAAGTTTGGAGAAATTTAGATGATATCTATCTTGCTGTAAATGCTACGAAACATGAATTTAAGGTAAGCTTTAGTAAGTTTGCAATTCATAAGATGGATAGCGCTGCATACAACTAAGGCATGCGGAGGAATTAGTTGGATGATTTAGTTAAGCTATTTACTTCTCTGTAAATAGCTCTTTGACATCTCTCTCTCTCTCTCTCCTGTGCTTGTGGGGTGTCGGCTGCGTCATCAAGCCTTGTGTAGAGGAGGCTTAAAAAGAAATCCTCATTAACAATGTCTAACTGCCTCTTCTGCCTTGACCCCGCCTTCTATGCATTTCTACCTCCTGGAGAGACCTTTTGTGGGGGAATGGAGGGGCTTCGTTTGTTATTTTCATGAAAAAGGCTATCATTTTGGTGGTGGTTGCCTACTAATGCAATACGGAAGGTTTAAATGTTCGTTACTACCAAATAAGTGAATGTTGACTCGGTGCTTAGGGATCTCACTGAAGTTTCTGCGGCGGAATTCGGTTGTTGGGACCTGAAACGCTAAAACGGGTGAACTTTCAAGCGCGCCTGTTTGGCGATATAATTTACTTTCATGCATTGATGAAAGTTGCTTCTGGTAGCACCTTTTAGGTCCGTAGATCTTGGCTACTTTGAGATAAATGGAACGAGCCCCAATTTTTTTATCAAGTTTAACAAGAAATAGGAAGCACTAAGAAGGTGAATCTGTCAAATGCAACTTGATATCGATTGTCAGCACCTACCGTAAAAAGCTATAAGCAGAGTGTCACGCCTCTTAGGTAGGGGTGAGCAGCGGTCTAGGGTCGATCTTGGACCAACCCTGGACCAGCCCAACCCTGCTGGTCCTGATCTGGTTCCCAAGGGGATTAGGTTGGTCCTTGGTCCTGAAATTCCATAACCAATACTGTGCGGGTTGATCCTCGGTCCTAAGTGTTTTGGGTCGGTCCAACTCTGGACCGACTCTATATATTATATCATATTATATTATTTATAATTCTTTTATATATTCAAACCTAAGTAAAATGTCTGTTATATTATATTATATTGAGATGTTTTATCAATAATACTAATAGTAATTTCAATTTAAAACTTTTGTTGAGTATTAATTATGTATTGTTTGTTTTATTTTCAGGTGTTTAGAAGTTCAAGTGAATTAACAAGATGTGAAATTATATATTCATGGTTTATATTAGGTATTTTGAACTTTTTATGGTTTAATTGTATTTTACTAATGAATTTCAACTACACTTTACTTTTCAATTTGTATCAGATGGTAGAAGTTTTTGAAGAGTAGAGTAGTACTGCAATTGCTACGATGATTTGCTAGTCAAGTGATGTGAAGCTCATTTTTTGGTTGAGTAGACTCTACATGATCAAATGCTAATCAAGTGGTGTGAAGTTTATTTTTTGGTTGAGTAAACTCTACATGATCAAATGCATAAAAATGCTTTTGCATATGGTGTTATGAATATTAAAGATAGATGATTACAAGAACTTTCTATCTTGTTCCATATCTCGATGAGCGGTTAGCAAGTACAAAATTTCTATTATTGTGTCATTTTAAATTTGCTAAATTTGTATTGGTATTTCTAGTTTAGTTGCACAATGCCGCATTGTCGATGAATATGTAATTTCAATTTGTAGGTTTGCTTTTTTAGGGAGTACAAAAAATAAGACGAAAAAAATTATCGATCGGTCCAGGTTGACCTTGGAACAGGACCGAACCCATTGGGTCGGTCCAATTCTTGGTCCCAGGCTCAATGGGGTCGGTCCTCGGTCCTAAAAATTGAGGATCGACATTGTACGAGTTGGTCCTAGGGTTAGGGGGTGGCTCGGACCAGCCCGGACCAACCCGGACCATGCTCACCCCTACTCCTAGTGGGGCAACTCAGCCCGACTATCTCCGAGTGAAACCAATACACAGCCACAAGCCTACTTTTGCAGTTGCAGTAGCACCACTTATTTTCTTTGATTTGTCATTGCTTATCTCCATCACTTCCGATTATGCAGTTTGTTCAAAGCTTGTTCTCATTTTTCTTTGTAGAACATTTGATGTTTCTCATTTTTCTTAGTAGAACATTTGATGTTTGTTCTGGGACATCGTAACAAATTGTGTCGTTTGGAAGTTAAGAAAGGAGCTCTAGTATCAGGAAAGGACAGTATTGCCAAACAGCATGCAAACGAAGCAAAATACAAAGCCATTAGCTCTTGCATGAAGACGACGGTACAAGGAACCGCAACATGGCGTCTGTACATGTTCAAATAAATGGCGTCTGTCTGTCTGTCTCTCTCTCTCTCTCATCGTTGAGTTTCGAGGAAACTTCATCTTGTTGCATTCGGAATGTACGACGTTTTGGATCGTATTTGGTCGAATCAGCCAAGAAAGTTCAAAACCGAGCTGCCCAAGGAAGAAGCTAAGGAAGGTTCCTTGCGGTCACGGGGCTCACGAAATTGCGCTTGCTGACGCGTCGACAAGATGAATCCAACAAAAATAACATTGCAGCACGTATCGGGTTCAATTCAAATCCTGGTTGATTTCATCCAATCGTGCTATGGAAGATCATCGGCCTGTCAGTGTACGAGTGCTTGAACACGGAGACCGTTAGATCGAATAGATCTCATGTATGGTCGATGGATGCAAATTGTTGACATGCATTATAGTTCCGTGCAGGTGGACCGATAGTGAATTTCGATTTGTGTTATTCGTTATTTGCTTCAGCTTTCACCACACAAATCGAATTGGCATTTTTTTTTTCTAGCCAAATATTCGATTTTATATTCCGACATCGCGTAACGTCCGCTAATTGAATCGCCCCAAAGCTTTTCATTAGATAAGGCACATTAGGGCCCATACTGATGATACATGATGGTGCCTCCAATCGAGACTTTGCTCAAGATTACATCAAAAAAGAAATGTCACTAAACCCTGTACAAAATCAAAGAAATGGCCAGCACCTTGCCACCCAATCCTAACCCATCTCTGGCCTCCAACTACAATGCTAATTGCTAGCTCATGTGCTTCCCTGTGAGAGCTACTAAACAAATTTCTCCCCTTCAATTCCTTCAAAAATTCATCAATCTTGCCAATGTTTCCTGCAAGGAATGATCCCTCAAATGGGTATTCTCTCTAGATGCCAGAATGATGCTGCTTCGGTGCGTTCCACATGTGCAAGACCTCGCCAAATACATCGTAGAAGACGATCTCCGCGTCGGACTGAGTCAAGCGCACCGACATGAACCCTTGCCCGTCGTAGAAGAAGCTCACGTTGCCTTTGTTAGTCTCTTTGACGTCACCCCTCCATGCTTTCGACCCTGCTCCGCTTGTTAGGAATTGTATCGGGCTGCACAAAGGAAAGAGAATGTACCATCAGCTACCAATTTGTCGTGCACATCTTTGCACAGTGAGCTTTGATTGTATGTTGATTACCTTTCGGTGTCCCCGATGCGTTGGAGGCAATGGTCGTGGCCGTTCACATAGAAGTCGACGCCGTTCGCCTGAAATTCAGGAACAAATTTGAAGCTTTAGATTGAATTTAAGCAGCAGAAAACCCTCCTATTGCTTGATTAGCGAAAAGATAAAGCTGCTTTGGAACTTTGATTTACCCGAAGAATCGGGAGGACATGCTTGATGAGCTCTTGAGTATCGCCGTGGTGACTTATGCTTCGGATGGCATGGTGGCCGACAACAATCTTCCACTTTGCGGTTGATGCCTTAAGCGCGGATTCCATATCCTACAGAAACGGATCAAATCGAGACTCAGATATGCCGCAAATGTCAACGAGTGCTGGCTTAGCTATCCAATGAGCTCTGAATAAATTGATTACATGATCTTAATGAAGCTTGTCCTAATCGATTACCTTAAGTAGGTTTGCGATGTAAGACTTGCGCGATTTAATACCGCGCCAATCGTAGGTATGTCCCTCGGAATCGGTGAAGTAGGATTTGACAAAGGGGGTGGTGTCCAAGAAGAAGATCTCGACCAATTCTGGGTGAATCAAAAGAAGCAAATCATCAAGGTTCTAAATTCATGAATGTGTTCATTACATGTAACAAAGCCAAGCTGATGCTAGGTCATACTGAAGAACAAAAGAATGTCACGAAGCATATGAAATCAACCTGCATTGACAATGAAAGACCTCAAACAGAGCCACCTCCTATCAATTCTTCTCAGGACAGGGCTCATCTGTGCCTCTGCATCTCCTCTGTAATCGTGGTTCCCCAGCACTGCAAGAGGAAATCCCCCAAAAATAAAATAAAAATTCATAATGTCAACAACAAGAGAATAATTAAAATTAAATTGAACATCTTGATACAGAGGAGGTGGTGAAACTCACCGCTGTACCACTGTTTCTGCAAGCTTTTGGCAGTGTAGATGTTGGTGAATGACTCTTCAAAAGCACGGTCAAGTTCACCAGTCAAGCCATTGTCATAGAAATTGTCTCCCGTCGATACAACGAAGTCTATGTCCAGTTTCTCCCCAATCCTCCCCATCTGCACCAAACCATAAAAATCACATCAAAAAAATGTATTTTTAATATATGGTATTTCAATGTAAAAGTAATGACCTGTCATTGGGCTGTAACCCAACTTTGCCAAAAAGGAAAAGAAAAAAAGAAAAACCGTCGTGTTTTGTCCTCCAAAAGTCAGAGATGGGACGTGAACGTGGAGTGCAACAACCGGCAAATTTATTGGGCGTTACGAAATGAAGCAGGGCAAAAATAAAATTAAACTGAATTTGCAGTTGGTCTTTCAATGACAAGAGATGAGAGAGAGAGAGAGAGAGATGGGAACCACTCTTCCATTGGAAAAAAAAAAAAAAATCTAAAAAAGGTTATGAAAAAGTGAGGCTATGATGATCTAGGCATAAACCCAGAAGCCATGTTCTCGAGAACTCCAGGAAAGATCGAACCTTTTTCCTTGTTTCAGTAGGAAAAAGAACGTAGACACCGACTTCCATCATCTGACCAAGTTGCACCCAGAGAGAGAGAGAGAGATGGTGGTTTTCTTACCTGGAGAGCAACTCGAGATTGGTTGTAATCCCCGCGCCGTCCCCAGTCGCCCACCACCAGGAAGCTGAGCGATCCGTCGGGCTTGACGGCCTGCTCGAACCTCTGGAGCTCTGCATGAACCGACGCCAACGCCAGCGCCAGCACCAGCACAACCCCAACGCCACCCACAAGAGCCATGCTTCTTCTGTTGCAGAGATCACCACCCATCTCTCTCTCTCTCTCTCTCTCTCTAAGGCTAGTTTCTTATCTATGTATGAAAGGAAAAGGAAAAGGCTCAAACCAGAGAGAAGGAAGAAGAAGAAAAAGAAAGAAGGAAGGAGAAGATCCAACAACGTTGAATATAAGAAAGTGCTCTCTCCCTTCTCTCTCTGTCTCTCGAAAATGAAAACGACCCCTTTTTATAATTTCTTTTGGGTGTTTTTTCGACATTATTGGAAAGGGAATGGCTTTTTATAGAATCAAAAAAAAAAAAAAAAAAATCTGGCCCCATGTAAATAAATTTTCTCCCATTTTTCTTTTTCTTTCCCCGGATCGTCAAATTTATGTGTGGGAGATAACCAAACACCCATCATCAACCAGTGACTTCTTTTGGGCCCCAAAAAAACCTAACAGTCAAACTAAAACATCCATTCCTAACCCCCCAAAAAAATAAAATAAAACATCCATTATCTATGACAAAAAAATTAAAAAAATTAAAACCGCCCCCGCCAATCATATTTCGCCGCGTTTTGGCACTCACTATTCATTATTTTATTTTAACATTTAGGCACTATTGAGAGCGATGTCTACATAAATTCCAATTAAAGTTTTATGTCGACAAAAATCATCAAAATGCTCATGTCGGTAAGGCAATATTGGAGTCTACATTGGATACCTACCTCGAAATGACTTATTTTTCAATCTCACTTAAGCGTCATCTTGAGCTTCGTTATTGATTTAGGCTTACTGTCTTAATTTGATATATCTAAAAAGACTATTTTCTCCTTATCATTAGTAATGTGCTTTAGATAGACTTATTTAAATTTAACATCGATCCAAAGAAAGAATATTACCAAATTTTTTATTACCTCTTCCGTTTTTTTCTTTTTTGGGGAATAAGATAACAAAGGAACTTGCCTTTTCTTGTCGTTTCCATCTTCGGCTTATTATTTTCTTAAATGAATTGGTAAATCCGCAGCGGGAATTTATCATAAGGAAGCAAATGCTCCCTAATCCTTCAGCTTTACTTAGATAAACTAAAAAAAGAAAAAGACATCCGAGAGAAAATTTGGGATGTGGGGGTTAGAAGTGGCAATTTGATAAAGAAAATAAAATTTAAATAATTTTTTTTATTTACCGTGGCATTTTTGGAAAAAGAGAAAAAGAAAGAAAGGGTTGCTGGCATTATCAACAAAAAGAGAATAATGCGAATATGCCATGGAATCAGATGGAATTTCCGATATCGGATAATGGAATATGCTGAGGCAAGATCCGTACCAGGGGTCCACTCCGCTTTGGGAAACGGTGGGTTGTCTTCACAAAATTGCCAATTAAAACCCAAGTGGTTGTCCCAAAAAAAGAAGAAGAAGAAATAAAAGAAAAAGGTTAAACTGAAAATACCTTTTTTTTTTAACAGGAAAATACCTAATTTATAAAGCACCCTTTATTTTGAGAAAAACAACAAATTTTGGAAAGTACTTTTATAAAATAATTATCTATATCGTTTAAAGTAATTAATTAATGAAAATTATTTTTATTATAAAAAATGATTTACATTTAAATATTTTCGTGAACTTCGTGAATTGTGAAAATATATATTTTGTTTATTAATTTTTGTAAGCAATATTGGCGATAACTTTTAGGAAAGTATTTCCATGAGCTTGGAAATAATAAATGTCGAGAAATAGTTCTTTTACTAAATTATAATAGCAAGTGGCTCCTGTTGGTTTATCATTGTTGTCCAAAAATAAAATAAAAAATGCTGCCAACTTCAAATAAATGATATTATCTAAATAGTAAATTTATTTTTTAAAATTTTTCAGTTTTCTTCACGCCGTCTATCGCTACTTTTCTTTTCCTTGTTCCTAAACTTTCTTGTTATATACATCAAGAGGAGGGTGCATTATAAGTGGTCTATGTTTTGAGTTAAAAGGGTCATTTCCACAAGTTGCTTGAGCTTAACAATCGACGTTTGAGTTTCTCAAAGAGAATTTCTAAAAATGGATCAACTCGATTATACATATGCAACATCTTAAGAATAAAAGAAGGGGAAAATTGCACAAATAGTTTGAGAACTTTGGTTCAATATGTAGCATCATCCTTAGACTTTTAACTTGATCAACGTGATCCTTGAACACTTAGTAAGTGTTCAATGTGGTCTTCGATTTGCTCAAACAAAAAATCGGACATTATTTGATGATATAAATTATTATATGTTGAGTTGGATATTAATATATTATAAGCCATAGGACCATCTTCTTATCCATCCACTTGAAAAAAGGAAAAAAAAAAAATCAAGGCGTTAACATGTTCGCCATTTGATGATGTTAATAATTATATCATGATTTACGATAAATATCTTACTCAGACAATCCACATACAACTTTTTTTTGTTGTCCACCATTCAAACTTTATGTATGGGCAGTCACATCATTAAATTTTGTTAATTTGTATTTAACGGAATGACGACATTGGATTTTTTTCATATGGCCTACCTTAGAGATTAAATTGAACATTGATTAATAGTTCAGGGATCACATCGAATAGATTAAAGGTAGGTTTTGTTTGGTTTTGCAAATGAACCTTGGGGAAATGCAAATTGCGTTTGATTAAAAATCATTTGCAAAGCTACTTTGCAATATTTGGTAAAAAAAATTTTGTCAAAGGGTTTTTGGGTCTTATTTTTATCTTTTATTAAAAAATAAACCTTTTTGCAAAGGGCTAAGGTTGCTAGAGAGCCAAATCTGGTGTTGGTGGCTGCCGCCCAAGGGTGTGCAACCCTTAGCGAGGGTGGTGCGACCATGGGCGTTGCAACCCGAGTGGCCGATTGGGGTCGTGTGACCTCAGGTCTCATTGTTGGGGTTACACCATCCTAGGGGGTTGTCCCTGAGGTCATAGGACCCCAAGTCATGAGGCTTGAGGTAGCGCAACCCAGGTGATGAGGCTTGAGAACATGCGACTAAGCATCCGCCCTAAAAAAAGATGAACAGTAACGAGGGGCAAAACCGAAAATTAAGGAATCGGTGAAGGTTGTTTTAGAAGAAGAAAACTAGTTTTAATATTAGGCTTTCAGCTCTCCCAAGGCCAACATTCGGCTAATAACCTATAAAACTTGCCAAACACTCCAGTATTTTCCCAGGAGCTTTCCGCTTCCAAAATCCTCTGGTGAAGCTCCAAGCGTAGTCTAAAAATTGAATCAAAATTTAGGGAAATGGTTATGTGGTTGGGCTCATTTTGCTCTACAAGTACACTGGGCATAAGCGAGGAAGGCTCACTAATGTGCATCTGAGCCAGAGTTCATGTGGGCAAAGCCCAATAAACTTATAAGAAGTGGAGTATTCTTTTGAATTTATCTCTGTGTTTGTCCGTTCGCCTGCGTCTCCTGGAACAGAAGTCCATGTCCGTTTGGAATTAACTACGATGGTCCATCCAAACTAAGGTCGCGACGACGTGCAGGTTTGCTTCGCCATCATCTTTGAGTCCCGATTCGCGTTCAAACGAGTGACCCGACAGCGCCCGCTTAAGCACGCTTTGCAGAATCACTGTGGTCGGAGTCGTTCTGGAAATCGAGAGTTCCTTTATCTGGTAGCCGAATGCTGCGCCCCTGCTAAAAGAGTCGTTGAAGGGCCGATGAAGGCATCAGTAGTGTCCAGAGAACCGAAGGCAAGGCGGCGTGATTAACGGGCTCGGTGACAGGTAGGCCCAGAAACGATGGCCCAAAAGATATTGTGGGCCAGATATCCAGCTCAAACATGAAAGGCCCATGACGAAGCTCCCAGTTCCCAAAGCCAGAAGCAGAACAGATGTGTGTGTGACCCAGGTTGCTGACCCGAAATGGTGTTGACCCTATGTCCGAGCGGACCATGTTTATGAACCACATCATGGTACAGAGGGAATCCGGACAGAGTCGAGAACTGTATGTCATAGTCCCACGCAAATGAATCATTCTCTCCACCTCTTCATCAGCACGATTGAATGAAAAAGAAAGAAAGAAAGAAAGAAAAGACGAGAGAGACATTGAATTTCTTTGTCGACATTGGTTATAATTGACCCTCCCCTACTTATATTATTGGAAGATAGTGACAATCAACCATTAACGTTTCAATTCGACAATAAAATACCACAAGCCTGATCGATAGGCCCTAGCGAATTTAAGGTTCTTCCCGATAGCTTAACCACTAGAGTTGGCCTCTTTTTCTCTATCACATGCTTATGAGAAAATTACTAAAAAGTCATAAACCTATTATAATTGTGTCAATTCAGTCATATTTTTTTTTTCTTTTAGCCAATTCAATACTTTTTTTTTTTGTAATTGTGTTAATTCAATTCATCTGACCATTTTGGTTGGCCGATGTTGACGTGAACACCGGCCGTTTGATCAATCTTGATCAAGCAATTTTTAAATAATATTTTATTTTTTTCAATATTGTATTAATTTATTTTGTTTTTGTTTTTCCTTTTGTTTTTTCTCTTCTTCCTCATTTGACTTCTTTTCCCATAGTGGTTGGCGAGGAAAAGGAAAACGAAAAAGAAAAAGAAAAAGAAAAATAAATATTAGTGAAAAAATAATATTTTATTAAAAAAATTGTTACGTTAGTGTTGATCAAATAGCCGGCACTGACTAGTGTCCATGTTAGCGTCGGCTAATCAAAATTGACCGAATGAATTGAATTGGTACAATTATAAAAGGTTTATAACTGAATTGGTAAAAAAAAATAATTTATGATTGAATTAATATAATTGCAATAGATTTATAATTTTTTTGATAATTTCGCCCATGCTCACACAAACAATGCCAAGGGTGCTCTGAAAGGTATTGGTCTCTCTTTGTTACACTCAAAGATAGACAATAGATAATTGAGGATTTAAGCATCAGGAGTTCATCTTATTACAAAATTCAAGGGCCTTCTTTATCTTTTGTGTAGTATTTTGAGCCGGAGAGTCTGCTATTGGCAAGTCAATAATCCAAACCATCACGTCTCGCCCCACCTCATTATTGAAAACTAAACTTTGATACTTGAATGCATGTAGGTTTGCACATGGACCGAATAACTCATATAATCCATTAGACTAAATCGGAGCTAGGCTCACCCCCATGTCCTTTCCTACCTAGGTTTAAGACATGCGCCTTTCGTCTAGGACTTAGTGCAGATGGGAGCGAGCTGTGCTAATAACGAGAAGATGGTGAATTTCGCCAACATGGTCAGAGAAAACTCAACATGGGTGAACAGAAGAAGGAGGAGGAGGAGAAGAGAAGGGCTAGTGACTGAGTCAAAAATGGGGAGCACAAGACATAGGCGAGATAGTAACAGTAGGAGTACCCATGGAGAAACCCCAAAGAACTGGACTGTTCCCCTAATAAATCCCATGCAGGGCAATGTCTCCATCCATCTCAGTTTCACAAATCTCATCTTTGGTTTTGACGTGAAAGCTCATTCACAACCCCACTTTGCACTTTGCACTCATCCCTTTGAGTCACTGATGCTGACACCTGTGTATTTTCATTCTTTTCCTTACTTTTTGTTTAAAATGATTTTTTAAAATTTTTAATTTTTTTTTTTTTTTGGCATTGGGTGTAGAGATCAAATGGGAAAAAGGGGGAGGGGGAGCAGAACCCAAAAGTCAAAAAGACTAAAAAGGAGGAAAATAAAGGCAAGAGCCCAAAAAGAAGAAAAAAAAAGGAAAAGGAGAAAGAACAGCAATTTCACCTTAAAGAGAGACAAGAGGCTATCAATCAGTAGCCCCCTCGATAGCCCTTCTTTCCTGTGTCAAAAAGAAAGCCTTGGAATTGTTGATAAAGTCTCTCTCTCTCTCTCTCTCATCCTTCAATCATAAAGCCATCGATTGCAAAATCATTTCTTCCCTCATTTACTGACGGGGGTTCCTGTGCTTAGCTCCTTGCTCGGTTGGACTTATCCAGTCTTCCTTTTACCTTCTTGTCCTCCGCCCTCTTGTGTATTCACAGAGATGGCGCTAATTCCATGGAGTGTGTGTGCTTTTCACACAGTTCGTATTTATTTAATCTGTCCTTCCTCTTCTAATACTTCCTGCATAGCTTCCGTTTTCAAACTGGTGTGCTTCGGCCAGCTATATGATCTTCCTCCTTTCTTTCTTTCAACATTATAAATGAAGTGGTAGGTGGATAGAGTTATGTGAGTTGACGACGGTGCGATTTTGTGGTTGTTGAATTTGACTAAAAGCTAGAACCAATTTGATTTAAAACAGCTTGAATTGGATCCCAGACATCTGGAGCGGGCAAGATAGTTTAGAGTACGCGATGACACATTCTGAGCATCCTAAATCAAATGGCTAACATCTCGAATAAGTGGCGAATTAAGGCAAGCTTCTGTGGGTTTGAATCGAATTATTCAGATATTTTTAGAGAAGCATCACAAGAAATTAAGGGACAAAAGATTTTCTTAATTATTTATTGTGAGGCTTATTCAGGGGGTAATCGAGGTTGTAAATCAAGTGAGTGAGAATGAGTGTGAATGAGTCATTGCAATTTCTTCTTTACAGATTATAGCGGAGTAATATCATCAATCTCTCTTCGTGGAGTAGACGCACTGTTGAACTATGGGAATTCATCGAGTTGGGTTTATTTCTACCTTCATTCTCAAGTGAAATCTTAGTATCTACGTTGGGAATGGTTTTGCCATTTCGCTTTTTTGCTTATACTTTTCTCTTTTAGTATTTGACTTGCATATGGATTAATTCTTTTAGCCATATGGATTAATTCTTTTAGCCATGGCGGGCAATTGAAAAGTACCCTTTTCATCAATTTGAATAAGCCGAATTAAGCACTTGTAATTACTTATAATTTTTTCCAAAAGGCTAAGCTGTCATTAAGCTAGTCCTATATATAGATTTGGCTCATTTCTTAAATATTTGTTCCTCACGTCAGTTGAGCCTCCTACGCGACATATAGAATGGACATAAATATAGGCATAGCCACGATGAAGTGGAAATCAGGGAGGAATCGGCTGAAAGATAATAAGAGACAAGGGGTTTTTCGGATTTGAATTGTGCCCTAATACCATATTAGACAAATCGTTTGGTCCAATATACATCTAGCATATCTCTCAACAATTACAATGCATTTTAATTTTGTACGAGGTAGAGCAAATATTCATGAAATCCTCGGTATGGTCCAAAGTCGGCTGCAAATACTATATGATTGCAAAGTTTCAACAAAGAAAAAAAAATGATGGAGCCTATCATTATCCTTATTTTTGTAAAATCAAGATATTTGGCATGCCTTTTACATATTACATCACATATGCATAGGTATGATCACGAGCCTTATGAGAACCATGTATACATAAGCTTTAGCATTGAAAATTTTTTTCCAATCTTTTGGTAGGAGCTGTTATCAAACATTTGTCTTATCTTGGGATTACGATCTCGAATGACATAAGCAACACAAAAACAAGCCACATTTTTCACACTAATCATCGTCTTTTTCCTCAATATATAAACTACGAAATTCGTGGTCAAGAGCAAGATTCCCCATTTGGTAGTTTAAACACTAGAACGTCATAATCACTGCTATTCCATTTGCTTGTTGTCTCCATAAAAAAAGTTGGTGGACGAACCAAGTTATTTGTAATTAAAAAAGTGTTTACATCGGCCGATATGCTTATATCAGCAAACGTCCCAATTCAACTTGTTTAATGCCCAACATTTCCCAACCATATCTCACCATAAGAACCCCAAGCATCAAAAGAGATTTCAATTATCATTCTTTTGTTGCATTTCCAATACGTCAAGGCAGTAGATGAGAATCTGCTGAAGATGTCTTTCTTGATGGATTCAACAGAGATGAAATCAAATGAAATATCTTTTCACATGATGCGATGAATAAATAATCTTTATCAACATATGTTTTTAAGACACTCCAGATAATTTTAATGTGACAAATTCACTTGTTGTAAGAAATTAAAACAGATGAAAATAATTTTTTCTTTTTATGTGCCGGCCATGATGATAAATGTCTCTGGACATTTGTACTAGTTCACCATGTACTTCATTAGAAATGATTCGATTTTCAAAATAGTGATAACACATAACAAGAGAAGTAGACAATGTTCAATGTATCGAAAGCTGAGTCTTCTTGATTGATGGTTGACAAGCATCTCTTGAACACTCGTTCACGACATCGTTTTTATTTTCTTTTTTTGGAGTACAGCGAGTATGGTATGGCTGCCGGCCTTTGGATCTAGATGCAAAAAATCCACCCCATTCAAAACGGGGCGTCTCGGATTGGTCCGTCAATTAGGTCCACCAAATAACTTTTCGAACATAAGTGCCTTAATCGAAAGGGAACCCTAAGATTATTCAGCAAGGAAAAAGAGGGAGGGGAGCAAGTTTTGCGGGAGCCTTGACTTGTAAGGTGGAGTACAATAAATAGGAGTGTGCGGCAGCTTGAGTGTTATAAAACTCTCAACGGATGCCGAATCAGTGAGGTGTCATGTCACCATTATTTTCCTTCTTTTTCTTCTTATTCCATAATTCCATTCTTTCTTTCTTGCTTTATTTATTTCTTCCTTCTTCTTCCTCCTCCTCATTCGGTGTGCAATTCAATGAAGGGCAAAAGGGAAACACAGGCAATTAAAGTCACTGCAGGTAATCCTAGTTTTCTGCTTGAGCTGACCGACGTGGGAAGATTCAAAACCCTAGCAGTAGCTACAACTACCACGTTAAAAAAAAAAAAATTAAAATGTTTTTATTCAACAGCTTCGAATGTATTTGACCCTCATAAAAAGAAGAAAACAAAAAGAAAAGAGGAACTGACACAGACACATTATTTTTACTGAGAATGGCCATGATTTTATCAATGATGGAATTGGAGAGCTGAGCACGTTACCTCCCGTAATTGTAGTGAACATGCCGGCGAAATTCAATTCTATTCCCATATCGGTTCATGGTGACAGGAACTTGTAGTTTGTTTGAATTCCATGCTTAAAAAAATTAAGCAGAGGAAATTGAATGATTCATGGTAAAAAATAAGGTAAATTTACCAAAATTCGCTCTCCGTTCTTTTTCATAGACTCTCAACTATCTTATCCTTTCTAATATAGAATAAATTATCTATTTCTTATATTTTCAGATAAATATCATCTTCCTTTTGGTTCATACAGCGAATAATACTAGCTAAACAAGTTTTTAATTACTCGATTTCCTTTTGCACACCTTGGGCGAAAAAGTTGGCTGATCAAGATCGAAGGAAATTTGTAGAATATCTAATTTGAGTCATGTTTACTCAGTGCACCTGTAGATATAGGCTCATGATGGCAATCCTTACAAGTGTGCCAGAAGTTTGGGAATTTCTTTAGACGATGCAACGAATGCCTAAAGCACGAATTTATTAGTGGTCTGTTCGTGATATGATTTGTGCTCGAGACCTCGTATTAAAGACAATATGAACAGGGTACATCTTCACAAAGCCAACATCTATTAAGAACAATGATGCCCCCAATAACTTATCCTACATCGAAATACTTCAAAACGATGCAACTGTTTTATGTGATCAAGATCAAACAAAAAAACAACACCGAACCGATATTTTTCTCTTGGTCCGAGATGCGAGGGAAAAGAAAGAACACAAGCAGCAATTAATGAGTTAAAAGAATCTTCAGTAGGAATGGGTTGGAGGGAGAGGCGTTTTCACTACCTTCTAGGCTTCTAGCAATTAAGATGTCTGCTTGGGACCTTGCAATTCGGATGAAAGGAAGAAAAAGAAAGGTATAAGCATGTTCAATCCCTCTCTCTCTCTCTCTCTCTCTCTATTGTCGAGTCTCCAATTTTTATTTCGTTTGAAATTTCTAGATGTGACACCAAGACTTGGGTTGAACTCGAGGTACATATTCAAGTCTGTGCATTTAATGCAGTTCAGGAAAACAACAAAAGATCGGCAGAAGAGAACGAGAGGGGTTTCTTTTGTCTTTGTGATTAGTTTATGGTTTGATTTGCCCTAGAATTTTGAAAGAAGAACAAGAACGAAATAAAGAAACTATTCTAGGGTTTTGATAGTCAATGGGGGTGCAGAGGGAGGGTCATGTGGGGATGAAACAACAATTAATGAAACGAATATATCAATGTTAGACAATGTTTGTTGAAGGATTTAAAGGGGAATATTTGGGAGAATGATAAGGAATATATTAGAAACTTACAAAGGTATGTGATGGAATTAGGGTTTCCTTTGGGAGCAATGGTCACCGTATGCAAGCAAACAAACAAACCTTTAAGCTCTCTCTCTCTCTCTCTCTCTCTCACTCTCTCTCTCTCTCTCATACACACATTTAGGTCAATGGGTCCATTGAGAAATCAATATCTGGTGACAATCACACCCAACCCTATTACTTTTCTATTCATTTTCCCCAGAAAATAATTGTACCTTCACCGAAGATGTTACATTGCTTGTCCTCGTGATGGCCATGTCAACTCTCCTGAGATGTGTCCCAGGTTCCCATATGTCAATGAGAAATTAATAAGCAAGAAATTTGATTGAACCCATTACCTCTCTTTGTCACAGAGGGAGGATAAGCTTTCCTTATTGTTATTGGAGACCCAAGAACACTAATTTTGACTAAAGCATTAGAATAGCGATCGAATGCTCCAAGTTACCTTAATAACATACCAATGATCAGAAAAAAAAAAACATAAAAGAGTAATATTACCAGGTATATTAAGTTAATATATATATTTTGGTGTACGAACATGGATACACAGAAATGGTATGAAGTATAATGAGTGATGTGTCTTGGCTTTGATTGGGAATACCCTGTTCATCAGAACATTCACTTACAATCTGGCATTGTTACTAAACGCACGAAACTTTTAGCCCATTCTTACTACAATTAATATTACTTGCGTCAAATTCCGTACGCTAATTGCTAAGATGTGGAAGTCTACTAAGTAATTTGCAAAATGCAAGTGAGCATTCAAATCGAGAAGTAATCAATGTATACTCAATACTCAACAAAAGTCTAGCATATCACATAGTATACCGATTTTGTTAATAAACTTTAGATAATTAGCATTATTTAAAAAAAAAATTTGAATATTGATAAGAGCAAGACGGAATAATTTGAGATGTGGCACAAATGCATTAAGTTCCTTATTTTAAGATTGAAAAATTGATTTAACAGGGATATGTTGTCTATTTCGTGCATCTCTAATTATTGATTTTGTTAATGTGCAAGAGGAGCCTCCAATAAAATACTTGATAAAATATGGAGCAAATGGTATATTAAGTCGGCTCAAAAGTCAATGACTTAAGTTTTTAGTGAAAGTGGGCTCAGAAAAAATGTTAACAAGCTTAGATTTGAGATCTTTTTTAAGTCTATCTATGATTATATGTATTAGATTTCTGTTACGTGTCTCGACAAATAACCAAGTTAACTGCATGAGTCCCCAACATGTTGTTAGTCAATGAAAATCTCAAGGGTGGAATCTTGCGGTAGATTAGCATCACGGATCCGAGGGGAGAAACCGTGAGTAAGGCAGATATTGTAGTCATCTTTTTTCAAAATCTCGCACTACAAATTGAATAAGTTTTCACAAGAGATAATTGGTTGAACCGATTTAAAATAGCCAAAACTTCGATCCAATCATTTTTCCAGCTGGGGAGTCTTCTACTTCGGCAGGGCCCTAGCTTGATGTCTGCTGTCTAGATACTCTTCCTCTGAGTGGGTGCTTCCTTGATGGCTCTTCACTTTTGTCATTGGCGGATGCGGGCATAGATTGTGCTTCATTTGGCCTTATGTGGCCTCCCGTTGCTTTCCTTTTTGTTTCACCATTGTTTTGGTTGTTTCTACTTCCTTAGGCCCGCTCTTGTAGTCCTTTTTGCATTCGGCTCCCTTCCACTCACTTTGATTATCCCGTTGTCTTGTTGAGTGCAAGTTTTGTGGTGCTTGATCTTTTGTAATTATTGGTTCAAGCTATATATTCTTACCCTTTACCCAAAAAAAAAAAAAAAAAAAAAAACAGCCAAAACTTGAAAGAACTAAACTAGTTACTAATTGAATTTGCTGGTCCTCACCGATTTTCAAAATGCTCAATGCATTTCTAGGTTTCGTGCACCATCACACAAGCTAATCTAGGGTGATTACAAAGGTGTAGCAGTCGGCAAGAAATCAATCCTACACTATATAACAATGGGAATTTGTAGTTGGGTTATAGCTCAATTGCATAAGCTTTTTTAGTGAAGACGATTCCGATAACATATGTTAATATACTTGTATTTGAGCTCTGATTCGATAATCTCCCATGGCAAAGTCACACTAGCGATTTTATATAAGTCATGATGTGACAAAAATTGGGTTGCATATTATAGGGATAGATTTTGCATATCTTAATCAGGCTTCCTCGAATGGGCCGATATATTGTCCTAAAAACTCCGTACCCTGGTGCAATTTATTGCACTCCAAACACAAAATATCGTACCACTACCACCAAATGCTTCAAAGGTGAGCAAAGAACGATCTAAATCTATTAAAACGCCCCTTCTTTATAGGTATTACCATGTGAATATCTAGGTGAGGTCGGAGCATTTGCTATTTTTACTGTCAACCCGTCTTCTGCGGAGGGAGAGGGATGCCCAGTTGCCTAACCTTACGCTGTTTTGACTATTGCAGAGAGAGAAAAGGGGGGGGCCAAAGCTTCCTTGGTTGCAGTGTCGTTTTCTTATATATACTCTCGAGGCAGCAGGAATACTCACAGTTCCCCCCCTCAAATCCTCCCTCTTTTCCAATCCTTTCCAAATATTTCCCATCTCTCTCTCTCTCCAAAAGTCTTTCTTTTTCATTTAGCTCTCTTTTGGACCTCTCTCTCTCTCTCTCTTCTCTCTCTCTTTCTCTCTCTGTCTCACAGCTATAACCTTTTCAAGCTCATCATACACCATCTCTTTCCAGTAATCTGCAACTATCTCAAACCCACCCACAAAAAAGAAAAACAAACATCGCTGTTCTTCTATTCCCAAGAAGTAGAGAAACCCAAAAAAGAGAAAGAAAAAAGACCCAGGTTTTCGAAATTCATAGGCACAAAACAACTTCCTCTTCTTTTCCACCCCTAGTTTTGAGCTGTGTGGGGAGCACAAAGTGACCCTTATCTTTCTTTCTTCAGAAGACCGGGAGAAAGCTCAAAAGAAATATTCCTAGCTCATACTTTTGATCCCTCTGTGAGCTCTAAGTCGGTGTCCAGATGGAAGAAGAGAGCTCCTTCCCTGATCTTTCACTCCACATAAGCCCCCCGAACAGTGCCCCCTCCTCGATCTGCGGCGGTGGAAACAACGAGGGGGACTCGAACTCGAGCTTCGACATTTGGCGGAGAGGCGCCGAGGACGATGACGACTATCATTATGCCCTAAAGTCCCACAGCGACAGTTCGGTTCTCAAGGCTGATGCTGCCGCGGACACCCGGCTCTCCCTATCGAATTTACCGGTCGCCGCCGTGGCTGCGAGCAACCCCTTAGAGGCCGAGAGCCCGTGGCGGAGGAGCATGATGGACACCCACAATGGTGATCATCAAGTGGAAGATTATTTCAAGAGGAGGCATGCAATTGGCAATGGAAGTCTCGGCCACATAAGCAGCGGGATGTCGCTCCTCGGTGTCTCGGACAAGCTTCGACCGATCAAGGGCATTCCCGTGTACAACACAGGCGCTTGCAACAATTCTTTCCAGTTCCCTCTGCAGGCAGATCGCGATTTCCCCAGAGATGTGATGACAACGAGGGACAATAATCCAAAGTTATCTTACAACTTCCCTCGGCCGAGCAACATCATGATGAGCATGAACAATAGTTCCAGTAGTCCGAGCAATTATTTTGAGCCCACGTACGTGTTGAATTCCGGGGGCGGAGGCGGTTCGAGATTCAACGGGATAACGATGGATAATCTGAACCACAATTTCAAGTCGAGGCAGATGATGATGCAGTACCTGCATCAGCACCACCAGTATGGATCGTCGGGCGAATCGAACGGATTGGTCTCGAGATTCAGGTTCGTACCCAAGTTGCAGAGCAACAAGAGGAACATGAGGGCTCCGAGGATGCGTTGGACTAGCTCTCTCCATGCCCGCTTTGTTCATGCCGTCGAGCTTCTTGGCGGCCATGAAAGTAAACTCTCTTTCCCGCTCTCTCTCTCTCTCTCTCTCTCTCTCTCTCATGCTGTATCTTCTTCTCTCTCCTCATTTTTTAACGAGGCTGTCTGATTGAAAGACAAGTTCTGAGAGCGTAATTGTTGGGCATGTTTTGCTTTTGGTCAATTTTTTTAATTTTCTAGGGGCTACACCAAAATCAGTGTTGGAGCTTATGGATGTGAAGGACCTAACACTAGCTCATGTGAAGAGCCACTTACAGGTATTATATATTGCTGCATTTCTTCATTACCCACATAATCACACTCGTCTGCTAAAATATTTTTAATTTCTTCAAGAAAAATTGCAGAATGATAAGGTGATGTTGAAGAAGAGACCAAAACATCAAACAATCCCCTAAATAAGAAACAAAAAGAACCCAAAAATATCAGTTATTCATCTCTCTCTCTCTCTCTCTCTCCCCGCTCTGTGAGCGTTTCTAAGGACTGCATCTCTCCCACTGGCACGGGAGTCGATGAACGTGCAGTGAATGAACAGTTGGGAGACTCTCTCTCTCTCTCTCTCTCTCTCTCGGTCTTTCTGATACACAGGACAGAAACTGCTTTTTAGAGAGAGAGAAGAAAAAGTAGCCATCATTTCTCAATAATACAAGCCATTACTGACCTTACCAAACATCAACCTCGTGGTTAATAAACAAACCCGAGAAAAATCCAGAAAGTAGAAGCGTCTGATTTGATTTTCCTTGACTAGGAGTGAGGTTTCTTTTATGTTATTTTTATATCGCTCCCTTCTTTTAAGAAAGGAAAAAAAAATATAAGGTGGACTTTTTTTCATTATCTTTTGCTCTATTCTTGGTCAATTTTCTTTTGCTTTTATTCATCCTCTGTTCATTTCCTTTGTCTTGTTTTGCTCCTTTCAGATGTATAGGACTGTTAAGAATACTGACAAAGCAGCTGCTTCCTCAGGTAAACATTAAGTAGCGTCTTACCTTGTCTTAAGCTACTGTATAGGTTTAATTAATTAATCAAATAGCTACTTTATTTTTTGCCTTCATCATCAATCGTCTGAAAATTTTAGGAGACTCTTTCTCTCTCTCGCGTATTTTTAGTCACATGCACTTTCACCCCCAAGATCATATATGTTCAAACATGCACACATGCAACATGCCCAAGCACTTTCTTCTCTATTCTTGTGTTCCTCCTTTTTTTTGCTTTTTAATTTTTAGAGTGGAAATCAGATGGATCTGCTGATGAAGACTTTCTGCCCCCATTAAAAACATTCCAGCAAAATGGAAACCAGAGAGCTGATGGTTCTAATCTAAGTGTTTCCACTGGACATAACATGTGGACTAACAGTTCAAGGTAATGGAGAACTATCACACTTTATTTCTCTCCTTTTTTTCTTTTTGGGTATGAAAACATCATATTTTCTGAATATGCATGTCTGCATTTGATACTTCTGATGTGAAATAAATCAACTCAATACCCTTTTCTGAAGTTTCTTTTCCTTTTCTTTTTTTCGTTTGGATGAAATGTCTTTTCTTTAACTTGAAAGTGCTGACACAGCTTTGTTTTTGGCTTTCCACCTAGCTTTCCTTTTTTCCACTCTTTCTTGTTTTAATGATATGGACTTGTTCTCAGAACTAAAGGAACTTTATTAAATCATGCATGAATAATAATAAAACACAATGCATGCAGTAAAAAGAAAAGCATATCCATCACATAGTTTCACAAACTGTTTGGCTTTTCTCTTTATTCTCCTGCAATGCCATCCAAAGTGATGATAGAGCTGCAATATAGTCTTTAGTTAATTCCCATCGTCCAAAAACCTTCAGCCATCCTTAATGCTAAAGATACTGAATTGTTGTGGCGTTTAAAGTATTCATGTGGCCACACACAATTTGTTATTCGGCCTCATTGTAGTAGTTATTCCTCATCTATCTTTCAATATCTAATTCTAGTTTGTATCATCATAACTTTCAAGATGAGATGAGATGTCTATAAATATTAAATATAGATTGAGAGTAGATCAAACCGACTGTATTTTATGCTCATTATTGACAAAGAGGAGATACCGAGGCTACATGATGATTCGCATATGTAGGTATTGCGATTCAACCACGCACTTCAGCTTAACACCCACACATTATACACGCAGATGAAAAATGGACCGCCTTTGGCTGTCACTTCTCTCTAGAAATCTCAAAATATGTTCGAAGATATAGTAACCGCCTCTTTTTCCATTAACTTTGGCTTTAGATAATACGCTTATCGTTAAAGCCCTACTGGCACTGTTGACTAGGATTCGTTCCGAGTTCCTTCTCTCCCGTTACCACACCATTGCCAAGAGATTTTTATGCATGGATTCAACTAGATGATTACTTTATAATGTATCCAACTTATGCCAAAACAATGAAGAGTCAATAGGCATTATTAAAGTATTGGATCTATATATAATTAGTGTGGCTGGTGTGAATGCAACATTGTGATTGTTATGTTTTCTCCTTTTCACGGAACCATTTAGCAATTCACATCAATTGACACATTCCTAGATCTGTAGTCTTGGATTCCCCTATCGTTCAGGGAACAAGTTCTTTAACCTCCAAGTCTATGACCAAAAAAAAAAAAAAAAAAAACTCCAAGTCAACTGTTTCTCTGGTCCAAGATCCTCCTAAATAATATAATGTACGAGGGGACATGCATGGGACAGCACCTTGAAACCACTCAAATGCTGAATAGTTTTCTCGGGACATTAAGCAATTAGTCAATGCATTCTCGTTACAACTCATACATTAGTCAATGGAGCTATTCCTAAGTCAATTACCAAATCTGTTTATGTAAATCTCTCTCTCTCTCTCAAAATAAAATTGTTGGGGATCTTTTGAAACTTGGAGGAGTTAGCTGATTATGATATTCATTAGTTTCTGAAGTAAGTTGTTTCGTCACCTTTGTGCAACTTCTGTGGTATTTTCAAAATGAAATTCGACGGTCCGGAGTCTATCACAAAGACATAAGAGTTCTAAATTGTTTCTCAAGATGTATGTATCTTTGTAATCCTCTAATCTTACAAAAATTTGAAAAAAGTAAACTTTGCCGTTTGTTTTTAGGAAACTTGTTACTTATAATTTGTTTATACGTCGTATATAATAATCGCTCGTTTATGGGATGTCGGGACTTGGATATAACAAGAAGAATGTTGCTATGCATGCATTCGATCATAATTGCCACAGATGAAAAGCATATGGGTGCCATTGTTTTATCTAGTCTCAAAGATTACTTCTGGGTCATGTTATTTTGAGGCCCACATGGTTTGATTGTTGCTAAGGTAGTCGAAATATAAATGCGAAAAACTGATGTAAAGATAACTGACGGCGCTTGTTACGGACGATGTTTTTGCAGTAAAGGAGAGTGGCCACACAGCACTAATTCTAGAGATGTCGATGGGACAGCAAGGCCAGAAACCATTTCATCTCATCATAACTCTGAGGTTAGAATCCTGGACGCTCAAATATATATGTATAAATATATTCTTATTTATACTTATATATGTCGATCATATGCATAAATTAATGATATACTAAGATATGGAGCATGTGAAAGACCGACAGTGATATTGTCGCGCCCTCATGTAAGTTTACATCATCGTATAGTCTCCTTTGATCAGATAAAGGCAAGACAAGCGTGTGTAGAGATAGGAGAATTTTGGAGTGACCTTAATCTTTGGCTGACACGCAAGATGTCCGTGTGTTTTATTTGTCTCCTGTATGAAAAGTAGGTTAATTATATTATCGCATGATCTTCTGATTATATTAATTTAAAAGGATGATTTAGACAGTAAATTTTCTTTTGCAACAGACCAGTTGTATAAAGAAACCAGGTGAGGCAATGATAATATAGGTATGCTTAGACAAATGAACTGCTCCCAAACACAAGTCACAAAGTTGATCCTTTTTTTTTTTCCGTAAATTTTGCCAGCAGAATGGTAAGGATATCTAGCTATGAAAAAAGCTTTCATAAGAAATTCTCATTAGTTAAATAGTGAAATAACACTACAACGGCATGAGAGTGACATGCGAGCTGCTGTCTGTCGCAAAAGTTCAAGTTAAAATATGAAAAGTCGAGACAAACCATATTCTGTTTAAGTAAGTACACGTGAATCATGAGACACTGTATAGATCCTTTGTCGATGCGTGTCCTCATGATATGTCCTCATGATATGTTACTAGATGCTCTTGCCAGCACCTTACTCTTTAACATAATAATGTTTACTGTACTGATAACTGCGTAACGTATTTGAGGATAGATCACTACACAAAATAACTATACATACCTCATGCATTTAAGTATCGATATATGGGTTCTTTTATAGTCTTGTCAAGATGAAGATGTCACCAATGCATTTGTTTCACTGTCCATGCTAGGCACGAGAATGCAACACATTGCTGGATTATATGAGACAAATCTCAAATCGTGTTTGAGCCAAAAAAGGCTTGATTTTTATCTGTTCCCCAAATCAAATGCACAAGTCTGCTGGAATGTCTAAACAAGTCGATTCATGTATATCTACCTTCAAGTTGTTTCTCGGTTTGTAAACAAATCCGACATAAGTTAAGTATATAAGAATAGAGAGAGCTTGAACAAATGATTCCGCAGACTGTGATCTTATTATCTTATTCTATCGTTTGGCTAATCCATTTAAACAGCCATTGAAATTAAATTTCCATAACATGACATAGTTTTTCATAAATATATTCAGGTGGAGTATATGGGTCAGCAGAGAGATTGTACGAGATCGGGCTTGAATATGAATACTCCCAGCTTGGAATTCAGCCTGGGGAGATCCGATTGGCGTGGCAATGTATATGACTCCTAATTAGATGCATCGAAAAAATGTTTTGCAATGCATATAAATTGGAAATAGTGTAGAGCACATTAATTATCGATATAGTTTTGATTCAACAAAGTCATTTTTTCTTTTCACAGCCAGTGCATCTGCTGTCCTAGTTTTTTTTGTTTACCGACTTCCCTCTTTTCTAGCAAACTAAGGTTATCTTCTTTTGGAATTAGGGTTTTGACGGTTCATGTCCAATTGAAAAAAGGCAAAAGTAGATGACAAGGATAAACGGTTGAGTTCTTCCATCTAGGGTTTTGCTTTTTATCTTTTCTTGATTTATTTACAAAGACATATTGGTTTGTTTGATTATCTAGGATGAGCAATTTGAGGAGAACCCAATACGATAAAGTTTGTCTTTATGAACGAATTGCTTGCTGTTACTGAACGAATTGCTTGCTGCTACTTGCTCTCGTGTACCCAATTACATGCGCAATCGTTTACTCCTAAATTTGAGCCGTTGTAACACGTCGCGAAATTAATATTTAATCTTAACATACCCGAAAATGATGCTAAAGAAGTGGCTAAGATTATTGTCGAATCATCCAAATTGTGTCTTCAATTCCAGAGCATGCATTAGTCCATAATTAAAGCAAATGTCCGTATGCGAGATGGAGTTTTTATTGTCTCCATCGATTCTTGTTACAATTATGAACTACCCCTTCACTAAAACTCGAGATTGTTCGACAAACAAGGATCGGACTTTTTGGCATCATGTCTTCCATTGAATGTCATAAACTGTTTAGATGATGTGCATTTGTTGAAGCTCGAAAAATCCTGAGGACACATTAGCAGCGTTGGTCTAAATTACATGCAGAAATTAAATTAATCTAAAAATCACACGAAGTGATGATGATAACAAAGTCGATTAATTCCAATATAAGAGTCGTTTGTGCATTAAATACAAAATGCAATTGATTTGCTCATAATGGATGCAAGAGAGAAAGACATAAATCAATTGGTGCTGAGCCTAATTATAAGACAAGTTCGAGTTGCTTCACTTTGTGAAACTTAGCATTTAGGGTACGTTCGCTTCGTGACAAACTCAATAATAAAGGAATATAGTTAGTTTTCTTTTGTTTGATGATATATAATCAAAAATGTTTTTTGATGTTTTAATCTTATTGGAAAATAATTTTAATCTCATGATTTTATCTTAGGAAAAAAATAGAATTTTTAAAATAATTTCTATTTTAAAATAATTCAAAATTTAATTATTTTTATTTTTTTAATCATATTTTTAATTGTTTTTCTTTTTTCTTGTCTTTCCTTTTCGTTTTCCTCCTTCCTCCGCCGCTTCTAGCTAGCGATGGCCACTGACGAGCTTCGAGCTTGTAGGCCTGCGAGCTCAAAGCAAAGGCATGGGCCAACAAGACTCGAGCTTGCCAGATCTTGATGAGCATCGACCTCTTGTTGGCAAGGTCAAGCTCACCGGATCCTAGTGTGCCTTGACCTCTCACTGGTGAGCTTGAACTCATCGGGATCCAGTGAGGTTGTGTCTCGTCGACCCATGCTTGTGGCTGCTCGCCAACCATCGACTAGGCTTGGAGACTGGCTAAGGGAGAAATAAAAAAAAAAAGAAGGAAAAAAAGAATAAAAAGAAAAAGAAAAAAAAAATTGAAAATTTTGAAATGAGTAATTCCAAAAAGTGTTTTCACCTCTTTTAAATTTAGAAATTTACTTTCCTAAATTTATACACGAATGTTTTTATTGATCGAATTTTTTTTTGGTTGACTAGTCAATTTTTGCGAACCGAACTGGTGAAAGCTCGGAAAATCAATTTCCGAAAAACACTTTCCCTGAAATAAATGCCACCTTAGTCTTGCATGCCGCAGTCTCGTTTCTTATCCATATCTTCTATTTTGACACCGTTTTGACCGTTCCTGAGATTGTTTGTCTTCTGCTTTGTGCCTTCGTGTTATCGTTATCCTCGTATGCGTGCGAATGAAAGTCCTCCAAGATCTTCGGACAAGTTTACTTGTCATGATCGCTATACATTGGAATGTCGATTACCATGCTCACGTATTCTCTCGACCATCTTTCCTTTTTTGAGTCGAGACCCAAGACCATCTTTAAAGGCACACACTTATTTGTATTCATATTTGCATCACGAGAGTGTCCATATAACGAAAAAAAATTGATACAAAGGGTTCACGAGCTTGTAATGTTATCATTGAGTATTTTAATTAGTTCAATGCAATTCTTGAACTTTTAATGCATGATTTAATATAGTCATTATGTTATATGAAAATGTACAATGTTGTCATTTCATGGATTCAAGTTAATGGAATTTACTAATTTAGTTTCTAGTCCACTACGTTCGAACAGTGGACCTTAAAAAAAAAAGGGTTAATATTCTGAAAAACCCAAAACTAGTATATATATAACAAATTTACCAAAAATTATTTTTTTGGACCATGAAAGACTCCAAACCGGCACACCTATGAAAAATTTACCCCGACTAGCCGTAAAAAAACCTTTAATTCGTACATTTATGACAAATTTACCCCAAATTAATTTATTTAACCACAAAAAACCCAAAATTGGTAAATTTGTGACAAGTATACCCTTCGTTAAATTGGATTAATACCACAAAAATCACACAAATTGTAAACTATGACAAATAGAGCGTAAAATCCCAAATTGGTATACCAGTCAACTGTCATGTGTTATTTAAGTTAATAATTTGACAGTAAAATTTAATAAAAACTAACATAGGGTAAATTTGTCACAAGTGTACCAGTTTAAAGTAAATTTGTCAAAAGTATACAAGCTTAAGGTTTTTAGTGGTCAAAAAACTAGTTTTGGGTAAATTTGTCACATGTGTACCAATTTGGAATTTTTTAGGGTATTAACCAAAAAAAAAAAACACATTACATGTGGATTATTCATGTAAAATATTCAAATTCAAATGAAATTATAATAATCTTTTGATTTGTTCAATTTGGAAACATGATTATCCATCTTATTCGATGACGTGGATTTTTATATCTTAATTTGAGTTGAATATCTTACATGGATGATTCATTCGTTAGGCTATTTTCATTTTATCCACCGTTCAAATTTACCACATTTGAAGCCAAATCAATAGATTCTATTGACTTAAATTAATAAAAGGATAGAATTGCATATTTTCATGTAGTACACGAATTTGATTGAAAATTTACCAAAAGTTCAGATATCACATTATACATTTAACCAAATTTCAAATACCATTCATGTAAATTATCCCTATAACAATAGACCTTCTTTTTGAAGCTGTTTTAGACTTTCCTGGCTCGTGTCGAGATATGCGTATTACCTACATTAGTCTATATCTACCACGCTCGTTAGCCACTTCATTGCAGAGAATCTGTGTCATTTTTAGCCTTTGAATGTAACGAATCTAGTGGCATTCAGATCCACCCTCGACGGTCTCGTCGCAAAGTGGTCCAAGATTCGGAACCGAGATCGCCGGCACCTAACCGAGCTTCGGGCGTTCAGACGACGTCGGATTGGATCCGACAATCGTCGTTACGTCAGCTTCGTTTCGATTTGGTCGTGCGTAGTATTGCGCGTCCGAGTCGAATCACCACCACCACAATTCATATATCTCCCCGTGAGAAGCCAAAGCTCCACCCACCACCACCGCCGCCGCCGCCGCCGCCTTCGCCGTCCCCGTCCCCGCGTGCCATGTCCGCATAGCCGGAGGAATTTCCTGAGGGAAGGATTCGGGGGTCGATAGATGACGCGGCCATCGGACAAGTTCTCGATGGATTTCGCGATGGGCGGGGTGGCCGCCGTGATATCGAAGAGCGCCGCCGCTCCCATCGAGAGGGTGAAGCTCCTGCTGCAGAATCAGGGGGAGATGGTGAAGCGGGGTCACCTGAGGCGGCCCTACCTCGGCATCGCCGATTGCTTCGGGAGGGTCTTGAGGGAGGACGGTTTCCTGTCGTTCTGGAGAGGCAATCAGGCCAATGTGATTCGCTATTTCCCAACTCAGGTAAGGGCCAAAGCTTCGTCCTTTGCCGCTTTTTGAATCGTGGGTTGCCGTTCTGCTGTTTGTCTTCTTGAAGTTTAAAAGAAAAGTTTGGCGCTTTATAGGTAGAACTCTTATGGCTCTATGGTAATGTTGATTCTGCGGCAGCTCAAATGATTCTTAGGTGCAAGATTTGGTTGTTTTTGGGTAAAGTGGCTTAAATGGTGTTTTAGTGGGAGGATTAGAGGTAGGTGTTCAATTTGGCATGTCTTTCTATTCGAATATTGGAGTCTGATTTGGCAGTGAGGATGGAATATGGAATGTGAAAGTAGATGGAATAAGCTGAACTAGCCTGCTTTTTTTTATCTATAATTTGATAGGCAAAGGGAGAGAAAAATTGAAGGAAAATGGCAAAACGAGAAGCAGCATGTCCCAGTTAATAGTCCGTTGCAGTCCTAATTGGCTGCTTTTGGCATCATGTTTTGGCTGACGGAAGTGCCTTGCTCCTCTTTGGGGATGATTATGTCATATCCTTGTTACATTTTTGGGCATCCTTCCTAGGCAAGAGAAACACTTTCTCAGCTTTCATCTTGAGCGGTGACTCTGGAAAAGTAATGCCCATCAATCTTTACAAAATGCCAGTCACTTGAATTCTTAGGATGAAAACAGGGGTCCACAGCTTGTGATTGGAAGGGTGCACTGCGGTTCATGCCTATTTTCTTTAGTTGACACAGGCTAGTGGGTTGCCTTACTGATAATATATCTATTCTGTGATCTTAATTACTAGGTGAGCTTCCCCCACAAGCTCTAGAACCTCCTGCTTATTTATGCTGTATATCTAATACTTAAGAGGTTGCGAGACAACAATGAATTCTTAGGTGAACAGCCATATCAGTGCCTTTGGTTGCCCCCAGTAAGTGAAAGATGCTGTTGTGTAACTGCAAGATGGCATGGTTGGGAAATTAATGTTTTCCATTCCACTAATTTGTCTATTTGAGTGACCTGTTACAACGTTTTGGATGTCTGAACTCCTGATGGTCTTTAGAAGTTTTATGTGCTTTCATCCTAGTAGTAGCAGGTGCAGTTCATGATTACCACAAGATGTAACAAAAGATAGATATAACTAATAATATCTATAAAAAAATATAGCAAACCTTATTATTTTTGCAATTTTTAGACTCGATTATTAGATTCTTTGGAGTGGTACCTGGTGTTGAACCTATTCTGTATATTCATCCCTGATTTTAATTATTTGACAGAACTTTCACTGTCCGTAGGCTTTCAACTTCGCATTTAAAGGTTATTTCAAAAGTTTCTTGGGCCGTTCAAAAGAGAAGGATGGATATATAAAGTGGTTTGTTGGAAATGTAGCCTCGGGAAGTGCCGCTGGAGCTACCACATCACTGTTGCTGTACCACTTGGATTATGCACGGACGCGACTGGCAACTGATGCTAGAGATGGTCCAGTTCGTGGTCAACGGCAGTTCAAGGGATTAGTCGATGTATATCGCAAAACTCTATCCACTGATGGAATGGCAGGTCTTTACCGTGGATTCGGTGTTTCAATTGTGGGAATTACGTTGTATCGTGGCATGTATTTTGGGATCTATGACACGATGAAGCCTATCATTTTGGTTGGTGCTTTCGAGGTATGCAGCTCTCCAGATTCTCATTTTGATACCGAGAATCTCAGATAGATGCTAATGTGATGTGAAGATTTATAATTACCATTAGTCTGCTTCATGAAGATATCTTCTACTTGATGCTGTTGGAAGTGACCCAAATCATTTTTAGTTTTGCCTATGGAGAACTTATTTTGGGTCCTCTGTTTTTCTGCAGGGGAATTTCATTGCCAGCTTCTTGCTCGGTTGGAGCATTACGACGGTCTCTGGAGTATGCGCTTATCCCTTTGACACTTTAAGGCGAAGAATGATGCTCACATCTGGACAGCCCGTCAAGTACCGAAGCACTGTGCATGCGTTTCAGGAGATTGTCCAACGTGAAGGTCTGGGGGCCCTCTATCGAGGAGTCACCGCTAATATGCTTCTTGGTGTGGCAGGTGCTGGAGTTCTTGCAGGCTATGATCAGCTTCAGAGAATCGCTGCTGGACGCAGTTATTCTTATGAGCCGCACCGGAGCGTTCTGAAGTGAAAGTTGTAAGAATATGGATACATACATCATTCTTAAGCTCCTGTTTATCTCAACGGATCATGTACAAAGAATCGAAATGAAGGAGATAGCTCCCTCAACTGTACAGTGTAATTAATTGATTTATGAAATTCATCAGATGATCAATAGGATGAATGAAAACTCAAAATTTTTAAAAGAGTTTGTTAATGAGTATCTCATAATACTTGTTAAGCAATCAATTAAGGACATTTTCGAAGCATTGACTGTGTTCGTATTATGCACAATTAGTACCTTGAAAATTGTATTCTTATAATGCGCACTTAGTACCTTGAAAATTGGTTGACCTTGTGTTATTTCTTGGAAATTAATGAAATTGTCCCAACGAGATTCTTTCAAGAATAAGGGGACTCGTAAACCACACTAGCATTATCCTTGTAAGGGGTACGCTAATCACAACCCGGGCAGCGGCACAAATTCTAAGAGAGAAATTTACAAACAGAAGCAATTCTCAGAGGCACAATTCCCCAAGTACAAGTTCATCCAGCTGAAAGAAAATGAGCACACAAAGCTTCTCGACAAGACCGACTTTTTATAGACGATGATCCTAGTGGTTGGGGCCAAGAAGCGAAAGCAGGAAAGTCCTATAGTGGCCTGATGTTTCGGAGTGAACTGCGTCGTTTAGAGTCTTCTTGTACTTATTACGGTATTCTGCTTTTATATACTGCATGTCGATTTCGGTCCTTGTCACGATCACCCTTATCAGCGTTGTGTCATTGGTCCCCAGACCTTTCATGGCCTTGCGTAATACCTGCAAAGAAAAGTATTTACGCATGAAGAATGCAACTCTGATGGACTACAAATTTTTAAGCAGCCAAGCAAGCCCGGGCTATGCCTGAGATGAGATTGGAGAAACATACCTTTGCAAAATACTTGGCAGGGTTCTGAGAGCACAGTAAGATTGCCACGAGACCTTGCTCAAAATGTCCGGATGTTTCGCTCTTCACGGCCTGATTTGGTTCATGTTCTGGTTAGGCATCAAGCTTCACAAAAGGATAAATAAACAACAGATAGGACGTATGTAAGTATATCTGAAGAAAACTCACCTTCTTCAATGAACTGCCGTACATGCTATGATAAGCAGAATCAACAGCAGCCAAATGTGCCCTGCTTCTCTCGCTAAATATCTTGATAAAAGTCTTCTCATCGGTCCCCAGCCGCTTCTCCCCAGCTTTGAAAAGAGCCTTTGCATCCTGTTCTACGGCAATCCTATCGACTTAGAAGCCTTCATAACGTGGTGTACCAACATATTTAAGCAGCAGCTGCGGAAAGCCTTAAAGTTCAGAAACTGGTGACTTATCTAGTATGATAGCTTGTCTCTATTTGCAGTAAGATTCCAAGAGCTAGTACAAAATTTAGATCATTACATTCCCTATGCATCTTTTATTATTGAGTAGACACAAATTTGAAAGTTGGCAAGTAGCTTTGTCTTAAGCATGTTTGAAGCAAAAGATGTAACATCTATTGATAGAGAAGCTTCTTGATGCCATTTGAACAAAGAGGTTCTCATTAACATGACCTACTTTTCATTACCAGAAACATCCTTACACCAGCATGCATGAACAAAATCTTTGAAATAAATCAAAAGGTGGGTAGGGTTTAGAACAGAACGTGTCAAAAAGAAGTCCTGAACTAAAAAATCAAAACCATAATGAATTCTGTGAGATCAAGAGCGATTTCCCAAGGCTAACTATGCACACAAAGAGCTAAAAACAGAAGAGAACTACAAAAATGGAAGAACTCTCACCTTCTTATGGTCCCCAGAGGTATGTTTCTCAATGTCATGCTCGAGATGAATCCCAAACTTGGAATAGTAGTGTTGTTTAAACGTCTGTATCTGAGATGGAGTTCGAGAACATATTACTTCAGTAGCAGCTTGAATATAATTATCCATAAAGGCCTGCCTTACAACTATGGAATCTCGTCCGGCTGGGTCATGCATCCATAGCAAAACAGCCGTCTGGGAAAAGGAAATGGACAAAACAAAACACAGGATCATCAAGCAGAATAGCTAGTTCTCTACAAACAAAAAGATACAAAATGGTAAAATTGTATCTAAAAGTGCAGAACAAACTATGAAAGAAAGAGTAGAATTGAGACCTCTAATTTGCCAGTCAGCTCCGATTCTAAGCGTTTCAAAAGATCAGCAGAATACATGGTGCGATATTCCTGCTGAATAAGAGCGCGCTGTGTGACATCCCGATGGGCAAGAATATTGACTACTGCTGCAGTATCACATCCCAAACCTGGAATATGAAATAGAAATCGTCACTTAACACCTACCAAAGCTCCTTTATAAAGCTTCTTCCCGGAGCAATGCCAATATCCAATTTCTTCGTTCAATCATTACTTTGAAACATAGAACTGAAAGAAAAAGAAAAGGAAGGTTACAGAGCCCAGCAAGCCCCCCTTCTAAAGGCTACTCGACTTTTAGAGCCGCGGAAATAGGGTTATGCCCTCTTAAGCCGCTAAATGTGTTGGCTTCCATAACCACGTATCGAAATGCTGTTCAACTCCTCAATGTAAATTGCATAGCCACATTTTACTCACAAATCATCCCAATAAGTAAGTTATAGAAAACAAGAATATCCTTCAAGAAAAACCCAGCAGCAAAGATTTCTCCTCGCAAGAACTCGTGCCGGTAAACAGGTACACAAGACACGGAGCATACACTCTCTACCATCAATCATACCAAAATTAGGCACAACGAACCACAAGGCTGATGGAGGATCTAATGTGCTATCAAGCTAATCTGCCAGAAGCATCAATGTGCCTACAAGGTGAAATTTTAGACCCTAAACAACCAAAGAGTAAACCCAATTCCCAGAAGGACAACATGCCACCCTGAAGAACTCTTCATCTTTCGTTAAATTACAAAACAAACGACACCTCTCGTTCAATAACCGCAAAAAGATCAAAGAGCAAACCGAAGCAGAAATTGAAAGGAAAACAAAAGGGTAAACAACAGTTATGGTTGGCACCGGAATGACAACCCTTTTCGTTGCAAAACAAATCAATCAACTCTTGAGAGAGAAAGGTACCCTTGAAAGCACGGTAAAGTTGAATGGCGTCGTCTCTTGGGGAGGTGAGAACCGGAGGAACGGTCAAAGTCGACATTTTCCTTCCCCTTATTCTCCTCCTCTTTTCCCTCTTCTTCTTCCACAACTAAACTCAAGTCTCACCGTGCCTTTCTTCTTCTTCTTCTTCTTCTTCTTCCTCTTCTTCCGCGTGAATGAACTGAATCCGAGAACAAAAACCACCCGAAAGCAACATATGATGGCAAGAAGGAAGAACAGATCGGAAAACTGGTTTTTTCTTTTCTTGGAAAGGAGGAAGCTTTTCAACACCCGTGGCACATGCACCGACGGCGTTTAGAACAATGTTGCTTTCCTTCAACGGTTACAAATTGATATCTTGCGCATTTAAACTCTCACCCACCTCCTTTTCCTGCGTGTGGCCGACGAAGGCGAGGGGCCAATTCCATAAAAAAGCACCAACTTTAACTATTTTCCCAAATCTGGCCCAAACTATATTTTGTTCCAAAAAAAAGCCCAAACTTTTAGTAGCATCCCAAATCTGGCCTCCGTTAACCATCCTTCCATAGTCACCGTTAGTGGCGTTCTCTTCGTCCTTCTGCTCATCAAGTCACTCTCTCTGACATCCTCCGACTAGAGTCACCGCCAAGCTTTGACATCCTCGCGTCCACCGCCAATGCCCGTCCAAGCCAACACTACACGTCCAAACCAGACCACCCCTCCGTCGTCCTTGTTGTTAGCTTCATCTTCGCCGAAAGGAGTCCTCCATCTCCATTGTCTTTGTGGTCATCTTTACCCGTTTTTGGCCTGAGCAAATGGCCAAAAATCTGGAAAAAATAGAAGTCTTCAGAACGAAAAAATCTGGGGAAAAATCTTTGAGACAAGGAAGAGGCAATGGGTGTCTTGGCTTGTCTTTTTAGCCAAAAGATCTGATATTTAGAGGAGTTTACAGAGCAACGTCGGTCAAAAATCAGTGGGTCTCTTGGCTTGTCTTTTTGGCCAAACATGGAAGACATGGCCGCAAACAACTCGAGTTATGCGGAATCTGTGGAAGCTGGGTTATGGGAAATCTATGGAATCTTGGGGGAAAAAGAAAAGGAAACCCAGAAACTTGAATGCTAAAGGTTTCCTTGTATTCATTGCAGCTCATCGCTGGAATAGGAAAAAAAAAAAAAAGAGAAACCCATACTTGACTGCTAAAGTTGATTCAGAAATTCATAATCTGCTTGAGAGGCTATTCGTCTTTGTCTTCATCTTCCTGACAGCCAACTCTAGATCTGAAACAAAGCCCCGTCCATGGCTGCGACAAGGAGGTCGAAGTAGGAGGAAGAGACGGAAAAAAAGAAAAGAGACTTTGGTGGGTCGATAACCCACCGTCGTCCTTGTCGTCCTACTCTTCCTCGCCGTCGTTCTCTTCGCCCACGCCGCCGCGCCCATCTCCTTCACCGTTCGCTTCCTCCTGGCTTTGCATGCCCGTCTTCCTCCTCTTCTTCCTCGTCATCTCCTCGCCGTCCTCGTCGACGGCGACGGGGACACCGGCCTCCTTCACAACCCTAACTTTCTCGTCCTCTTCGAACTCGATCTCCTCCTCCTCGTCGGAATCCATCGTTGCAATCATGACCTCACGCTCGCCTGGATGAGAAACCGGTGATTTCTCGGCTCGATTCCGAACAAAAACGAACGGAAAATCTTTGAGAACATGGAAAATAATGGGAATAAATTTTCTGGGTGACGTGGAACGAGATGACTAACGGTGACTATGGAAGGATGGTAACGGAGGCCAAATTTGGGATGCTACTAAAAGTTTGGGCTTTTTTTTGGAATAAAAAATAGTTCGGGCCAGATTTGGGAAAATGGCTAGAGTTTATGCTTTTTTATGGAATTGGCCCCGAAGGCGAGACCCCCACTTTTTGAAACTTCCCTTCTTTCTCGATCTAACCTCCCGAAGCCAATTCCAGCTCCGTCTCACCGGGCTTGCTCCTCCATCTTCCGTTTTTCTTCTTCTGGTGGCAGTTTGGTCACCTCCAACAATGTTTGAAAACTAACCCACATTTTGATTTTTCGTCTTTTTCCAGGAACACGTCAACAGAAACCGTCAATCAAAAGTATGAATGCGACTCCTCCGTTCAAATTTCGAGAATCAATCCGGCCGTCCACCTCATTTCTGCAAGTGGGTTTTTCATTAATATCATATTTGAGGTGTGATCCTCGATTATATTTAATCCTGAAATACGACGCGGGGCTTTTCAATGCATTACACGCGCCGGTCGTTGCGTCGGCCTTCAGCTCTGCTGGGACTCGATCCTTTCCACAGGTGTCACGAGAACATGTCAACGGACTCATCACATGAACAGTCAAACATCGACGTGGCTTACGCAAGAAACTTATCCAAAGCGTGGGTACGAAACAAGACGTTCATCATGAAAAAAAAAAGAAAAGGAATTGTTGGGTATCTGAGTTCTTCATCAGAAGTTTCGCCGGCGTTCGGAGAACCTCAGCATCAGCAAAAATGCCTTAGATCATTTGAGAATACGATGCTGTTCTTGATCGTTGCCCTTCCGTTGCACTTGCTCCGATCTGTCGATGCTTCTTAACGTTTTTATGTATGAGGAGCTAGAGAAGGAAACGAAGAACTTGCAAAACCTGCAATGTGAAGAAGCACGTTTTATCCGCTTGAAGAAAAGAAATCCTTCACCAAGATTTCTCGAACTTAAAGAGGAGAGGAGAATCTTCAGAACAATGTTAGTGGTCATTCTCGAATTTAAAGTGGATACAGGACAAGGACGCATACGAAACCCATTTACTGTTGAGTGTTGCGACATTACAATAAAGATCGACCAAGGATCATTAATCATTAAGCATTGCAACTGACCCAGTGGGGCCACGCGAGGCAAACAACATGGATATTTAAAAATCAACTGCTCCACTATACTTGCGTAAGATGTTGGTGCTTACCTGCAAAACATCAAAGATGTTGAGATAACATACAACACAGTACATCATATCCTATCCAAGACAAAAGTAAAAGCAACCATTCGACTTTCGGCAGCTGGACTATAATCTTGCAGAGCGATGATATCATATTAAACTAACAAAATTGTCCATAAGGCGACAAGAACTATCATTTTAAGTGCTGAACAGAGAGAATAACTAGTGAGTCTATAGTCGGAGAATCCAAGAAGCCGAATTCCGAAGGTTGAACTGTTTTATAATGATAAGACTTTGAGACCACAGCTCACGACAGTGAGAAAAAATAAAAGGTAAGGCATACCAAGGGAAAAAGAAAACATGTAAGTTCCCAGGCCTCGATATCTCTTCGTGCCGTCTCTTGAAGGTGCTTCCTGCTCACACCAGAATGCCATGAACGGAAGAATAAGGTGAAATTATAAACAATTTAGGTACTCCATAGTTAAAGAATTGCAGGTGGAACAGATCAATCCCCTTATGAGAGAGAGAGAGAGAGAGAGAGAGAGAGAGAAACCATGTTAAAGTTACCTTACATGCATAGAGGACATCACAGGAAAATTTATAAGATGCACTGATTGGGAAAAACAATTGATGAAACGTTTCACAAACCAAACCCCATAATTCACATCACGATGGTTGCAATGGCCCGAAACAACATAGTCATCAAAAGTGATAATATGAGAAGCCCATTCGATGACTATCATCCTATAAGCAAGGTCAATCACTATGTTACTAGAGCAACTAGAATTTTCAATTTGATATAGTGGATGAAGATGCTCAATGCATACGATACAAATGAAGAGATTTCATGACTGCTAGCACAAATTACCAAAGGCAAATATGGAGAAACGGGCAAAGAGCATCTAATTTCAAAAGATTTATTAAAAATGCCTACTTTTGGTCGATGTCTTGCCGCATGAATGCCACAAGCAAGGAATTCTTGTTCTATGATCTCGGATAATAAGTTATGATTCCATTTGTTGTCAAATCCATCCTAGCAATTAAGATAAAGTTTAAGATAACTGAAGCCGACATTTCTGATAACATGAAGATAGATAATAATAGACTTGACTGATTAGGTTGTACCTACAAATCTGGATGGTCCACAACTTTTTAACTTGTTGGGGGGTGGCACCTTCATGCAAGATTCCACATTAGACAGCTCGCAATGTGGACAAAATGTATGGACAAGTTCTGAAAATCACCTTGAGAGTCACACAAGCTTGGTAAAACTCTTCTTTTCTTATATTTCATATTTCCTTTGCCATCAGCATCTACTTAAAAGCAAATGAAGCTAAGCAAGCACGTGTACAATAAATCACAAAGTAATGAATACTTCTTTTCTAAGAAGATCCTTGACAGAAAGCCACCATGAGATGATATACTTCATTTTTCCCATTAGTTGAATTATTAACCCGACGGATGTAGTTTCTAAAGATGAAAAGGTCATGATTAACGGGTCAGGCCCATAAAGCAAACGAGCGGGCTTGAACAATGTTAATAAATGAGGAAGTTGAAGTTGCCCAATTTTGACCTGGGTCTCTCAATTTTATATCATGGGCGGAATTGACCAATACGTGAGGCTTGATGTTCGGCCCCGCCCCGCTTAATGATCACTTGGAAGAGAATATTTCCCCCAGTTTTCCTACTTGCTGGGGTACAAAATAGTAGCCCACAAAATATTAAAATGTAAAACACAAGGGCAATATATATAATATATACAGATACATATCGAGATGGTCTAACATAACTAAGGCTGATCAGACTGTTTTACTTAGAAATTAACTTGAGGATATTTGGTATAGTTTTCGTTTAGCATTTATAACCATAGAAAAGGGCTAATATGCGAGTTAGTAATGCTCCGTATGCATTTGCAACTATTACTCCATGGCAAATAATAAATAAATAAAAACACGTAGAGTTGAAATGTACGCATGAGTAACTATTATTCGATAAAGAACTTCTATAATTGAGGTTGTTAAATGCTCAAATTAAGCAAAAATTTTGCTACTGGTTTTGCATCATCAGCAAGAAAATTGCATGAGGGTTGGTCATGAATAGATTCACAACTTCTGTGCTACCATCGCCATTGTCTAAATTTCAAACAGCCTTTTGAATCCGAATGTGAATTCCCTCCTTTCCCGGAGATTTTCGGCAGAGACTGATGATGCTGCTGCTCATCACACTGGCACAAGCATAGCAAGCTATTAACTGAATATTCAAATGCCGTTTCCATCTGATGGGAATGCGTGTGAGCAAATCATTCTTCTTAATGCGTGTGAGCAAATCATTCTTCTGGCTAATTGTAATTGTCTTAATTCGGTCATCCTCCTAACTTTTTTTTTGGCCAATTTAGTCCTAAACCTTTTACTTTTGTTCAGTTCGAGTCCTTCCGGCCAAAATTAGCCGGCCGACCGACATGGCAGCCGGCCGGTGCCAGCGAGCTTTTTTAATAATATTTGATTTTTTAAAATTTTTTTATTAATTTTTTTCTTTTTCCTTTTTTTTTCTCCTCCCTCCTCCTTCCTTGGGCTCCGGCGATCGGCCACCTTGGTCGGTCGCCGGACCGATGCGATCTGGCGGGCGAGGCCTCGCCGGATCTGGCGAGGGCTCGCCTCGCCCGCCGATCGCAGTGGAGCCCTCGCCGGATCCGGCGAGGTGGCCTCGCCGTCGGCCGGGCGCGAGCTCGCCTCGCGGTCGCCGGATCTGGCGTGGCGAGCCCTCGCCCGGACGCGACGGCAAGCCCCCTCGGCGGATCTCGGCGAGGGCTCGCCTCGCCGGCGACGGCTCGCCTCGCCCGGCGACCGCGAGGCGAGCTTGCGCCCAGTGACCGCGAGGCGAGCCCTTGCCAGACGCAACGGCGAGCCCCCTCGCCGGATCTGGCGAGGGCTCGACTCGCGGCCGCCGGCGAGGCGAGCCCTCGCCGGATCCGGCGAGGGCCCCGCTGGATCGCCTCGGTCAGGCGACCTGGCCGGTCGCGAGCCCAAGGAAAGAGGAGGGAGGAGGAAAAAAAAAGGAAAAAGAAAAAAAAAAAATTAATAAAATTTTTTTAAAAATCAAATATTATTAAAAAAAAACTCGCCAAGACCGGCCGGCCGCCACGCCGCCGGCCGGCTAATTTTGGCCTAAGGACTGAACTGGAACAAAAGTAAAAGGTTTAGGATTAAATTGGCCAAAAAAAAATTTAGGCCGCATAATCAATGTAGGTTTAGGACTTTTTTGGTAATTCTCCCATTCTTCTGGTGTTAAGAAGAAAATTAGTGGATTCACGTATAATCTACGATCTAACACTTGAGTAATTCATGCGTCTAGCAACAGGGATTTGATGACTCAAACCCGTTATTTGGATTTTGAACCCTTACTCCCCCACTCTTGGGTAGATCTAATCCTCGGCCACCCCGCCACTCAGTACTGTCATAACATTTGTGTGCACATGTTGAAAATGAAAAGATAGGCTGCTATAGCGCTTAACTACTCATAAAGAAACAGTAATCATAAGAAAGTCATGTCATTAAGATAATGAAAATCCAGCACCCAAACGACATTTCGAGGATCAACCCGCGTCTCAGTATACTTCACTGGGTGTTTAAAGCAAGATCATGCCAAGAATCTCCATCAGCTTGTTGAGTCTCCTGATCTGGATTATGCAGCAAACAGTCAATCACTAACCAGTCAATTCATAGGAATGTACTTTGCTCAAAAAAAAAAAAAAATTCATAGGAATGTACAACAAGCAGCTATATCTAGTGTTATCATCCATTTCTTCAGAAAAAGCACTAAATATGCCAAGACCATAAATGAGGAACATAAACTTATCTATGAAAAACCAGACATGAGAGAATGTTTAGGAGAAACGTACAAAGCAACTGCTTCCACATGCTCTTCTATCTATGCTTTAGAACGTTACCATCAAACAATTCCTACACATCATGGACATGTTCCTTTGTCTCTGCTTCAACCAACTAAAGATATCAAAGTACATGCAGCCGTGCACCATTTTAACACTAGAGACTTCTTTTTGATTTGTCAGAATTGTGATCCTCATAAGAACAAACAATGGGCTAAAAAGGCTTGAGGAATTTACTGCAATGTTCTCGCAGTCAGATTAACTTATAAATATTCATGTCAATTCGATAGAGCGGAAGCAATTCTCTAGCCCGGAGTTTATTCCCTTTAATTGATCAAATTGCGATGCATCACTATAAACAACAACAGTGATAGTGGGCGCATGTAATGTACAAGCAAAAGAATGAAAGAAGCTCTATCTTCACAGTGCAATAGGGGGATAGAGAAACTCCAAGAACCAGCCTAGTCAAAACTAGAGTTAGTGATTTGCTTTTGATGTTGGTCAGCCTCTTCATTGAATAGCCAGCATGTGGCATCTATACGGACAATTAATTACAAAGTGAAGACTATCAGATCAAGTATCAGATGACAAGAAGAAATGATCCATTTTGCAAAGATCCGTAGAGCAAGAGTTAAACGAAATACATACTCGAATCTTCAACATCTTCATTTCGAACAAGCAACACAGGCGGTAAGGGGAGATCTGCAACAGCAACGCGGTTCAGGCATCGAATCCTTAACAAAGCGGTGGTACATATCCATTCACCAAGTGGATGCCAAGTGAGAGCAAAATTCACGAAAGTGAAGGGAGAGGAAAGCAAAATACCATCATTAGGCAGAGTGTCTCTCATCCATTCCTCATCCACAATATCTATGAGTATACCCATGCTCAACTCCGCCATGTTTTCCCCTTCAATTCCACCACTACCCTACATAAATGTACAAGCACAACAATGGAGATGGTTAATTCCATTCCCTTACGAAATTCCACTTCCCTCTTCTCCACCCCGTTCTTAGACCGCAAATTACCAGAAATCTCACGCGAAAATGACAAAAACCACTATCTGGTCAAGCGAAACCAAGCGGGACAAAACGTCAAACACGTAAGACGCAAAGGCGAGACGGAGAGGAAAGCACCCGCGACAGCGAACAGACACGAGTACCCTTTAAAGCAAAGAACCTAAGCAACGTTCCGATAACCTACGAACAAAGGAGCAACAAAGGACGAGAAAGAAAAAGACAGCGTAATGCCCACAGATGGCGGCTATCATAAGAACAGAGCATCGAGTCTTGCAGAGAAGAACGGCGTACCCAGAAGAAGAAGACGAATCGCTCCGAACCGCAACCCCTCGAACCGAAACGGGACGCCGAGCTCCAGATCCGAGAAGCACCCTAGCGCGGATCGAGCGAGAAGAAGTTCAGAGAGCGGAATACAAAACAGTAAAGTCGCGGAGCAGAGAAGCAGGAGCCACCCTCGGATGAGGAACTGCGGATGCTGCAGCGATCGCCTGTATACGCCGCGATTATAGCGGAAGAGGATCGTTGATGGATTTGCAGGTGAGGAGCGGAGGTGGGGAATGTAGTGGATTTGGGCCTGTGGGCTCGATGGGTAATGGATATTATATGGGCCGGGCTTTCGATTCGATATGGCAAGCATATTAAAACAAACATTAAAATGACGGGAGGAAGGAACTGGAAGTAGAACTTGAGCTCAAGCAAGCGACGGTTTGGTAATGCTTCTGTTTCGATGAACAATTTTTCTTTGAGAAATTGTTCTTTTCTATTTCTACTTCTGGAATAATTTTTAAGTAAAATAAGACGTTTGGTAACTACACAAAATTTCTATTTTTGAAATTGAAAAAGAATAGAAATGAGTTTAATACAATCCATAAACTTTTGTATTTTTCTGTTTTTTCTTCTTACTCACGAAAGGCCAAACACTGACTGCCGACTGCCTACTGTCCGACCACCACCCACAGCCCACCCATAGCCCACCGCTGCCGACAAATTTTTTTTTTATTCTGTTTGGTAATCATCTTTTTTTTTTTTTTTTCTATTCTTTTATTTCCCAGAATAAAAAAAGAATAGAAATTCGTTTGGTAACTTCTGCTAATTTTTCTATTTACCGGAATGAAAAAATGACTAGGGTATAGAAATCAAGAAGTAAAAGAAAGAATACACTTCTTTATTCCTAGGAAAATGAGAAAAAAGCTAATTCTGAATAGAAATTGATCCAAAAATAGAAATGTTAACAAACGCTCTCTAACTAACTATTGAATTTAGAAACATGCTAAACAATTGAAAGCGCTAAACAAGGCTAGCACGGTGCCAATCTATGCCTGAATACGGTATCCCATTTCTAAATAATTGCTTGGCTAATCAATTAGGGGAGATTTGAAAAGAAGATACAAAATCGTCAAACGTCAGACTAGAGAGAGAAATGCATAGATGATTGCATTTGCATTTGCATTGGAGAAAACGGCCTTTCTAGATGGAGAAGATTCACCTTTCCATCGGAATATGAAGAGATGATATTCTATAGTTTCATATCATTGAATATAGCATGGAAGGGACCTGAGGAGGTCCTTAAACTGCTCATGTTCTCGGAGTCAACCCCAATTGAAACTAAGCAACAACTAAAACATCGATATCACTTGTTTGCTGCCACTACAGTTACCACCACCAGCAATGGCGGCAAGCCTTATTCAATATACCGAATATGAACAAAAAAAAAAAGCAAATAAATAATGTAGATTGAATATATCACTCATTTGTGCTGGTTGCGCAGCTATTCCACAAGTTAAGTGAATCTCTCTTGTAACCTCATAAGCTAGATATTTTTATTTCTTAATTTTTTTTTTTTGAAGAGAAACTAATCTTTCCTTTAATATGTAGGGGAGCATAATTATATTCACATTCAATTGAAAAATGTAAGAGTTGAAAAAGATAAGAGTTTGTCAAAATGAAAATAAAAAATCTATCGTCGGCTTTAGGATTAGACTCGAATTGTAGAATATCAATTGCGAAATCAACATAATGAAACTCATAAAATTTGGTGACGTGACCAAACTCATTTCATTGAAATAGCAAACTTGTATGGAAATATTTTAATTTAAATAAGAAATTATATGTAATTCTGAGATTAATTTGTAGGAATAACTTCATTCTATTGGTGATGTATTTTAATTTCTAAAAAGATTTAATCTTATCAAAAAATTGAAAGATCTTATCTCGTCATTATCATCTATCGTTTATCTATACATTGATCAGTCCATGTCTATCTATATATAATAAGAAAGTTGAGTCATATAACCTTTCTTGATTGCACCAAGTATTGAAATCTTATATATTCATATCCTTAATAGGAAAGGACAGGATTGATTCACGTGCAACAGCTCCAAAAGAAAGTTAAAAAGAAAAAAAGAACCTTGACACCTTTTCTAAATTAGTATAACTTAACTAATTATCCAATATTGTCTTATTAATTTGTTAATTTGGATATGACCCATTACAAGAGACAGTAAATAAGTTCGATAAGCTAATAGATTTATATATGATTTTTTTTTTTACATTTATCTTTCATAAGAGTGATAACATAATGTTTTTTTCAGTTACTTATTCACAGAGTCATCCAAATTGGGTTTCGTTGTATTTGTATTTCTCAAATTATCGGTTTGCTTATAAATTATATTTTTGCACTGAACGAACATGATATACCACAAAATAATTCCATTTTTAGATAATTCAGAAACATTGATATATTTTGGTTTCACTTTCAGCAATGTCAACAAGATTGACCGTGGCAAGTTAAAAGCATTTTTTTTCAGCACAAAACGTGCACGAGAAATCCTAAAACAACAAGAAAATTCTCTCTATATATATAATCACCACATGAGATCGTATTACTTCAAAGTAATAATTTTTATTCATAATTTAGATAGATATATCCTTACGTTTTCCATAAAGAAGAATCGCACACAAATTGCAAGTACTCCCATATGCAAAGTACAAGTACAATAGTGCAGTTCATTATTGAAGAATGACATTGTCGCATATTATTAAAAGTAGCCTTTCAGTCCACACGATGCGCAAGTTTTCATTATAAAGCACCTATTTTATTTTATTAGCATAGTATTTCAATGTTTAAATTGGTAATGTATTGCATGATCGAGTGAGGTATATCAAACAAAGTAAGCTTATGATAATCTATATTTCTTCAGTATATACAAAGCCAACTTTTGGCATCAATCCCATATTAACAAAAATGTCCTTAATTTTCCTCTCCTTTTATAATTTTGTTGAGATCTATTATTGTCAATTAAAATCTCATCACCCTAAAAAAAAAAAATCCGTTAAAAAAATGCACCACTTATCCATTCATTCAAAAGATCATAACGGAACCAATATTTTTTGCTCAAACTAATCCACTAATAACCACCTATTCGCCCATTCCAACATGGAAAGGGGGAGGTGAGGGTTCAAAAACCTTCTCGGGAGGATGGAGTGAGGACGCGTAAGTTTCCACACGTCCCCGCAAGAGGCAGGGCAAAAGTTTGAGATTGAGTGTATAGGATTGACAAAAAAAAAAAAATCCACTAATAAAAAAATAATGAAAGCAACCACACGTCATAACATGTGCTCAAAAGATAGTGTTAGTTAAGAAAATAACTGTGAATTAAGAAAAAAACTCTAAAAAATATTCAACTTGATATAAAGAATTGCATGTCTCCCGAAATAAATTTCATATTGATTCCCACAGTAAAATAAGAAAAATACCTAAATTTTGTTTGTTTATTCATCTCTTTCTTTTGCCATAATTCTTGAGGCCTTTTGCCTTGCGTGACGTGGGAACTTACTGGATAAGAATTCGACGTTATGTGTAGCATAATATATCTCTCTATATTATAGATAAAGGGGAAAAAACCATCAAAGAGCCAAAGTAATACCCATTGTCATACATTTATCTTAGTTTTTTTTTTTAATATTAACAATCCCAAATTTATATTCATGCGACACATTACTCTCTATCAAGATTTCATTAATGAACACTATTAAAAATCTGTCCACATAAGATAATCGAAGGCAAATAGTGTTGACTTTGGACTTCAATCGAATTCAACATCTGCCACTTGAGCCCATGGGCTCTATGGATAATGGATATGACTTGGGCTAGGCTTTCGATTCGATGAGCTATCAAATCTTCTTTCTAAACATCTTGTTCACAAAAAGTCAAATTGCTGACTTAGCTGACATTGCACCCAAATTTTGTGGATTGATATCAGATGCAATGAATTTTTATTTTATTTTATTAGTCAGATTGTGGAGGAAAAATACAATTATGAATGCAATGAACATAGTTTCTCATGACAAAAATGAAATATACTGGTAATCAACAGGTGAGTAGCCATCGAGGCTCTAAAGGTGAATAAGCGAGGTTTGCGTACATAAGGTAGTTCAATTGGCCCTACTTTGGCTTAAATTTGACCTGAAAATTCTATCTAACTTTTATATTTAGGGATATAATAAGCTTGACCGGCCTCAAGCCCGGGACTAGGCCTACCCAATAATTACTAATTCTAGAGAGAGTATTTCCCTCTATCATCATGCTTGGGGATACAAGATAGAAGTCCATTATATATGAATGCAAAAAAAAAAAAATATATATATATATATATATAAGCATATTAAATCAATCTACGTAACTAAGTCTAATCATACTGCTTTACTTAGAAATTTACTCAAGGATATTAGGTACAATTTTCACTCACCATTTGTGATCATAAAAAATAAAAATAAAAAGCATTTTATTCTTTGAAAAAAATCTAATAATCGATTCACAAATGTCGTGAGAGAATCATCCCACCAAAGTGTTGAGAAGCTAGTTTCAAAGGGTTATTGACATACTAACGTTCTTCCACATGCGCCTTTAGGGTTTTTTTAACATGTGACATTATAATTACGACATGGTCTAATTAAAAGATAACACCAAATGGAACCGCATCATTTTCAACGCTGACACTCACTCTAATTTAACAATCACCAACCAATTGTCACCAATATTATTAAAAAAAGAAAGATTCTCCCTTTTGTCAAAAACCCTTTTGGAACTACGCAAAAAAGCATACTAATCAAGCTGAGATTAGCTCTTGATTGATCCCCAATTACTATTGCCAATCTCTTTCTAGCAAGTATAATCTCAGTGTCATACGTAGACTTAGCTAAGCCAAACTTAATTTAAGGTCGATGGGCATGTCAATTTGTACATTTTTTTTTTGTCGGTTTAACAATTTGTTCATGTTAAACGCCCAAGCGATGTCTCTTTCATGTAATAATGCCTTAAAGTACTCATTTTCGCCCTCTATTCGCTTGGACCGACCAATGAATAATGCATCACAATATTTTCTTTTGCATAAATTGTGTATCACAAGTGCAATAAGTAATAGCTGTTCTTCTGTCATGCAATGACATTCGATTTGACCCTTTTTTTTAGGTCCGCATGCAATCGGACATCCACAAATCCAAGATAGAATCATTAGGAAAATGAAAAAAAAAAAAAATCCAGAAAAATACTTTCTTCACGCCGTCGGGGACGTCAGGTGCTCTTTCAATTACACCTTTATTTTCGCTAAAAGTTCTTTTATTACGTTTGCTCTGGTGCTGAATTCACCAGGTGTCGGACTGGGGTTCGATTGAATTACATGACCCTGCACGAATGGCCTTTCCTGTGAGAACCCTTCGAGCTAAATCAGCTCCAATCAAATAAATTTAAAATTTTGACCCAAAAAATATTGATGAAAGAAAATTGCTTATCGCTTGTTAATGGCTTGCCACTGTAGTAGTAAATTAATGCATCAATTATTGATTAAATTTGGACCCGCTTGTCCAACCATCTAGCCAAGTAGGAATCGATTCAATTCCAATCCCGAAAATGATTGAACTAGTAGAATCGACTCATAACTTATTTTGTTTATTCAAAAGGACAATAAGTACAAATTATTTGTGAGATTAATGTCTTCTTTTCTAGTAATTTGTGATTCGTAATTTCATCTTACATGAAAATAACTATCAATATATTTAAAAGTTTTTTACAATTAAATAAACCTTTGTTTCCAAGGTGGATAGGATCGGTTCCTAGTTCCATAGACTAGGTATTGACCCCATTTGGTTTGGTTTCTAACTCCAGGATGGATCGATTCTACCTTACAACTCATCACCCTTGGTTCAAGTCTTCGTTTAGCTATTTAGTATGGATTTTCCTATCCTTATTGAAATTTCCAACATGAGAAAAATGGAAAAATTACCCAAAAAATCATAAATTTATTGTAAAGCGGCCAGTTTAATATCAAACTTTTGAATTGTACAAATTTAATCCTATGCATTTTGATGATTTGTTAATTTAATTTTCAACTTTTTAACGATTTGCTAATTTAGTCATTCGGATCTATTTTGGTCGGAAATCGCTGGCATAGCAATCTAGTCAATATCAGCCGTTAGCCGTCCTACATTGCATAGTCAGCATTCACATGGACAATTATTACAATTTTTATATTTTTTTCCTTTTCTTTTTCTTTTCCTTTCATTTTCTTTTTTCCCTCTGTTGACCATCTCGAGGCCTTGTCGATGGCCAGTCAGGTTGCTAGCCTTAGGCGAGGGCCACCCTCCTTGACCTCAGGTAAGGGACGCCGACGCCTAGGTTGTCGAGGGCTGAGTGAGTGTGGGCCACCCTTGCCTTCACTGCCTAGGAAAGAGCAACTTTCGCCAAACTAGCAAGGGCGACCGACAGAGGGGGAAAAAAAGGAGAGAAAACAAAAGAAAAAAGAAAAAATTATTCATATCAGCGCCAATTGTGCCCTATAGGATGGCAAGTGTTGACTAGACTACCGTGTCAACAATTTCCGGTCAAAACTGGCTCAAATGGCTAAATTTGCAATTCGTTAAAGATTTAAGATTGAATTGGCAAATCATCAAATTTTTTATAAGTAAGTTGGCACAATCATAAGGTCTAAAATTAAAGTGGCATAGCTGAAAGGTAGAGGACCGAATTGACCACCATGCAATAGATTTATGACTTTTTGAATAATTTTTCCCAAAATAAACTCTGTATTCTTACCCTATCAAATGTTCCGCAGAGACATGTAAAACCCGAACCTCCATGATTATAACTAGATCGAATATTTGCTGCTCAGTTGGGTGCTATCTTCACTCTGGAGCTCATAAAGTTCTCCAAATGAAATATGTCTATGTCACGGTCCGTGAATAGCCTTCGAGTGAACGAGGAGTGATCGAGAGCGAATAGATCGCCCGTGACACCTACCTGATGCATTCACTCCAGCGAGGAGGTTAAATATAACAGTGAAATATTTTCCTCAACATGTCTTTTTTATACCATTGCACCGAATAAGTGCACAAGATTCACTTAACCAACGGAAAAGTGCACTGAAAATAGCTGTGGATGGTGCACGTGTTGACACTAGACTTGCTGAATCCACCTATTTAAGCCCTAATGTCGTGTTCAATCCAATTCAAACCGGAAAGCGACCGCTTTTTCGAGAGTTAAAAAAGGCCAACACGAGACAAATCAAGCGCGATTGGACCGTTACTTATAATTCAATAATCTACTCTTCTGCATCTCCAATCATCCTGATTTTTATTCAAATCCGTCGCTATTGCCAACCCAATCTGATGGACTGTGCCGGCGAGTTCCATATGCAATTCAAAGCCTGATTTTTCAATTTCTTGAGGGAAATTTTTGCAACAGAGAAGATCCTTGGGTCTAAAAGCACTTTTATTTTTATTTTTATTTTTTTTTGTTGGTCCTACTTTAACTCTCATTTTCAGAATTTTGCCTTACTTCCTTGTAAGGCGTGAGAGTCGAAATTCATATCTAAAGCTAAATCGTCCCCATTCTAATTCCCTTAACCCTCACCTCTGTCTTTTCACGTGAGAAGGGGTGATTATCTAGGCGAACCCTAGTGGTTCAAAAGCACTTTGATGCAAATTGGAAGTTCCAATTGGAAGGGATTATGTCACTTGCTTTTAAAACTCTTCCTAAAGGGAAAGAAACAAAAATGATGTGGACCAGCAAACCCATCGTTTCATTTGATTTCCATGAGTTTGATTGATCCAGTCAACATGCCTATTGCCCTAAAGGCCCTTTTCCAACAATTGACTCTGAAGGGTAAGGTTTCGATTGCAAATTGTCGATCAAGCAACTTTTAAAATTGGAAGTTGCTAGAGACACCCATGCTGTTCTCAGCTTTCATATCTTTTATGTGGCGAGGGAGACTATTCTAGTCTGAGTTTGCCTCCTAGTCACTATTATCGGTGTTTCCTTTATATTATTCCCGTCTGTCCAATCGGATCTTTCCATCTGCATAGTGAGAATGCATAAATTAATGCTAATACTCAATTAGAGGGAATAATCAGGAAAAAAAAAATCAGGGGCCACCATCAAAATATCATGAAATGGACAAGGATTTGGCATTATGCACATCTTTAATCCTTAGTTTAATTGTCTCATCTTTGGTGCTAATAATAGGATAAGTCTAACTAAAACTTTTTTGGGAGGGCCACGTTGATCAACTGGAGAAAAATCCAGATTAGTCGCTTTGCTTGCACTAAATCAAGACCGCAGAATTCTTTAATGGATGCTCATGGAATTGATAGATCTTTGAAACCTATGATAAACAAATTTTCAAGGGATCAATGAGTTCATCGATGACGTCTTTGATCCCTAAAAAATTAAATGATAAGGTGGAAATCGAGATGGTAAAGATCCTGAATATGATTGATTAGGGAATGGTTGGTGAATGTTTCTATAAACATCGAAAGTATAATACCCACCTAACGCTGAACTCGTGAACAAGGAAATTCATTTTAATTGCACGACAATAGCTAAAACTATGTTGCTTCAATCAATTGAGTTGGAGTAGTTCGAACTGGGCTCTGTCTTTTAGGGTAGTCCCTGTGGCTGGTGCAATTGGTTTGGACATTAAAAATTTCCAGCTTAAAAATGAAGGTTGTCTATTCTGGATCAAGGTCATTCTCTAATAAATAAATAAAGGAACACTACTACATTTTAGGTTTCGTAGGGAAATTTCAGTCAATGCTATCTTGATGAATGTCATCTAATTAATCACCGTCCTCTCCAACATCTAGTTTTGACCAGGATTATGTTGTGGAGCAAAAATAATTTATGTTCTCCGGAACAACTATTTCTATTCTTTGTTATAGGGAACGGAAAAATAATAGAAACATGTTTGGTAAAATTTTTGTTTCCGACAACAAAAATCTATATTTTGTTTTTGTTTTCAAGAATAGATTTGGAACAAAAACAAGTAGAAAAAAAGTAATTTCTTATTTTTGGGAACAATTTTTTTCTTCTATTTTTTTTTTCTCTTTTCTCTTCTTCTCTTTTCTTTCCTTCTTTTTCCTTTTGGCCGGTCGCCAGCCTCGGCCATGACCAGTGACTGGCTGACGAGGGCCGGTGACCTCGCCGGAGCATCACTAGTCCCTAGTGACGCCGAGCCATGGCAAGCTAGAGCTTGCCCAAATTTGGCGAGGCCGAGCTTGCCCAGCCACTGATGAGGCTTGGCCTCGCCTAGATCTGGCGAGGTTGAGCCTTGCGATGGCCAGGCAAGCTCGTCGTGGCCAGCGACAGGTCACAAAGGAGGAAGAATGAGAGAAAAAAATGAAAAATGAAAAAAGAAAGAAGAAAAAAAGGAAAGATATAATAAAAATATTTAAAAAATTAAAAGAAATAAAAAAATTATACAATTTTACCAAACGCATTTCTATCTCAGGAAAATAAATTTTGTATAGTTATCAAGTGCGTTTTTATACTTAGAAATTGTTCCGGGGAATAGAAACAAAAAAGATTATTTCTCATAAAAAATTGTTCCTGGGAATATAATCGTTACCAAACGCACCCTTACTCCAAGCTTAGAATACACATACTAGGAGCCATAGATCTATATATTCTCGTACGTAGCAACGATGGCATTTAATAATGATTAGTACTCTGAATTACACTCTAGATTCTTAGTTAAAAGGGGTTTGAAGGTACTGGTTGTCTTCTAGTAATATAGTTATCACGTGGTTAATTATCCCATATTTATAATTCATACGAATTGAAGGTGCAATTTTAGATTCGAGAGACCCTATAGTTATACCTAAGTTAAGAAAAGGGGGACTTTTTGCACATAATGAGACACAACAGTCTAAATTCTTAATAGGCAAAAACTTAATTCTCGAGATTGGATCATGAAGAAATAATTGACTCCCGTGATCGCACTTTTGAATTTGAACGGGGTATAAAAATTTTGTGGGAAAATTGTCCAAAAAGTCATAAACCTATTGTACTTTTGCCAATTCAGTCCTAAACCTTTTAACTTTGTCAATTGAGTTATAAATCTTTTAACTTCTTACCGATTAAGTCCATCCGGCCAATTTTGGCCGGAAAATGCTGACGTGGATGCCGGCAGTGCCACATAGGACTCGCCAAATACCGATGTGGACAATTTTTAATATATATTTTTTTGAATTTTTTGAATTTTTTCCTTTTTTTTTTTTTTTTTTGCTTTTTCCTTGGCCTTTTCTGGTGGCCGGCCACTGGCCACAAGTGACGGCCGGCCACTGGCCACAACTAGCCAGCTGGCCTCGCTCGCCACAGGCGAGGCCTGGCCGGGCGAGGAGGAGCACCGGTGAGGGGAGCCCTCGCCCGGGTGCAACTTGGCAAGGGTCACTTGGGCGAGGCCGACTCTCCCCTAGGCCAGGGCGGCCTCGCTGGGCATCAGCTGGGCGAGGCCACCCTCGTTGGGGCTTGCCCTCGCCCAAACCAGATCTGGCGAGGTCGGCCTTTGCCCCTAGTTGGGAGAGCATCAGCCGTGGCTGGTGGCTGGCCGTTGCCCGCCTAGCTAGGGGTGAGGTCGACGCTTGCCCGGGCGAGGGCTCCCCTCGCCAAATCCGGGCGAGACCGGCCCTCGCCAAGGCCAAGGTGGCCACGCCCGATCGACGCCGGCGAGGCTGCCCGGCTCGGGGGAGGTTGGCCTCGCCCAGGCAACCCTTGCCAACCGTGCTTGGGCGAGGGCTCCCCTCGCCGATGCTCCTCCTCGCCCGGTCGGGCCTCTCTTGTGGTGGGCAAGGCCACCGGCGGTCAGGGCCAGGCTGGCTGGCCACCGAAAAGGCCAAGGAAAAAGCCAAAAAAAAAAAAAAAAAAAAAAAAAAAAAAAGGGAACATAAAAAAATTCAAACAAATTAAAAAATATATATTAAAATATTATTAAAAATTGTCCACGTCGCGCCGATAGTCCTACGTGGCACCGCTAGCGTCCACGTCAGTATTTTTTGGCCAAAATTAGCCGGATGAACTGAATCGGCAAGAAGTGAAAATGTTTAGAACTCAATTGGCAAAGTTAAAATGTTTAGGATTGAATTGGCAAAAGTGCAATATGTTTAGAACTTTTTGGACAATTTTCCCAAATTCTGTCCCTTATCAAGTTGTTCACCAAGCTGAAACCTATTGCAGGAAAGCCAGTGAAAAAAAAAAAAAATCATCCGATCACCATAAAGAAGGAATAAAAGCCGAAGGTAAGGTGAAAAGATCATGTGTTCTAACAATTTATTCGTCGCGATCTATTTACAGAACTTGGGCTTGAGGATGATTCCGGTGCTCGTGACTAATGCCAAACAAGTTTCGAAAATTCAGTTCTCTTTTCGTTTGGGAGGCCGATATATAACCCCAGAATCTTAGCCTGTTAGAGAAATGAAAGATCAGCTTCTCCACTCAAGCTATGACCGGTATCTGGAAATGGCTATATCTTTCGTATGATATGGGGTTCCTATTTTCTAAAATCTGAAAATTCCTAGAGGAAGAAGAGGGAAACCTCATGCCAGATAAGTTTCCATTCAGCGAAGGAGGTCCTGTGCTATCTTTGAGACCCCTCAAATTGAAACAAATTAAAGGACTCGTCTGCAAAAAAAGAAAAAAAGAAAAGAAAAAGATATAGCCATTTCCAGATACCGGTTCGAAAGATCAAGTTTTCCAATCCTGCCTATAAATGTAAAGAAGTATAGGGACAATAGTCGTGACTTGTTGAACTACTCTTCTAGCTAGGTTTGTAGTAAAAGGAGCACGACTCATTCTAGTAGTGAAATCCTCACTTGGCCCAGGAAAAGAAATATCCCCATGCAGTCTTACAAAGCAGATACATGTATTCATCACACTATCCCTAAAATGAATTTCTATGTATTGCTTCTTTCGGTGTCGGTTTATCACTAATAGCACGGGATAGCTATCCGGAAAGCACGTGAAATTTTCCCCGGAAAACCAGCTTTCTAGGCAAGAAAGAAACTTCATCAGGGTCAGGTTGAAGCAGACATTCCCTGATGGACCCGGCCCAGGCTCCCCTAACTTGAGACCTAACTCTCCAACAGTATTGAGAAAAAGAGTCCTTCAGATTACCAAGAATAATCAGCAACCTTTTAGCCCCATCAAATTACCACAAATGGTTTCAGAATCCGGCTGGCTTGCTTTCGTATTGTACCGCAAGTGCCACATGAATGAATAAAAGAAGCGAAAAGGTCCTCATCAATTCAACCCTAGATGCTAAAATAATGGTGGGGGACCAAAGCTTGCATCTTTGCAAAACTACTCGCCAGGAATTTGGCAAATCGTTAGAATGGTCCAATCAAATCCTTTGATCAAATGCTAAATGACACGCATAAAAAGATGGCTGTATACATCAGATATGGAGCTAGTGGACGATAAATAATTGCAAGTCCAACAGAGCAATTAGAATAAGGGAACAGATGGGAGGGGAGACACGCCATTTGGCTATATTTATAGCTGCTATCACCCTAATAATTGTTAAGCGAACGAAACCCTAATTAGAATAGTTTATGTAAATGGTCATAAGAAACTAAACGACCATGTGGCATGTAGCTATCAAGCTTAGCATAAATAACATTTTTTTTGTTGAAAGTACCTTTCCTCTTGCCGGCTCATAATGTCTTAGAAATAAGTACCCTCGTGAAGAATACTAGTTCCGGTTTGGACTTTAGAAACACTTAAGTTTTTATGGACCTAAAGAATGAATAACCTGATCGCAATTTCCTAAATTTATCGTAATTGATTATAGTATAAAAAGCAATTCTTTCCTTCCCTTGTTGAGATATTAAATTGCTACTATTTTTTTTTTAAAGAAAAATAATGCATCATAAGGTCAATGTATGAAGAATAATGATTTAGATTATTGATAATGTGTTATGCTATAATAAGGTCAAGTTGGCAACTCTATAAATATGCACAAAGCTTTGACAACTACTCAAATCTTATTTAGCATGTAAAAAGCAAATAAATAAATTTGCAAGAGTCAATTATAAATAGATGAAGACATCGTCTTTCTTTTGCTTTTTGTATGAGTGATGAAGACACCTTAATTTACCAAGCGTTTACTTTATTTTCTGCTTTCTTTTCCGCCGCGGGCGGGGGGGTGGTGGTGTTTCTTTGATTGGTTTCATTATATATTTGGAGGTCTCTTTCGCTGTCCTCCTCATTAAGTATGAACCATTCGAAGAAACTCTTGACATGCATGGATACGTATACCACCATTAAAACCTTAAAGTCATGCTCATCGATCTCGACTTGCAAACTGCATTCTATTCCTCCTTATTTCTTCCATCTCGATATTCTCCTCTTAACGCTTTCTTAAAGCCCCTCTCCTCCTCAAACCTCCGGAGTCTCTCCCTCCCTCCCTCCCTCCCTCTCCCTCTCTCTCTCTCTCCATGCAAGTGATATGAACAGATTCTCATCAAGAACCTCACCTTGCCACTACAACTCGTGCTAGAAACACACACCATGCCACAAGAACAAAACGAAGTATAGCTCTCTCTCTCTCTCTGAGGCTTGATTTATCGATATTATTGTCTTTTCTTGTGTAGGTTATGTGGCCTAAGCTGGTGCTTAACAAGGTCCTTAGAAAAAGTTTGAGCAGCAGTAATATCGTTGCCGACTTGCCAGATTCAAGAGAGATCCTGCCAAAATTTCATAGTTCAGATGCCAGCACCATGAAAGCATGCAATCAGCAAACTTGCAAGTACTATATATAGCAACTAAGATTCAAACATTTTGCTTCCTTTTAATGAATCTAACTTGGAACTTATACATACCCAAATTTGTGCTTTATAATCAGGATCTTTGTCAGCTCTTGGAACGTTGGAGGTATTATTCCACCAGAAGACATGGACATCGAATATTGGCTCGATACAAAGAAATATCCCGCCGACATATACGTTTTCGGGTAACCATTATGCTTCTATTTTTGCTCTTGAACACTCATATGCACAGATTCTCGGATTCTTTCATCTACATTGAGCGATTTCAATTTAGTACATATATAATGTATGATTGTATTCGCATACCAGGTTCCAAGAAATAGTTCCACTGAGTGCCGGAAATGTTTTGGGTTCAGAAAACAGCAAGATTTCCGGGAAATGGAATGCAATAATAAGCAGAACTCTCAACAAGTCGAGCTCTCGTGCAAGGCCAGACCATAGTTCTACCGTGGGAAGCCAGTCGAAAGAACATTTCCGATGTATTGTCAGTAAGCAGATGGTTGGAATATTCATATCCGTTTGGATCAGGAGCAACCTCTGCGAATTCGTCAGTCATCCGAGCGTTTCTTGTGTCGGCTGCGGGATAATGGGTTGCTTAGGAAACAAGGTATGTGTTAATCATTTCTCTATTATGTATGTAGTACATAATAAGACCAACCCAAGCTTAACAGGTTATTATCGTCAATGTTTATGAGACGAGGACTTTATGCTCTTTGATATCTCTTTAATTGATGCTGATATTATTAGATGATCAGTCATTGATTGGTTCTCTAAATCTTGGTTACACAGGGTTCGGTGTCAGTAAGATTTTTGCTGCGGGAAACAAGCTTCTGCTTTGTTTGTAGTCATTTAGCTTCTGGAGGGAGAGAAGGCGATGAGAGGAACAGAAACTCAAATGCAATAGAAATATTGCTACGGACGACGTTCCCACATGGCCCCTCGCGCAATTTGCCGAGAAAAATCCTCGACCACGAGTATGTTGTGAGACTGAGAATTCTACACTTCTTAACTCATTGTATTTCATTGATCTGTTTCGCCGCATACTTCCTTCAAAGAATGTTTATATTCCTCACGATATCAAGGGTCCTATACCAGTAGAAACATGCATATCGGTCCAATAAAAGATCATAGAAAACCACTAGTGGTAAGATACATGGCTTCATGAATTTTTTGAGGACCCCCCTTCCATATTTGCATTCTTCTAAATATATGTAAGTGATGTAAGCAGAAGTTCTTCTTCTGCTATTTGTCAATTCTTTTGAGCATTCAACCGATTGTTTTCTTAGTAGGTGGGATCAATATAAACGAAAAATGATTAGTTAGAAAAGGAATCTCTCTGAAGGAATACTTCGATTCTCAAGCGTTCGTTTCAACAAGCACTCACTCACGCCGTCCTGTTCACATATACCTTTATTATGGCCACTTACAGAGAGAAAAAGCAAAGCACTTACCTAACCATCAATATATTACTCGTTGTGCAGCCGTGTGATTTGGCTGGGTGACCTAAACTACAGAATCCACCTGCCCGACACCATGACTCGATCTCTAGTCGAGAAAAGGAAGTGGGATTTACTACTGGAAAAGGATCAGGTATTCTCGTAAACTATGTGCTTTGAACATTAGAGGTTTTGGTTTACAAGGTTGGATCTTGAGATTAAAGAATATGTGAATATTTAATGAAGCTGAAGGCCGAGCTCATGGAGGGTCATGTCTTCCAAAATTGGCAAGAGGGAATGATCAAGTTTGAGCCAACCTACAAATACTGCCTGAATTCGGAGACTTATTATTGTGTAAACCCGAACGCCAAAGTCAAAAAGAGTCGGGCTCCAGCATGGTAAGTAACAACACGTCATATGAAAAATGCCTTGTTCACTGAAAGAAACCTGGAAAGATATGAGATTTATTGGAGGACTTTTTTTCAGGTGCGATCGGATAATTTGGTTTGGGGAGGGTTTGAAGCAAAGCCTGTATGACCGAGGAGAATCGAAATTGTCCGATCACAGACCTGTCCGAGCAATTTTCACAGCGGAGACTGAGGTTTACAGAGTCCTGCAGAAGTCAGATGTTTCTAACAACGGGGGATCATTGATACAAGAACAACATTCAGAAGAGTTCTTGAACAGTAAAGATTTAGGTGGTACCATATATTCATGGTTCTACCGGATATTCATATCACTACATACAGGAAAGAGAGATTAAGAATATACTATTATGAAATAATATCGATCATTTTCAGTGTGAAGAGGCTTTTCTAATATCGTAAATGCATACGATACAACTATGAGAATTGAATTATATTCAGCAAACCAACTCCATGCATATGCCAGCAGGCACGAGTGATGTGAATTTATACAAAGTCAAAGCACATATACACAAGCATCGGCAAGTATTTCTCAAACACCATAGTTTACAGCGTATGCACGCGTGAGAAGGACACTTGACACACAAGAGAAAAGAACAAAAGAGAAAATCAATAACGTTTATCTTGAGAAAAAAGAAGAAGAGAGCATTACAAAGTTGGATTGTGCAGTGAAGGAGAACAGAAGACGGCATCCTCTCAATTTTGTTTGTGTAGCATCCTCTCAATTTTAGGAGGTCAAAGAAGATGGCAAATTAAATCCAAAGATTTTAACTCATTGTCTAAAGAAAAATCAACAGCTTAAATTCTCGTTTTGACTTGCATCTAAAGATTATAACACGTCACAAGCACAATACTGGCTTATTAGCTAAAGAAAACTCAAGGCCAAATTAAACGCTATCATGGCGCTTTTGACGTTTTATTCCACAGCCAAATGTTCAGAATATTATGATCCAAGTCAAATCTAGCTGAACGTGCTTCTAACATGTTTTTTTATTTATTTATTAGAGAATTTGTAAAAGTAGAAGAACTTGATTAGATAAATTAAAAGTCAAATGACTTGATTAAAAAAGGCATGAAAGTAAACGAAAAGTAGAATTTATCACGCACCATGACAGGAGCAAAAATACAGCCTTAAATTCAGAGATTGTCCCTTTGTTACTATCCCAACCCAAAAACAAAGCGCATCAAAATCTGGGGATTACCTTCAAATATTCCTCCTATTGATGGAGCTAACTTTTCATCAGGGGAAAGACTTCCTTTTTTTTACCTCTTACTTATGGCTCCTTGAAAACTCTCAAGCAAGACACAAACATTTCCCAATCTTTTTCATCTCTAAGAAATCCCTCAATTCACTTCAGGTCACCTACGCCAAATATATTTAATCCCTACATTCAGTTGAAGTCCCAAAACTGAAGCCTTACCTCTGCCTTGGTGGAGGCAATGGGAGATTTCTCCTCTGCAGGTTTCAGAGGATAATTCATAAAGTCTGTTCAATTAGGATTTAAAACTAAGAAGCAAAACAACTTTTCCCTTTTGGCTCTCCCTGAGTAACAAGTAGCACGAGCTACAAGCAGGCCCACAATTTAACGTTCTGGAAAATGGCAGTGACTGCATTTAATTCCATCCATGACAAATTCAGACTATATTTGGAAGCAGATATGCAGAAACCTGATGAAAAAAAATCATTATTAAAATTTTAGGAATACATCGATAGAGTACAAGAAGGTTGCATTCTAAGTATACAGGGAGGACAGATAGACAATTTTCAAGAAGAGTTTCTAGACTAAATCAGGCAACAAATGATAAAAGCACCATTTTCAGGGTTCTTTTTGTTACATTAAATTTAAAATATGCCACAGGAAACATCAATAAACTGTATCCAGGACAATTCAGACATGGTTCCCTTCACCTGGCTGGATACATAAAATTTATGGCATCTGTAACAGATCTTGAAAGATTTAGCATTGCGTGGGCATGAGCGAATTCAGCCAGAAATCAGAAGAACCATGTCCCTCATCACTTAATAGCCTCAATGTGGAGCAGGAATACAACACGGGCCTCAACCTTTCAAATGTGCTTCATGGTAAAGATATCCACCAGAATTTCAGCAAGAACTTGCAATATCCTCAGTGCCAGAAAATACTAATGCCCTTTATTTCGCTTCAGCAGCACTGGCCTGAAAACATGATGACGTTTTTTCATTCAGAGCAGATATTACGGGATGAATTGATCTAGGACACAACAGAACTGTAGTCCTCAACCTAAATCATATGCATCTTGGTCAAGTGAAGTAACATTTCTGATATGCCTCAAGTGCTGACAAATGAAATGAGTGATCCTACCGTACAGATTACATCAATCCAATATCAGTCACTGCATGCAAATTTTACGGGGGCAAGGAGATGAAATCAGAATTTTGACAATTCCCTCCCTATATGTTAACAAAACCATGTAGAAAAAATTTCAAACCACGAATGCATGTGAGATACGCTGATGTACAATGAAACAAACCTGAATTGATCTAAATAAGAGGGTGGCTCAACAGTCATTGTTAGTCACTTCAATCACCTTCCTGATAAAGAAAGAGTAATCATCACTCACATAGATGCAACAATGTTCGTAGAAGCACAGAATGCAAAAGGCATAGGAAGTAAAACTCATTACTTTGGCAAGTAAGTTGCAACTGATGCATGTTTTCATAGCATACTGTCTAGTTTTAGGAAACTATAGAAAACCTCCTATTGCTTACAAGATAAACCAGACACCATCAAATAGTGATGTTTCCTACTTATTTTTAATGTCCCTAACAAGTAGTTTCACGAGCAAAAATATTGAAAAAAGATAGGAGAAATTTTTTTTTTTATACAGGCATTATCTGCAGCTGCAATGAGTCACTGACAATATTGTACAAAATAGCCTTATCAAGGACCATAAAATCAAACATAAAGGCAGTTCCATTGCGATACAAATTCCACAGCTCTGACATCTCAAACAAGAATCGCATACTAGACCAACTAAATGAGTTCGTCTAGACAGTGAGCGCCACAGATGACTAAAGGGATTCGAGATACTATGCCTCCTACAGAAACAACTGCTTTTTGTCAATTAACTGTCATAAGCATTTACAAACCATCTTATTATACACCTAAACCTATAATCAGGCCAAGTGATTTTGTAGCTTTAACTGCCAGACATATGCTAAAAGTGGATCGGAAATTAAATCAGCAGTGACAATTCACTACTTCGCCATCTGTCAATGAGTTAACATGGATAAAAAATACTGCTCATGAAAATTCAATCAGATTAAAATAGATATAGATGTCAAAGTAGCAAACTTCAGAATTGACTCGAATGAAGAGGTTTCATTGAAACACATGCTTAAAAGAGCTGAATAAGACCAGTCGACACCAGTAAATCCCACCCAATCCTACTCTTAGTAATGAATTATACCTCTAATACAGCTTTGGCTTCAGCTTCAAATGCTTTGCAAAGAATTTCATAGCTTGCCTCACTGCCCAGCTATCAAAGAAGAAATTAAACCTTACGACAAATAGATAAAAGTAAACTTGTGAATCTCCGATACATTGGCCATTAAGTAGTAAAAGAAAGCATACCAACGGATTGACTCTTGATGGTGAAATCGATGATATAATGTATCTGCACATAATCAACAAGTAATTGGGATATTGATTGCAAGATGAATGTGCCAACCATAGCTACTTATCTGATGTGCTTTCAGGTAACACGACATTAATATGAGAAGACATGATCTCTTACTAACTTGGTTAAACTATCAAAACTATCAACCTTTCTTAGTTTTCAACAGCAAAAACTTATCTCCAACTGGGAAAGTAATTACTACCAGCAGAAAAACACATTGCCAACATGCAACTTGGTTCCAGCTAGAGAAAATAATTCCATTCCATCCCTGTTTGCTACTAATATTGCAACTTCACCCAAAAATCCATATGGGGTTTGCACCAGTTAGTAGTTACAGAAAGATATGAAAGATTTACCTCAGCTTACTAGTATAGAACTTCATAGCTGACAAATTTGTTTTCTGTACAGTAAGTAACACAGCACCCATGCGATTCTACAAAAGATATGCAAGGGAAGGTGCAAGAGTAGAACCATCCATTAGATTAAGCAAAAGAAACATAATACAAGTAGATATTAAGGTATCTAAAGATCAACTATTGACCCTCGAAACTAACAAACAATTACACAAATAACTACAAGATTGACTGAAGATGCAAAAACATTTCCATACATGGATCATTCGTCCATCCATCCTCCATCACTCCAAGAGATCTTCTTTCTAAGAAACAAGAAAACGGAGATACATGACAGCATACCTTTCTAGCAATAAGCTCGATCAACTGCATCAAGAATTTACCCAGCCCCTTCCCTTGGACACAAGGCTCAAGCTGTATCTCGTACACATAGAGGACGGGTATTTCTTCCTCCACAAGAAACCGGAAGTGAACAAACCCGACAATGCTCACGATCTCTGACACACTCTCACCAACTTCTCCTTTCGCCTCGACCGCCGCCGACGCCATCCCATCAGCACCGGCATTCGCAACATCTTGAACGAATATATAGCGTGCTTCGGGAGCGACCATTTCCCGGCGCTTCACCTTCTCCTCCGCAGGCCACTCGGCTCCGAAAGGGCCCTCCATGTTGGCCTGCAGACCCGGACCCAACAAAGGTTTAACCCCTAAGAAAAGACTCAGCGGACTCGTCGGAGAGGCAAGGAAAGACATCCGCTTCCTCTGCGTTGATGCTGAGAACTTAAAAAAAAAAAAAAAAAAAGACTTCAACTTTCGGTACCTTAACCAGGTTGCAGACGTACTGCTTGACGGAAGAAGACAACCTATCTCCACGCCCCGAATCCAGACAAACGGAGACACCTAAACAATTAACCCGGCACCGTCACTCGACAAGCCTCGGGAAACACGCGCGTTCCGACAGCGTATTGAAGCAGAACAAACGGAAGGGTAAATTTTCCTCGTATCGAAGGAGAAACAGATGACGACGCGGGGCCGTACCGTTGCGGTTGTAATGGCGGAAGGCCTGGAAGGAAGCGAGGTGGTCGGTCTCGGAGGAAGCCGCCCTCACCAGCTCGTCGACCGCCTTCTTCTTCTCCAGAACCTGCGCTCCAGCGACCGAACCAACCCAAAAAAAAAAAAAAAAAAAAAAAATCGAGTCAGTTTCGTTCGCTCGTCGACGATTTCCATGGAAAAAGAAGATCGCGTGCGTGTAATTTGCCTCTTTGCGTTTCAGCTTCTTCTCCTTGTGGCGCGCGCTCGGCCCCTTGGACTTGGACGACTCCATTGATGGGGATTGGGGAAGCTCCGTTCGGTTTCCTTCGTAGGGCAGCGCGACTGTGGCGAGCTGAAGCAGCTGCGTCTCCAGACGGAGAGGCGGAAGAAGGGCGAATTAGATTTTGCTCCCAGTCCCCCATGCTGCAGGGCAAGCACTTGTCGCAATTTTGAAATTACCTCCCCAACTTTTTGGTTTTTACACTGGGGCCCCTAGAGATCTTGAAATTGATTATAGCGCCCGTTCCCGGTGTCGACCGGAGCTCCGGCCACGTGCTTGTCGCATGAGTAGTTTAGCTACTCTCACGGAGGGAAAAATCCGTCCGAGAATAAAGGCGAAATTGCATTTTGCCCCCGAATTTGGGACTTAATATTAAGTTGCCTAGGGACTTAAAAGGTATTGGGGCGCTTGTTTCCTTCTGACTTTTAAGGGAACAGTTTGATAATTTTCCTCGTGAAGCCGATCCCCAGGTAACCAATCGTTGGACAGGTTCAAGAAAATGATGGTGCTCGTCCAAAGGACGGTGTGGCTGGCTGGCTTCTGACTTGTTTGATAATTTTCCATCTAGAGTTATGAAATCAGTTGCAATGTCTGTCACGCCCCGAACCTCGAGCACGTGCACATCCCACTGCGGTCGATAGAAATGCGACTTCCCAGGACACGTCGCCGACCCATTCATTTAATTGCACATGCGGAAGTAAGTAAATAATCCCCAGACAAAATTCAATTGGGATAGAAAAGCAGGATCACATTTTCAAAACCAACCACATACTTTTTATACATATCAAACCAGTTGATTTACAGGACTAGGCTATTAACAAAAGATCTATAGAAGATCAGTCCTCAAAAACTAAGCTGTCCTAAGATCAGCTAGACAGGTCCATTCGCCAGCTCTTCAGTCGGGATCGGCGAAGTCAAAAATCCTCTCAGCGACCCTCACTGGTCTACCAAAAGCTCCGGAGGATCCGCCATCTAGGGACCTGAAATATTTTCCCCAAACCGAGATGAGACAATGTCTCAGCGAGTCCTACCCTCTAGAACTCGATTAGGAAGAAAATAAGCCCCAGGGTGCTCTAGCCACACAAAGGGAATAGAGGACTTACCTTGCCTCAGTCCTCCCTGCACGTCAGTGCAATTCATACGTCGATAAATTCATACCATCTATCAATTCATATCATCTATCAATTCATACCATCTATCCATCCATTAATAAATCACGGCTCACACAAGCTGACATGGATGCAATGCTCTCACAAGCTGATATAGATGGTAGCTCGCATGCCGATATATACATGTAGATGATAGCTTCATGTTCGATATATACATAGATGATAGCTCGCAGGTGATATATGGATCGTTCTTTCTCACAAGTGATAAACGATCATTCTTCCACAAGTGACATATAATGCTCACACAAGCTGACATATATAAACCAATTGCTCGCCAAAGCGGTAAATATATTTAAACCATAGAACTGGGTATACAATCCAATAACATCCAACGATTCAAACTGATCCTACAAAACAATTACAATGCCAAAAGCCAACACCGGGTATTTTCAAGTTAAATACCAAAACTTCTCCAATTTCACTGAATTCCACACTTTTGGAATTATTAACCACAATCATCATTTTCACTCAATTTCGCAATTACGCATACAATTGATACAAACTGACCGCATTTCTTTGCGATCAGTGCGAAATTAACGACCAGGCCATCCCGCAAAATTTTCGAAATTATTAAATAATTAAATTTAATTCCGAAAATTTAATAATTAAATATTATATTATAATAATATAATTTAATAAAATAATATTTATAAAATTCGTAATAATAAATAAATTAAAATAATTAATTAGGGCTTAAACTAGATTACACTAATTTAAACATACAATTAGCCCTAATTAAACATCCCTTAAACTAATCATACAACTAATCTAATTTACATTAAAATAATCTAATCTAACCACCTAAACCTAATTAGACTAATCTAAACACCCCTTAAGCATGATTATCTTACTAAGCGAGGTTTAGATGATAAACTCACCGGTTTTGCGCGCCGGTGAGTTCACGACGACCACGACGCCAAGGCGGTCGATAAACCCCGAAGCGGCGACACCAACGGAGGCCGGGAAGACACTGAAAACGGGCCTCGAAGTCTGGAACTTCTTGCTGTCTTCTGCTTCTGATCTGGACTGAACTGCAGAGAAGAAACCAGCAACTTCAACGGCGAAAACGGGCTGATCGGAGCTCCGGCGAGCGGGTGGCTGGCAACCGGCGGCTCCCGGGGGTCAAGGAAATCTTATTGGAGGTTGGTATGGGTGGAGGTAGGGTAGAAATGGGGAGAAAATGGCTGAAAACCGCGAAACGGGCGAAACAGGCGGAACCAGGCGAGTCCAGACGGTCCGGCGAGCGTCGGCTTCTGGCGGCCGTACGGGACGACCGGAGAATCGTTCCGGCGAGCGGTGAGGTGCTCCGGAACGGGCTGGATGTCTTCTTCGCGGTGATGTGTGGCTCGTTCGCTGATTCAACCGGGAAGTTAACTTTTTACTCGGATCTTTGGCGAAAGGTCGGCTGGAGCAGAAACTGGAACGAGGGAAAAACAGAGGAGGGAATGGGGTCCGATGGGCATGCGACGGTGGAGGGCTGTTGCTGCTCGGTTTCTCTGGTTTTTGCTGAGCTTCTCCCCTTCAACAATAATGGAGAAAGCCACAAATTAAGGGAGGAGAAGGCTGCTTAGCAAGGGGGTCTCCTTGGGCTCTTTAGAGCTCAACACTTGCCATTCTCTCATTGGCTTTGCCCACCATGACATCACATGACCTCAGCCACTCTCTCCCTCAAGCTTCCTCCACAACCTTGCCAATAGGTGCAAAATAGCTCTCTCCCATGGTATACGAATTTGTTACATTTCCTCTTCAATCTCAATCAATTTCATCCAATTCTCAACCAAACACATCCATTTGAAGCCCAATTAAATCCATCAAGGTATCCTCGGCCTTCTCATGACATTTCCCGCCAAATGATCCAACTTGCATCCCGAATATTCGATTCAAAACGCCCTCCGACAATCCCGAACAAAACGGCGCTTTGCTTTTCCGCCAAAAATCTCGGTTTGTAGAAAAATCTTCGAATATGAGTCAACGTTCCTAAAATGAATTGTGACATGCCGAACCTTAAATTTCGAATCCGGGTTTAAAATCACGGTTAATTTCAATCTGGCGCGATTTGAGCGCGTCCTAATCTACTGAGGTAGCTTTTAGGAAATTTTCGGTGCAATTGACCGTGGTTGATTATTTTCAAGCCACGACATAAATCTTCGACACATTAGCGACTCCCGATTGTCGTGAAAATCTCAGGTTTGAAATACGGACACGGGTACCAAAAACGATAGAATAATCGGTTCGGTCTTGGGTCGACGAGGATATTGAAATCGGTGGAATCACCCACACTCTAATTACATATCTCGGTCGAATCGACCTATTACGATCTCTGTTCGATTCGACGGTGTCGTAATGATCATTGCGGATTTATACGGTCGAGCGGTCGGTTCGTGGTCGATTCTCAAGCTGTGCATTTAAATTCCTTAACGAGCCTCCGATAGACTAGTTATCTCGTGAGTGATCGAGCCGGAGAATGAACTATAAGCGCGTCGATGAAAAGTCCGTCTCATTTAATTGAAAACGAATCGAAATTTGGGATGTCACAATGTCTCCTTTGTAATGACTGGCAAATCTTCATGAAAGATGTACACTTCTAGTAACTTTTCAAATCTAGCCTATATTTTTGAATTTATCATGTAATCAATTGGAATCCGTTTATGGTTTTCAAAAAAATGGCCTCCTAGGGTGCAATACGGGGTCAGACGCAGAGAAAATTAAGACATTGAGAGAAAAAAATCTGTCGTCATGAGACAACGACGGGAACGACTTGCTATTGAATTCAATGTTGGTTGAGTTTACCTATTAGCGATTCATGTGTTGAGTCGAAAATCTAAATGTACAACGCTGAGCATCCGAATCAAGTGACCAAGTCAACTTGTTTTGGGCCAGAGGAGCTAAAAAGGATCATTGGATCACAAGGAAACAATGTCTACAAGATCCTCAGAACAGATGGCCCGATGATCTATCATAACTCCCGTAGCAATCTGGTGCGGCGATGGGGTCGCAAATTTGACTCGCACAGAGATGCTTGCCGATCAACGACATGGACTGGAAACATTACCGGATTCAATCACACGATCAAGGAGAAATTAAGGCATAACCTCGCAGAGAACTGATCAGAAGACCACATGATGGGAGCAAAACAGCATGGAAGCCAACGGCCAGAAAATTACGTCAATATGAGCAAATGCATTGTCCAATACAAAGCACGATCACAATGCAAAAGCACGCCTTCTATGTGTTTAGCTAAGCACAATCTAAACAAATCAGAAATCCCCATCAGAAGCTCTCTCCATACTGCATAAACGGAGTCTTAGGAGAACACGTAACCGGCTATTTTACTTACTAGCAAGGTTACTCTTCCCGTATCCTTCAAAAGAACACAAACCCAATCTAACCTTGGATGACAAGTATCGGTTTGCTATACACTCAGTACTTCAGTTGCAGTTAAGAGTGACAGCAGCTTCAGCAGCCATTGCACATGTTTCCTGCAAAAACCATGGATAGCACCCGGTCAGGAGAAGGCAGAACAATAACGAAAGCCAAATTGGGGTTTAATTCTCTGGGTCCAGAACCAACAATATGCAATTATATCTAACACGAGCAGAAGTAATTTGAACGATAAATGGAGGATACTTCTATACGTAAAATCAGTCATGCATGAAAATTTATGGCCTGTTCTAGATTTTTTGCTTTTTCCAAAACTAGTGGGGCGCACTTCTGACTTTTTTTTCAATCTCAAAGCAGCTAAAACTTTCACAATACATAACAGTTGACACATAGATACATATAATTTTTCACAAATTCAGGAAAGTAAAAAGTTTCTTTTTACTTGTGAGAAATTAAAACAAAAGAGCCTGTTACTAATAAACATCAAGAGAAAGAATAGAGAGCTGAGATCTGCAAAAGGCACTACTAACAAGGTGTCTTCTGAAAAGGTTCCAGACACCGCATTCGGCAACACTAACTCATAAGATATGATGAACAAAGAAACACTATCAACTTACAAGCAAACAAAGATGGCACACTCCATGTGAATGTAACAAACTGATGATATCAACTAGATATAGGTTCAAAAACAAAAAAGACAGATAACTACAAAGTTAGACCATGAAAAAACCAGAAGAACAGCAGCAAAAACCAGCTGCATCGTCAGTCAAGAAAGTTAATCTGCTAATATTACAAATAAAATGCTCTTGGACAAGTTCGGGTTAATGGTGCCTCCTTTGCCAGTTTAAGGTGATTCTCATTAATATATTATCCATGTTTCCATAAAAGGAGAGCGCTGCCATAGTAGCTCATCGGCCATCATGAGTTCCACCATGCTGACAGATTAACACCCCAAGTTAAATTGGGCCATGCACTCCTAACAGTGAGAAATGGGCATCCAACAAATACTACATCCAAAAATAGCACACTGCAGGGGAGGCTGCCCTGCATTACCTAAAAGGAAGGACGGACCTGACTCATTCGTCAATGCATTACCTTCTAAGGTTCAGATTTCTGCTACTTCAGAGTGGATCATTCACATGATTGACAGAAAAAAGAAAAATGTGTCCTTCTCATTCACCAGAGAAAGACACTATTCTGACCAAGTCAACAACTACTATTTATCATATCAAAAACAATGTACTATCTATATGCATATTTGCACCTAAGTTATAGACATGGTTTTATGAGAACCTGTGGACTATCAAGGTCTCCTATTGGCAAGAGCAGCTTTTGTTTTTTGGTCATTTTAGCATTTCTGCCTTTACCAGGGTTTGAAACCCAGTCTGCATCCCCACCCCACACCTCCCTTGCCACCCTGGTCACATCACCTTGAATAACACAAAAATTCCAAGTTTTGCAACAGTTTATTCTGAAAGAACTAGTTCTTTTTCTTGAATTAATTTCCTCAGTACCACATTAGAGGATAAACCCGCAAATCAGTTGACCATAGATGTCCCAACTGAATAAATAAACTTTCTTCTTTCCCATAATTCAATCTAGAGCTAACAAAGTAACCTCTACTATTTACTGCAGCCAAAGCACATTGGTTGAGGAAACAGTCCGTTGGATCCCCAAACAATAGGGGCCAGCACAGAGTGTTCTATAAAGTAGAATTGGAAGTTTGCCAACAGAACACTCACACATGATATAATAGCAGCTCAACTTTACTTATCAAGGCTCCTGTCTGAAACCAATCCCATTGCACAATACTCGCCATACAAAGAAAGACGAGGATAAACAAGGGATAAGATTCTACCGATAAGATTCTACTGGAGGAAAGGAAAACAGGCAAGAATGTGCCGACACTAAGTGGACAGATTAAATAATTCAGAAAACCCCTCCCCCCAACCCCAAAAGAAAAACCCCAAACAAAACACCACCTGAAGTAAGAGGTGCTCGCACATTGATCCAACTCTAAGAACAGTCAGCTCAGACAAAAATCAGGATCAAAAGCACTGGACAACACCAATTTGATATTCATTTCAATGGAATGCAAAAGTCAGTCTTCCTCACTGCTCAAAATACCCCAAAGATATATCACAGCAAGCGCGGTCATCTCTCCAAGTAAAAGTTATTGTGATGCGAGAAAAAGCGAATACCTATCCTGATTTATCCCGAAAGTGCAAATTCAAAGAGTCACAATAGCTCCAGGAGCCAACAGACAATTTAAAACTACAATCCTGAGAATTTTTCTTGACAAAATTCATCCCACAAGAACGAATAAAAGCAGCAACGACAGATGTTAAAATCATACACTCATCACTTTCGGTCTCTCCAAATTACACAGCTGAAGTACTGCAAGAAGCGGACAATGGACAAACCAATGGCCGACAGCTCAAAATCAAACATCCCCTATGCCCTAAAAATGCCTGAGAATTACTCCAGCGACAGCAGGCGAAAAACCAGACCTGAATCTCGAAACTCCGCTCGACGGCGATTCACTTGCAGTACCGATCGGCCTTCTTCTTCACTCGGTCGTCGAGCGCGTCCTCCACGGTCTTGGCCTTGAACTTGGGGTCGTAGCGGAACTTCTTCGCCTCCACGGGGAACAGCTCCTCGTACTTCATCTTCTTCGCCGCGTCGATGGTGTAAATATCCGGGCCCCCCGCGGCCGCCGCCGCCCCGTCGCCCCGCCGCCGCCGCCGCCGTCCTCCTCCGCCTGCGGCTGCTCGATTTCGCCGTCCTCGACGTGGCGGCGGCGGCGGCGGCGGCGTCCATGGGCTTCTGCTTGTGCTTCTTCTTGTGCTTCTTGTCGATGGACTTGCTGCGGGACGCTAGGGCTCCGCCCTTGAAGGTCAGCCTCCCGCCTTTCGCCCGCTCGTACGCGTCCGACATTCGGATGGGCTTCGGCGTTCTCCCTCGAGCTCTCTCGTTCTCTTCTTCCCCGGGACGAATTTGGAACCAGCAAGAGGATGAAGCCGGCGATGCGCGCTCCTTTTCCCATCGGTTCCGCCGCCGTGCGAGCCACGCGCCACCGTCTCTAGGCTCCGTGGGCGAAGTTGGTAAAATGGCGGTGGGCTAAAAGCTACGGGCCTGGGCCATTCTAGAACTTCCACACTTCATTGAAAAAGAAAAATGAAAATGACATAAATGGTATTTAAATTTTTTATCCAACGTGCAATTTGATCTATAATATTCAATCTATTATTTGTCAAAAAAAAAATCTTTAGATATTTTCATATAATTTAAATGTTTTTCGAACAATGTTTAGAAATCATATTAATTTATGAACTAAATTAAATATGTATCAAAAGTTTATGAACCACATTGAACAAATTTAAAGTTCAAGAATCACCTTACACAATAAGATAAAATTTATGAATACTATTGAATAAATTAAAAGTAAAAATCATATACACGTTAAGTGATCACTTGTGTCATTATCTTTTATATACTCCGTTTTTTAAGAGGATTATACAATCGTACTTACAACTAAAAATCATTTTATCGAGAGATCAACCTTGTGCTCGAAAATTTAATAGATGGGTATCATTCCATGTGGGGTGGAGTGGCCTGATTGGACAAGGCTCAAATAATCCATTGCGAGATGGGTCCCAATTCGACGAAATCTCTAGTCCAGACAAAATTTCTCGTCTGAAGCATCGAAAATGCCGTGGTTGCTCGTGAAACCGAAATGGGAATGGAGTCTCATTTAGTAAAGTGACTCTGGAATGTTTTGAGTTACTTCGATGCTCTTTGTTTATGGTGAATTGCATGCATCCCATCTCGGTTAACCTGGTGATAAAATTAGGTAACCTGCATGCATCTGGTCCATCCCATCTTAGGAACTCCTAACCTGTAGTAATATCCGTTTGGATGTCTGCTTTTTCGTTGTTTTATATGCTGCCTTTAAATGATTCATCATGCCTGATCTGCTCAGAAACCGAACCAGTGTGGAAGTGAAAACACAGCATTTGAGCAAAAGACAATGGATGAAACAAACCTAGTCACTCATGCAATCGGCGGTATCATTGAGAGGATAACCGTGCCATATGTCATGCGTGCACCATGATTAACGGAAAATTAATTAGTAGATTTTAACAATACAAGGGGACTTGTCAGGATGATGATGCATGGGGCGACTTTGAATGACTGACTCAGAGCTAGAGCTGGGAGTTGAGGGACATGAACAAAGCTTTTCACACTGCTTCCTGTTCGACACATTTCTTCTGTAAAGCTGAGCTGAGAGCAAGTTTTTCCACATTCCTGGAATTCACTGCTGAAGCTTAACTTCCACGTACGTTAAGAGCAATGAGCAATATCGAGGCTATTAGGGATGTTAACTTCAATAGGGGCTGCATATTGAAGTTTTGAACATTGTATCCAATCACCTTTAGGTACAGGCGACTTAATTGATATGATTGGAGAAACCTTCCAACTCCACAAGACAATCTATAAATTGCTTATATCATCACATTGCTTGGAATCCCCTGCATTCTATTACTCAATTGTTAACGATACTGACAAGGTCTTTCAGAGAGTTTTAAGACATGAGATAAAAGGGCAGACGACTAGATCAAGCACATATCCACTATGTCCGTTAAGTTTTCAGAGATAATTGATTTCGTAATAATATCTGGACCAATTATCGCCAGCATAAATCCTTAAATGCTGGAAACCTCCCTCTTTAAGTTAACAACAAACCTGATAGTTTCTTCCACAAACAGTCATCCTTGAACAAATCCTGCACTGAACCACGAAGGCGAATAAGTTCAATCTGATTCTGCCACATCAAGTTCATATCCAAAGTAAATTCCCATTCCAGCTGAGAATGAAATGATACCATTAAAGGACAATGGAATGGCAAACCCTGATGACAATGACATTACAAAATTTAGACAGTTGCTTAGATTAGTGAGATACTGAGAACCAGAGATTTATGGCTTGAGAATGAACCTTGAAGTACTAATGCACTCTATCATGGGGATCAGCTCCTGCAATAGACTTGATGATATAAACGCTCATGTCTTATGCCGTGTATTGACAGCAATTGGCTATATCAACAGATTTTCGAGAATAACAAGAAGTTCTTCCAACTGCTATGTAGATATTTTATGAGTTGGACATAAGAGTATTATGTAGAATAACACATATATTTACATAGCTAATTAAATAACAACAGTATTGCCTTCTGAACCTGCTCTCAGATGAATTCATTCTTGATTCAACCTTCCGAACTTACAAAGAAGACATTCAGAGACTTTTCCCTCGATCTTGAGCTGTTAAAATTGACACTTTCATTAGTACCTCCATAGAAAGATAGAACATGTTGGCTACATCCGATGGTCCTAATTTACAGCAAAGTTATAGTCCTCAGACATCAGAAATGAGATGTAAAAGCAACATTTACTTTCTGCTGTCACCACAAGAATGTGAATGGTTACTACAGATATCAGAAATGAACATGTTTCAAGAAAATGTCTTCCCACTAATGCAATAAAAGACGATGAAACTGAGGCACCTCCAGTTCATCCTCTTCCCTGTTTGACCTCTCTATGATCCGGCCTTTCATGTCCATCTCATAAATGGAATTCTATCTTGTTACAACACCCAAAATTTATAGATATTCTCTTTTATGGAAAGAATTGACTACCCAACTATAGAGAGGATAATTTACTGACCAAAGTCACCAGTAACCTTTGCAGGAGCAAGACCCTTTCTTGAAATGATGGAAACGACTTGAATCTCTCAATATGATCTCGTGATTGATTATCATAGATATGTATGTCATGGCACTGTGGCAATCTCCACAGACACGTAAATTCTTGGTTATCCGGATCGGCGCACCAGGAGCTGTTGTTAGGATGCCATATGCGAGAGCAAGCTTCTCGCTGTGCTCAGAGAGCAAGTCACCTTTTTCCTCATCATCCACATCATGGAGCGCAAAGCTCGTCTGTGGAACATAACCAAGAGCTTTGATTCGTAAGATCAAGTCAGTGAGAACTTCGTGAATCTGTTGTGATTGTGGATGAGTCCAGTCTCCCACATAGAATGTGGCAGTACCCTTCATTCCTTGTACCCAGCTACAACCAGGTCTCTTCCTGATTCCAGTAGATTTCATTACAGACCTGACCCTAGCCACATCTTTCCAACGCCTCGCATTTGCGTATATGTTAGAAAGCAATGTGTAGGACCCGTCATTCTCCGACTCTATATCTAACAATTTATTAGCAGCATATTCCCCAAATTCAACATTTCCATGTAACCTAGAAGCGCTCAGCAGTGAGAACCATACAATGGGGGTAGGTTGCATAGGCATTCTTTTGATGAGCTTCATGGCTTCACCCAATCGACCAGCACGTCCTAAGAGGTCAACCATGCAAGCATAATGTTCTACTCCAGGGACAACACCATAATCTCTGTCCATGGCGTCAAAATATTCAATGCCTTGATCTACCAGTCCAGCATGGCTACAAGCATAAAGGACAACTACGAAGGTGACTCCATCAGGCACCAAACCTGCTTTCCTCATCTCATTGAAAACCCAGAGAGCTTCGTCACCACGTCCATGCATTCCATAACCAGTCATCAGCGATGTCCACGAAATGGTGTTCCTGTGCTGCATGTGGTCAAACACAACTCTACCTGCATCAATATCTCCAGATTTGGAGTACATATCTATCAGGCAATTCTCCACATGCACCATCATGGAGTCGTATTGATTTCGCAATATGTAGGCATGTATTTGTGTACCAAACCTCAGGGCAGCCAAACGAGCGCAGGCCATCAAGCCACATGATATGGTGAAAGCGTTTGGCTTTATGAAGTTTGCTTGATTGACCATCTCAGAGAACAACTTCAAAGCATCATTTGCTTCCCCCTGCTGAGCATACCCGCCAATCATCACAGTCCATGTTACCACATTCCTATGTTCTGGTGCTATCAAGTCGAACATGGTGTGAGCAACTCCAGCAGATCCACACTTGGCATACATGTCAATCAAAGCATTAATAACCATTAAATCATCCCCTGGATCATTGTCTAGCTTATTCAGAACACACTTGATGGCATAACAATGAGTCTCCTTCCCTTGACGCAATGCTCCTGCAGATGCACAACCTGGGAGAAGAGAAACGAGAGTGACAATGTTAGGCTCTGACCCACTAAGGCACATCCTCCTGAAGACATCGAGAGCCTCATGACCATGCCCCCTCTGGGCATACCCTGCAATCACAGCACTCCATGTCACCACATTCAACTCAATCTTCTCATCCTCCATCTTCTCAAAAAGACTCAAAACCTCATCAAATCTGCCAACTTGCGAGTATCCAGTGACCATGGCATTCCATGAGACAAGATCCTTAAACTCCATTTGCTTAAAGACCTTGCTTGCTTCGTCCAACATCCCACACTTGGCATACATATCCAACACAGCATTACCAACATAAACATCCTCAGACAACCCTCTACGGAGCGCAAAAGCATGTATCTGCTTTCCTTGTATCGATGCACCAAGCGAAGCACAAGCAGGGAGGACATTCACGAGGCTAATGGCATCAGGCACGTGGCCACTATCCCAGGTCATCCGATCAAACAACCTGAGCGCATTCCTACAATCCCCCGCCTGAACATAAGTAGCCACAATCGAATTCCAAGAGACGACGTCACCAATCCCTCTCTCGGACAATTCATCAAACACCTTCCGCGCATCGTCCAACGCGCCGCACCGCCCGTACATGGCCACCACCGCATTGCACACGAACACATTACCCTCGAACCCATTAGCGCAGACGGCCGCATGGACCGACGCGCCCCGACGGAACGACGGGAGCTCGCCATAGGCCTTGAGGACGAAGGGGAACGTGAAGTGGTCGGGCCGCCAGCCCAGCCTCTGCATCCTCCGGAAGTAACCGAGCACGTCGTCGAGGAAACCCAGATGGACGCTCCGCCGGATGAGCATGTTCCACCAGTAGACCGAGTAGGGGCAGGGCGGGACCCGCTCGAGCAGGGCGAGCGCGCGGGCCGGGGCGCCGCAGGCGATGTAGGAGCCGACGACGCGGGCCGCGAGGTGGAGGGGCAGGCCCTGCACGAGGGTCTGCTGGTGGAGCAGCTTGGCTCGGGGCAGGGAAGCGCATTGCTGCAGCGACGCGGTCGTGATCGCGGGAGGAGCGGCGGCGGCGGCGGAGGAGGGAGGTGCCGAGGAGAACAGGGAGGCCGGGGGGCGGGCGGGAAGGGACGGTGGAGAAGTCGCTTTCGGTCTTGGTGGTGGAGGATCGAACGGTGCAGCATCCGCCTAGGCTGCAGAGGGCTAGCGGGTGTCGACGATATGTTGTCATGTTATATATTGAAAGCGTGGAGTTCATGGTTGAAAAAGTAATTATCTAGCTGTGTTGAAACCCAAAATTAGAAAAAAAAAAAAAAAAAGTATCTTCTTCTTCGTCATCATTATTGTTATTATCATCCCCGAATAATGAACTCAATAGACAAGACTAAATAAAAATTTAGTCGACATTTATTTAGTCGAGATAACGGGGAAGGAAATTTAAAACTTTAAAATTTAGTCGAGATAACGGGGAAGGAAATTTAAAACTAAGCGTGAAAGTCACTTATGAGAGTTTGAGAGAAATTAATCAATGAAGTCATCAATAATGAGTAATTTTGGATTGGGGCCAAGTTTTAAAGAATTAATGAACAGAAGATCTGTCGACACATTGATTGAGGACAATGACAGAGGGTCGATATGAGTGCATGATTGCCAAATGGTCATTATGCCGAGATTTTCGGGATTTATAATCTATTGTTGACAATCATTATTAGATAGTAGGAGATATCATAGACCCATCTGTTTATATATTTTACCCATTCATCATATATGTGTGTGTGATGCAATTTCTCCTCTCCTCTCGAAATCCTTAGAAATCTAATCCCTAATCACTCTGCTTTCAACAAAACATTCGAGTAATTACAATGATTGTTCATTAATCGTGTCTTAATGAACATGCTATTGCCTTAATTAATTCACAATCTAGTTTCCCTAAATAACCAATTGGAGAAATTGAATTGACTCTTAACCGACGAGATTGATGGGGGGAGATCGAGATTTGTTAGCGGAATTGACGACGACCATGGGATAAAATGTGGCTCTATATCCATCCATTAAATAGAATTTTCCGATTGTTCCTGCTCCTGCTCCTCCTCCTTTTCCTTTTTCTTTCTTTTCTTTCCGATTCAGGTGGTTTTTCGGTTTCGAGCCGTTGTCGGAATTTTCCATAAATAAAAGAAGAAAAGAAAACACCACTTATCCAAAACTACAAAGCATTAGAATAATTATTAAGAAAAAGGAGAACGGACACATTGCCTTTTCGGACAAGCTGCCAAAATTTAAGTCATCTTCTCCGGCGGAGAGAGAGAAAAAAAAAGAGACTCAGGTCAGGCCAGAACGCCTTCCTCTCTCTGTATAAAAAGCAGAGACCCACCACCTAATTTTCCAACCACTCTCTAAATTCCCTCCTCCTCCTCCTCTCTCTTTCTCTCTCTCTCTCTCTCTCTCTCTCTCTCTTCTTCGAGCTTGCGTAGCGCGGGGGGTTCGGGGGGCTCTGTCGTCGGGCTACTGTTAGGGTTTAACCGCCGGCCCCATTCTCCTCCCATGGCTTCCCAGGGGAAGAAGCTCATCAACGATCCCAAAGGTCAGCCGGCATTCATCCTCGTCTCCATGCAGCAACGCGCGGGGGATCGCGATCGCCCGCGCATTGCGCGTGCTCTGTTCTCGTTTGTTTTCTCGTTGCGTGATTTCTCGAGCTTCGTTTCGCTGCCGGTGTCGATGTTGCAGACGTGGTGACCGAGTACATCGAAGGTCTCGTCGAGACTTATCCTGGATTGCAGTATCTCGACGGTTTTCCCGAGGTGCTGTCATGCGTATATCTCTTTTTTTTTTTTTTTTTCGGTTTTTGGAATTGGACCTCGAGTGTTGCGATTTTTTCTTACCGTGATTTTTGGTCTCGCCGGTTTTTCAGGTGAAGGTCGTGCTGCGAGCGGATGTTTCGGGCGAGACGTACGATAAAGTCGCGGTGATCTGCGGTATGTTTCCCCGTGACTTTTCTTGCATTGTTGGTTTTTGTTTCTGTAGCTGTGGATTGCGTTGCGGCTCGTGACTGAGCGCTATGGCGTCATGTTTGTATGATCGGGATGGTTAGGTGGGATAATTGTGTTAATTTGTCAAGACTGTATGTAGTTATGTACATTTCCTCCAGGTATATGAGAGGAGAACTGTCGTTGCTTGAGTTTGGTTATAAGTTGATGTGGTCTGTACGTGCAGAGGTGACTTGTGATCTCTCTAGTAATAGTTCAACATTTTATTTGCTAAACTACCAGTACTACTCCTTCAAGCCTTGAACTGCCTTAGAGCGAAGAGTTTGGCTAGTTTTCATTGTTGGGGTCCAGCTGATCAGGTCTAAATTTTCTACCAGCGAAAGTTGTTCGTATTCTCTTACAATTGAATCACCTTGCTTTTGACTGGTGTAATCTAGCTGTTAATATTATGATACTTTGTAATTTGTAGGAGGTGGAAGTGGGCATGAACCTGCACAAGCTGGTTATGTCGGGGAAGGGATGCTTACAGCAGCAATATGCGGAGATGTTTTTGTATCTCCTCCCGTTGATTCAATTCTAGCTGTACGTTTTTCTACTCCTTTTTTTTTTCTTTGTTCCCTGTGCAATTCTACTGTGGAGAAATTGTATAGAGAGCAATTTTCCCATGGGAGCTTCCTGTCATTTGGTAGGATTCCCAAGCAGTAAGTGAGGGGCATGGAAGAAGTGTATGGGTTATAATATTTTTAATATTCTGTTGTTTATCCCCTCTTCTTCACTTTATCTGCAAGTACCGTCAATGGAATTGCGCATGCATATTTTGGATGAGTTAGCATATATTCCACTTTGTCTCTTATTACAAATAATTCTGGGTTTTATATAATTTAACGTAATTCAATTACAGGGCATCCGAGCCGTAACTGGTCCCATGGGATGCCTTCTTATTGTCACGGTAATTTAATTTGCCTGTACTAAAATGAGAGTGACTATATAGTTCTTTTAACAGAGAAGAATCACAATTGTATATCTCATGGGACTGGACAGAATTACACCGGTGATCGTTTAAACTTTGGTTTGGCTGCTGAGCAAGCTAAAGCTGAAGGTTATAAAGTGGAGGTGTGATTTTAGTTACTCTAACCATTACTTTGAAATTTGGTAGCTCAGAGAGTGTGCTGAACCTTTTAGACTGGTTTTCTTATCTTATAGACTGTGATTGTCGGAGACGATTGTGCTTTACCTCCTCGGCGAGGCATAATAGGACGGAGAGGTTTGGCTGGGACGATCCTTGTGAACAAGGTAGTGTCTGGCCTGTGGCCCTCTTCTTCTCTTTCTTTATTCACCTGTACACCATCGGTGAAGAAATGCAGGTTATCTCATGAGAGAGTGAGCAGAGAGCGTTTTTCTTGTTCATTCCACTAGTCTATAGCACAGGAGAGTTCTCTGTTTATTACTCTTCTTTCCTGATTGCCTTTTTTCAAGTGAAGTAAGTTGAACATTAGTAGGTCAAATGTTTTCTTTAATGTCATGGCACTTTTTCTTTCAACAGCTTTTTTCCTTTTCACAAGCTGTTGATATTTTGTAAGACAATTTTCTCCCCTTTTTATGTGAGCCCAGCGACTCAATAAAATTGACTAAGAACTAATATAAAATTTATGTGGTCACTTATTACTTGTTGAATGGAAAATTTGAGAGTTTTTAATTTGTAAGATATGTTATATTCATAGGTTGCTGGAGCAGCTGCCGCTGCTGGTCTGTCTCTTGCTGAAGTTGCTGCAGAAGCTAAACATGCATCTGAAGTAATTGGAACAATGGGTGTTGCATTATCTGTTTGCACACTTCCAGGTCTGGGTACATCAGATCGTTTGGGCGCAGAGAAGATTGAACTTGGTCTGGGGATCGTAAGTATATAATGTGAATCTTAATGTATATGGCTTTGCTAGTGCACCTACATTATATTAATGGTGTAGTATTTTACTGCTTCTGATTCGTCAAATATAACAAAGACTTCCCAATGAATATTTCACAAGTGTATTGCTTTTGGTGCCTTTTGCCTGTTTGAGGCTCGTATGGTCACTAGGCTTCGCTTTCATTAAAATTTGTCTGAGATCCTCTTTTTTTTTTCCCAATTATTATTCATAATTTCAGCATGGAGAACCAGGCGCTGCTGTGGCTGACCTTCAACCAGTGGATGTTATAATATCTCATGTGCTTCAGCAGATATTATCTACAGTATGTCCTGATCCTTGGCAGATCATGATCACTGTCGGTGTATTTATATTCTGAATTTCTTCACAGATTAAGTTGTTTCTTCACGTAATGCATTAAAAAGTATGATGTTTATTTGTTATTTCCCACGTTGAATTCCTGGGAGAATTATTATATTAGAGCTCTAATATTTGATGCTAAATAGAAGATCTAGCTTTCCATCCTAGCATCTAGTAACTACTTCGACTTCAATTTATAAATGCATGTATATTGCTCATGCGCAGCATGTTGCGGTAGAAAGCTTATGGCTGCTATAAAAATTTGCAGGAAACTGGCTATGTTCCTATAACACGAGGTAATGGAGTGATACTCATGGTCAACGGGTAAGTCCATGAATCTCCTTTCTTCTGTGACTTATATTGAATTTGTTGTGAATTGATACGAGATACAAGACGAATTAGACAGGATGTCAACTTTAGAAGACAGCTTATGTGGAAAGTTGTGGATATGGATATGGATACGCATTGATGATGAGAAATTGTTAAGCAGATAGGGCATTGTCTTCTGAGTTGAAGAGAATGATGAAACAAAATGTTGTTTCTGTTGCTTTGGACCAATGATAAGGAAACTTTCTTATGCTTTGAAGCTGGGATAAAAGGGTGCTACTTTTAGTGAACCAAGTTACTATTTAAAAAAAAAAAAAAATTCTCAGGAAAATTTTGAACCTGGCTATTGGATTTTTTGCCTGTCCATCATGGTGCATAGAAAGGTAGGTTGATTGTAGACTAATGTCACTTGTATCTCTTGTTAATGATTTAGGATGTAGTACGTGTAACACGATGTTACCCGACGACAGATCTTATATCTACAAATGTGTGTCCATTGAAGAGTTTGGACTTGGCAGTTATATTGGAAATTGGAATATGCTAAGAACTAGAAAGAGCAGTATATATTGGTGCATTTTATCGGCGATTATTTTTATGATGTCTTACAAGAGAGAAATGTCCCAGATCAATGCCACAACATGCCATGCTGCATTATGTCCTAATCGGTGAACCTAACAAAACTAGATTATACCCTAGAGTGTAAAGTACTTAGGGATCTCTGACTGTAAGTGCTTAGTAACAAATGAGGGACGGGACAGGAATATAGGATGTAGTTCGCATCGTAAAGCAGTTTCTAGAAGCTAGTAGCTTTTGAAGTTAACCCGATTCATTCGCTCGATCTTTCAAAATAGATGAAATTATTGGTCCCTCAATATTGATCATTAGACCAAGAGGTGCTCCTTTTCCATGATGAAAGGTAAACTTTACTTGTACCATAAACCATGCAGGTTAGGTGCTACCCCTGTGATGGAGTTAATGATTGCTGCGGGAAAAGCAGTTCCTAAGCTGCAGCTGGAACATGGATTGGCTGTTGATAGAGTTTATACGGGATCTTTTATGACTTCTCTTGACATGGGAGGTTGGTGTTTTAATGTTGTGACGAGAAGTCTCTTCTCAGCTACGCACAATTTATTGTTGTCTCCTTTTATCAGGTTTCTCCATTACAATCATGAAATCTGATGAATCAATTCTGCAACGTCTGGATGCACCTACTAAGGCTCCCTATTGGCCTGTTGCTGTTGATGGTCAGTATTGATATCAGAACTACCTTGAATATGGTGTTACACGGTTTAACTTGTTTGGCTGATATAATTGGTTGATGGTCTATAATTGGTCCATGCCAGTTATTGCATGTGCATTCTGGAGTTTCAAGTGAAGCATCTGAAATCAAATCAATTACATACTTTACTTGCAGGCAGTCGCCCTCCTGCAAAAATTCCTATTGCAATGCCATTGTCTCGTTCAACAAAGAGTGATGAGGTGTGTGCAAAGCAACAGTTTCTGTGTTCTTTTGGATGAGATACAGAGACCTTTCTAAAGTTATTTGTCTTAAGTTTTTAAAAAAAAAAATGGTTGCAATTTTCATGACTTGTGTTCATGCTTGAAATCTTTACTGGGGTTAAATATTGAAAGTCTAGGAGAGCTAAAATATGGGCCATTGCGCCTTCCCAACTTTAGATCTTTAGTTGGTGTGCTCTACATCTTGAAACTTAAAACTTTCCATTAGATAATGCTGGACAAATGTGTAGACCAGTTTCTCCTTGCTTTGAGTACAGGATTAACTGAGGTTAGCTGGCTTAAAGTTTTAATAAGAGCTTGTTAATGGAAAAAATACAGAAGATGACTGCCACAATCACGGGCTTTTACAATCTAAGGTTCCCCGTAGCTTTATTGGGATTGCAAGCACATACAGTG